>CM019825.1:110683367-111339262 GCA_009763385.1 Coix lacryma-jobi var. lacryma-jobi
CGGCGTGCCAAACGTTTGCGCCAAGCTCGCTCTTCTAGGAAGATGGTGATTCATAGCCCGTCTCATGGCATGAACGCTTGTGCTCCTAGTAAGAAGCCCATTTTTGTTGATGGGATTTATGACTCCTTTTCTAGTGGGATAGGTCATGGTCGTGGACATGCTTCTAGTGCTTCTTCTCTTCGTCCACGTCATGCTGTTCATGATGCTTCTATTGGTTCTTCTACAAAGACCTTGGAAGATGTTTGCCTCTTTTCCCGTGGTACGACTCGTTCTTCTCCTCGAGTTGTCCTTTTGAGGAATGCTTCCAAGGGTGTTTCAAAATCGCTTTTGAACCAGCATTTGCATCATGCTAACCCACATGAGAAGTTGAGATTTGTGACCAAGTCCTGGATTCCCAAGTACATGCTTGCTAACCCTTCGGGATCCAAGGCTCGGGTTACTTTGTCCTCTTGTGTGTAGATATGAGGACGCGGGGTGGAGGACATGCGCCGAATGGAGCTTGATCTTTTAGATGTGATCAAGTTTTGATGGTTCTCTGCATCCCGCTTAGATTTGCCTCCAAAGAGGTTTGTATAGCTTGGTGAGCTTTCTTATACACTCATACCTTGTACATCCATGATTTATGTCTTGTGGTATGAGATGGTTCTTCATGTGCTTACTTGTATAGCTTTTACATGTACATTTTCTTTTGTATCATGTTTTGTTTAGTCTAGCATGTGCTATCTTGTATATCATGTCATGCTAGCTTTGTGTATAGCTTTTGTGGATTATCCACTTTTCATGCTAGTCTGTGATCCTTATGAACATTATGCCATGTTTTACCATACCTCTCCATGAGCTTTACTTGTAGAGGTGTGATGTTCATTAGGTGTCACTTTTCAGGTGCTAGTTTTGGTTAGCTACATGTATCCTGTTGATATGATTAGTTTGAGCACTAGTCTTTCCTCGATTTTATCATGTTACATGCTTTTGGATCTATTGCTATCATTATCTTGCATTGTAGCATGTGTTGAGGTTTAGGCTGCGTTTGAGTTGATCATGTCCTTAGGATGCATTTTGCTCCATAGTGCTTTATCCTGTTGCATGGTAGTCTTGTCTAGTTTGGATTCATATCTCCTTGCGGTATCATTCATGGGTAGACCTCTTTTTGTTGAGAGCTTACCTTATGCTTTTATGTGACTAACCGTTTCGTGGAGACCTTGAGGTCACACTGGACGAGACAATGCCTTGTGTTTTCTTCTGCTTTTGAGTGTGCAGGAGAACAGGAGCCTGGAGAGAGCATTTCGGCTCACGGACCCGATCCCACTTCTTCCACGACTTGGGGTTCCGTTCGAGCAGTTCTCCAGCGAGCACTAGCAGCACCTGGGGAGCGACAGCATCAGGCGAAGGGGAGCGACTACTTCGGCGAGGCAGGCCCCCCGAGTTCAGCAGCATCAGGCGTCCCCTCGGGCATCACACCAGCAGGCGGTCATGTGCTTCATGAGGTACCTCCGACACACTTCTGAGTTCGGTTTTTGGTACACTCCTTCTTCGACCCCTTTTCTGCTGTGTGTCTTCTTTCCGATGTGGATTTTGCTGCCTGTCGCTTGAGCTTTCCTTTCTCTTCGCTTGTTGTGCTGGATGTGTGTTTCCCTTTTAGTTGGGGAAGCATTTTGCTTATTGTATCATAGTTGGTCTTCTCCGATACCTTTTGTTTTGGTGTTCCTTTTAGGCTAGTTTTTGCTTTGTCTTTGATAGACTAGCTTTTGCATGCATTTCATCATGTACATCTTGCATTTTAGAGCTTCATGTATATAGTAATGAAATGAGACTATGCTCTTTTTGGTATGCCCTGTTTATTCATGATGATGCTTGTAGCTTAGGCTCTTTTTGATCACTTGATACATGTTATGAGCTAAGCTATTTTTGCAAATGGTGAACTTGACTAATAACTATGAAACCTTTAATTTGTTCACCATTGAGATTGGCAACTAGCATGGGTAGGATGTGTTGAGATCACTTGTGCTATCTTTTGTATGCTAGGTTGCTATGTCTCTTGCACTGAGTCATTCACTTGCTTGGATTGTTCATATGTACATTGTGCTTAAAATTTTGATCCAAGTATTAGTGAAATGAAAAGATCGAGATGGGATTGCATGTGTCAGCACCTCACGGTATCGAGACTGTTTCTCATTGCACATTTGAGTTAAACTTGAGCCGTGTAGTGTAAGACCGAAACCGGTGCTTTAAGCTTCTGATTGCTTTTCTTGCATAGGCTTAGCCCGGTTGAAAAGTTAGGCAATGACCATGCTTTCAACCTCTCGCAATCACATGCTTTAATATGAACTTGTGTTAATACCGCTGCAAACTCCAATAAAATTTGAAAATAACACAAGTCTATGCTTCATTCTATTGCATGATGATTGAACTTTGCTAGGGGTAGTTCACCTTTTATACCTGAGTTAGCACTTGGTTGATTTCCTGTCTATCCATGCTAAGTGCTATTTTAGTGGTGAACACCTTTTCGAATGGCTTAAAACTGCTCATATGCTTAATTGTTCATATTTCGTATTCATTTGATCAGTTTGAGCCTTAGCTAGCATTTGTATTGATTGCTACATTTCAGGGCAGCACCCTTTTGAGCATCTTTTCATTCTGATTGCTATACACTTGAAGCTGTTGCATTGTGCATTTCATGCATTTTAGCTTAGTGTGCATACCCCCAGCTCCGATATTCTTTGTGGTCACCTTCAATTGGTTTCGGGCTCTTTTATGCTTTTCACTCCCCCATATGCTTTTGGATGACTTGTCTTGTGTTTGTGTCAATTTTGTGGAAAAATGTCAAAACCCCTCAGCATGTTCCCTTTTGTGGTCAAGGGGGAGCTTGAGTGTTGGCACAAAGGGGAGAGTCATGCATTTTGGGGAGAGCTTTGAGCGAGGGGGAGTTTAGCTTTTTTGGTTCTTCACTCGGTATAGCTCTTTTATATGTGTTCCAATTGGTATCCATCTTTCGGTATGGAATGCAATTGATGTCATGAGCTGTATTGCATAGCTTTTGTATATAGGCTTGCTTTCAGGGGGAGTTGCTTTTGTCTTGCTGCTTCTCCGCGTGCTCCGAGTGTTTGTGCTCCATTTCGCCTTGAGCCTTTTCTTTGGGCTTTTTCAATTGGAATTGAACCTTCCTTGTGTTCCTTCATTGGTACGCTTCGATTGGTTTTCCATTGGTGCGGAGCATGTTTGGCCGTAAGGCATTGGTATCGAGCGTGCTAGTCGTGTTGAGCCGTTTTGCCTCTCTCTTGAGGGACTAGCAGTTTTTGCTTGGTATTTTTGATTGGTTTGGAGCCTTCAGCTAGTTGTGTTGAGCCGTTTTGCCTCTGTCTTGAGGAACTAGCTGTTTTCACCAATTTGTGGCTGATTTTTTAATGGTATCAAATTTTCTGCTAGTTGTGTTGAGCCTCTGTGCCTCTATCTTGAGGGACTAGCAGTTTTGCTTCTTATGCGCTGTTTCAGCCTCATTTGGTGTCGAGCCTTGAGCTAGCGGTGTTGAGCCCTCTTCTGCCTCTTCTTGAGGACTAGCTCATTTTTGACTTGGTTGCGTCGAGCCGTTGCCCATGTCTTTGGGAACCAAGTCTTTTGCTCTTTGTTGAGTTGTTGCTCCGATCCTTCGCTTGGTTGCGTCGAGCCGTTGCCCATGTCTTTGGGGACCAAGCTTTCGGTGTTGGTATCTCAAACCATCTCTTGTGCTTAGTTTTTGTCAATTCAATCATCAAGGGGGAGAAATTTAGAAACCCAAGTAGGGGGAAATTTAGAAACCCAAGTAAGGGGGAGTAACCCAAGTGAATCCAAGTGGATAAGTACCTTGGTTTCTTTTTGTGATGATTGTTTGACAATTTTTGAGATTGGTTTTCGAGTGCCTTTTGGATTCATGAAACTCTTGTCTTCTCTTGACTCTTCGGTTATGTGGAGGCTTTGCCCGCTTTTCCCATTTCTTTTGGGACCGAGAGCTTTTATTTGGAGTATTCATGATCCTCCCTCTCTCAAGTGGCCTTGTGTTGCTTTTACTTTTACCTGGCTTTTGGGCACTTGAGTGAGACTGGCCTTCAAACCCTTCCTTTTTGATTTTATTGTCAGTCAATGCATTCATCAAGGGGGAGATTGAGAATACATATGATGAATGATTGACTGTGTTGAGGAAGGTTTGAGGCTTTTACCCGGTTGAGTCATTATTTGCTATGCGCTTAATGTTTATGACTAACCGGTGGCGTGAGTTGTGTGGTGTTTCTGTGGTTGGTGTGTGTGTGCGACATGTGTCTCTTGGCTGTGTTGATGTGCAGGTGTGGAGCTCGGAGACAGTGGTCTATGGCGAGGTGAAGGTCAAGTTGAGCCGTGCCGTGCTGACGGACCGGGTGCGGTGAAGGATGGGCGTGCCGTGCGGCGGACGTGCCATGCCGACGAACCGAGCGGTGAAAGGCGGACGGGAGGCTTGGACTGAGGGACCAGAGGGCCAGAGGACCAGCTGTGGTAGCTGGCACGTGGCATCGGCGAGCGAGAGCACATGGGGATGTGCGGTGCATCGGCCGAGTCGGGAGGAAGGCGCTGGAGTCGTGTCGCTTGGCGGGAGGTCGGACACGGGCTTGCGTGCGGCGCAAGTGCCGTCGGCCAAGTCAAGAAGGAAGGCGAAGGCGTTGTGCCCGGCGTGGAGGCTGGACATGCATCGGCATCGGTGCCGGTGGTCGGGGTGTGAGAACCACATCCCGTCTACGGTACGGGTTCGGTAGCTGAGCCTCAAAAAGCTACCATCGACGGTTTCCAGGTTTGGGCCTCAAAACCTGGGGTGGCGGGTTTCCGAGTTTGGGCCTCAAAACTCGGGGTGGCCGGTTTGCCTGGTTTGGGCCTCAAAACCAGGGGTGGCCGGTTTGCCTGGTTTGGGCCTCAAAACCAGGGGGTTGCTCCGAAAGGACGGTCGACGCGTGGCGGCACCGAGAGGCTTGCGTTGCGGCGAAGCTATCGGTGAGAAGGCGCGGCGGTCGACGATGGCGGCACGTGGCGGCATCGGGTGAGGTCGCGTCGAGGCGAAGCTACCGGATGTGCGGGCGTGGCCGTCGGATGAAGATTGACCGGTTTGGACGGTTGTACCCCTGGGGGGGTATTTGGTCGAGTGCTTAATGTAAGGGCGTTTGTGTCATTGGACGTGCGCCTATATATATGAGGCGGGCTGCTAGGGCAGCCGCATCCTTGGCAGACTAGTGGTGGTGTCTCTCTCATTTTGTTCCTGTGAGAGTAGGCTAGGGTTAGGAGAGTTGGCTCTTGTTCTTGAGCTTTTCGCCATCCAAGCTTTGATCTGCTGGAGTGGCTTGTAGCCCGTACACCAAGTGCTTAATGAATCATCCATTCCTCTGAGTCCAAGGATCAAATTCGTGCTTTGATTTGTCTTGCGATTTTGTTCTTCGCGTTTGCACGTTTTCCCCTCTTTCGTTCTTCACGAGAATTCTTGTTTCGAGGGAAGATTCGCAAATCCGTTTGAACCATCTTGTGTAGCTTTGTGAGAGTCTTCTTTCTACCGAAGGAATTTCTCTAATACCTCACGAACTCACAGATCGGGCGGATTTAGTGTTGGGATCAAGTTCTTGCCGTTCTTCATCCTTTTTCTCCGATTCACCGATTTGGAGTTAGGTTCGAGCCATGATCTCTTAGGAGTAGCTCACTAACATCCTTGTGACCCCTCACACGAAGTTGAAGCCCTAGTGCTTTTGATTTGAGGGAGATCGGGTTGATTCGGTGGATGAACAGAGGTGCATCGCGGTGACCGGACGCACGAGTCGCACCGACCGGACGCTTGGTCGTGAGTCCGGTCGTTGAACACGTTCTCTGCGTCTCCTTCGTGACTTGACCGGACGCACGCCTCATATCGACCGGACGCTATCCCGTGCGTCCGATCGTTGAAGGCCGAGCGAAATACTGTGCGAGATTCTGACCGGACGCTAGGGTTTCGCGTGACCGGACGCACTGAAGGCACTGTTCATTGCCTCCTCGGTGCTTGACCGGACGCTCAGTTGTAACGACCGGACGCTTGATCACCGTGAGTCCGGTCGTGAACAGAGAGCATCCAGAGAGGTTTTTCTCTGACCGGACGCGTCCGATCGACACTGACCGGACGCACCTCAGAGTCCGGTCAGTGCAGTGTTTGCGCGTTTTCGCCCGTATCTTTTGCGTTCGAGCTCCGATTTGAGATCCGCTTTTTGCGTTGGATTCCCGACTCTGTGCTCTACAGAAACCGGGCTTCCCGCTTTGCGAAAAAGCCTGAATCCCCCTCGCGTTGCTCGGGGGAGGTTGAGGTTACCCAAACTCCATCCTGTCACTAGTTGACTCGCGTGGATTTGGAAGAGGGAGCTTTTGTGGTGTCCCGCTGTGTTCCTAGGGAACATCCACCCATTCTCTTGGGTCGTGGACATCGCGTGTGTCGGCTTTGCTCTTGGGGTTGATTTTGTTGGGACAGAGGCCGGAATTTCTGAGAAGAAATTTTTAGGCTCCCATTCACCCCCCCTCTGGTCGCCCTGCTTTAGCATTTTCGGTCCTTCACCCGTGGCGGAGGTTTTGTTGAGCGTTTTCCACCACCGCGTTTTGACTATCGCGATGGACGCTCCTTCCTTAGCGGACCATGTTTTCCTGTGCGTGGTGATCGCTTTCCCCGTAGGCAGGCTAGGAATGGTTTTTACACTGACCGTTCTTTTGAGCAGCCGGCCCAACACTTGTACTCTTCCTACTTCACTAACCCCAGTGTTGGACCGTATGCTCACCCTATGTCTTTTTATTGATGTAGGTGAAACGATTGGAGGACATTTGGTTGGTGGATTCCAGTTGCTCGAGGCATATGACCGGAAATGCCAAGTGGTTCTCCAGTCTTAGTCCTGTTGCTGGAAAGGAATTTATCACTTTCGGCGACAATAGTAAAGGTAAGGTGTTGTGTCATGGGTCGGTGCGGGTTAATGAGCACTTTGCGTTGCATGATGTTGCTCTTGTTTCTAATCTGCATTTTAACCTTCTCTCTGTTTCGCAACTTTTTGATGATGACTATGAGATTCGTTTTAAACCGAATCTCAGTCGCATTTTAGATCCTCAGGGCAATCTTGTATGTTTGATTTCGCCCTTTGGGAAAGTCTTTCGCTCGAATTTCTCGGAGTCGTTTGGATTTTCTCGTTGTCTTGTGGCTGGTCCTTCCTCCTCTGATCTTTGGAAGTGGCATAGGAGGCTCGGTCACTTAAGCTTCGACTTGCCCAAGTTGTCCATGGAGAAGGACCTTGTTTGCCATTCTTGTAGACATGGGAAGATGGTCGCCGCTCCCCACCATCCAGTGACTCAGGTCATGACTCAGCACCCTGGTGAGCTTTTACACATGGACCTCGTTGGACTGGCTCGGGTGAGCTCGGTTGGGGGGTAAGTGGTATGTTTTGGTCGTTGTTGACGATTTTTCAAGATATTCGTGGGTCTTCTTTTTGACTGAGAAGACTGAGACTTTCTCCTTTGCTCGCAATCTGATTTTGCGTCTTCAGAGCGAGTTCCCTATGAACTCGATGCGAGCGATTCGTAGTGATAATGGTTCCGAGTTTAAGAATTCGGATTTTGAGAAGTTTTGTAACTCTTTGGGTTTGGAGCATCAGTTTTCTTCCCCCTACACACCGCCCCAAAATGGTGTTGTAGAGAGGAAGAATCGAACCCTTGTAGAGATGGCCAGGATGATGCTCGATGAGCATAGGACTCCTAGGCGATATTGGGCCGAAGCTATGAACATTGCATGCTATATTTCCAATCGCATTTTCCTCCGAGCTTTCTTGAAAAAGACTTCTTATGAGTTGCGTTTTGGAAGACAGCCCAAAGTGAGTTACTTTAGAGTTTTTGGTTGCAACTATTTTATATTGAAGAAAGGCAACCTGGACAAATTTGAGTCTCGTTCTTCTGACGGTGTATTTTTGGGTTGTGGCACTCACACTCGAGCTTATCGTGTACTTAACCTTGATACTAACCGAGTCATGGAGACATCCGATGTCACCTTCGATGAGACCATGGTTTGTCCTATTTCTCGTTTTGAGCGTGCAGGTGATCATGAGGTCGGTGAGCCTCTTTTTGATGATGAGGACGAGGATGCTGAAGGCATGGGTGACCCAGCATCGCCTCCACCTGCTGTGCCGCAAAGAGCGGCTTCTACTATGACTCACGGCCCCGACACATCTTCTTCTTGGGGGCCGTGGGATCCGCCACCCCGAGCGGTACCTTTTACACCCAGGGAGGCACTAGCTGCTGTTGAGGGGGAGATCACTTCTGCTCGATTGGCGCCACGACACATTCAGCGCCAACACCCGCTTCAACAGATGATCGTCAGCATCGACGAATGTGTCACTCGGTCCAGGTCACAGCACATTTCTCACTTTGCTCATTCTGCTTTTGTTGCTGATTTTGAACCCCGAGATGTTGGACACGCTTTGACGGATCCGGATTGGGTCAATGCCATGCATGAGGAGTTAGAGAATTTTGAGCGAAATTGGGTTTGGGTTCTAGTTCCACTTCCTCCAGACTGTAATCCTATTGGAACAAAATGGGTTTTCAAAAACAAACAAGGAGAGGATGGCCACATTGTGAGGAACAAGGCCAGACTTGTAGCGAAGGGTTATAGTCAGAAGGAGGGGATAGACTATGAGGAGACTTTTGCTCCTGTAGCTCGTTTGGAGGCTATTAGGATACTCTTGGCCTTTGCTGCATCCAAAGGGTTTAAACTTTTTCAAATGGATGTCAAGAGTGCCTTCTTAAACGGCTACATAGAAGAAGAGGTGTATGTTGAGCAACCCCCCGGTTTTGAAAATCCCAAGTTTCCAAACCATGTTTTCAAACTCCACAAAGCTTTATATGGTTTGAAACAAGCCCCTAGAGCCTGGTATGATAGATTGAAAACCTTCCTGCTAGCTAAGGGTTTTAAAATGGGATGTGTGGATAAAACACTTTTTCTCCTCATGCAAGGCAACGACACTCTCTTGGTCCAGATTTACGTGGATGATATCATTTTTGGTGGTTCTTCTCACGCTTTGGTTGCCAAGTTTGCAGATTTAATGAGCAGGGAGTTTGAGATGAGCATGATGGGTGAGTTGACATTCTTTCTCGGGATGCAAATTAAGCAAACCCGAGAAGGGAAGTTTGTGCACCAGGGCAAGTACACCAAAGACTTGCTGAAGAAGTTCGATATGGGTGAGGCCAAGCCTCTTCCAACACCCATGTCGACCACGACGGCCCTGGATGCGGACAAGGATGGAGAAGCTGTGGACTAGAAGGAGTACCGAAGCATGATCGGGTCGCTGCTCTACCTGACGGCGACACGCCCGGACATCCAGTTCGCGGTGTGTTTGTGCGCACGCTTTCAGGCGTCGCCTCGCACTTCTCATCGTCAGGCGATGAAGCGCATTTTCAGGTACCTTCGTTTCACACCTGAGTTCGAGATTTGGTATTCAGCTTCCTCCACCCTCTCCCTTTGCGGTTATTCCGTTGCCGACTTTGCTGGTTGTCGTATTGAGCGCAAGTCCACTTCTGGGACATGCCAGTTTATTAGTTCTTCTCTTGTATCTTGGTCTTCGCGCAAGCAGTCTAGTGTCGCTCAGTCTACCACAGAGGCTGAATATGTTGCTGCGGCAAGCTGCTGTTCTCAGTTGCTTTGGATGATGGCCACTTTGCGTGATTTTGGTCTGAGCTTTTCTCGCGTGCCTTTGCTTTGTGACAGCACGAGTGCTATTAGCGTTGCTAAGAACCCCGTGCTTCACTTGAAGACCAAACACATTGATGTGCGTTTTCATTTTCTGCGAGACCACCAAGAGAAGGGTGATATCGACCTTCGCCATGTCGATACTCATCATCAGTTAGCTGATATTTTCACCAAGCCTTTAGACGAATCAACCTTTAATCGGTTGAGGGGTGAGCTTGGTGTGTGTTTCCCCTTTTAGATGGGGGAAACATTTTGGTTCTTGTACTATAGACTGACTCTTTTTCGTTTGACTTAGTTTTCTTTTGCATTTCAGCATACGCTATTACATTCTGAGCTTCATGTATATATTCTTTAGAATGTGATTATGCTCTGTTTAGTATGCTCCGATGCTTTATGTTGATGCATGTAGCTTATGCTCTTTCTGATCACTGATACATGTTGTGAGCTGAGCTATCTTTGAATGGTGAACCTGCTTAATGAACTTAAAATCTGAAAATGTTCACCATTGAGATGTGCAACTAGCATGTGTAGGATGTGTTGAGTTCACTCATGCTTTTCATATATTCTAGGTTGCTATGTCTCTAGTTCTGAGTCATTCACTTGCTTGGTATGTTCATATTCGGTTTAAAATCTGAACCAAGTGCTAAGTGAATTGAAAAGATCAAGATGGGATTGCTTGTCAACAAATCACGGTATCGAGACTGTTTCTCATTGCACATTTGAGTTAAACTTGAGCTGTGTAGTGTATGACCGAAACCGATGCTTCAAGCTTCTGATTGCTTTTGCATAGGCTTAGCTCGGTTGAAAAGTTAGGCAATGACAAGCTTTCAACCTCTCGCAGTCACATGTTGAATTCTTAACTTGTGAAATTTCACCGCTGCAACTCCGATTACAATTTGAATTCACAAGTGTATGTTTCATTCTATAGCATGATGATTGAACTTTGCTAGGGGTAGTTCACCTTGTATACATGCTTAGCACTTGTCTGATTTCCTGTCTATACATGTGTAGTGCTATTTTCATGGTGAATACCTTTTTGGCTTAAAATTGCTCATTGTGCTCACTTGTTCATATTTCGTATTTGGTGATCAGTTTGAGCCTTTGCTAGCTTGCTATGGATGTAGTGGAGTCATCGGATTCGGACTTTGTAGAGCATCTTTGCATTCTCTTGACTATATTCCTGAAGCTGCTAACTTGCATTTTGACTCATATGCATTTTGGAAGGGGGAGCTTGATGACACTTTTGATGGTGCATTCTCTAAGGGGGAGAGATTTTACTCGATAGTGCATTCCTTTTCTTGATAAGCGCATTTTCAACTAAGGGGGAGATATATTACAAATCATGAGTACCTCCTGTGTTCAACTAAGGGGGAGATACTGTTTCATAAATTTTCAAATCTTGTGCTTTCCGAGTTGGACCAAAGGGGGTTTTCCTGGTTGTGTGCACTATTCGAGGGGGAGTTTGCTGCTTCTTGTTGGCCATAAGGTTTTGGTATCGAGCGATCTTGCTAGTTGTGTTGAGCCTCTGTGCCTCTATCTTGAGGGACTAGCATTTTGCTTCGATTTCTCAATTGGTATTGGCTAGTGGTGTTGAGCCTGTTCTACCTCTTCTTGAGGGCTAGCTTTGCTTTGCTTTGTTGCGTCGAGCCGTTGCCCATGTCTTTGGGGACCAAGCTATTTTGCTCTTTCCACTTGACCTTCTTCGACTTCGCTATACTTTTGGGTCATTTGGTCGAGTTCACTCTCCTTCCTTCTTCTTTCTTCTATTCTATTATGATTTGTGTGAGTAGTTGACAATGCACTCATCAAGGGGGAGATTACGGATACATGGGTGTATGCCGAGTCTCGAGTGATGAGTGATTGTCAACGGGTTTGATCGCATGTTCTTTGGCTTGTGTTGTGCAGGTGTCGAGCACAGAGATAGTGATCGAGGGCAAGCTGAAGGTCAAGTAGAGACGTGCCGTGCCGACGGACCGGGAGCGGTGAAGGGCGGACGTGAGGCTTGGACTGAGGGATCGGTGGCCTGAGGATTAGCTATGGTGGCTGACAGCCTGGGACAGCGACGAGCGGAGACTTGCGGGACATGGTATTGCTCGGGTCGAGGACCTGGGGACACGTGTCGGTGGACGGGGTGCACGGGCGGTGCATCCCCTCGACAGCTTCGGCTTGGTGGTAGAGACAGAGAAAAACCATCGGGTGGACGGTTTCCAGGTTTGGGCCACAAAACCTGGGCGTGCTGCGGGTTTTTGAGTTTGGGCCACAAAACTCGGGCTGAGGACGGTTTCCAGGTTTGGGCCTCAAAACCTGGGCACTGGCGGGTTTCCTGCTTTCAGCCTCAAAACCAGGGGATGGACTTGGAGGATGGTTTCCCGGTTTGGGCCACAAAACCGGGGGTGGACGTGAAGGCCTGGTTTCCCGGTTTCGGCCATAAAACCGGGGGTGGAGAGCGAGGGCGGCACGTGGCGGCAATCGGGAGGTTGCGTCAAGGCAACGCTACGAGTTGTGCGGGCGTGGCCGTCGGATCACCACCTACCTTGAGTTGGTCCAGAATAACCTTGAATCAACTTGAATCAACTTGTTCTTTATAGTGAGGAGGTCATTTCGACCAAAGGAATTCATCTAACTCCTCATGAACAAGTAGATCGGGTCGATTTGGTTTTCGTGGCGCTTTTTCGGTTCAATCACCTTCCCCTTCGATTTCCCATTGATTGAGTTGATTTGAGCGGATGATTTCTTGGGGATAGTCTCCTAACTACCTCGTGATCATCTTCTCCAAGTTTGGGATCAAGGGATTTTGGTTTGGATCGAGTTGGAGAAGATTTGAGTTTTGGGCGACCAAAATCGCCCTTTCTGGACAGCCGCGGACAGTCCGGGCGTCACGAATCAGCCAGATCAGTGGCTGTGTTCTTCGGCCGATTTGATTTTTTGTGACCGGCGGACAGTCCGCAGTTCAAAGTCGCGGACAGTCGGGGACCTGTCCAGGGGACTTCAGCAACTGTGTTGTTTCGGGGATTTCGCTGGCAGACAGTCCGCCATCCCCTCGCGGACAGTCCGCGGTTGGGGCGGACAGTCCGGGTCTGTACTGGCGGACAGTCCGGGATCCTGTTGAAGGCTGATTTTTAGTGTATTTGCTCTCCTGGCTTTTCCGCTTTGTTTTCAGACTTCTCGTTTGGCCCTATAGTTAACCAAGGAACCTCTCTAGGTATTTTGCTACTTGTTAGCAAAGTTATTTGGAGATTTCTCGATGTAGCCCTCAATCTACGTTCGGGACTCGGTTTTTAGGGGTCAATTTTGAGCCGGTGCTTTTGGGGTTTGGTTTGCTATCGCTTTGTGGTGCCTCGCTGTGATCCTAAGGATCATCCACCCTCTTCCAAGGGTCGTGGGCATCACGGTTTCGCTCGTAGCTTCTTCGGGTTGAATTTGGGACAATTGGCCAAAGTTTCGAGAGAAATTTTTGAGGCTCCCATTCACCCCCCCCCCCCCCTCTGGTCGCCTTGCTATTGCATTTTTGGTCCTTCAGTCGATGCCAGGCAGATGGAATCAAATGAAGAAATGCGCGAGGTCCACGCACTGCTTCGACAACAACAAGAGCAGTAGCTGGCGTATTGGGCATCGCTGGGGTACTATCCCTGGGGTCTGTAACAGCACTGGCTTGGGGGGAGGAGCCCCCCAGGTTCCCATGTATCTTGTATCTGCATTGCATATTTCCCTTTTCTAAAATCTTTCATTGCATATTTAATTTTGAAACTAAAAAAAATGATTCCACTCACATCTGTATGTCAAGCATGCTTTTGTTATGACCTTGTTGAAATGATGAATAGTTGCTCTATTTCATGTTTCAACCTTGCTTAGTTTATAATTTTGAATTCCCTCACATTTAAGTTTACTGGCTAAAACTATTCATCCTGTAAACTTGAAACTCATGGGTAGCATAAGCATGATACTTGTTTAAAGGTTGTTGCTTAATTTGATTCGATGAAATAGACTTTTCTATGACTTTATTCCAAGTGACACTTGACATCCGGAGTTTTCATTTTCAAAATATTAAAATTGCAAGTTCCTCAATGATCATATATCCTACCATAGCCATATGAGTTATTCATTTGAAAGAACCTTCCACTCATATGCTACCTATAATTACATTGAGCTTTGTCAAACTGTTTGTGACCTATGTTGAGATTCTTGTCATACACCCATGATCCGAGATTCACGTACACTCCACAAACATCGCTAACTCTTACACCAAGAGTTATGCACAACATGTCATCCATCCATCCACCAAATAAAGCTCCATCCACTTGCCATTTCTCTCTCACACAAAAAGTCCAAAAAGAGTTACGGGCTATGAAAAAAATGATGAGAAATATAATAATCCATGCCAAAAAGCATGTTGAAAAAATGGGCATGTGCCCGATGTAGAATTAGGGGTAAACTGAATACCCACCTAAAAAAAGAAAAGAGAAAGAAAGATAGCCCGTACCTGCAAAAATCCAAAAGAGGGAGAGATTTGACCAAGGTGCTCAAAAATAAAAATGTTTTCAGACACTTGCACATCTCGATCAAGGTATATGACTTGAATCTCCATGTGGTTCGGTTTTTGACATAGCAATATATGTAGTACAGGTATGCCTCGCTTTATCCTCTACCTAAAGCTCCACATAAACCTTCATAGATGGTTGGGAAAAGTAAAGGCAACTTCCTAAAGCCTTTGGTAAGGATCAAATACACAATGGGTGATTGAGTGTATCATCTGAGGAACTATCTTTTGAATTTCAAAATATTTAAAAACCTTCGGATTGATAGTAGATCAAGGAATAAAAGATAAGCAGGTCTATGCAAATCGGTTGGTCTCGCAACCACCAAAGACTCGGAGATTGCTACAACGCCCCACAGGTAACAAGCAAAAATGGTGAGTAGAATGCCAATTCATTTAAATCAAAGAAGAATTCTAAATTATAAGCATAGCAACTTTGAAAGATGATTGGCATTGCAACAAGTCCTGATCAACAACCTAAAGTTATACTATTTGCTCGGGACGAGCAAGGGGTAAGCTTTGGGGGGTTTGTTGGCGGTGCTTACCGACAACTTTTATAAGCCAACGAAGGACAAAACAGAGCACACTTGCATACATTTGTTATCACCTTGACCTATTTCCAATTGTATTGGAGAATCATTGTTTTACAGGTAACAAAAGTGAATACAGTGGAAAAGGCAAGAAGAATACGCTTTCCGACAAAGCGTAAAACCAAGGAATATGGGAGAAGCCCACCTAAGGAACAAACTTGGGCTTGAAACCCACATAGGAGGCATCCAGGCCCAGCCAAGGAACCACGGGAGAAGGTCGGTGGCCGAAGGCAGTGCTCGGGGTGCGCCCGCACCACCAGTGGCGCCCCCGGGCCCACCTTCTTCAGTCAATTGCATGCCTCCATGCAGACGTCGGTTGTATAGGTTTCCATGTTTAGATCCTCTGAACTAACCATGTTGTAGGATAAATAAAGGGGTATAGCTCCCTCTCAAATAGATCATCACACATCAACACATTGTTTTGTCATTCCACTTTGTATTTGGAGCTCTCTACCTTAGTTTAGATCTTCCAGTAGTTGGAGCAAGTGCTACATGCAAGAGAGGAGGAGAAGTTGTAAGGATCAACTTGGTATGAATACTAAGTTCCTCTTTTCATACTTGTTCTTGTTCTCTTAAGATCAACATTGTTATGTTCTTGAATTAGAGCTTTGTTCTTGTTTATTGTTCATCGTTCTAGAGCTAGTTCATAGTTGTAGATCTTTGTTCATCATGAATATGAACATTATTATTCATTCAACATGCGTAGATCTTGATAGCCTAGTGATATGTGTTGGGTGGTGTTTTGCCGTGCCTTCGGGTGCGCTTACATCTTTATCGGGGAGGTGTAAGTGTTCTTCATGTGAGCGAGAGTGGTTCTCGGGTATATGGAGTTGGGTGAATGCCTGGCTTAGTCCACGATTGAGGGGTAGGCGGCAGGTGGTGACAGCCCTGTCCGTCCCTTGTAATCCCCCACGTTCCGCTTTGGGGTAGGAGTCTAAATTGCCCAGTGTATCCTGTTCGCAGACCAGTGTTCTCGGGTCTCCTAATCCATCCAGTACTTAGCACTAATGTTAACTTGATCATAACATGTACACTTAATTGACTGACATGACCTTGTTCAGATGCATGCTCCGTAGGATATTCTTTATTCTTTTATTCTTTCTTCTATCCCTGTAGAAGCTCCATTTATCTTAGGCAATGTGTGTGTGTTGATCCCACTATCCAAAGCACCGTTTATCCTCCTGCTATGGTTAATTGGTCAACTATGCATTTATTATGTTCTTGTCATGGCTATATCTTTGATCCTTTCGCATCTAGACTTCCCAGTTGTAAAATATAAATAACGATACCTGGAGTACTCTCGGTGAAATGCTACAGCGGTAACCCCGTGCGCTTGCGGATCCTGTCTATAAATGAATTGGTTTACCAGGCCAGCCTCTCAAGCCGTCACTAAAGTCACACATCTTGGTATATGAAGTGCCATCGCACTTTGGCGCCGATACCAGATGTGTAGCTAGAGAGGCTGCGTCTGAGGCTGACACTGACACCTTTTGGTAGCATCGCTAGGAACCAACATACTTGGTGCATGTCGTTAAGGAATGTCAACAGGCATTCCTGGCGCAGTGGCCAGGGATGATGGCCTACCCTAGTGATGATGCTAGACATGCCAGTAAGTATTTCTGGCGTGATCATCGAGGATGGATCCTAAACCTATCCTCTGGTGGTTGCGCTAAGAAATGCCAACACTCCACTAGATGCCGACTGGGGCCTTGTTCATCTGCTACGGATACATGGGTGTATGCCGGATCTTGAGATGATGAGTGATTGTCAACTGGATTGATGTGCATGTTCTTTGGCTTGTGTTGTGCAGGTGTCTATCTCGGAAACGGTGATCGAAGGCAAGGTGAAGGTCAAGTAGAGACGTGTTGTGCCGATGGATCCAGAGCGGTGAAGGGCGGAAGTGAGCTTGGACTGACGGACTGGTGTCCTGAGGATCCGTTGTGGTGGCTGACAGCCTGGGATAGCGACAAGTGAAGACTTGCGGCTGGACGGGGTGCACAGGCGGTGCATCCCTCTACGTCTTCGGTTTGGTGGTAGAGCCCCAGAAAAACCACTGGCTGGATGGTTTTCAGATTTGGTCCTCAAAACCTGGGTGCTAGCCGGTTTCCGAGTTTGGGCCTCAAAACTTGGGCTGAGGATGGTTTCCAGGTTTGGCCAACAAAACCTTGGCCATAGTGGGTTTCTGAGTTTGGGCCACAAAACTCGGCCTGAGGAAAGGTTTCCCGGTTTCATCCTCAAAACCTGGGGGAGGTCCAGGAAAAGGACAGACGGTGAGTGGCGGCACATGGCAGCATCGGGTGAGGTCGCGTCGAGGCTAAAAGTGTCTAAAAAGAAATTTAAAGCTCCCATTCACCCCCCTCTGGTCGCCTTTGTGTAGCACCTTCGGTCCTTCAATTGGTATCAGAGCGGGTTAAGGATCTTCCACCTTAGCCGGTTCCAGATCCATAGAAGGCGACATGGATTGCGGCGTGGGCAAACCGCCGTTTTTCGATGGGACGAACTATGCGTATTGGAAGATACGTATGTTGGCCTATCTTCAGAGACTGAGTGCTTCGGTTTGGGATATTTGCAACTCTGCCAATTACGTGGTCTTGGCTGCTCGTGTGACTCAACAGCAGATCGATGAGCACGATGCCAATAGTCGAGCCTGTAATGCTCTTTTCTCGTGTTTGAGCATGACTGAGTTTGATCATGTTTCTCACCTCACCACGGCTCGGTAGATTTGGGCGACTCTCATGCGCTTTCATGAGGGAAAAACTCAAGTCAAAACCCGTCTCTACGAGTCGCACAAGCGTGAGTTTAAGAACTTCCGACACGTGCCTGGCGAGAGCATAGAAAGTTTATTCGCTCGCTTTCAGATCATTGTCAACAGGATGAGGGCTAACAAAGAGCTTTTGTTGTATGACGATCATGAGAGAGCTCTCAAGCTACTCCTTACTCTTGATTGGTCGGTGTGTGTGACACCCCAATTTTAAGAACAAAATTGGAGCACAATATATGTATGCCAGGATCAATTTTCATACATATATCCACATCATAGTAAATATCAAAACAATGCTTTATTAATAATATCGAACTTTATAACAAAAATGACCCTCGGGTCTGAAAGAAAAAGTACAGACTCTCATGAAACTGACTCTGAAATAAACTCTGATGAAGATGCGGAAGATCTGGACTCCATCTCCACAGGAACGTCGACCGGGGGTAGCGCCATCCTAGTACAGGTCGTCAGGGTCGAAGCCACCGTCTTCGGGATACTCCTGCTCCTCGTACGTGTAGTCTCCAGCGTCTGGGTGGGGTAGCAGGGGGACAAAGAGGAAGGGTGAGCACATCGAAATGTACTCCGCAAGTGTAGGAAATATATGCTTATGAGGCTTATAACAAAGGTAGGCTGACTTTGTTTGACTCAAGCGCCTAAAGCGACACCCTATTAATCCTATTAATCCTATGCACCTATTTACTAGGTTATAGACAGACTCTGTAGAAAAGTATCAACACTCGG
Source organism: Coix lacryma-jobi var. lacryma-jobi (assembly GCA_009763385.1). Taxonomy (NCBI): domain Eukaryota; kingdom Viridiplantae; phylum Streptophyta; class Magnoliopsida; order Poales; family Poaceae; genus Coix; species Coix lacryma-jobi. The sequence goes on from CM019825.1 coordinate 110,701,715, forward strand.
AGTCGCACCGAGCAAACCACACTCGGAGTCACACCGAGCAACCAACACCTGAAGTCCATCAGGCACCTGCACCTGAAGTCCATCGGATGACCCGAACCCAAAACCAACCAGTAACCAACTAATCTCGAAGAAGTCCAAGCCGCTCGTGACCGTGAGCACGGCTGATATATCAGTTTTACACTCTGCAGAGGTTGCACATCGTTACCCATGAGTCGTGCAGATCCCGTCACGCTAAACACTGCCGAGGTGCATAGCGGGTTGCACTGCAAGGCCTTTACAAAGCCCCTCCAAGCCTGTGTTACACGTACTCTAAGGTTTCTCCCCTGTCCATAAGTCAACGACCCCAAGGGACCCCTCTTGAGCCACTATACAACCCCCGTGTAGCATAACTTGGAGAATACTAATTAATTAGCCAGGTCCAGCCCATCCAGATCTCATGGCTCCGCTGTTAAGCCGGGTTACAGGCTTCGAGAACCGGGTCCTAGGGATCCAGGCAGGATATGTCTAGCACGAGCTCCGAACCAAAACCAAAAGCAGCTGCCGAGTCCCACGGCACAAAACCACCAATACGGGTCCATCCTGCCGGATTTGCCTAATAACCATGTTACTACAAAATTACCATGTCCACATTCGTTTCATAGTTCATTAATCAAGATTATAAACATTTTAACTCCCATCCCAATCATGACTGCAGGAATAAGCAAGACACCTACCCGAACATCCCAAAACAGGCGACAAGGAAAAATAGAGTAAGATCTAGTAAACCATAATATAGGATTCAAATTTGACATTGCATGCATCTACTAGATCTAAACTACTCTAATACCAAAAGTAAAATAAATTAGGTGCAAGATGTTCAAGGACACTTGCCTTCGGGCTGGGTCGAATCTGCAGGGTCACAAGGATGGTCTAGAGCGTCCTCGTACTCCGCACTCTCTGGCCCAATCAACATACATGGCACAATACATAGAAATAAATAACAGTACAACAAACAGTATGAAAACAGTAAACTAATAGATCTACTGCGTAGAGAACGAAATTATGAATCTAACGCAAGTTGAACGGGTCGAATCGGAGTTAAAACGCAAAAGTTATAAGCATTTGAATATGGATAGCAAAACTGTAATTAGATTGAACTCATTTTCGTATTTAAAATAAATCAAAACTGATTTTAAATGCTAACTGGACCGGGCCTCAATTCGGACAAAATGCAGGGGCTGAATCAAAAGAAATTCACAGACTCACTGCACTGTGTTGATGGAGCGCGGGTTAATTTCCGGAAAAGACAGGGGCTCTTTAACAAAAGCGCATCGGCGAAGGGGTATCGGCTATTTTCGGCCGTCGATCTGGCGATGGGTGGCTGTGATTAGATCGGGGCGGACGGCTGTGCAGAGGACTGCGCCTCATTTTCCAAGGAACCGAGGGGCTATACTGTAAGAAACACAAGACACAACGCATAGTAGATCTGGAGCGCGGGTTGATTTCGATGAAGGTGGAGGACTATTTAGCAAAATGGCCAGAGCCGATCGGCGCGCTGGCGTCGGCGCTGACGGGGCACCAGGTGGCGTGACATGGCTTCACCCGATTGGCTTGGTGCACGCGCTGTGGCCGTGGACGCGCTGACGAGGCAAGGGGGGGCCGAGTCCATGGCACAGGTGGATCCGGCTCATACCGGTTCGAAGCGGTTTTAATCTCGGCCATCCAGATTGGATCTAACGGCCGAGAAAGGCTCGGAAAGAAGGAGGCGGCGCCGGTGATGCTACGCGCGGCGGCAGCCGTGCGGAAGACGGTGGCGCCATGGCCAGGGCTCGCCGGAGTTCCCGGGAAAGGGCTACAGAGTGGTAGGGGTCACGGAAATAGGTGGGATCGGCGGAGAATCTTACAACGGATCCGTAGATGTGCTCCTCGTTGCCGATTGGGGCCCAGAGTCGGCGAGTGGCGTGGAGGTCGCGACGGCGGCGTCCAGTTGCTCCGGCGTGGTCGAGGTTGGTGTGCTCTGGCTCGGTTTCCTGTCGAGGAAGGACCTCCGGGGCGCGGTGTGCTTCACCGATCTAACAGCCCGGAGAGGACTTTGCAGCGGCTCGCAGGGTAGGTTGAGCTCGGTGCTGGCTCGACAATGGTGAGCGTGAAGGCGGTGGTGTTCGGGAGGGTGAACAGGGGTGGCGGCGCGCTCGTGCGAGGGTTATAAAGGGTGGGGGACAGATGGGGAGGAGCGGTGGGGATGAGGATGGCGAGCGCGAGCGCGAAGGGCGGGCGGTCGGTTGCGGGGGAGAGAGCGCTCGTGGTGGCGCTGGGCCGATCTGTGCGCGGTGCGAGCGGGGAGGCCAGCGAGGAGAGGGAAGCGCGCGCGGAGTGGCTTGGGCCGGCGCTGGCGCCGTGCGGAGGGAGGGTGAGTGGGCCGGTGCGGAACGCTGGCCCGAGAGGGAAAACGGGGAGGAGGGAAGGGCCGCGGCTTGTGCTGGGCCGCGGGAGGTGGCGGGCCGGCGCGAAGGGGAGAGAGAGGGTGAGGGAGCCCTTTTGCCTTTTTCTTTCCTTTTCTTTTCTAAATTCATTTTGGAAATCCAAATTCAAATCTGTTTTGAAATTCAAAACCACTTTGAAATATTTTAAAGATATTTTCCTAGGTTTTGTAAATAAAGTTTGAGTTTAATTTTGTAAAATTTTCATAAACCTTTTTATTTGTTTTCTAAATAGAATAAAACCGATTCGCCCTATATGGGTTTAATAAACTCTTTTTCACCCAATAAAATTATGCAACGGCATGAATGCAACATAAAAATGATAAATAAATTTTATTTTCCTCCTCTAATAAACTAGCCAACTTATTTAGTTCCTAAATTCTTTAATTAAATTGGGGAAAAATTAAATCAGGGTGTTACAAACCTACCCCCTTAGAAGAATCTCGTCCTCGAGATTAGGAAGAGTCGGCGAAGAGATGAGGAAAATCTGCCCGAAGATCATCTTCTTTCTCCCATGTGGCTTCTTCTTCGGAGTAATGCTTCCATTGCACCTTGCAGATTTTAGTCCTCTTGTTGCGAGTGCCTCGTTCCATCGTGTCCAAAATCTTGATCGGCTCGGAGAAAGTTAGATCATCCCGCAGATCAAGCTCCTCAAGTGGCAACTGCTCCTCTGGAACTCTGAGGCATCTCTTCAGCTGGGATACATGGAATACATTATGGATACCTGCCAGACGTGCAGGCAACTCCAGCTGATATGCAACTGCGCCTTTCTTGTCAATCACCTTGAAAGGGCCAATGAACCTCGGGGATAGCTTCCCTTTGACATTAAACCTCCGAAGACCTCTGAAAGGTGACACCTTCAGATAGACATAGTCCCCAATCTGGAACTCCAGCTCTCATCGTCTGACATCTGCATAACTCTTCTGTCTAGACTGAGCTGTCTTCAGGTTGCTTCTGATCTGCCTGACCTGTTCTTCAGCTTCTTCTATAGACTCAAGGCCAAAGACCTTCCTTTCTCCAACCTGATTCCAGAACAGGGGAGTTCTGCACTTCCTGCCATACAGTGCCTCGAAAGGTGACATCTTTAGACTGGCCTGATAGCTGTTGTTATATGAGAACTCTGCATATGGTAGACTCACATCCCAACTCTGGCTGTTTTGAAGCGCACTGGCTCTCAACATATCCTCCAGAATCTGATTCACCCTTTCAGTCTGTCCATCGGTCTGAGGGTGATAAGCCGAACTGAAACTGAGGCGGGTGTCCATAGACTCATGCAACCGCTTCCAGAATCTAGATGTGAACTGTGTACCTCTGTCAGATACTATGATCTTAGGTACTCCATGCAAGCATACAATGCGGGACATGTACAACTCTGCAAGTCTATCGCCCTTATATGTTTCCTTGACAGGAATGAAGTGAGCCACCTTGGTCAAACGATCAACTATGACCCAGATAGAATCATATCCCGACTGGGTCCTGGGCAAACCAGTGATGAAATCCATGCTGATCTCTTCCCATTTCCACTCGGGAATCTGCAGGGGCTGTAACAAACCAGCTGGTCTCTGATGTTGGGCCTTAACCCTCTGACATGTGTCACACAAGGCCACATACTCTGCTACTTCCCTCTTCATCCCATACCACCAGTAATACTGCTTCAGATCCTGGTACATCTTGGTACTGCCTGGGTGAAGAGAGTAGGCTGAACCATGAGCTTCTCTCAAGATCAACTCCTTGATAGCCTTCACATCTGGAACACAGATCCTGCCTCTGAACCATAAGACACCCTGATCATCCTCTGTGAACCCTTGGGCTTTGTCCTCCTTGATCGACTGTCTGATCTCCAGAAGATACTCATCAGTGAGCTGCCCTGCTCGGATATCATGCTCCAAGGTCGAATCAACCTCCATGGCTACTGCATCAGTGTGGCCGAGAATACCCAAGTTGAGCTTCACAAACTCTTCATGCAACTCGGGCTGCTGCTCCTTGATCTCTAGCACATTACAGTAGACCTTCCTGCTCAAGGCATCTGCAACAACATTCACCTTGCCTGGATGATAGTTGATACTCAGATCATAGTCTTTGATCAACTCGAGCCATCTCCGTTGGCGAAGATTCAGATCTGGCTGGGTGAAAATATACTTCAAGCTCTTATGATCAGTGTATATCTCTGTCTTCTTGCCCATCAGATAGTGCCTCCAGATCTTCAGAGCATGAACAACAGCTGCCAACTCTAAATCATGAGTAGGGTAATTCAGCTCATGCTTCCGGAGCTGTCTCGAGACATAAGCAATCACCCGACCTTCCTGCATAAGCACACATCCCAGACCCTGACGCGAAGCATCACAATACACCGTGAAGTTCTTCTGGACATCTGGCATGACAAGAATAGGAGCAGAGGTCAATCTCGCTTTCAGCTCCTCAAAACCAGTCTGGCATTCAGGGGACCATACAAACTTGGCACCCTTCTCAGTCAGTCTCGTCATCGGCTTCACGATCTTGGAGAATCCCTCAATGAATCTGCGATAATATCCCGCCATACCGAGGAAACTCCGAATCTCAGTAACGCTCTCAGGTACCTTCCAGTCCAATATATCTTGGACCTTGCCTGGATCCACTGATACACCAGCCTCTGAGATGATATGCCCCAAATATGCAACCTTCTTCAACCAGAACTCGCATTTGCTCAGCTTTGCATACAACCGATGCTCTCTGAGCTTCTGCAACACTAACCTCAGATGCTTCTCATGTTCTTCTTCAGTCTTCGAGAATATCAGGATATCATCAAGGAACACCACGACGAACAGATCTAAAAACTCCATGAAGACCTTGTTCATCAGATACATGAAGAAAGCTGGGGCATTAGTCAAGCCGAAGGACATCACTGTGTACTCATATAGCCCATATCGAGTTATGAATGCCGTCTTCGGGATATCAGCTTCACGAATCTTCAGCTGGTTATAACCTGTTTGCAGGTCAATCTTCGAGAACACATGAGCACCCTTCAACTGATCAAACAGATCATCAATGCGAGGAATCGGGTACTTGTTCTTGATGGTAGCTTCATTCAATGCGCGGTAATCAACGCACATCCGTAGGCCTCCATCCTTCTTTGGAACAAAGATCACAGGGGCTCCCCATGGGGATGTACTAGGACGAATATGCCCCTTCTCTAACTACTCTTGGATCTGCGTCTTCAGCTCAGCTAGCTTTTCGACATCCATTCTATATGGTCGCTTGTATATAGGTGCAGTGCCAGGAACTAAATCAATAGAGAACTCAATCTCACGATCAGGTGGCATACCTGGCACTTTCTGGAAGACATCAGGGAACTCCTTGACAACTCGGATATCAGGTACCACGACAGCCTCATATGCTCTGGCTTCTTCTATCATCTTTGTCGGTGCTCGATACACAATCTCCGTGCCATCTGGATGCTTCACTGTGATGAGCCTCTGAGCACAATCAATGACTCCCTGGTACTTGCGTAGCCAATCCATTCCCAGAATGACATCAATACCTTGGGAATCCAGAACAATAAGAGAGGTGGGAAAGACTACCCCCCTTATGGTTAAGCTCACATTCGGGCACACATGCCTCGATATCAGTTCTCCTCCAGGAGAATTCACTAGCAGATGCTTTTTCATCAACACTCTATTCATATTATATTTAGATGCGCAGGGTGCTGATATGAACGAATGAGATGCTCCAGAATCAAACAAGACTGTAACTGGGTGAGAGTCAACAAGGAACGTACCAAACACCACATCTGGTGCCGTCTGAGCAGACTCCGCTGACACGTGGTTCACACGACCACCAGTGTAGCTCTGGGGCTGGCCTGCGGGACGTGACTGCGGTGGAGCTGGCTGCCTCAATGGACACTTGTTGGCGAAGTGTCCCATCTGGTTACACTTGTAACACGGGCCAATCTGACCTGCCCCCTGTGCTGGACGGGGCTGCTGCGGAGCGGGAAGACCCTGGCGAGGTGCCTGAGCCTGGCGAGGCGGCTGCTGCTGCTGCTGCTGCTGAGGTGGAGCCTGGTACTATGGAGCTGGGTGCCTGTACTGAGGAGCGGGCTGCCGGGACTGGGGCGGGCGGGACTGCTGCTGCGGGGGAATCTGCCTGGAAGCTGAGGCAGGTGGAGCGTAGCGGGGACGGGAGGAGCTGCCGGAGGACTGTCCCTGGAACGTCATCTTCCTCTTGCGATCTGCATCGAGGTCCTTCCGTTCCTTCTCCACCACGAAGGCACGGTCAACCAGCTTCTGAAATGAGGAATACTCATTTGAAGCTAGGGCATAGCGCAGTCCTGGGTTAAGCCCATGCCTGGAGCAGATAACAATTTTATTATTTATCAGGCAGCAAAAGGAATGAACAAGGGTGTATGAAGAATTTATTAATATTAAAGAATGACAGAGATCTTGCTTGAAACACTCCTGCTTCTTGTCGTCCGTGTCCACGTCATCTGGGGCGTAACGGGACAGCTGGCTGAACTGCGTGAGATACTCACGCACTGTCATCGCGCCCTGCCGGAGGTCCTGAAACTCTCGGCGCTTCACCCTGATCTCGCCGAAAGGGACGTACTGGTCGCGGAATGCCTTACGGAAATCCTCCCAAGTGATCGAGTTGGCGTCCGCATGAGCTGCGGTGTAGGCAGTCCACCAGTTCTTCGCTGGGCCCTGAAGCTGGTGCGCGGCGTAGAGGGCCTTATCAAGGTCCCCGACATGGGCAAGCTGCAACTTGCCTGTAATCATCTCGAGCCAATCATCTGCATCCATTGGCTCTATGGCGTGGTGGAACACTGGAGGGCGCGTCGTCATGAAGCTCCTGAGAGTGTCATCCGGTCGGGGTGGCTGTGCAGCTCCTGCACCCTGAGCACCCTGAGCAGCCTGCGCCATCTGCTGCATGTGCTGCATCATCTGGGCCATATTCTGCATCATCTGGTTCTGCACCTGGGCCATCTGGAGCGGGTCGTACGGAGGCGGAGGTGGATGAGGCGGCTGGTTGCCACCTGCCCCGCTCCCGTCAGCGTTACCGGCGTTACCCGCGCTGCTCCTGGTGTCAACCATCTGTTACATTTTCCAGGAGTAAAAGTGAGATGTGATAGATAGATATATAACAACCCTAATTTGGTTAATTAATTTGATTAGTAAAATATTTAAACAAATGATGTCGCTGCAACCTGACGGTCGCAACACACCAACAATCATTACAAAGAACCAAAACATTACATATGCACAAGTACATGTCATTCAACGACCTACGAGATCACATAATTATGGCGGGCTTCTTACGAGTTTGGAGGACCTACTTTAAAACAGAGTTTGAATTTTCAGCAGGGACAGGCTACAGAAGTGGGAAAAAGGGTTAGGCTTTTAAAAATAGTTTTGTAAATTCGACGACTGACTAGGGTAGCGTCCTACGGTCAACACGGCTTTGATACCACTCTGTGACACCCCAATTTTAAGAACAAAATTGGAGCACAATATATGTATGCCAGGATCAATTTTCATACATATATCCACATCATAGTAAATATCAAAACAATGCTTTATTAATAATATCGAACTTTATAACAAAAATGACCCTCGGGTCTGAAAGAAAAAGTACAGACTCTCATGAAACTGACTCTGAAATAAACTCTGATGAAGATGCGGAAGATCTGGACTCCATCTCCACAGGAACGTCGACCGGGGGTAGCTCCATCCTAGTACAGGTCGTCAGGGTCGAAGCCACCGTCTTCGGGATACTCCTGCTCCTCGTACGTGTAGTCTCCAGCGTCTGGGTGGGGTAGCAGGGGGACAAAGAGGAAGGGTGAGCACATCGAAATGTACTCCGCAAGTGCAGGAAATATATGCTTATGAGGCTTATAACAAAGGTAGGCTGACTTTGTTTGACTCAAGCGCCTAAAGCGACACCCTATTAATCCTATTAATCCTATGCACCTATTTACTAGGTTATAGACAGACTCTGTAGAAAAGTATCAACACTCGGAGTCGCACCGAGCAAACCACACTCGGAGTCACACCGAGCAACCAACACCTGAAGTCCATCAGGCACCTGCACCTGAAGTCCATCGGATGACCCGAACACAAAACCAACCAGTAACCAACTAATCTCGAAGAAGTCCAAGCCGCTCGTGACCGTGAGCACGGCTGATATATCAGTTTTACACTCTGCAGAGGTTGCACATCGTTACCCATGAGTCGTGCAGATCCCGTCACGCTAAACACTGCCGAGGTGCATAGCGGGTTGCACTGCAAGGCCTTTACAAAGCCCCTCCATGCCTGTGTTACACGTACTCTAAGGTTTCTCCCCTGTCCATAAGTCAACGACCCCAAGGGACCCCTCTTGAGCCACTATACAACCCCCGTGTAGCATAACTTGGAGAATACTAATTAATTAGCCAGGTCCAGCCCATCCAGATCTCATGGCTGCGCTGTTAAGCCGGGTTACAGGCTTCGAGAACCGGGTCCTAGGGATCCAGGCAGGATATGTCTAGCACGAGCCCCGAACCAAAACCAAAAGCAGCTGCCGAGTCCCACGGCACAAAACCACCAATACGGGTCCATCCTGCCGGATTTGCCTAATAACCATGTTACTACAAAATTACCATGTCCACATTCGTTTCATAGTTCATTAATCAAGATTATAAACATTTTAACTCCCATCCCAATCATGACTGCAGGAATAAGCAAGACACCTACCCGAACATCCCAAAACAGGCGACAAGGAAAAATAGAGTAAGATCTAGTAAACCATAATATAGGATTCAAATTTGACATTGCATGCATCTACTAGATCTAAACTACTCTAATACCAAAAGTAAAATAAATTAGGTGCAAGATGTTCAAGGACACTTGCCTTCGGGCTGGGTCGAATCTGCAGGGTCACAAGGATGGTCTGGAGCGTCCTCGTACTCCGCACTCTCTAGCCCAATCAACATACATGGCACAATACATAGAAATAAATAACAGTACAACAAATAGTATAAAAACAGTAAACTAATAGATCTACTGCGTAGAGAACGAAATTATGAATCTAACGCAAGTTGAACGGGTCGAATCGGAGTTAAAACGCAAAAGTTATAAGCATTTGAATATCGATGGCAAAACTGTAATTAGATTGAACTCATTTTCGTATTTAAAATAAATCAAAACTGATTTTAAATGCTAACTGGACCGGGCCTCAATTCGGACAAAACGCAGGGGCTGAATCAAAAGAAATTCACAGACTCACTGCACTGTGCTGATGGAGCGCGGGTTAATTTCCGGAAAAGACAGGGGCTCTTTAACAAAAGCGCATCGGCGAAGGGGTATCGGCTATTTTCGGCCGTCGATCTGGCGATGGGTGGCTGTGATTAGATCGGGGCGGACGGCTGTGCAGAGGACTGCGCCTCATTTTCCAAGGAACCGAGGGGCTATACTGTAAGAAACACAAGACACAACGCATAGTAGATCTGGAGCGCGGGTTGATTTCGATGAAGGTGGAGGACTATTTAGCAAAATGGCCAGAGCCGATCGGCGCGCTGGCGTCGGCGCTGACGGGGCGCCAGGTGGCGTGACATGGCTTCTCCCGATTGGCTTGGTGCACGCGCTGTGGCCGTGGACGCGCTGACGAGGCAAGGGGGGGCCGAGTCCATGGCACAGGTGGATCCGGCTCATACCGGTTCGAAGCGGTTTTAATCTCGGCCATCCAGATTGGATCTAACGGCCGAGAAAGGCTCGGAAAGAAGGAGGCGGCGCCGGTGATGCTACGCGCGGCGGCAGCCGTGCGGAAGACGGTGGCGCCATGGCCAGGGCTCGCCGGAGTTCTCGGGAAAGGGCTACAGAGCGGTAGGGGTCACGGAAATAGGTGGGATCGGCGGAGAATCTTACAACGGATCCGTAGATGTGCTCCTCGTTGCCGATTGGGGCCCAGAGTCGGCGAGTGGCGTGGAGGTCGCGGCGGCGGCGTCCGGTTGCTCCGGCGTGGTCGAGGTTGGTGTGCTCTGGCTCGGTTTCCTGTCGAGGAAGGACCTCCGGGGCGCGGTGTGCTTCACCGATCTAACAGCCCGGAGAGGACTTTGCAGCGGCTCGCAGGGTAGGTTGAGCTCGGTGCTGGCTCGACAATGGTGAGCGTGAAGGCGGTGGTGTTCGGGAGGGTGAACAGGGGTGGCGGCGCGCTCGTGCGAGGGTTATAAAGGGTGGGGGACAGATGGGGAGGAGTGGTGGGGATGAGGACGGCGAGCGCGAGCGCGAAGGGCGGGCGGTCGGTTGCGGGGGAGAGAGCGCTCGCGGTGGCGCTGGGCCGATCTGTGCGCGGTGCGAGCGGGGAGGCCAGCGAGGAGAGGGAAGCGCGCGCGGAGTGGCTTGGGCCGGCGCTGGCGCCGTGCGGAGGGAGGGTGAGTGGGCCGGTGCGGAACGCTGGCCCGAGAGGGAAAACGGGGAGGAGGGAAGGGCCGCGGCTTGTGCTGGGCCGCGGGAGGTGGCGGGCCGGCGCGAAGGGGAGAGAGAGGGTGAGGGAGCCCTTTTGCCTTTTTCTTTCCTTTTCTTTTCTAAATTCATTTTGGAAATCCAAATTCAAATCTGTTTTGAAATTCAAAACCACTTTGAAATATTTTAAAGATATTTTCCTAGGTTTTGTAAATAAAGTTTGAGTTTAATTTTGTAAAATTTTCATAAACATTTTTATTTGTTTTCTAAATAGAATAAAACCGATTCGCCCTATACGGGTTTAATAAATTCTTTTTCACCCAATAAAATTATGCAACGGCATGAATGCAACATAAAAATGATAAATAAATTTTATTTTCCTCCTCTAATAAACTAGCCAACTTATTTAGTTCCTAAATTCTTTAATTAAATTGGGGAAAAATTAAATCAGGGTGTTACAGTGTGGGACTCTAAAGTTTAGGCGATCATCCAATCACCTAACTATGAGACTCTCACTTGCGACGAGCTCTTCAGTAAGCTCAAGTCCAGCGAGATTGATGCCATGGCAAGGGCTTCTTATGAAAATCCTCCTAGCCCATCAATGGCTTTGATTTCTGGTTCTTCTGCTAACCCTTCTAGAGGCTTTGCACTCTCTTCTCTTTTGTCGGTTACAGAGGAGCAGCTGGAGTTCATGGGAGACGACGAGTTGGCTTTGCTTACCAACCGGTTCTCGTGGTTCCACAACAACCGCATGAACTGTCACCGCGGAGGAAGTCGAGCTGGATGCTACGAGTGCGGCGATTCGGACTACTTCATCGCCAACTGCCCGAAGAAGAACAAGCAAGCTTTTGGCAAGGGCGATCGTGGCTACAAGTACGACTCCGACAAGCACAAGGAGATGTATGTCCCCGCAAAGCACAAGCGGAAAGGCGGTTTCAACAAGGAGTACATCAAGGTGAAGTACTTGGAGAAAGCCCAGGCCGAGCAGCGTGCTTTCTTCGCCACGCTCAGCGACGTCGACGAATCGGACAACGACTCCACTGCATCAAGCGATGACGAGTCCGAGAAGAAGAAGATCGAGGACAAGCTGAACGGTCTATGCTTCTTCACTGACGACGAGGGCTTTGCACCATGGCCCTCGGCGATGAGGTCAACAGCGAGCTGGAGGAGATCCCTCGGAACGACGATGACGACGACGACTCCCAGGTATCTCAGACCCCCGATGAACTCTCTACTGAGGTCAAGAAACTTACTGCTGCCCTTCTTAGTCAAGACAAGTTGCTTAGACTTGCTGCTAGAGAGAGGAAGGAGTTTAGGCAGAAGTGGGAGGATGCGATGAAGGAACTTGAGTCTTTCAAGTCCACCGTTGTAGTCACCGAGGAGGATGAGTGTGAGATGTGCTCCAAGCACATGACTGACCTTCTCACTTTGAGGGGGAAGTATGTTGCTTTGGTTGGAGAGGTGGATGAGCTTAGAGATAGACACATTTTGCTTGGTGCATGTAAGTCCTGTGCGGGCTTGCAATCTGAGTTGGTAGAGAAGGATGCGAAGATTGAGTCTCTTTGGAAGGCCAACTGAGGTAGCACTACTGTGTCTAGGTGCGCTTTGTGTGAGGGTTTGGAGATGGAGATGGCAAATGTGAAGCATGACAAGTTGCAAACCGAGGAAGAAAACACATACCTTCGGACCATCTTGTCATGGTTTTCTAGTGGGGAGCGACAGCTTGGCAAGATGATTGCCGAATTCAAGCGTGCTGCAGGAGGTCCAGGTGTAGGTTTTGCTCAGGGTGTGGAGAGTGCTGCTTCTTTCGGGAAGATTGGTGAGTCTAGTGGTCTTAAGCCGAGTGAGAAACCCAACTCCACCACTACTCCCAAACTAACCAAGATTCCACCCAAAGAGCCTCTCAAGCCTAACACCAAGGATGGAGTGTTTGTGGAACCTCCAATAGCTCCACTCAAGAAACAAACATGGGCCCCAAAACCAAACCACTTGAGGAACAGGCTAGATACCATGCCACCTATCCAAGAGGAGCCCATGCCACAAAGAAACCAAGTGATCCACACCCAATACCGTGAGTACCAACAACCCCCTATGAGAGCGGTGAGGTACCACTATGAGCACTGTGGGAGAAATGGACACTTGAGGGAGTTTTGCTGTCGGTGCAAGAGAGAGGAGTGTCGTGCAAAGGAGATGAACAACACGGACATGTACCATCCTTTCCATGATGTACATGTGCCAAATGTTCAAAGGAGGGGTGCTAGGCCTTGAGGTCCAATGCCTCGAGGTCCTAGGCCACAAGGAGGTTTTGCCCGGTGGGATCTTAGTTTTGTAGGCTATGGACCCCATGGCGGTGGCTTTGTTGTTGAGTGTTATCCCCCACTGTGTTTTGGCTATCGCGGTGAGCACTTTCCTCCTAGCGGACCACGTTTTCCTGTGCGTGGTGATCGCTTTCCCCGTAGGAATGCTAGCAATGGTTTTTATACTGACTGTTCTTTTGAGCAGCCGGGACAACACTGGTATTCTTCCCGTTTTACTCACCCCAGTGTTGGACCGTATGCTCACCCTATGTCTTTTTATTGATGTAGGTAAGTAGATTGGAGGACGTTTGGCTTGTGGATTCCGGATGCTCAAGACATATGACCGTAAACTCCAAGTGGTTCTCCAGTCTTAGTCCAGTCACCGGAAAGGAGTTTATCACCTTCGGTGACAATAGCAAAGGTAAAGTGCTATCCCGTGGTTCTGTGCGAGTTAATGAGCATTTTGTGTTGTGTGATGTTGCTCTCATTTCGAACTTGCATTTTAACCTTCTTTCTGTTTCTCAACTTTTTGAGGATGACTATGAGATTCGTTTTAAGCCGAATCTCAGTCGTATTTTAGATCCTCAGGGCAATCTTGTATGTTTGATTTTGCCCTTTGGGAAAGTCTTTTGTGCGAATTTCTTGGAGTCTTTTCGCATTTCTTGTTGTCTTTTGGCTGGATCCTCCTCTGATCTTTGGAAATGGCATAGGAGACTTGATCACTTGAGCTTCGACTTGCTTGCAAGGCTTAGTTCACTTGGCTTAATCTGAGGATTGCCCAAGTTACACATGGAGAAGAATCTTGTTTGCCATTCTTGTAGACATGGGAAAATGGTTGCCACTCCCCACCATCCTTTGAATCAAGTTATGACCAAGCGCCCTGGAGAGCTATTGCATATGGACCTTGTAGGTCCGGCTTGGGTGAGCTCGGTTGGTGGGAAGTGGTATGTGCTTATTGTTGATGGTCCTTAAACACCTGTTTTACCATCAACATTTTACCCTAAAATTCACCAAAAAAGCATGAAATGTAGTCAAATAGGTTTCAATCTAACCGAATTCCACATGTCCATAGATTTGGATTTGAATGCAGGATTTGAACCAAATTTGGGTATTTGAACCACCAAAGGCCAAGCCCACTCAGCAGGGCCCATTTGGGCCCGAGTGGGGTGGCGCCCACCACCCCTAGGTGGCGCCCACCACAAGGAGAGGTGCGGATACATGGGAGTATGCCGAGTCCCGAGTGATGAGTGATTGTCAACGGGTTTGATCGCAGGTTCTTTGGCTTGTGTTTGTGCAGGTGTCGAGCTCGGAGACAGTGATCGAGGGCAAGGTGAAGGTCAAGTAGAGACGTGCCGTGCCGACGGACCGGGAGCGGTGAAGGGCGGACGTGAGGCTTGGACTGAGGGACCAGTGGCCTGAGGATCAGCTGTGGTGGCTGGCAGCCTGGGACAGCGACGAGTGAAGACTTGTGGGACATAGTGTTGCTCGGGTCGAGGACCTGGGGACACGTGTCGGTGGACGGGGTGCACGGGCAGTGCCTCCCCTCTACAGCTTCGGTTTGGTGGTAGAGCCAGAGAAAAACCATCGGGTGGACGGTTTCCAGGTTTGGGCCACAAAACCTGGGCGTGTGGCGGGTTTCCGAGTTTGGGCCACAAAACTCAGGCTAAGGCCACAAAACTCAGGCTAAGGACGGTTTCCAGGTTTGGGCCTCAAAACCTGGGCGCTGGCGGGTTTCTGAGTTTGGGCCACAAAACTCAGGCGATGGGCGGCTGGTTTCCCGGTTTGGGCCTAAAAACCGGGGGTGGACGTGAAGGCCTGGTTTCCCGGTTTCGGCCACAAAACCGGGGGTGGAGTCCATGAAAAGGACAAGTGGAGCGGTGGCGGCACGTGGTGGCAATCGGTGAGGTTGCGTCGAGGCAACGCTACCAGTTGTGCGGGCGTGGCCGTCGGATTACCAGCATCTTCGAGTTGGTCCAGAATAACCCTAGGGTTTTGCTGGTTTGCTCTGTTATTAGAGAGGGGTAGAGTAGGAAATAGAATTAGGATAAGTAGAGGGAGACACCCTCCTTCCATCTATCTCAGTCATTTTGCTCTTTGCTTCCAGGGTTTCCTGCTCTCCCAATCCTCTGCTATAGCTACTGAGATCCGCAGAGAATCATACCTCTATGTACTAGAGATTTTGAGGAAGTGTGACCGTAATCTCACTGTTGTAGCGTGTGGTAGCCACACGGTTGCAAATTCGTGGTTGTGATTCGTGTTTTGTTCGTGTTCATCGCGGATTGCTTTTCTCCACGTTTTTTCCCGTTGATTGATCTCTTTGTTTGTTGCGTCTTTTGTGATTCCATTTGAACAGAGATGTTCTAGATCGTGAGGAACTTCTTTCCACCGAGGGAATTCTTCTCTAACCTCACCAGCTAGTAGATCGGTCGATTTTCGTTTCGGGTCAAGTTTTTCTCCCTTCCCCCGAATTTCTTCGATTCATCGATTTGGAGATAGGTTCGAGCTATGATCTCTTAGAGTTAGCTCACTATCCTCCTTGTGACTCCTCACACCAAGTTTGATCCCTAGAGGATTTGTTTTGGGTGAGATTGAGTGGAATCGGTGGATGAACTGTGCAATTTCGGGGAGACCGGACGCTGGGCACGGGTTGACTGGACGATGACCCAGTGCGTCCTGTCGTTGAATTCTCAGCGTGTCTTCTTCGTAACTTGACCAGACGCACCTCGTGCTCTGAGATCAGACTCGCCTCTATTACTGTTCATGTTTTTGTCTGTATCGACCGGACGCTGGTTGCCTGACCGGACGCACCTCCAGCGAGAGTCCGGTCAGAAACAGAGAGGTCCCAAATCGGTTTTCGATCGACCGGACGCGTTCGGTGGGCGTTGACCGGACGCACGGTGAGTCCGGTCAGTGCAGTCTCTGCACGTCTTCATCCGCAGTTTGTTCAACCAACCTTCGATTTGAGATCTGCTTGTTGTGTTGAATTCCTGACTTCGTGCTCTTCAGAAATCGGGCTTCTCGCTTTACAAAATAGCCTGGATCCCCCTCGCGTTGCTCGGGGAAGGTTGAGGTTACCCAAAGTTCATCCTGTCACTAGTTGACCTGCGTGAACATGGGCGAGGGAATTTTTTTGGTGTCCCGCTGTGTTCCTAGGGAACATCCACCCACTCTCTTGGGTCGTGGACATCACGCGCATCAGTTTTGCTCTTGGGGTTGATTTTCGGGACAGTGGCTTAAAGTTTTCGAAAGGAAAATTTAAAGCTCCCATTCACCCCCCCCCCTCTGGTCGCTTTCTGGTAGCACTCTCGGTCCTTCAATTGGTATCAGAGCAGGTTAAGGATCTTCCACCTTAACCGGTTCCAGATCCACAGAAGGCGACATGGATCGCGGCGTGGGCAAACCGCCGTTCTTTGATGGGACGAACTATGCGTATTGGAAGATACGCATGTCGGCCTATCTTCAGAGCATGGGCTCTTCTGTTTGGGAGATTTGCAACAGGGACGATTACGTTGTCTTGGCTGCTCGTGTTACTTAGCTTCAGATGGATGAGCACGATGCCAATAGCCGAGCGCGTAACGCTCTTTTCTCCTGTTTGAGCATGTCCGAGTTTGATCGCGTTTCTCACCTCCCCACGGCTCATGAGATTTGGGCGACCCTCATGCGCTTTCATGAGAGAACCACTCAAGTCAAATCCCGTCTCTACGAGTCGCACAAGCGGGAGTACGAGAACTTTCGACACATGCCTGGCGAGAGCATAGAGAGTTTATTCGCTCGCTTTCAGGTCATTGTCAACAAGATGAGAGCGAACAAGGAGCTGTTGCCTTTTGACGATCATGAGAGAGCTTTGAAGCTTTTGCACACTCTTGATCGGTCGGTGTGGGACTCAAAGGTCCAGGCGATCATCGAATCGTCTAACTATGAGACCCTCACTTGCGACGAGCTCTTTAGTAAGCTCAAGTCTAGTGAGATTGACGCCATGTCGAGGGCTTCTTATGAAAATCCTTCTGGCCCGACTATGGCTTTGGTTTTTGGCTCTTCTGCTAACCCCTCTAGAGGATTTGCACTTTCTTCACTCTTTTCTGTCACAGAGGACCAGCTGGAGTCTTTGGGGATGACGAGTTGGCTTTACTCACCAACCGGTTCTCGCGGTTCCACAACAACCGCATGAACCGTCGCTGCGAAAGAGGACGCTCAGGATGCTTTGAGTGCGGCGACCCTGACCACTTCGTCGCCAACTGTCCTAAGAAGAAGCACACATCTGGGAAGGGCGATCATGGGCACAAGTACGACTCCGGCAAGCGCAAGGAGAAGTACGTCCCCGTGAGGCACAAGCGGAGGGGCGGCTTCGACAAGGAGTACATCAAGAAGAAGTACTTGGAGAAGGCCCAGGCTGAGCAGCGTGCGTTTTTTGCCACGCTCAGCGACGTCGACAGCTCGGATGACAACTCCGCTTGCTCAATCGATGACGAGTCCAAGAAGAAGAAGAGGATCGAGGACAAGCTGAACGACCTCTGCTTCTTCGCCAACGACGAGGATTTCTGCACCATGGCCCTCGGCAAGGAGGTCGACGGCGAGCTGGTGGACACTCCTCGGAACGACGACGACGATGACGACACCTCTCAGGTATCTCTGACTCATGACGAGCTTTCTACTGAGGTCGAGAAGCTTACTGCCGCCTTGCTTAGTCAAGATAAGCTGCTTAGGCGTGCCGCTAGAGAGCGCAAGGAGTTTAGGCAGAAGTGGGAGGACACGGTGAAGGAGCTAGAGTTTTCTAAATCCACCGTGGTCGTGTCTGAGGAGGTTGAGTGTGAGATGTGCACCAAGCACATGACTGACCTTCTCACTTTGAGAGGTAAGTATGCTGCTTTGGTTGGAGAGGTGGATGAGCTCCGGGCTAGACCCTTGCTGTTGGGTGCGTGCAAGTCTTGTCCAGTCTTGCAAACCGAGTTGGCAGAGAGGAATGCCAAGATTGAGTCTCTTGAGGAGGCCAGCTCGGGTAGCACTTGTGTGACTAGGTGCGCTTTGTGCGAGGGTTTGGAGATGGAAATTGCCAATGTGAAGCATGGCAAGATGCAAACCGAGGAAGAAAACACATACCTTTGGACCATCTTGTCATGGGTGTCTTGCAATGAGCCGCAGCTTGGCATGATGATCGCTCAGTTTAAGCGAGCTGCTGGAGGTCCTGGTGTTGGTTTTGCTCCGGGTGTTGATATCTCTTCTTTTGGGAAGATTGGGGAGTCGAGTGGTCTGAACCCATGTGAGAAGCCTAACTCCACCACTATTCCCAAGCTTACCAAGCTTCCACCCAAAGAGCCTCCTAAGCCTAACACCAAGGACGGAGTGGTTGTGGAACCTCCGAGAGCTCCACCCAAGAACCAAGTGTGGCATCCCAAACCCAACCACCTGGAAAACAAGCTGGATACAATGCCACCTATCTAGGAGGAGCTATCATCCTTTCCATGATGTACAATCCAGACATGTACCATCCTTTCCATGATGTACATGTGCCGAATGTTCAGAGGAGAGCTCCGAGGAGAGCTGCTAGGCCTAGAGGTGCAGTCCCTCAAGGTCCTAGGCGTCAGGGAGGTGGTGCCCGACGGGGTCCTGACTTTGCAGGATACGGACCCCGTGGTGGTTTGAGCATCGCGATGGACGCTCTTCCCTTAGCGGACCATGTTTTCATGTGCGTGGTGATCGCTATCCCCGTAGACCTGCTAGGAATGGTTTTTACACTGACCGCTCCTTTGAGCAGCCGGCCCAACACTGGTATTCTTCCTACTTCACTAACCCCAGTGTTGGACCGTATGCTCACCCTGTCTTTTTATTGATGTAGGTAAAACGATTGGAGAACGTTTGGTTGGTGGATTCTGGGTGTTCGAGGCACATGACCGGAAACGCCAAGTGGTTCTCCAGTCTTAGTCCAGTTGCCGAAAAGGAATTTATCACCTTCGGCGACAATAGCAAAGGTAAAGTGTTGTCTCGTGGGTCGGTGCGAGTTAATGAGCACTTTGTGTTGCGTGATGTTGCTCTTGTTTCTAACTTGCATTTTAACGTTCTCTCTGTTTCGCAACTTTTTGATGATGACTATGAGATTCGTTTTAAACCGAATCTCAGTCGCATTTTAGATCCTCAGGGCAATCTTGTTTGTATGATTTCGCCCTTTGGGAAAGTCTTTCGTGCGAATTTCTCGGAGTCGTTTGGTATTTCTCGTTGTCTTGTGGCTGGTCCTTCCTCCTCTGATCTTTGGAAGTGGCATAGGAGACTGGGACATTTGAGCTTCGACTTGCTTGCAAGACTTAGCTCACTTGGTCTAATCCGAGGATTGCCCAAGTTGTCGATGGAGAAGGATCTTGTTTGTCATTTGTGTAGACATGGGAAGATGGTTCCCGCCCCCCACCATCCAGTGACTCAGGTCATGACACAGCGCTCTGGAGAGCTTTTACACATGGACCTTGTTGGTCCGGCTCGGGTGAGCTCGGTTGGGGGGAAGTGGTATGTGCTTGTTGTTGTTGATGACTTTTCGAGGTATTCATGGGTCTTCTTTTTGTCTGAGAAGATCGAGACTTTCTCTTTTGCTCGCAATCTAATTTTGCATCTTCAGAACGAGTTCCCTTTGAACTCGATGCGAGCTATTAGAAGTGATAATGGTTCCGAATTCAAGAATTCGGGTTTTGAGAAGTTTTGTGACTCTTTGGGCTTGGAGCATCAGTTTTCTTCCCCCTACACACCGCCCCAAAATGGTGTTGTAGAGAGGAAGAATCGAACCCTTGTAGAGATGGCCAGCATGATGCTCGATGAGCATAGGACTCCTAGGCGATATTGGGCCGAAGCTATGAACACTGCATGCTATATTTCCAATCGCATTTTTCTCCGATCTTTCTTGAAAAAGACTTCTTATGAGTTGCGATTTGGGAGACAACCCAATGTGAGTTATTTTAGAGTCTTCGGTTGTCACTGTTTTATATTGAAGAAAGGCAACCTGGACAAATTTGAGTCTCGTTCTTCTGACGGTGTATTTTTGGGTTATGGCACTCACACTAGAGCATATCGTGTACTTAACCTTGATACTAACCGAGTCATGGAGACATCCGATGTCACCTTCGACAAGACCATGGTTTGTCCTTCTTCTCGTTTTGAGCGTGCAGGTGATCATGAGGTTGGTGAGCCTCTTTTTGATGATGAGGACGAGGGTGCTGAAGGTATGGATGATCCAGCACCCCCTCCACCTGCTGTGCCACAAGGAGCGGCTTCTACTACGACTCACGGGCCCGACACTTCTTCTTCCTGGGGGCCATGGGATCCGCCACCATGAGCGGTACCTTTTGTACCCGGGGAGGCACCAGCTGCTGTTGAGGGGGAGATCACTTCTGCACGGGAGGCGCCACGACACATCCAGCGCCAACATCCCCTCAGCAGATGATTGGCAACATTGATGAACGTGTCACTTGGTCCAGGTCACAAATCTCTCACTTTGCTCATTCTGCTTTTGTCGCTGATTTTGAGCCCCAAGATGTTGGACATGCTTTGACGGATCCGGATTAGGTCAATGCCATGCATGAGGAGTTAGAGAACTTTGAGCGAAATCGGGTTTGGGTTTTAGTTCCACCTCCTCCAGACTGTAAGCCTATTGGGACAAAATGGGTTTTCAAAAACAAGCAAGGAGAGGATGGCCACGTTGTTAGAAACAAGGCCAGGCTTGTAGCGAAGGGCTATAGTCAGAAGGAGGGGATAGACTATGAGGAGACTTTTGCTCCTGTAGCTCATTTGGAGGCTATTAGGATACTCTTGGCTTTTGCAACATCCAAAGGTTTCAAACTTTTTCAAATGGATGTCAAGAGTGCCTTCTTAAACGGCTACATAGAAGAAGAAGTTTATGTTGAACAACCCCCCGGTTTTGAAAATCCCAAGTTTCCAAACCATGTTTTCAAACTCCACAAAGCTTTATATGGTTTGAAACAAGCCCCTAGAGCCTGGTGTGATAGGTTGAAAACCTTTTTGCTTGCTAAGGGTTTTAAAATGGGATGTGTGGATAAAATGCTCTTTCTCCTCAAGCAAGGCAAACACACTCTCTTGGTCCAAATTTACGTGGATGATATAATTTTTGGTGGTTCTTCTCACGCTTTGGTTAACAAGTTTGCAGATACTATGAGCAGGGAGTTCGAGATGAGTATGATGGGCGAGCTGACTTTCTTTCTCGGATTGCAAATTAAGCAATCCCGAGAAGGGACGTTTGTGCACCAGGGCAAGTATACCAAGGACTTGTTGAAGAGGTTCAATATGGGTGAGGCCAAGCCTCTTCCAACACCCATATCAACCACGACAGCCCTGGATGCGGACAAGGATGGAGAAGCTGTGGACCAGAAGGAGTACCAAAGCATGATCGGGTCGCTGCTCTACCTGACGGTGACATGCCCGGACATCCAGTTCGCGGTGTGTCTGTGTGCGCGCTTTCAGGCGTCGCCGCGCACTTCTAACCGTCAGGCTGTCAAGCGCATTTTCAGGTACCTTCATTTCACACCTGAGTTCGGGATTTCGTATTCAGCTTCCTCCACCCTCTCCCTTCGTGGTTATTCCGATGCCGATTTTGCTGGTTGTCGCATTGAGCGCAAGTCCACTTCTGGGACTTGTCAGTTTATTGGCTCTTCTCTTGTATCGTGGTCTTCTCGCAAGCAGTCTAGTGTCGCCCAGTCTACCACGGAGGCTGAGTATGTTGCTGTGGCTAGCTGCTGTTCCCAGTTGCTTTAGATGATGGCCACTTTGCGTGATTTTGGTCTGAGCTTTTCTCGCGTACCGTTGCTTTGTGACAGCACGAGTGCTATTAGCATTGCTAAGAACCCCGTGCTTCACTCGAAGACCAAACACATTGATGTGCGCTTTCATTTTCTGCGAGACCATTATGAGAAGGGTGATATCGACCTTCGCCATGTCGATACTCATCATCAGTTGGCTGATATTTTCACCAAGCCTTTGGACGAATCAACCTTTAATCGGTTGAGGGGTGAGCTTGGTGTGTGTTTCCCCTTTAGATGGGGGAAACATTTTGGATCTTGTATCATAGACTAACTATTTTCTCGTTTGCTTTATTTTTCTTTTGCATTTCAGCATACGCTTTTACATTCTGAGCTTCATGTATATAATCTTTAAAATGTAATTATGCTCTGCTTAGTGTGTTCCGATGCTATATGTTGATGCTAGTAGCTTATGCTCCTTCTGATCACTAATACATGTTGTGAGCTGAGCTATTTTTGAATGGTGAATCTGCTTAACAAACATAAAACTTGAAAATGTTCACCATTGAGATATGCAACTAGCATGTGTAGGATGTGTTGAATTCACTCATGCTATTCATATATATTAGGTTGCTATGTCTCTAGTGTTGAGTCATTCACTTGCTTGGTTTGTTCATATTCTGTTTAAAATCTGAACCAAGTTAAGTGAATTAGAAAGATCGAGATGGGATTGCTTGTCAACACATCACAGTTTCGAGACTGTTTCTCATTGCACTTTGAGTTAAACTTGAGCTGTGTAGTGTATGACCAAAACTGTTGCTTTAAGCTTCTGATTGCTTCTTCATAGGCTTTGCACAGTTGGAAAGTTAGGCAATGACAAGCTTTCAACCTCTCTCAATTACATGCTGAAATTTGAACTTGTGTAATCTTAACCGCTGCAACTCCGATAAAATTTGAATACACAAGTCTATGTTTCATTCTATAGCATGATGATTGAACTTTGCTAGGGGTAGTTCACCTTGTATACATGTGTATCACTTGCTTGTTTTCCTGTCTATACATGTCTTGTGCTATTTTGATGGTGAATACTTTCTTGGCTAAAACTGCTCACTTTGCTCATATTTTCATATTTCATATTTGGTGATCAGTTTGAGCCTTCGCTAGCTTGTACACTTTTCAGTGAGACGTTGGAGCTATACTGTTTAGAGCATCTTTGCATTTTCTTGACTATATTCCTGAAGCTACTAACTTGCATTGTGACTCATATGCATTTTGGAAGGGGGAGAACGTCTCTTGTTTGCACATTTGATGGTGCATTTTCCCAGGGGGAGACCTTGCTTAATTGCTTGTTGATGCATTTTTCTCTTGATGGTGCATTTTCAACTAAGGGGGAGAATTTGGACAAATCATGCCTCCAATGTTCAACTTAGGGGAGAGGAATCGGTTGTGTGCACCATGCAAGGGGGAATTTGCTCGTGATAAATTTTTGAAATTTCCAATTGGTTTGAGCGCTTTGCTAGTTGTCTATCTTGAGGGACTAGCAGCCGCATCTGTGCTTCAGTTGGTATCGAGCTTTTCAGTTGACGTTTTCAGTTGATGTCGAGCTATCTGCTAGTTGTGTTGAGACTCTGTGCCTCTGTCTTGAGGGACTAGCATTTTGCTTTGATTTTTCAATTGGTATCTGCTAGCGGTGTTGAGCCTATTCTACCTCTTCTTGAGGGCTAGCTTTGCTTTGCTTGGTTGCGTCGAGCCGTTGCCCATGTCTTTGGGGACCAAGTTGTCTTGCTCTTTCCACTTGACCTTCTTCGGCTTCGCTATGCTTTTGGGTCATTTGGTTGAGTTCTCTTTTCTCTTTCCTCCCTCATTCTATTTCCATTATGACTTGTGTGTGTAGTTGACAATGCACTCATCAAGGGGGAGATTGCGGATACATGAGAGTATGCCGAGTCCCGAGTGATGAGTGATTGTCAACGGGTTTGATCGCAGGTTCTTTGGCTTGTGTTTGTGCAGGTGTCGAGCTCGGAGACAGTGATCAAGGGCAAGGTGAAGGTCAAGTAGAGACGTGTCGTGCCGACGGACCGGGAGCGGTGAAGGGCGGACGTGAGGCTTGGACTGAGGGACCAGTGGCCTAAGGATCAGCTGTGGTGGCTGGCAGCCTGGGACAGCGACGAGTGAAGACTTGTGGGACATAGTGTTGCTCGGGTCGAGGACCTAGGGACACGTGTTGGTGGACAAGGTGCACGGGCAGTGCATCCCCTCTACAGCTTCGGTTTGGTGGTAGAGCCAGAGAAAAACCATCGGGTGGACGGTTTCCAGGTTTGGGCCACAAAACCTGGGCGTGTGGCGGGTTTCCGAGTTTGGGCCACAAAACTCAGTCTCAGGACGGTTTCCAGGTTTGGGCCTCAAAACCTGGGCTCAGACGGGTTTCTGAGTTTGGGCCACAAAACTCAGGCGATGGGCGGCTGGTTTTCCGGTTTGGGCCTCAAAACCGGGGGTGGACGTGAAGGCCTGGTTTCCCAGTTTCGGCCACAAAACCGGGGGCGGAGTCCGTGAAAAGGACAGGCGGAGCGGTGGCGGCACGTGGTGGCAATCGGTGAGGTTGCGTCGAGGCAACGCTACCAGTTGTGCGGGCGTGGCCGTTGGATTACCAGCATCTTCGAGTTGGTCCAGAATAACCCTAGGGTTTAGCTGGTTCGCTATGTTATTAGAGAGGGGTAGAGTAGGAAATAGAATTAGGATAAGTAGAGGGAGACACCCTCCTCCCATCTATCTCAGTCATTTTTCTCTTTGCTTCTAGGGTTTCCTGCTCTCCCAATCCTCTGCTATAGCTACTAAGATCCGCAGAGAATCATACCTCTGTGTACTGGAGATTTTGAGGAAGTGAGACTGTAATCTCACTATTGTAGCGTGTTGTAGCCACACGGTTGCAAATTCGTGGTTGTGATTCGCGTTTTGTTCGTGTTCTTCGCGGATTGCTTTTCTCCACGTTTTTTCTCGTGATTGATCTCTTTGTTCTTTGCGTCTTTTGTGATTCCATTTGAACAGAGATGTTCTAGATCGTGAGGCACTTCTTTCCACCGAGGGAATTCTTCTCTAACCTCATGAGCTAGTAGATCGGTCGATTTTCGTTTCGGGTCAAGTTTTTCTCCCTTCCCTCGAATTTCTTCGATTCATCGATTTGGAGATAGGTTCGAGCTATGATCTCTTAGAGTTAGCTCACTATCCTCCTTGTGACTCCTCTCACCAAGTTTGATCCCTAGAGGATTCGTTTTGGGTGAGATTGAGTGGAATCGGTGGATGAACTATGCAATTTCGGGGTGACCGGACGCTGGGCACAGGTTGACCGGACGCTGACCCAGTGCGTCCGGTCGTTGAATGCTCAGCGTGTCTTCTTCGTAACTTGACCGGACGCACCTCCTGCTCTGAGATCGGACTCGCCTCTGTTACTGTTCACGTTTTTGTCTGAATCGACCGGACGCTGGTTGCCTGACCGGACGCACCTCTAGCGAGAGTCCGGTCAGAAACAGAGAGGTCCCAAATCGGTTTTCGATCGACCGGACGCGTCCAGTGGGCGTTGACCGGACGCAGGGTGAGTCCGGTTAGTGTTGTCTCTGCACGTCTTCGTTCGCAGTTTGTTCGTCCAACCTTCGATTTGAGATCCGCTTGTTGCGTTGAATTTCTGACTTCATGCTCTTCAGAAATCGGGCTTCTCGCTTTACAAAATAGTCTGAATCCCCCTCGCGTTGCTCGGGGAAGGTTGAGGTTACCCAAAGTTCATCCTGTCACTAGTTGACCTGCGTGAACTTGGGCTAGGGAATTTTTGTGGTGTCCCGCTGTGTTCCTAGGGAACATCCACCCACTCTCTTGGGTCGTGGACATCACGCGCATCGGTTTTGCTCTTGGGGTTGATTTTCGGGACAGTGGCTTAAAGTTGTCGAAAGGAAAGTTTAAAGCTCCCATTCACCCCCCTCTGGTCGCTTTCTGGTAGCACTCTTGGTCCTTCAAGAGGCCCAAACTTCCCCCCTGCCATGTCATTGATCCGTGTGACCACCCCAGGGCCAAATCTTGGCCCTTGGTCACTAGGTCAGTGGCATCGGAGGGCTCAGGAGGGGAGTGGCGTGGATCATGACCTAATGACGGTTATTTGGACATGCAACCGACATGTAACCGCCTTGGACGAGTCCCTGGAGACCGTAGGATCAATGACGGTGCATCCAACGGCTAGGGGGGTGGCGGCCGCCACCTAGGGCTGGCGCCCGCCACTAGGGTTTGCCCTCGGTCGGTTGGCTACCCCCTATATGTAACCCCCTCACTCCACAAGGCTATAAATACCCCCTGGAGGCGTCACTTCATTTCAGGAAAGCAAGGAAGGAAAGCAAGAAAGCAAGAGAAGCAAGGAAAGCTAAGTTAGAATCTCAGAGAGCTTAGGCAAGTAGGTTAGCTAGTTGAGAGAGCATAGCTCTAGTGCCCTCGCTGCAGCGCGGCTCTTAGTTTAGCACAGCTCAGCCCTGACCAGTGGTATAGTAGCGTAGAGCTCGCTAGGAGAGAAGCGGGTGCGAGTGACTGGCATCAGAGGTCGGTTGATTTCCCGGTGTCTCTGGTCTAGTTTGCTCTCTTGTATCTCAGGTACATTTATCTTTATCTCAGTATTACTTTAAGCATACTTTCAGTATTACTTTCAGTATTACTTTATCAAGTACCTTGAGTGTGACCTAGCTAGCCTACAGTTCAATTCACTTAGCCATAGTAGTTAATCTCTAGTGAGCTTAATGTTTGATCTTTGCCAATAGGTTGCTTAGTTAGTTTAGTGTTTATCTTATTAAGTCAAGTGTTTGCTCTGACGTCCGCAAGGGTGTCTCTATTCAAAGCTAGGGTAGAGATAGTTAGAATATAATTAAGCGTGGTGCTTAGTTATAGACTTATCTTCAGATACGGCTGGACCCCCGGATAGCTGTGGTAGCAAGTAGGTGGTGACAGCCCTGTGCGCCTTGAATTCCACCACGTAGTTGGCCCAGTTTAACAGTAAGGCTCGTTGTGCTAGCGTTCAACCTAAGTCAGTGGTAAAGGCTAGTACGCCTCGATACTTGACAAGATAGGAATAAAACTATACTTAACTTGGTTGCTTGTTTGGCATTTGTCTATCTTGCTTCGTAGTTATCTTGCTTCGTAGTTATCTTGCTTCGTAGTTATCTAGGAGTAGTTATTAGTTATTAGTTAGTTATATTAGTTATCCTTAGTTATCCCATCTACCTATTTATCCACCTTACCTTAGCCATTTCATTCATCCTTACCTATCCATCCATATATTCTTTCTAGCCTCTCATCCTCTCATCCCTTTCATCTCCTCTCTTCTCTTCTCTCCTTTTCCCTTTTCTTATTCTTCGACTCTCCAGCTTTACGCAACAAGCCGAGGAATCTATTCCCGAGGCTTGGGAGAGAAAGCAAGAGTACGTCACTGCTTGTCCACACCATGGTATGGAGGACTGGCTATTGATCCAGAACTTCTACCATGGCCTAACCCCACTCTCTAGAAGCCATTTGGATGCCGCCGCCGGCGGTGCATTCTTTTCTCTAAATGTTGCAGATGCTAAGGCTCTCATAGAGAACATGGTGTCGAACCAAGGATGGAATGACGAGAGACTGCAGCCCCGTAAGCGAGGTATGCATTCCCTTAAGGAGGCCGACATGATCGTGGCCAAGATGGACCTGCTGGCAAAGAAGCTGGACAGCTGTGAGAAGATGAACCAACAAGAGAGTGTCCAATCTCTAGAATCCTACATGACTTGTGAAGTCTGTGGAGAAAGCAGACATTCTGGGAACCACTGCCCCGAGTTACATGAAGATTTGAACTTCATCATCATCAACAACAACAACAACAACAACAACAACAACGGTTTCCGCCAACAAAATCAAGGATGGAATCTGCACTCCAACTCTCAAGGTAATAATTCATTCCCTCGCTCTAATTTTCAGAATTCTGATAATTTCTCATTCTTGAAGAATTTAGTTTACTCACAAGGTAGAACTATTGATTTCTTGAATAAGAGATTAATGTCAAATGATAAAACCCTTGAGAATATAAATGCTAAATTAGAAGATTTCTCATCTGTTTTGAAAAATCAATTAAGTTTTAATAAAATGCTAGAAACCCAATTAGCTCAACTTGCTGCAAGTATAACATCTTTTGAACCTGGCAAAATTCCTACTAAACCTGACATGAAAACTGCAAATATGGTTGAAATAAAATATTTTAACTATTATGAAGATCAAACCATGACTGTTAAAAAGGGTGATCCTGGTAGTCCCATAATTAGATGCTCAATCTTTGGTGAAGTCTTTAAAAATGTCATGTGTGATTTAGGATCGAGTGTGAATATTTTATCTAAGGATTTCTATGAAAACTCGTTCTTTCCACCCATGTCATTCACATCTGCCTATATCGTGCTAGCTGATCAATCAACATGCTATGTAGAAGGAATAGTCACTGATTTACCTGTTCATATTAGAGGATCATATGTTCCTGCTGATTTCATAATACTACATATGGGAAATAGGAAAGATGTGCCTCTAATCTTAGGTAGACCTTTCTTGAACACTGTTGATGCTTGCATATATGTGGGGAGTGGTAAAATGCAAATGACATTAGGAGGGAGGAAGGAAATATTCTCCTTTTCCCGTGGTCCCGCATATGCCGCTAACATGCAGGAAGCAAAACCCGTTCGTACCAAGAAGAGGCGCCCAGGAACAAGGTGGAATAGAAAGAAAGAACCACCTTCTCCTGAGTTGTGTAATTCACATGACAAAGGAGAGGTGCCAAAAGAAGAAGAACCCGATGAAGTACTTAAAGAAGAAGCACCCAAGGAAGAAGATCTACCCAATAAGGATGAAATTCCATAGATCTAAGGTATGGATTTACTTTTAAATTTCCCTTCAAATTTCCCTTTTTCAAATAAATAACATATGTCATGCATGTAACTAAAAAAAAGTTATCATTAGTTATATGCATAGGTATATGTTAACTTAGCTAGAATAATAAAATATCATAATAGGATAGTTTCCCTTTTTCACAACATTAGATAGTTTCCTTTTTAATAAAATGAGAACAAGAGCTCCGACCGAGAAAGATGAAGACCCTTCACCAAGCAAGAAGCCAGTTTGGGGGAGATCCTCGCGCCAATATGGTATGTCTCAAGCCTACACTTTATATTCATTTTTTAATTTCTATATCTTTTGAAGTTTTGAATGTTACATGCTTGCCTAAGTAACCATCCCATGAGTAAAAGTGATAAAATCTGCTTAAAAATGTTGGAACCTGAATAAGAAATAAAATATGCCATGCAAATGCTATTGTTATAGTTAGAATAACTAGTTTTATCTAACTTATAGCTTTTGTGGGTTGCACATGTTTTAACTAAAATCATGCTTAGTGAATAAAGTTAGTAAGAAATGGAGTAATTCTTTAAACTTGCTAAGGTGAAATTAGGACCTAATCTGGAGAATTTCTTTTAAAAAATCATGAAAACCTTGCTAAAAGTTCCTCCTAGATTTTATCCAGTCCCACCACTAGCCAAATATTTGTTAGTCAAAACCACAAGGAGCTTTGTTTGTGTTGAGCTTTGTTAGACCTCATAGATCTTAGTAGAGAAGCTTATCATATCTTTTGATCAAGATACACACACCCACCATATTTCTTACTATCCACTTTGGAAGTTTGCAACCACCAAATAAATTGCTCATTCTCTACACTGGAGATATGCAATACCTTGCCAAACGTTCCATTGCTAGCCTTATGCTATTCCTACACTAGGAATAAGCATTTCTCTCTCTTCCTCCTTTTCATTTCTAAAATCCTTTCCTATAGACAATCTAGGGAAATCTAGAGCTAAAAAAAGAGAGAGATATGAAAAAAAGTGAGCAAAGTAGCTCAAGAGCGGACTATGTTCTGAGAAAATGTGAGGACACATTTTTGTCTACTCACTATGTATCGAAAAAGAGAGAGAGAGAGTTATCATTAGCTCTAGACCCCAGAAATTAACTAGGAAGGATTATGAAATATCTCTCTATACACTTCCACATAACCACACATGCACATCTTGATCAATTTTTATGATTTGCTGCTCCTTACGATCTGAGTGTCTAGCTTAGCAATAAACATTAGGCAATTTGCTCATGATTCTTAGCCTACCTATAACTCCACATATCATTCTTTAGAAATAGGAGAGGCTGCATTTTGGCCTAAGTGAGGATTTAAACACCATTGAGTGATTGAGTGAATCTTGGAGGACTTAAGCAAGTTTTTAGCTTTTGAAAACCTTAAAAAAAACCTCCAGACAGAATCCTAGTCAAACCTAAGCAAGATAAAAGTTTCCTATCAACTGCTTTATTTAACTCTTGCATGTTTGAAGTGAAAAGCTATAAGCCCCACATTGCTATGATTAATGATATATACTAAGTTATTTCTCACTATACAATATGCACTTGTATACATCTTAAGTTGCTATCTATTTCATGCTCAATGCTTAAACCGCATTGTTGCTCGAGGACGAGCAACAGGTTAGCTTGGGGGAGCTTGTTGATGGTCCTTAAACACCTGTTTTACCATCAACATTTTACCCTAAAATTCACCAAAAAGGCATGAAATGTAGTCAAATAGGTTTCAAACTAACCGAATTCCACATGTCCATAGATTTTGATTTGAATGCAGGATTTGAACCAAATTTGGATATTTGAACCACCAAAGGCCAAGCCCACTCAGCAGGGCCCATTTGGGCCCTAGTGGGGTGGCGCCCGCTACCCCTAGGTGGTGCCCGCCACAAGGAGAGGCCCAAACTTCCCCCCTGCCACGTCACTGATCCGTGTGACCACCCCAGGGCCAAATCTTGGCCCTTGGTCACTAGGTCAGTGGCATCGTAGGGCTCAGGAGGGGAGTGGCGTGGATCATGACCTAATGACGGTTATTTGGACATGCAACCGACATGCAACCGCCTTGGAGGAGTCCCTGGAGACCGTAGGATCAATGACGGTGCATCCAACGGCCAAGGGGGTGGCGGCCGCCACCTAGGGCTGGCGCCCGCCACTAGGGTTTGCCCAAGGTCGTTTGGCTGCCCCCTATAAGTACCCCCGTCACTCCACAAGGCTATAAATACC
The DNA here is from genome assembly GCA_009763385.1 of Coix lacryma-jobi var. lacryma-jobi. NCBI lineage: Eukaryota > Viridiplantae > Streptophyta > Magnoliopsida > Poales > Poaceae > Coix > Coix lacryma-jobi. The sequence continues at coordinate 110,732,755 of CM019825.1, forward strand.
CCCTGGAGGCGTCACTTCATTTCAGGCAAGCAAGGATGGAAAGCAAGAAAGCAAGAGAAGCAAGGAAAGCTAGGTTAGAAGCTCCGAGAGCTTAGGCAAGTAGGTTAGCTAGTAGAGAGAGCATAGCTCTAGTTCCCTCGCTGCAGCACGACTCTTAGTTTAGCACAGCTCAGCCCTGACCAGTGGTATAGTAGCGTAGAGCTTGCTAGGAGAGAAACGGGTGCGAGTGACTGGCATCGGAGGTCGGTTGATTTCCTGGCATCTCTGGTCTGGTTTGCTCTCTTGTATCTCAGGTACGCTTATCATTATTCCAATATTACTTTAGTATTACTTTCAGTATTACTTTCAGTATTACTTTATCAAGTGCCTTGAGTGTGACCTAGTTATCCTACAGTTCAATTCACTTAGCCATAGTAGTTAATCTCTAGTGTGCTTAGTGTTTGATCTTTGCTGATAGGTTGCTTAGTTAGTTTAGTGTTTATCTTATTAAGTCAAGCATTTGCTCTGACGTCCGCAAGGGTGTCTCTATTCAAAGCTAGGGTAGAGATAGTTAGAATATAATTAAGCGTGGTGCTTAGTTATGGACTTACCTTCAGATACGGCTGGACCCCCGGATAGCTGTGGTAGCAAGCAGGTGGTGACAGCCCTGTGCGCCTTGAATTCCACCACATAGTTGGCCCAGTTTAACAGTAAGGCTCGTTGTGCTAGCGTTCAACCTAAGTCAGTGGTAAAGGCTAGTACGCCTCGGTACTTGATAAGATAGGAATAAAACTATACTAAACTTGGTTGCTTGTTTGGCATTTGCCTATCTTGCTTCGTAGTTATCTTGCTTCGTAGTTATCTAGGAGTAGTTATTAGTTATTAGTTAGTTATATTAGTTATCCTTAGTTATCCCATCTACCTATTTATCCACCTTAGCTTATCCATTTCATTCATACTTACCTATCCATCCATATATTCTTTCTAGCCTCTCATCCTCTCATCCCTTTCATCTCCTCTCTTCTCTTCTCTCCTTTTCCCTTTTCTTATTCTTCGACTCTCATCCCCTCCTTGACTCGACTCATACACCACCCTAGCCTTCCCTTGGGATCAAATAAATCGACACCTGGTACTCCCAGGGAAGTGCTACTATGATAGTTCTGTGCGCTTGCAGAATCTCCTCCTGGTAGATTGCATTCTCGCTAGTTAGCTCCTACTAGTGTCGGGACTGACAACCCCGCTTGGCATTAGTAGATAGCTACTTTAGCTACCCTATCCTATGTGTAGTTAAGAACTACCAACACTTGTTGTTGTTGACGACTTCTCGAGATATTCATGGGTTTTCTTTTTAACTGAGAAAACTAAGACTTTCTCTTTACTCGCAATCTGATTTTGCGTCTTCAGGACGAGTTCCCTAAGAACTCGATGAGAGCTATTCGTAGCGATATGGTTCCGAGTTTAAGAACTCGGACTTTGAAAAGTTTTGTAACTCTTTGGGTTTAGAGCATCAGATTTCTTCCCCCTACACATCGCCACAAAATGGTGTTGTAGAGAGGAAAAATCGGACCCTTGTTGAGATGGCAAGGACGATGCTAGATGAGCATAGGACTCCTGGATGGTATTGGGCTTAGACTATTAACACTGCATGCTATATTTCCAATCGCATTTTTCTCCGTGCTTTCTTGAAGTAGACCTCTTATGAGTTGCGATTTGGGAAGCAACCCAAAGTGAGTTATTTTAGAGTATTTAGTTGCCATTGTTTTATACTTAAGAAAGGCAACTTGGACATGTTTGAGTCTCGCTCTTCTGATGGTGTATTTTTGGGTTATGGTAATCATACTCGTGCAAATTGTGTACTTAACCTTGATACTAACTGAGTCATGGAGACATCCGATGTCACCTTCGACGAGACCATGCTTTGTCCTTCTTCTAGATTTGAGCGTGCAGGTGACCACGAGGTCGGTGAGCCTCTTTTTGATGATGAGGAAGATGGAGCTGAACAGATGGATGACCCAAATCTTCCTCCACCTGTTGTTCCCTTGGGATCAACTTCGACCACGACTGCTCGCGGCCCCGACCCATCTTCATCCACTACAAGGGGTCCAGTCGATCCGCCACCTCAGGGTTTGCCAGTGATACTCGAGGAGGCACCAGCTACTGTTGAGGGGGAGGTCACTTCAGCTAGGGAGGCGCCACGACACATCCAGCGCCAACACCCTCCTCAACAGATGATCAGAAACATCCATGAATGCGTCACTCGGTCGAGGTCACAACAAATCTCTCACTTTGCTCATTCTGCATTTGTTGCTGATTTTGAACCCCGAGATGTTGGACATGCTTTATCTGATCCAGATTGGGTCAATGCCATGCATGAGGAGCTAGAAAATTTTGAGAGAAACCGGGTTTGGGTTCTTGTTTCACCTTCTCGTGAGTGTCAACCTATTGGGACAAAATGGGTTTTCAAAAACAAACAAAGAGAAGATGGCCATGTTGTGAGAAACAAGACCAGACTTGTAGCCCAGGGGTACAGTCAGAAGGAGGGGATAGACTATGAGGAGACTTTTGCTCCTGCAGCTCGTTTGGAGGCAATTAGGATCCTCTTGGCTTTTGCTGCATCCAAGGGTTTCAAACTTTTTCAAATGGATGTCAAGAGTGCCTTCCTAAACGGCTACATAGAAGAAGAGGTGTATGTGAAACAACCCCCCAGTTTCGAAAATCCCATGTTTCCAAACCATGTTTTTAATCTTCACAAAGCTTTGTATGGTTTGAAACAAGCCCCTAGAGCCTGGTTTGATAGGTTGAAAACCTTTTTGCTTGCTAAGGGTTTTAAAATGGGATGTGTGGATAAAACTCTTTTTCTCCTCAAGCAAGGCAATGACACTCTTTTGGTTCAAATTTACGTGGATGATATCATTTTGGGTGGTTCATCTCATGCTTTGGTTGCCAAGTTTGCAGATACAATGAGCAGGGAATTTGAGATGAGCATGACGGGCGAGTTGACATTCTTTCTCGGGTTACAAATCAAGCAATCCCGAGAAGGGACGTTTGTGCACCAGGGCAAGTACACCAAGGACATAGTGAAGAAGTTCAATATGAGTGAGGCCAAGCCTCTTCCAACACCCATGTCGACCACGACGCCTCTGGATGCGGATGAGGAGGGAGAAGCCATGGACCAGAAGGAGTACCGGAGTATGATCGGATCGCTGCTGTACATGACGGCGACATGCCCAAACATTCAGTTCGCGGTGTCTTTGCGCACGATTTCAGTCGTCGCCGCACACCTCTCACCATCAGGCGGTCAAGCGCATTATGAGGTACCTTCGTTTCACTCCTGAGTTCGGGCTTTGGTATTCTGCTTCTTCTACCCTCTATCTTTGCGGTTACTCTGATGCTGATTTTGCTGGTTGCCGACTTGATCGCAAGTCCACTTCTGGGACTTGTCAGTTTTTGGGCTCTTCTCTTGTTTCTTATTCTTCTTGCAAGCAGTCTAGTGTCGCCCAGTCTACCACAGAGGCTGAATATGTTGCTGCGGCTAGCTGCTGTTCCTAATTGTTGTGGATGATGGCCACTTTGCGTGATTTTGGTCTGAGCTTTTCTCGAGTTCCTTTGCTTTGTGATAGCACGAGTACAATTAGCGTTGCTAAGAACCCCGTGCTTCATTCTAAGACCAAACACATTGATGTGCGCTTTCATTTCTTGCGAGACCACTATGAGAAGGGTGATATCGACCTTCATCATGTCGATACTCATCATCAATTGGCAGATATTTCTACCAAGCCTTTGGACCAATCAACCTTTGCTAGGTTGAGAGGTGAGCTTGATGTGTGTTTCCCCTTTTAGTTGGGGGAAACATTTTGGTTATTGTATCATAGACTGACTTCTTTTGTTTTGTTCTTGTTTAGTCTTTGCATTTCATCATGTATGCATCTTCACTTTTTCGAGCTTCATGTCTATAATCTTTAGAATGAATCTATGCTATGATTAGTGTATCCTCCGATGATATATGATGATGCATGTAGCTTAGGCTCTTCTTGATCACTAATACATGTTGTGAGCAGAGCTATTTTTTTAGAACTCTGAATATGCTTAATCAAATATAAAATTTGAAACTTGTTCAACATTGAGATTGGCAACTAGCATGTGTAGAATGTGTTGAAGTTACTTGTGTTATTCCTATATGCTAAGTTGCTATGTCTCTAGTTTTGAGTCTTTCACTTGCATGGTATGTTCATATTCTGTTAAGATTGAACCAAGTCTAAGTGAATTGAAAAGATCGAGATGGGATAGCTTGACAGCACATCACGGTCTCGAGACTGTTTCTCATTGCACATTGAGTTAAACTTGAGCCATGTAGTGTAAGACTGAAACCGTCGTTTCAAGCTTCTGATTGCTTATGCATAGGCTTAGCTCGGTTGAAAAGTTAGGCAATGTCAAGTTTTCAACCTCTCGCAATCACATGCTGAAAACTTGAACTTGTGTAGAATCACAGCTGCAACTCTGATAAAATTTTAAAATACAAGTCTATGTGTCTTTCTATAGCATGATGATTGAAGTTTGCTAGGGGTAGTTCACCTTGTATACATGTTTAGCATTTGTTTGACTTCCTGTCTATATATGTTTGGTGCTATTTTGATGGTGAAACCCATTCTGAATGGCTTAAAAACTGGTCACTACGCTCGTATGTTCATATTTCGTATTCTGTGATCAGTTTGAGTAGTCGGATCAACACTCTTTCGAGCATCTATTCACTCTATTGACTATATATCTGAAGCTGCTAACCTGCATTTGTGACTCATATGCATTTGTTCTTTCCCTTCAGGCTTCCCTGTTTAGCCTTGTTTTGTGAATTATCAACTAAGGGGGAGAAATTTGACAACTCATGTCCTAGTTGTGTGCATTATTGAAGGGGGAGTTTATGTTCAGGGGGAGCTTTGTTCGTTTTTCTTTGACGAGTTGGTTTCTTGAGATGATGATTGGTTTGGAGCAGTTTTTCAGCTAGTTGTGTTGAGCCTTTACCTCTTTCTGGAGGGACTAGCTGATTTACTCGGTTTGGCTGCTTTGCTCCGAACTTCTCGCTAGCGGTGTTGAGCCCGTTCTGAGCCGTTGCCTCTTTCTGGAGGGACTAGCTGATTTATTCAGTTTTGACTGCTTTGCTCTGAACTTGTCGCTAGCGGTGTTGAGCCTGTTCTGCCTCTCCTTGAGGGCTAGCTTTGCTTTGCTAGGTTGCATCGAGCCGTTGCCCATGTCTTTAGGAACCAAGTTGTCTTGCTCACTCCACTTGACTTCTTTTGGCTTTTGCTTCGCTTCTGGTCGTTTGGTTGAGTTCGCTTCTTCCTTCTTCTTTTCTTCTTTTCCATATGATTTGTGTTGGTAGTTGACAATGCACTCATCAAGGGGGAGATTGCGGATACATGGGTGTATGTTGGATCTTGAGATGATGAGTGATTGTCAACTGGTTTGATGTGCATGTTCTTTGGCTTGTGTTGTGCAGGTGTCGAGCTCGGAGACGGTAATCGAAGGCAAGGTGAAGGTGAAGTAGAGAAGTACCGTGCTGATGGACCCGGAGCGGTGAAGGGCAGATGTGAGGCTTGGACTGACGGACCGGTAGCCTGAGGATCAGCTGTGGTGGCTGACAGCCTAGGACAGCGACAAGTGAAGACTTGCGGGTGGACGAGGTGCATGGGCGGTGCATCCCTCTACGGCTTCAGTTTGGTGGTAGAGCCCCAGAAAAACCACCGGCTGGATGGTTTCCAGGTTTTGGCCTCAAAACCTGGGTGCTGGCCGGTTTCTTAGTTTGGGCCTCAAAACTCGGGTTGAGGACGGTTTCCAGGTTTGGGCCACAAAACCTGGGCGATGGCGGGTTTCTGAGTTTGGGCCACAAAACTCAGCCGGCGGAAAGGTTTCCCAGTTTCATCCTCAAAACAGGGGGAGGTCCAGGAAAAGGACGGACGACGAGTGGCGGCACGTGGCGGCAACGGGTGAGGTCACGTCAAGGCGAAGCTACCGGATGTGCGGGCGTGGCCGTCGGATCTACTACACTTCGAGTTGGACAGGAATACCCTTAGGGTTAGCCTGCTCGCTCATTAGCAGTCGGGGTAGAAGGGGAACAATTGTATTAGGCTATATTAGGAGAGGAAACCCCTCCCTCCAATCCCTCTCAATCATTTGTTATTCTCCTCTAGGGTTTCTTGCTTCCCATTCCCTACTGTAGCTACTGAGATCCGCAGAGACGGCTAATCATACCTCTGTGTATTTGGATTTTGCGGAAATGGGACCGGATTCCCGTTGTCTCCTCGTGTGGACGATTTTCGGCTGGAAATCGTGGTGGTGATTCGTGTTCTTGAGTTGTTCTTCACGTTCATCTTTTCTCCACATTTTTCCCGTTGATCGATCTCTCTCTACGTTGCTCCATTTGCAAAACCATTTGAATCAACTTGTTCTTTACTGTGAGGGGATCATTTTCAAGGAAGGAATTCAACTCAAACCTCATGAACAAGTAGATCGGTTGGTTTTCGTTTTGGATCGACTTTTCTCTTCTCTTCCCCCGAACTTCTTCGATTCATCGATTTGGAGATAGGTTCGAGCTATGATCTCCTAGGAGTAGCTCACTATCCTCCTTGTGATTTTCCTCACCAAGTTTGAGCCCTAGTGCTTACGTTTTGGGTAAGATCAAGTCAAATCGGTTGATGAACAGTGCTGTGTCGGGGTGACCGGACTCACAGATCGTGGCGATCGGACTCTGACCAGTGAGTCCGGTTGTTGAAGGCTTTGCTATTTCGTTTTGTGAAAAGTTGACCAGACGCTCAGGCCTCGCGTGACCGGACGCACAGAGGGTACTGTTCATTACCTTTCTGTGTCGACCGGACGCTACCTGTGATTGTGACCGGATGCTCTGCTCCTGTGAGTCCGGTCCAACACAGAGAGCTCCCGAAACGAACTTCTGCTGACCAGACGCGTCCGATCACTCTCGACCGGACGCTAGCCAGAGTCTGGTCAAGTGCAGTTTGCACGTCTTCGTCCGTGGTTCGTTCGTCCGACTTCCAATTTGGTTTCGGGTTATTATGTTGGGTTTCTAGAGTCATGTAGTGTCCCGCTGTGCTTCTTGGAAGCATCCACCCTACATCTAGGGTCGTGGACACTAGCAAGCTCTAGGAGTCGCTCTCGGGGTTGATTTTTGGAACAGAGGCTAAAATTGTCTGAAAAGAAATTTAAAGCTCCCATTCACCCCCCCCCCTCTGGTCGCCTTTGTGTAGCACCTTCAGTCCTTCATCTTCTCGAGGAGAGGAACTGTGAATAGGAGAAAGTTAGGGTTTTTCTCAGAAAAAACCAACCTCAAATCCGAAGAAGAAATTGCAATGAGAAGGATTGTCACTCGAACAAGCGACGACGAGTCGGCAGAGGACTATTGCTGGAGCCCTCATCGATGGGGTGTTTTCCGTGGTTCGCCATGGACCTTGTTCACTGGCGGTTGAAGAAGAAGAGTCGGTGGTTTGGAGGAGAGCAAAGGCTAGAGAAAGCAATGGATGCATAATGTGTCTTGAAGCCGGCGGTTTCATATGTATAAACGATGGCGAGAAGGCGAAGAGGCACCGTTTTGAAGGCCTTTGGATCTAGATCCTATGATGGATCGGCTAAGTGGCCGATAGAGAACTGTTTGAGTACCAATCGACGAAAATAGCTGATGAGGTATCTAGAGAGCTTTTGACAGAATAAGTAACAAAAGCAATTTCATTTGCAAGAAGGCATTGAATTGAAAGTTAAAGTTATAGGAGGTCAGTAATCGTCAATCTTCGAGTGAATGAAATTACATATTCAGAGCCAATTTTAGCGCATCAAGAGCATTTAGGTGAATGTTATCTATATCGAATATCTTCTTCTGGTCTTCTTCACTTGAGCCTGAGATTGGGTTCTTCTTGGTTCTGATATCCAGAAGCTCACTGTGAAGAAGTGTCATCTTTTTCTTCAGATCCTGAAGCATGATTGGGACCTTCACCAGGTTTTCTTCTCCAAGTTCAATTTGTTCATTAATAGCTTGAAGTCTACTCAATAGTTGGTCCCTTTCAGATTTCAGGATGGACAGATTGCCGATGATGACAGTGTAGTTGGTATTCAACTGATCTGTGGCATCCTTTACAGAAACCATACTAGAAATACATTGTTGCTCTTTTCTGGCAACTCAACTTGGGCCTCATGTGCCAAGAGCTTCGTCCTTGCTTCAGAAAATTCTGGCTCAAGGAACTCTGAGAAACAGAGACCAATGCTCTCTTGAGATCATCTGGTATATCATTCTTAACCAAGTCAAAAATAACCCTGACTCCACTTGCATCTTGCACCAGATCGGCTATATTGACTTCTAGAAGAGGAAGCAACATTTGAAGCCGAGACTTGATTTCCTCAGAGAATTGGAATCTGCTTGAAGACTCTGGTGCTGTGGCCTCTTCATCCTCAATATAATCCTTCAAGTCAAAGGGGATGACAAGAGAGGAAGCCTGTCCCTGCTCCTATATAGATAAAATATATGAGAGATTATAAATGAGGACTGTTGAGAGAAGAGATATTATTTGAAGTACCTGTCTTATTGGGATAATCTGTATGTTAGGAGCAGCCGATGAAGACTCAGGGAGGCTCTCTGAAATGAGTTTTTGTTGAGATGAAATCTACTACAGCAAATAAAGAGGTAATCGGCTAAAAATTATACCTAGAGACTTTGGGAGACCTTCCTGATGATTGTCAGGAGAAGGGGGCATATCAGGCTCTGTATTATGAGTTTCAGCTTCTAGAGTATCTTGCTCCTGGAACAAAGAAAGAAGAAAGACCAGAATCAGAGTTTGAATATAAAGAGAGAAGAGAGCAACTTCCCTACCACTATGGTGATGCCTTTGTCTAGTGGTGGTTGACTTTCTTCAGAAGCCTTCTTTTTCTTGGACTTGGTTTTGGACTTTTTGGCCTTAGAAGGACCAACCCCCTTTATGAAGGCACTAAGGGGTTGGTCCTCAGAAATCTTGGTAGCTTTCCTCTTCATTATTTCCCTTATAGTGGGGGCATCCCAGCCGAGTCTTGGATTTGGGCACCATACATTGTAGTTTACTTGAGGAGGAGTCAAGCTGATTAGATCCTGCAAGCATTCATATTGATATCAGAATAGGCAAATGTTCAGATATTAAATTTGGAAAAGGGGAAGGGTGAAGCATACTTCATCATTTGCTTGGAAGTCTGGATCTAGACTGAAACAGTAAGTAGAAACAACCTCATTAAAAATATCAAGACTGCATTGTTGCCACCAGTTGTTGAAAGAAGAAGAAGCAAAGGGTTGGCAGTTCCATTTTCTAACAATCTTCAGAGAGATAGATTTCTCCAGTTGGAAGATTCTATCATATTCCGTTATTGAAGCTACTGCCTCCATTGGTTTCAGTTTGTCAGCAAAGAATAAGGCTGGGGTACTTGGCCACAACCCATCTGCCTAGCTGCTATGGCAGGATAGTGGAATTCATAAGATGTAGGGGGCCTTTCTCTACCATGCCTGATTTCAGTGGGTAAAATGCAGGGCTTTACAAGGTGGCTCAGAATCTTCAAGCTCTCATTGTCACATTCAGTTTGAAACCTGAAAGAGAATGGATTTTTAAAGAGTAGGAAAACCTCGGTAGAAGATCTTAAAAAAGTAGCTGATTGATTCATTTATGACCACCATGGTTGCAGCTTCACCAAATGAAGTACATCTTGTCTTATTGTTGACATCTCTTAGCATCATTGTTGGTAGTTCTTAACTTCACTAAAGATAGAGCTAGGCAACTATCCCCGGTAACAGCCCAGAAATGCTTGTTGACACTTGCTAACGTCGTTACTAGGAGTAGACTATGGAATCTATCCCTGGCAACGGCGCTAGAAATGCTTGTAGCAAGTCCAGTCACTATACCTAAAGGAGTGAAGCTAAAGCAGCTATCTACTAATGTCAAATGGGGTTGTCAATCCCGACACTAGTAGGAGCTAGCTAGAGAGATTGCAATCTACCTAGAGGAGATTCTGCAAGCGCACAGAACTATCGTAGTAGCACTTCGCCTAGGAGTACCAGGTGTCGATTTATTTGACCCAAAGGAAAGCTACGGTGGTGTATGAGTCGAGTCAAGGAGGGGATGAGAGTCAAAGAATAAGAAAGGGAAAATGAGAGAAGAGAAGAGAGGAGATGAAAGGTTAGAAAGAATTTATGAGTGGATAGGTAAGGATGAAATGAATGGTTAAGGTAAGGTGGATGGATAGGTAGATAAGGGGAATAGGATAACTAATATAACTAACTAATAACTAATAACTGCTCCTAGATAACTACGAAGCAAGATAGGCAAATGCCAAATAAGCAACCAAGTTAAGTCTAGTTTTATTCCTATATTGTCAAGTACCGAGGCGTACTAGCCTTTACCACTGACTTAGGTTGAACGCTAGCACAACGAGCCTTACTGTTAAACTAGACCAACTATGTTGTGGAATTCATGGCGCACAGGGCTGTCACCACCTGCTTGCTACCACAGCTATCCGGGGGTCTAGCCGTATCTGAAGGTAAGTCTATAACTAAGCATCACGCCTAATTATATTCTAACTATCTCTATCCTGGCCTAGAATAGAGACACCCTTGCGGACGTCAGAGCTAATACTTGACTTAATAAGATAAACACTAAACTAACTAAGCAACCTATTGGCAATGATCAAACACTAAGCACACTAGAGATTAACTACTATGGCTAAGTGAATTGAAATGTAGGATAGCTAGGTACTCAAGCAATCAATCAAATATACTACTCAATACTGGTAAGTAGAATAAACTAATACTTGAAATGATGAACTAGAATATAGTAAAGTGCTTGAGTTACAAAGCAAAACCTGAACTGGAGATGAAGGAAGACTCTTTCCAACTCCAGGACAGATTACTCGCATGCTTCTACTCTTGAGCTAAACCTTGAGCAGCGCTTCCGCGAGGGCAATGAGGCAAGGATGCCTTGCTCTACTAGCTACCTACTTGCCTAAGTTTGGCTAAATCCTAAGCTATTAGCTCTCTAGCTTTAGCCTTGCTTACTTCTTTTCCTTGCTTTCCTTGCTTGAAGTGAAGTGATGCCTCCAGGGGGGTATTTATAGCCCAAGTGAGTGAGGGGGGTACTTAGAGGGGGCAGTCAACCAACCTAGGGCAAACCCTAGTGGCGGGCGCCAGCCCTAGGTGGCGGCCGCCACCCCCTGGCCCTTGGATGCACCGTCATTGATCCTACGGTCTCCAGGGACTCCTCCAAGGCGGTTCCAAGGTCGGTTGCATGTCCAAATAACCGTCATTAGATCATGATCCACGTGACATCTCTTCATAGCCCTTCGATGCCACCGACCTAGTGACCAAGGGCTAAGATTTGGCCCTGGGGTGGTCACACGGATCAGTGACATGGCAGGGGAGAGTTTGGGCCTCTCCCTGGTGGCGGGCGCCACCCCACTAGGGCTCAAATGGGCCCTGGTGAGTGGGCTCGGCCCCTGGTGGGTCCATTCTCCAAATTTGGTCCAAATCCTGCATTCAAATAAAAATCTATGGACATGTGGAATTTGGTTAGTTTGAAACCTATTTGACTACTTTTCATGCCTTTTTGGTGAATTTTTGGGTGAAATGTTGATGATAAAACAAGTGTTTAAGGACCATCAACAAGCTCCCCCAAGCTAACCTGTTGCTCGTCCTCGAGCCACAATGCGGTTTAAGCATAGAGCATGAAATAGATGTATACAAGTGCATATTGTATAGTGAGAAATAACTTAGTGTATATCATTAATCATAGCAATGTGGGGCTTATAGCTTTTCACTTCAAACATGCAAGAGTGAAATAAAGCAGTAGATAGGAAACTTTTACCTTGCTTAGGTTTGACTAGGATTCTGTCTAGAGGTTTTTTTTAAGGTTTTCAAAAGATAAAAACTTGCTTAAGTCCTTCAAGATTCACTCAATCACTCAATGGTGTTTAAATCCTCACTGAGGCCAAAATGTAGCCTCTCCTATTTCTAAAGAATGATATGTGGAGTTATAGGTAGGATAAGAATCATGAGCAAATTGCATAATGTTTATTGCTAAGCTAGACACTCAGATCATAAGGAGCAGCAAATCATAAAAATTGATCAAGATGTGCATGTGTGGTTATGTGGAAGTGTATAGAGAGATATTTCATAATCCTTCCTAGTTAATTTCTGGGGTCTAGAGCTAATGATAACTCTCTCTCTCTTTTTTCGATACATAGTGAGTAGACAAAAATGTGTCCTCACATTTTCTTAGGACATAGTCCTCTCTTGAGCTACTTTGCTCACTTTTTTCATCTCTCTCTTTTTTAGCTCTAGATTTCCCCAGATTGTCTATATGAAAGGATTTTACAAATGAAAAGGGGGAGGAGAGAGAAATGCATAAGGCTAGCAATGGAACGTTTGGCAAGGTATTGCATATCTCCAGTGTAGAGAATGAGCAATTTATTTGGTGGTTGCAAACTTCCAAAGTGGAGAGTAAGCAATTTATGGTGGGTGTGTGTATCTTGATCAAAAGAAATGTTAAGCTTCTCTACTAAGATCTATGAGGTCTAACAAAGGTCAACACAAACAAAGCTCTTTGTGGTTTTGACTAACAAATATTTGGCTAGTGGTGGGATGGGATAAAATCCAGGAGGAACTTTTAGCAAGGTTTTCAAGTTTTTTAAAAGAAATCCTCCAGATTAGGTCCTAATTTCACCTTAGCAAGTTTAAAGAATTACTCCATTTCTAACTAACTTTATTCTCTAAGCATGATTTTAGTTAAAACATGTGCAACCCACATAAGCTACAACTTAGATAAAACTAGTTATTCTAACTATAACAATAGCATTTGCATGGCATATTTTATTTCTTATTCAGGTTCCAACATTTTTAAGCAGATTTTATCATTTTTACTAATGGGATAATTACTTAGGCAAGTATATAACATTCAAAAATTTTCAAAAGATATAGAATTTAAGAACCGAACATAAAGAGTAAGGTTGAAACATACCTTATTGGCGCGAGGATCTCCCCCAAGCTGGCTTCTTGCTTGGTGAAGGGTCTTCATCTTTCTCGGTCCGAGCTCTTGTTCTTATTTTATTAAAAAGGAAACTATCTAATGTTGTGAAAAAGGGAAACTATCCTATTATGATATTTTATTATTCTAGCTAAGTCAACATATACTTATGCATTTAACTAATGATAACTGATTTTTTTTAGTTACATGCATGACATATGTTATTTATTTGAAGAAGGGAAATTTGAAGGGAAATTTAAAAGTAAGTCCATACCTTAAATCCATGGAATTTCATCCTTATTGGGTGGATCTTCTTCCTTGGGTGCTTCTTCTTTAAGTACTTCATCGGGTTCTTCTTCTTTTGGCACCTCTCCTTTGTTACGTGAATTACACAACTCAGGAGAGGTGGTTCTTTCTTTCTGTTCCACCTTGTTCCTGGGCACCTCTTCTTGGTACGAACGGGTTTTGCTTCCTGCATGTTAGCGGTATATGCGGGACCACGGAAAAAGGACAATATTTCCTTCCTCCCTCCTAATGTCATTTGCATTTTACCACTCCCCACATATATGCAAGCATCAATAGTGTTCAAGAAAGGTCTACCTAAGATTAGAGGCACATCTTTCCTATTTCTCATATCTAGTATTATGAAATCAGCAGGAACATATGAACCTCTAATATGAATAGGTAAATCAGTGACTATTCCTTCTACATAGCATGTTGATTGATCAGCTAGCACGACATAGGCAGATGTGGATGACATGGGTGGAAAGAACGAGTTTTCATAGAAATCCTTAGATAAAATGTTCACACTCGATCCTAAATCACACATGGCATTTTTAAAGACTTCACCAAAGATTGAGCATCTAATTATGGGACTACCAGGATCACCCTTTTTAACAGTCATGGTTTGATCTTCATAATAGTTAAAATATTTTATTTCAACCATCTTTGCAGTTTCCATGTTAGTTTTAGCCGGAATTTTGACAGCTTCAAAAGATGGTATGATCGCAGCAAGTTGAGCTAATTGGGTTTCTAACATCTTATTAAAGCTAAGTTGATTTTTCAGAGCAGATGAGAAATCTTCTAATTTAGCATTTATGTTCTCAAGCATTTTATCATTTGACATTAATTTCTTATTCAAAAATTTAGTAGTTGTACCTTGAGAGTAGACTAGATTCTTTAAGAACGAGAAATCATCAGAATTATGAAAATTAGAGCGGGGGAATGAATTGTTACCTTGAGAATTGGAGTGCTGATTCCATCCTTGATTCTGTTGACGAAAATCGTTACTGTTGTCGATGAAGTTCAAATCTTCATGTAGCTCGGGCCAGTGGCTCCCAGAATGTCTGGTTTCTCCACAGACTTCACAAGTCATGTAGGATTCCAGAGATTGGACACTCTCTTGTTGGTTCATCTTCTCACAGCTGTCCAGCTTCTTTGCCAGCAGGTCCAGGTCCATCTTGGCCACGATCATGTCGGCCTCCTTAAGGGAATGTATACCTCGCTTACGGGGCTGTAGTCTTTCGTCATTCCATCCTTGGTTCGACACCATCTTCTCTATGAGAGCCTTAGCATCTGCAACATTTAGAGAAAAGAATGCAACACCGGAGGCGGCATCGAAATGGCTTCTAGAGAGAGGGGTTAGGCCATGGTAGAAGTTTTGGATCAATAGCCAGTCCTCCATACCGTGGTGTGGACAAGCAGCGACATACTCTTGCAACCTCTCCCAAGCCTCGAGAATAGATTCCTCGGCTTGTTTGCGTAAAGCTGGAGATTTTGTTGCGCAGAGCATTCGTCTTGCCCATAGGAAAGAATTTGGCGAGAAAAGCATTGGAACACTTGTCCCATGTGTCTACAGCTTTACGATCGGTATAGAACCATTGCTTCGCTTTTCCTAGCAAAGAGAAAGGAAAGAGACGAAGACGGATGGCTTCTTGGGTTATCGCCTTAATGGTGAAGGTGCCGCAAATCTCCAAGAATTGTTGGAGGTGAGCATTGGCATCCTCATGAGCCTTGCCACAGAACGGGCTAGCTTGGACCATCGTGATCAGAGCCGGTTTCAACTCAAAATTGAGGTTGGCATCGATCACGTCTGGTCCTATCGCTACATTAGCGGCAGAAGGAGCAGAAAACTCATGAATGGCTTTGTTGGCCATCGTGAAGATAGAATGAGATAAGAAAGAAAGAAGTTGAAGAAGATGAAGGAAAAAGATAAGAAGAACTAAGGAAAGAAAGAATGGGGTAAGATGGGATTCGCTAAGCGGAAGCTTAAGCGAAGATAAATTCGACACGGACTCAACCGATACACCGATTGCCTTCCCCGGCAACGGCGCCAGAAATGCTTGTTGGTAGTTCTTAGCTTCACTAAAGATAGTGCTAGGCAACTATCCCCGGTAACGGCCCAGGAATGCTTGTTGGCACTTGCTAACGTTGTTACTAGGAGTAGACTATAGAGTCTATCCCCGGCAACGGCGTCAGAAATGCTTGAAGCAAGACCGGTCACTATACCTAAGGGAGTGGAGATAAAGCAGCTATCTACTAATGCCAAGCGGGGTTGTCAATCCCGACACTAGTAGGAGCTAGCTAGAGAGAATGCAATCTACCAGGAGGAGATTCTGCAAGCGCACAGAACTATCGTAGTAGCACTTCACCTGAGAGTACCAGGTTTCGATTTATTAGATCCCAAGGGAAGGCTAGGGTGGTGTATGAGTCGAGTCAAGGAGGGGATGAGAGTCGAAGAAATAAGAAAAGAGAAAAGGGGAAAAGGGAAGAGAAGGGAGGAGATGAAAGGCTAGAAAGAATATATGGGTGGATAGGTAAGGATGAAATGGATGGCTAAGGTAAGGTGGATGGATAGGTAGATAGAGGGAATAGGATAACTAAGGGTGACTAACTACTAACTAATAACTAATAACTACTCCTAGATAACTACAAAGCAAGATAACTACGAAGCAAGATAGTTACGAAGCAAGGCAGGCAAAAGACAATAAAGCAACTAAGTTGAGTAAAGTTTTATTCCTATCTTGTCAAGTATCGAGGCGTACTAGCCTTTACCACTTACTTAGGTTGAACGCTAGCACAACGAGCCTTACTGTTAAACTGGGCCAACTACGTGGTGGAATTCAAGGCGCACAGGGCTGTCACCACCTGCTTGCTACCACAGCTATCCGGGGGTCCAGCCGTATCTGAAGGTAAGTCTATAACTAAGCACCACGCTTAACTATATTCTAACTATCTCTACCCTAGCTTTGAATAGAGACACCCTTGCGGACTTCAGAGCAAACACTTGACTTAATAAGATAAACACTAAACTAACTAAGCAACCTATTGGCAAAGATCAAACATTAAGCTCACTAGAGATTAACTACTATGGCTAAGTGAATTGAACTGTAGGCTAGCTAGGTCACACTCAAGGTACTTGATAAAGTAATACTGAAAGTAATACTAAAAGTATGCTTAAAGTAATACTGAGATAAAGATAAATGTACCTGAGATACAGGAGAGCAAACCAGACCAGAGACGCCGGGAAATCAACCGACCTCCGATGCCAGTCGCTCGCACCCGCTTCTCTCTTAGCAAGCTCTACGCTAATACTGCCAAGGACTTAGGCTAAGTTGTGCTAAACTAAGAGTCGCGTTGTAGCGAGGGCACTAGAGCTATACTCTCTCTACTAGCTAACCTACTTGCCAAAGCTGTCTGAGCTTCTAACCTAACTCTCACTTGCTTCTCTTGCTTTGCTTGGGATGGTACTTGGTGTGTGATGGTACGAATGAAGTAGTGTTGCCAGGGGGGTATTTATAGCCCAAATGAGTGAGGGGGGTTCTTATAATGGGCAGCCAACCGACCTAGGGTTAGGTCAGGTGGCGGGCACCACCCCCTACTGGCGGCCGCCAGCTCCCTGACCGTTGGATGAACCGCCTCTGCTTCAACGGCATCCAGGTGGTTGTCCAAGGCGGTTTGGAGGTCGGTTGCATGTCCTAGCAACCGACATTCAGCCTTGATCCACGCCACTTCATCCTGAGCCGTCCAATGCCACTGACCTAGTGACCAAGGGCCAAGATTTGGCCCTGGGGAGGTCACACGGATCGGTGACGTGGCAGGGAGGCCAACCCAAGTGGCGGGCGCACTTAGGGGTGGCGGGCGCCACCCCCCTTAGGCCCATTTGGGCCCTGCTGAGTGGGCTTGGCCTCTGGTGGGTCCATATGTCCAAATTTGGTTCAAATCCTGCATTCAAATAAAATTCTATGGACATGTGTAATTTGGTTAGTTTGAAACCTATTTGACTACATTTCATGCCTTTTTTGGTGGACTTTACGGTCAAATGTTGATGGTAAAACAGGTGTTTAAGGACCGTCAACAGGGGTATTTATAGCCCAAGTGAGTGAGGGGGGTACTTATAGGGGGCAGCCAACCCACCTAGGGCAAACCCTAGTGGCGGACGCCAGCCCTAGGTGGCGGCCGGCACCCCCCTGGCCCTTGGATGCACCGTCATTGATCCTACGATCTCCAGGGACTCCTCCAAGGCGGTTCCAAGGTCGGTTGCATGTCCAAATAACCGTCATTAGGTCATGATCCACGTGACATCTCTTCTTAGCCCTCCGATGCCACCGACCTAGTGACCAAGGGCTAAGATTTGGCCCTAGGGTGGTCACACGGATCAGTGACGTGGCAGGGGAGAGTTTGGGCCTCTCCCTGGTGGCGGGCACCACCTAGGGGTGGCAGGCGCCACCCCACTAGGGCCCAAATGGGCCCTGGTGAGTGGGCTCGGCCCCTGGTGGATCCATTCTACAAATTTGGTCCAAATCCTGCATTCAAATAAAAATCTATGGACATGTGGAATTTGGTTAGTTTGAAACCTATTTGACTACTTTTCATGCCTTTTTGGTGAATTTTTGGGTAAAATGTTGATGGTAAAACAAGTCTTTAAGGACCATCAACAATCACTTCAGATAACGGCGCCAGAAATGCATGTACACAAATCTAACAACATTACCTTTAATGCTAGGCTATCACCACTAGCAGCGACACTAGAGACGTGGATGGTATTTATGATCTTGCCCTTATAAAATATGAAATGAGATTATCTGCAAGCGCACAGATAAAATACATCCATTGTAGCATTTCACCAAGGAAAGAGTTTCCAAGGTATTGTTATTTATAATGGAGCAATGCATATCATGAATTAACTAGTAGGAGATAAACATCTACAACTATGACACACACATGTATGATTATGATAAGAGTTCCACTAGATCTATACTCAACACAGGAATCAATCATAAATGATAAATAAGATAAATGCAATAGAAGAGAGTAAACCATAAAAGAGTTCCAACAGAGCATTCCCACCCAAGGTCGGATCGTAGCCAAATCTAGAAAGAGACAGATTGACTTCCTAATATGGTTCTAACTATAGGTCATAGACTACGTCAATTAGTGCATTTATGTTTAGCAATCATGGATAGAATAACTTATATTTATACGCAGGAGACATCACGCATGGAGGATCAGATCCAGAGTCTATCCCCTCCGGGTGACCAGGTCTTACTTGTCCTATATTCGGGGAGTGGACTACAAAGGACTCAGCGAGGTTATAAGTCACCCTCGCGATCTACCACTTGCTGGCCCGGAATATAGGGTGCATTCGCAAGTAAAGAACGTATAAGCACCACGCTTACACAATGTTGACCACTCACCCCGCGATCGACAGAATGAGCGCTATACAAACAAGAGCATAAACATAAAGATATCCTAGCTATGCTAGACATATAATCAAAGTAGACGATGAACATTATAATTATGAACACGAAATAGTAACAAGTCATGACATGTATCAACTAGAATACAAACTAGAAGATGAATAAGAACTAGATGAACAATTAGAAATAGATTAGAACACGAAGATGAACTAGAGAGATAATTAGAACTAGATTAGAACACAGAGATGAACTAGAGAGATTAGAAGATGAACTAGAACACAACTAGACAATTAGAAGAACAAATAGAAGAACAATGTTGATACAAGAGAGAAGACAAGGCTAATTACCTAGCTCCTCTTGACTAGATCCGGAATCCAAGCTTCCTCGACTCTTCTAATTCTATTCTTGCTACACAGTTGGATGGTGGAGCTCCTAGTTGTCTAGGCTACCTCTACTCTAATTGATTGATCAATGATCTAAGACTAAGATTGGATTGGATGCCGGGAGGTCTGGGTTTTCTTATATAGCCCGGTGGGATGAACCGCAGCCCTAGGATCAAACCGACCCTGAACAATGGTCGAGATACGTCGAAGAGGTCGATTAGGTCACGTTCCACGAAGACAGGCCGTAGAGGGGCCTGGCCCAGGCCGGCCGGCCTGGGTGTGGGGCCGGCCGACCCTACCTGGCAGCCACCAGGTGGTTGCTTCGCTGAGAAGTCTTCTGGGACCTTCCTTCTTTGTCTTGAGTCCTTGTTCGGTTGGTTTGCGCAACGAGTCGTGGTGTGGATGGATTCCTTGTCGTCTTCTTTCTGTCTGGTCCCTAGATAATTCTGGTATTCTATAGCTGTTGGAATCTTGTCTGTTACACCCCTGATCTTTGTATGGATAAGGCTTCTAGAGGGTTCCAGAGTCTTCTTGGTCGTGTTCATCGAGGACTCTCGCTCCGGGGCTCCAAATATGGCAAGTAATATGTCCGTTGCGATCGTCTCGATGAGCTCGTCACAATGGTGTGCTCTGATTCTTCACTTGAGATACTTTCTTATAATGAAATATTGAATGTCCTGCAAAACAAGTGAGAACTACACAACTCGTGGAACTCGTTAGAATCAAACCCTGTAGCTACACTCTTTGGATCATTGCGGGTCATTTATGAGGTTAGTTGATGGCTTAAAATAGGAGTTATCTACCGTCAACAACTTCTCCCAAGCTTAACCTTTGCTAGTCCCTTAGCAAACATTATACTGTATATTATGATGGATCAGGAGTTGCTACTATGCTTTCACGCCTCAAAAGTACACAATGTTCAATCAAAAAATTTCCTCCGAATTAGAATCAATCATTTCAACTTTCAAACTTACCTCTTACCTTCAACTGTGGTTCTTGTTGCTTTCACTTGGGTCTTGAGCAATTTGAAAAGCAGAACGATCAAGTTAAACACTATGTCTCAAGTTCTTCGATATACGTACCTTCATTCTGGAGTTTTGTAAGATTTTCAAAATAAAACTCAGAGATTCCTTCATATGATCCTTACAAGTGTCTCATTTGTGGTATTTGTGGATTCTCTCCAAGGCAGTGAATGTTCTGCCTTCTCTCACCCTATAACTAATAAGCTTTTTATGGAGTTCATAGGTGGGAGACAACCTGTACATACTTACATAGCATATATTGCAAAGTCAAAGCAAGAATCCAGAGAAACTTGGCATACAATCAAATCAAGATGTGCATGTGTTTGGACCTATATGTGGAATGGATGTGTATGGTGGAATAGTGGTGGTAAACAAGTGTGAGGGTGAAAACATAGTGATGATGATGAAAACATAATGATGGATGATGATTGTAGACCTTTGCTTACTTTACTCCTTGTAGATACTTCTCTCTTGTAACCTCTGCTAGATACAACATGGGCTTTCATCTCTCTCTCATTTTTTTAAGGTAGGCGTCGAAACACCCCTAATTCTACTGTCGGACACTTATCCATTTTTGCTTTTCTCTTTTCTTTTTCTTTTTTTAGATAACTTTTGCATAGCTCATGCATCTTTTTGCAACATATTATTTAAAGAGATAGTAATGATAAATTGGAGCATTAATGAATGGCAATGAAGGCATAAAAAGGTCATATGGATCAAGGGAAATATTTTTGGTTGTTCACTCCCATTGTAGAAGTGAAACATTTTTTAGTGGATCTAAATGGAAGGCATATTGTTGCGTAATCCCAGTGTAGGAGCAGCATATATGGGTGGAGTGTACGTGATCTTGATTTTTAACTGTATGACGAGTCTCTAAGGGTCAACACGATTTGACAATACTCAATGCATATGCAAGCAGTAAATATAAAGAGTGGACTTCCTAGTCTATCAGGCATGTATATCAGGTTGTTGTAGGAATTTCAAACACTCATCATAGAGGATCTCATCATGTAGCATTTTATGTTTTCAAAAGATAAATCTCCAGAACTCTAGTATCACTAGGAACAAGATAAATAGCAGTTCAACATTTTCATATCATACTCGTCAAACACCTAGACTTAGGTCAAAACTTTTGCAACCCACAAGTCTCAGATTCAAAGTAAATTTTCAAGTTAAAACAATTTCATCCAAAACACGGGAAAATTCAAGACTGAATACTAGGCACTTGAAAAAAATTATGACAGAGCAACTATTCATCATTTCCATCCAAATTAATTTTATTATCCTAGAGCTCAATTATTTCAGGGCATGCTTTTATTCTAGATCATCATTGTTCTTTTTATTGTCTCTAATATTAAACACACACTCTAAAGATATATATAATATAAAGACTAATAAAGACTAATAATATATAAAGGCTAATAATAATAATAGTAATAGTAATAGCAATAATGACATACCTTAATAGCGAAGATAATGGGGGTGCGTCTCCCTCAAGCTAATCCCTTCGATAGCATCGAGCCTTCATGTGCCCGAATATTTTTGTTCTTTTTCTTTTTAAGGATGAGCCTTCATGTGCTCACATATTTTGGGGGTTTTGTTTTTAAAGAGTGAGCCTTCATGTGCTCACATATTTTTAGTGTTTTTGTTTTTATGAAATTCAAATATATATATATATATATATATTACCTCGGATAACGGGGGAGCCTTTTCCCCCAAGCTAGATGTTTGCGTGTTCGTTCTCTTTGTAGCGTCGATGTACTTCACTCCTCTAGTCCTTAATGGAAGGTTGTTTGTTTTTGTCTCTTTATAGTGGATGAAGTTATCTAGCCTTCTTATTGATTCCTGCTAAACTTAAATAGACAACAAAGCTCGTGGAATTGATGAAGCGTTAGTAGTAAAACCATTTATGTCTTCTCGAGCCTTATAGATGTTTAAGCAAGCATGATTCAACAAGAGTTTAATATTTTTTTTGGATTTTCTATTTTTATAAGTAGATGCAAAATGTAAGAAATATTTTTTATGCCTCCACAGTAAACAATTGAATTATTCACATGAGGCTTAAAGAGTTTTTCTTTTTAGATGAAATATGATAATATGATTATTTTTATTTCTTTTTCTAATGCAATGCATAAATTAAAATGCTTATGGATAATGTATGATGATGCAATAAATAACTAAGAATTAAATATGAGAAATATGCAGAAAAGTAAATATGAGGATAACTATTGATTTTACCTTTTGGCAAAGGTTCAGATATTTAGGTCCGACGAACCGGACATTCCCTTGGTTCAGACCTCTCGAGGTGTGTCAGACGTTTGGAATGTTGTTTGTAATTGTTCCTCTTTAGGCGCTATCTTTTTCTTCCATACTTTCTTGGTCTGAGTCTTTACTTTCTGTTGGTCACTTTCTTGAGGTGTCTCTTCTTCTTTCTTCTCTGGGATGGTGTCACTAGCTTCTTCTTTGTGATTGGCCTCTCCATTCTTAATGGCTTATCTTCTTTGGCGTTGAGAGCGGCGTCTTTCACTTCTACTCTTCTTAGGTGCTTCATTAGGCATGTAGTTGATGAAGTAGCATCGTACCTTCTCTCCAGGAAAGTGAAAATGGATCTCCCCTTGCTTCATGTAGATAATTGCACTTGTAGTGTACAGGAACTGTCTTCCTAGGATGAGGTGGACATCATCATCTTCTCCCATGTCGAGAACCAAGAAGTCTGTGAGGACTTCATGACCTCTAATTCTGACTACGACGTCTTCCACCATTCCTTCCGGAAATCGGAATGTTTGGTCTGCTAGCTTTACCTGTAAGTACGTTGGGTCTAGTGGTGCATCACGAAATAAATGTTTATACGTTACCGTAGACATGATGTTGACACTCGAGCCGATGTCGCAGAATGTTTTGTAGATGGTACTCCCCTTGATCATGCAGTCAATGGCAGGTACTCCTGGATCGTATAGCTTCTCAAGGCATAATGGAGGTTGAGTGGTGTCTTTTGGTGGTTCAATAGTGTTGACCATCCATACTGGTTCTTGTTCTTGTGGCTTCGTCTTGTTCCTCCTCTTTCTATTATTGTTCTTCTTCTTTGAGAACATATATGATGAATGATTGACATTGATGAGGAAGGTTTGAGGCTTTTCCCGGTTTACTCCATATCTCGCTATGCGCTTAATGTTTATGACTAACCGGTGGCGTTGAGTTGTGGTGTTTCATGTGTTGGTGTGCGTGTGCAACATGTGTCTCTTGGCTGTGTTGATGTGCAGGTGTGGAGCTCAGAGACAATGGTCGACGGCGAGGTGAAGGTCAAGTAGAGACGTGTCGTGATGACGGACCGGGAGCGATGAATGATGGGCGTACCGTGCGGCGGACGTGCTCACGTGCCATGCCGATGTACCCAGAGTAGTGAAGGGCGGACGTGAGGCTTGGACCGACGGACCAAGAGGCCGGAGGACCAGATGTGGTAGTTGGCACGTGGCATCGGCGAGCAAGAGCATATGGGGATGTGCGATGCATCGGCCGAGTCGGGAGGAAGACGATGGCGTCGGGGCACTTGGCGGGAGGTCGGACACGGGCTTGCGTGCGGCGTGAGTGCCGTCGGCCGAGTCAAGAAGGAAGGCGAAGGCGTTGTGCCCAGCGTGGAGGCTGGACATGCATCGGCATCGATGCCGGTGGTCGGGGTGTGCGAACCACATCCTGTCTACGGTGCGGGTTCGGTAGTTGAGCCACAAAAAGCTACCCTCGACGGTTTCCAAGTTTGGACCTCAAAACTTGGGGTGGCCGGTTTCCGAGTTTGGGCCACAAAACTTGGGGTGGACAGTTTCCAGGTTTGGGCCTTAAAACCTGGGCTGGCGGGTTTACTGGTTTGGGCCTCAAAAACGGGCAGAGGTTCCTATGCGGAACACTCGACGTATGGCGGCACCGAGAGGCTTGCGTTGAGGTGAATCTATCAGTGAGGAAGGCGCGGTGGTTGACGTGACGGCACGTGGTGGCATCTTGGAGCTTGCGTCGAGGCGAAGCGATGGATGAGGATGCGCGTGGCCGTCGAATGAAACCTGACGAGGTTGGACGGTTTTACCCCCAGGGGGTATTTGGGTTAGTGCTTCATGTTAGGGTGTTTGTGTCTTTTAGACGTGCGCCTTTATATATGTGAAGGGGCTGTGTTGGACAGCCATCCTTGGAGGTGTCACTCTCATTTTGTTCATTTGAGAGGAGGCTAGGGTTAGAGACAGGAGTGGCTCTTGTTCTTGAGCTTTTCGCCATCCACGCTTTGTTGTTGCGAGGAGTGGCTTGTAACCCGACATCGTGTGCTACACAATTCATCATCCCATAGCAATCCAAGGATAAATTTCTTACTCCTCTTGTGTTGGCTGAATTTTGGATCGATTCGCATTTTCGTTCTTCGCGTTTTGGTTTTTTTTCCTTCTCGGAGATGTGCTTTGTTCTCCCTCTCCGAGCGACGATTTGCGATTCCATTTGAATCAGTTTGTTCTATGCCTTGAGCTCCTTCTTTCCACCAAATGATTTCTTCTGTAACCTCACGAGCACATAGATCGGGTCGAAATCGCGTTTGTTCTTCGTTCTTCCCCCTTTTCTAGTTTTCTTCCGATTTCTCATGGATTAGTTTGTTTGGAGCGATGATATCCTAGGATTAGCTTCCCAACACATAGAAGAACACTTGGGAGAAGTTTGGTTGCAGCCCTGTTCGATTTGGTGAAGATCCAATCGATTTTGGTTTTGTCCTAAGCGGTTTTTGGGCATTTTGGACAGTGGCAGACTTTCCGCCCCTTGGTGGCAGACTGTCCGGCCATCGGGGTTCGGCCAGAACAGTTCAGCGCAGTGAACACTGTGTTCGGACTGGTGACCGGCGGACAGTCCGCCATATAAGGCGCGGACAGTTCGCGAGCAGATAGGGTCCAGCAGCGTTGCTGTTTTTGCAACTTGACCGGCGGACGGTCCGCCCCTGGCGCGAACAGTCCGGACTGTCCAGGAACCTGCTGTAGGTTGCGTTTTAGTGCGTTTGCTCTCCTGGCTTTTCCGCTTCGTTTCTGGACTTCTCGTTTGCTCCTAGAGTTCATTTAGGAACCTCTCTACCTATCTTTGCTACGTGTTAGCATAGGTATTTAGGGATTTCCCGACGTAGCCCTCCATCTACGTTTGGGAGTTGGTCTTTTAGGTACGAAGTTGACTTGGAGTTTTTGGGAGTTTTGGATTGCTCTCTTGTGTGGTGCCTCGCTTTGATTCTACGGATCATCCACCCTCTTTCTGAGGGTCGTGGGCATCACTCTTGAGTCCGAAGCTTTTGGGGTTGATTTTGTTGGGACAGAGGCTGGAATTTTGAATGAAATTTTTAGGCTCCCATTCACCCCCCCTCTGGTCACCTTGCTTTCGCCAATTCGGTCCTTCATTCTTCGTGGCAGCAGGTGCATCCTCGTACTCATATGGTGACTGTGGGTGTACACGAGTCTTGAGTGTGCGATTCTTGAAACTGAACCTCTCCTTCCTATTGTTGATCATGAAGCAGATCTTGGCGCTTTCGGTGTGGATGATGGCTTTAGTTGTACTTAGGAATGGTCTTCTCAAGATGATGGGTGCTCTTTCATCTCCTCATGTTTCCACTATCACAAAATCTACTAGGACATAAGAGTGTCCAACTTGTACTTGAACACCTTCAAGAATTCCCTTGGGGTAGCACAGTGTCTGATGTGCAAGCTGCAAACACATGGTTGTGTACAACAATGGTTGATCATGAATTTTCTCATAGATTACCTTAGGCATAATGTTGACACTTGCTCCAAGATCACAGACGGCTTCATCAAAGGTATGGGGTCCAATGGTGATCGAGATGACAGGTCTCCATGGATCTCCTTTCTTCTCGGGCAGATTCACATCTCCCCATTCTCTGTACTTTGGCCTTGACGGAGCTGTGAAGTAATCTCCTTCATTGAAAATGTCTACAAGATTTGTAGTTTCTAATTCTTCCGGATTCCCCAGAATCTTACCTTTTTCAGTCACAGGTACAGAAGCGGCTAGTTGAGAAATTTGTGATTCTATCATCTTATTAAAGCTAAGCTGATTCTTAATAGCAGAAGTAAAGCTTTCCATTCTATTATTAATGGTTTCAAGTATTTTATCATTGCAAGCTATCTTTCTGGATATATTATCAATAACTTTATTTTGATTAACAATCATTTCTCTTAAAGGCGGTTGGTTGAAGTTATTACCTTGGTAGTTACCTGAGTTGTTACCTTGGTAGTTGGGCCTATGTTGCTGATTCCATCCTTGATTCTGTTGAGGACGATAGTTGTTGTTGTTGTTGATGTAGTTCACATCCTCTTGGACTTCAGGATAGTTGCTTCCTGTGTGGCCATCCAATGCCTCCACACTTTTCACAAGTCATGCAAGAATCATGGATGTGCATGACTTCCTTCTTCTCTTGGTGTCGTTCGTCAAGCTTCTTTATCAGTAGGTCCATCTAAGAAGACAGCATGTCTACTTCCTTGAGTTGATGCATTCCTCCTCTCTTCTTCGGTTGAGTGCGTTCTTCGTTCCATCCTTGGTTGGAAGCTATTTTCTCAATGAGAGCAGTTGCCTCTTTGATAGTGAGTGACAAGAACGATCCTCCAACAGCTGCATCTATATTATCACGGGCACTCGAAGTGAGCCCATGGTAGAATGTCTGCATAAGTAACCAATTCTCCATCCGTGGTGTGGGCATTCTGATATGTTGTCTTGAAAGCATTCCCATGCCTCAGGGACAGATTCATCATACTGCTGCTGAAAAGTTGAAATCTTTGCTCATAGGGCATTCGTCTTGCCTACGGGAAAGAACTTTGCTAGGAAAGCAGTGGAGCAGATCTCCCATTTAGTGTTTTTGTCTTTGTTGGAGTAGAACCATTGCTTTGCTCTTCCCAAAAGTGAGAATGGGAATAGGCGGAGGTATATGGCATCCTTAGTGACTCCTTTGATAGTGAAGGTGCTGCATATCTCCAGGAAGTGTTGGAGATGGGCACTCGCATCTTCATGTGCTTTCCCACAAAACTGGCTAGCTTGCACCATGCTGATCAGAGATGGCTTGAGTTCGAATCCCTCGGTTTCCACATTGACTGTTGGTCCAGTCCTGATGTTGGCAGTGGTTGGCGCAGAGAAATCATGAAGAGTCTTGTCAGCCATGTCTTCTAACACTAGTGTTGAGCTTCTTGCCTAAGTGTCTTCGGTCAACGTGGTTGGTGGTTTCCTGAGCTTGGCGTTGGCTTTGGCTTTTCGGATCAAAACTTCAGGATCATCAACGTAGTTTTCCGGTCAATCAAATCCAGTCATACATCAACCTGCAATAAGATATTCAACAAATAGACAAAAGACAGGGTGAGCCTGTTTGTGGAAAGATCAATAGTGTGTCTCGATTATCATAAATATGTGTGTAATGTTTTTCCTATGTGTTCAACTTATATCCTATTATCTCCTGGTCTTAACTTAGAAACTTGAATAACTCAACGATATGGCTCCGGCAATGGGATTTCCTTAAGGTATTTCCCAAACATCGGGGAATGTGCTTTGGAATCACACATTTGGTTCCCAAGCAACAGTGCCAGAAATGTTTGTTGACATCTCTTAGCATCACTTCAGATAGCGGCACTAGAAATGCAGGTAGACAAATCTAACAACATTACCTTTAACGCTAGGCTGTCACCACTAGCAGCGACACTAGAGACGTGGATGCTATTTATGATCTTGCCCTTATAAAATATGAAATGAGATTATCCGCAAGCGCACAGATAAAATACATCCGTTGTAGCATTTCACCAAGGAAAGAGTTTCCAAGGTATCATTATTTAGAACGGAGCAATGCATATCATGACTTAACTGGTAGGAGATAAACATCTACAACTATGACACACAAATGTATGATTATGATAAGAGTTCCACTAGATCTATACTCAACACAAGAATCAATCATAAATGATAAATAAGATAAATGCAATAGAACAGGGTAAACCATAAAAGAGTTCCAACAGAGCATTCCCACCCAAGGTCGGATCGTAGCCAAATCTAGAAAGAGACAGATTAACTTCCTAATATGGTTCTAACTATAGGTCATAGACTACATCAATTAGTGCAATTATTTTTAGCAATCATGGATAGAATAACTTATATTTATACGCAGGAGACATCACGCAAGGAGGATCAGATCCAGAGTCTATCCCCTCCGGGTGACCAGGTCTGACTTGTCCTATATTCGAGGAGTGGACTACAAAGGACTCAACGAGGATATAAGAGTCACCCTCACGATCTACCACTTGCTAGCCCGGAATATAGGGTGCATTCGCTGGTAAACAACATATAAGCACCACGCCTACACAATGTTGACCACTCACCCCACGATTGACAGAATCAGCGCTATACGAACAAGAGCATAAACATAAAGATATCCTAGCTATGCTAGACATATAATCAAAGTAGACGATGAACATTATAATTATGAACATGAAATAGTAATAAGTCATGACATGTATCAACTAGAACACAAACTAGAAGATGAATATGAAGGACCGAGAACACTACCAGAAAGCGACCAGAGGGGGGTGAATGGGACCCTAAAAATTTCTTTCGAAACTCTGGCCTTTGTCCCAAAAATCAACCCCCAAAAGCTTCGAGCAAGAATGTGATGCCCACGACCCTCAAGGAGAGAGTTGATGATCCCTAGGTTCACCGCGAGGCACCACAAGAACGAGCAACTCGAGACTCACAAAAACCTAGTTAAGTTCATGCCCAAAAACCCACTTTCGAACGTAGATGGAAGGCTACGTCAGAATTCGTCCAAATACCGTTGCTAACGAGTAGCAAAGATACCTAGAGGTTCCTTGGTGAACTCTAGAAGCAAACGAGAAGTCCGGAAACAAAACAAAAAAGCCGGGAGAGCAAACACACTAAACAGGACAAGTTTGCGAAATCCCGAACTGTCCGCGGGTACGGCCCCGGACTATCCGCGGCTACCTCGGACTGTCCGCGGATGGATGGCGGACTGTCCGCCGGCCAAAACACGAAAACAGCACTGCTGCTGAACCTCCCTAGTCGAGTCCCAGACTGTCCGTGACCGACAACGGCGGACTGTCCGCCGGTCACTCCGGACCAAAACAGCCGAGCCACGTGTTGACACTGGTTATCTATCATAATTAAATGATAAATAAATATGAAAAGGGCAAGAATTTGATCACCAACAAAGGTTTAGGGTTTTAATTGAAAATATTCCACGAGTTTTGGTGAACTATGATTCTGCAGGGACTAAACCAGGAAATCAACACCGATAGCTTCCCATAGAAGGAAACCAACGAGAGATAACTCCACCGCTACGTCAGGAAGTTTCTAGAAGACTTCAGAGGACACCAGAAGACACCAGGAGGTCGACCACCATGAGAGCATGACAGGTGGGACCGACCGGTCCCACCATGGGACCGACCGGTCCCCCCTTGGGGCCTACAGACTCTATCTTCTGGAATGTTCTCCCACCACCTATGAGGATGCGTCTTAGCCGTACCTTAAGTCGGTTTGATCTAACGGCCACGGTTCATCGCCCAGAGCTATATAAACAGCCCCATACTCCCTCTCCATCATCATCATCAGATCTCAAGACATTAGAAGAGGAGGAGGTTCAATCAGAAACCCTCATTTCCTTAGAGCCACATCAATTTAGGCATAGCTAGATAGAATTAGAATTAGAAGAGGCAAGCTACCCTTGGATTCCTGATCTAGTCACGAGAAGGCTCGGTAAACCCAAGATCTTCTCTCTTGTATCAACATTATGGATCTAATTATGTTTCTAGTTCATAATTGTTCTTCATTGTTCTTCATTGTTCATGTTCTAGTTCTAGTTCATCGTCTAGTTCATCTTCTAGTTCTTAATCTAGTTCTAGTTTGTGTTCTAGTTCATACTCTAGTTCATCTATGTGTTCTAGTTCATCATACTGTCCATCATTGTGTATTAGTTCATAGTCTAGTTCATAATAGTTTAGATATAATTGATATGACTAAGACTTTAATTACTATATTCTTAATTATACTGCTTGTAGTATGCTTTGATTATATATTTGGCATAGATAGATTATCATCATGTTTATACTCATGTTCGTATAGCACTCATCTTAAAGTACAACGGGTGGGTAATAAATGCTGTGTAGGTGTGGTGCCTATACACTATTTATCTGTGAATGCGTCCTATGTTCCGGATAGAGTGGTAGATTGCGGGTGTGATATTCCTGTTGAGTCCTTTGTATTCCACCTCCCGAATGTAGTGTTCAGTATGGCTCAATTAACTCATAGTTCAGAGGTTACTTTGTTTGGCACCTTTACTATGGAGTTGCCTCTTGAATATGAATATGGGATCACCTAGCCAATGATTGCCAAATATAATTGCACTAATCAATGTATATTATGACTTATAATTATAATAACTTAGGAATACTTCTTTATAATGTCTATTCTAATCTGCATGCCTTGTCTAAGTTGAAATGCTCTAAGGACTATCATAGATTGATTTTTTATCATTTATAGTGTACCTCATTATTGTGACTGATCCCTGTTTAGGGTAAAGGAGTATGTTCTTACTTTGTTCTCAATTCTCCTATCACGTGTGTAGAGTAGCTCTTGTCCTTATTTATCTCACTTCATTCCTAGTGCTAAATATAAATAACGATACTTGGAACATCTCTGGGTAAAATGCTGCTACAACGGGTGTATTTATCTATGCGCTTGCGGGTAAATATTTATCTTTAAGTTAGTGTCATGATATAATCACATTGCTAGTTTCAAGTTGGGGATGACAACATGACGTTAAGTGATGCTAGTAGTGTCCCGTACACTTCCTAGTGCCTTCACTAGGTTATTGTTTATGAAGTCTGTTGATGCTCACTAAGTGTCATATTCTTCGCATCAACAAGGTCATATAACGCAACACAAGGACTTAAAATCAACCAAAAACCTTTTATAAACTAACGATTTCCACTTGTCATTGAGTTTTATTTGAATGTAGGTAATTGCAGGGTTTTTTAGCAAAATGACCACGAGGACCCACCAGGAGGCGAGCACACTCACCTGGGCTCACTTTGGGACAAGGTGGGATGGCGTCCGCCACCCCTCACTGGCGGCCGCCAGGGGAGTGAGGCCCAAACTCCTCCCCTACCAAATCACTGATCCACGGGAGGCGTGCCACACTCATTTATAGCCATTAATCACTTAGGTCGTTGCATCCAAGGGCTAAGAAGAGATGTCACATGGATCATGACCTAAATTGCCCATGTGACAGTTTTGGACATGCAACCGACCTTGGAACCACCTCCCGGGAGCTCCTGGATGCCGTTGAAGCAATGACGGTGGATCCAACGGCCAGGGGGGTGGTGGCTGCCACCTAAGGCTGGTGCCCGCCACCTCACTCACCCCCCTGACCTAACCCTAGGTCCATAAGTACCCCCCCTAGGTCCCTTAGGCTATAAATAGGACCCCCCCCCCCCCCCCGAGCTCATTTGTACTCAGACCTCACCTCATTAGTCCCACTCTCTTATAAGCGAAGCTCTGGTGAAGTAACACTCTAGTTGAGAGACTTAGAGTGAGAGCAAGAGTGAAGAAGAGAAGAGCTCGAGTTGTAATAGAGGATCTCCCAGAGTCTCTGGTATAATTCCAAGTCTTTCTTCATTTATCTTAATGTTCTTCTACTTTCAGCATTTACTTTAAGTTCTTTACTTATTGTTCTTGTTGAGTGCTTTCGATCATATATAACTTAGTATTTAGTTTGTATCTAGTTTGGGTTCTTCGCTGAGTAATCAGTTCTCTAGTTTTGGACGCAAGATTAGGGTAGTATATATTAGTGTAAGTGCGGTGCTTAGACTAGTTATACCTTAGTTTGTGGCTAGCCCCCCGGATAGCTGTGGTAGCAAACAGGTGGTGACAGCCCTGGGAGCCTTGAATTCCACCATGTAGTTGGGTTAGTTTTTAAATCATAAACCTTGTTGTGCACGTCTGAGGTAAATAGTCCAGAGGGTGTGTACGGTTCGAAGAACTAGATAAAACCTTTATTGCTAAGTTAGTTGTGATCGTAAGTGTGTAGGAAAACATTAATCTGTTCATCGGCCAGACCCCGCCGATTTAGTTTAGTAGTAGTTAGTCTTTCTTTCTTTTTATTTTAGTGGTAGTAGAAATCAACCCCCATTCATACATTTCGATCAACCTTGCTAGAATCACTAGTTGTTCATAGCAGTCCTAGTGTTAGTTCTGCCATAGTAGCTTCCCTGTGGAAATAAATACGATACTCGGTTACTCCCGGGTGAAGTGCTACAATTGACTTATTTTGTGCGCTTGCGGAATTTACCAATAGTCATAAGAATAGTTAGTTATACTTCTTACATTAAGAAGTACCAACAAGCCTTTCTGGCGCCGTTGCCAGGATAGATTCCGTAGTCTACTCCTAGTGACGATGTTAGCAAGTGTCAACAAGCATTTCTGGCGCCGTTGCCGGGGAAGCAATTAGCTAGATATAATTCTTTGCGATTTCTATTGAATTAACCCCCGTAGTTCTAGCGGGTATATATATTGTTCGTTGTTTGTGATCGTTCAAGTAGCCATGGCCGGATTCAATCTTCCGAGCAACTATCAAGAAGATCCTGAGGCCATTCTTAGGAGAGCGAGAGCTAATCTCACTCCTCCGAGGAAGAACCTGGAATTTCACGAGAGGATTTCGTCAAGACAGGAATCCCAGTCAAAAGTGACTGACGAACCAAGCTGCTCCACCGATCGATCAACACCAACGCCGACATCATCATCAACATCGACGTTGACCAAAACACTCTGTGAGTATTCCATGCCTACTCTTGCTCACATTCCAGTGTTACCTTCTACTAGTAATGTAGATTTTGAGCTTAAACCTCACCTAATACGTATGGCTCAAGCTATTGCATTTAATGGCAAACCTTCCGAGGATGCCAATGCTCATCTTCGGAATTTTCTGGAGATATGTAGTACAATCTCTGTGCAGGGAGTTTCGTAGGATGCCATTAGACTTCGTCTTTTTCCATTTTCATTAGTGGAAAAAGCGAAGCAGTGGTTCCTCTTCAACTCTGGACACCTGCTGACATGGGTGAGATGCGCGGATCAATTCCTCAACAAGTTCTGCCCGATAAGTCGAACTATTCTTTTCCGTAGCAAGATTTCTAACTTTGGACAGGGAGACGAAGAAACAATTACTGAAGCTTGGGAGAGACTACAAGAGTATGCTCAAAATTGTCCCCACCATGGTATGCAAGACTGGTACTTGATCCAGAGCTTCTACCATGGACTCCAGCAAGAATCTCGACAACACATTGATGCTGCCGCCGGAGGTGCATACCTCTCTCTCACTATAGAGAAGGCAACCAAACTGATCGAGACAATGGTGGCGAATCAAGGATGGACAGAAAACCGTGCTAGAGGTATGTCTGAAATTAAGCAAGTTGATTCTGTTACCCTGCAAACTTTGGTAAAATTGCTAGAGCAAAGAATAGATGAAAAGAGAGATCGTGCTGCAATGGAGTACTACGCCAAGCAAAGAGCCGCTTCGTCAAGTGAAGGTCAAGAAGAAATTAAGAAAGAGGATGCAAAATCCCTTCTTAATAATAGTGGCTATGAAGAACCTCCAATTCCAATGATCCAACAATGGAATAATAAAGGTACGCCTCAAACCTCCGTATTTAATTCTCCTATTGGAAAATTAGTTTCTAATCAAGGTAGAATTAATGATAGCATAAATAATAAATTAATTGAACAAGATAAAATGTTATAAGGAATTTATGCTAAACTGAAAGATTTTTCTAAAGCATTTAAGGAGGAAATTAATTTTAATAAGAGATTAGAGCAAAAAACAGATAATATTAAATCTCAAATTAAATACCATGAGGAATTAAAAGTTGTAACCACGAGAGGTGGTAAATCCACTTGTGATCCACCTCATCCTAATTTAGTTCCTAGTAGCAATTCAGCTGCAAAGAAAAATATTGTTAATGTTGAAAAAGACGAAGAAGAGGAGACGCCAGCTGAACCTTCATCCAAGGTACGAACTGCTCCTCATGAATTCTATGATACACATGTATTACCTTTTCCAGATCGAAACAGAAATCCGACGGAAGACGACCAATTCAGGAAATTCGTCGAGGTAATTCAAAAATTATATATATATATGTGTCATTTATTGACGATATGCAGGTTCCAACTTATGCAAAATATTTGAGAGACATGCCCAATAAGAAGAAACCAATTCCAAGTAGGGATGTGGTTAAATTGACCGAAGATTGCTGCAGATACATGGGTGTATGCCGAGTCTCTGAGTGATGAGTGATTGTCAACTGGGATAATGCGCATGTTCTTTGGCTTGTGTTGTGCAGGTGTCGAGCACGGATACAGTGATCAAAGGCAATGTGAAGGTCAAGTAGAGACGTGCCGTACCGATGGACCGGGAGCGGTGAAGGGCGGACGTGAGGCTTGGACTGAGGGACCGGTGGCCTGAGGATCAGCTGTGGTGGCTGACAGCCTGGGACAGCGACGAGCGGAGACTTGCGGGTGGACGGGGTGTTCGGGCGGTGCATCCCCTCTACAGCTTCGGTTTGGTGGTTGAGCCACAGAAAAAACACCGAGTGGACAGTTTCCAGGTTTGGGCCTCAAAACCTGGGTGCTGATGGTTTCCGAGTTTGGGCCACAAAACTCGGGCTGTGGACGGTTTCCAGGTTTGGGCCTCAAAACCTGGGCGCTGCGGGTTTCTGAGTTTGGGCCACAAAACTCAGGCGATGGACGGCTGGTTTCCCGGTTTGGGCCTCAAAACCGGGGGTTGGTCGTGAAGGCTGGTTTCCCGGTTTGGGCCACAAAACCGGGGGCGAAGTCCGGGAAAAGGACAAGCAGAGCGGTGGTGGCACGTGGCGGCAATCGCTGAGGTTGCATCGAGGCAACGCTACCAGTTGTGCGGGCGTGGCCGTCGGATCACCATCTACCATGAGTTGGTCCAGAATAACCCTAGGGTTTAGCTGGTTCGCTCTGTAATTAGTTAGGGGTAGAGTGAGAATTAGAATTAGGATAAGTAGAAGGAGACACCCACCTCCCATCATCTCTCAGTCATTTGCTCTTTTGCTTCTAGGGTTTCCTGCTCTCCCTATTCCCTACTGTAGCGAACTGAGATCCACAGAGAAGAGAACCATACCTCTGTGCCCGTGAGATTTTGCGGAAGTGAGACCGTAATCTCACTGTTGTAGCGTGTGGTAGCCACACGGTTGCAAATTCGTGATTGTGATTCGCGTTTTGTTCGTGTTCTTTGCGGGTTGTTTTTCTCCACGTTTTTCCCGTTGATCGATCTCTCTACTCGGTGCGTCTTTTGCAAATCCGTTTGAACTGAGTTGTTCTAGATCATGAGGCACTTCTTTCCACCGAAGAAAATCATCTCTAACCTCACGAGCTAGTAGATCGGTCGATTTTTGATTTGGATCGAGTTTGCTCCTTTTGTCCCGAATTCTTCCAATTCACCGATTTGGAGTTACGTTCGAGCCATGATCTCTTTGGGATAGCTCACTAACCTCCTAGGAACTCCTCATACCAAGTCTAAGCCTTAGTGCTTTTGATTCGGAGGAGATCGGGTTGAATTCGCGGAAGAACAGTTCTGTATCGGGACCATCGGACACTCTGTTCTTGAGCATCGGACGTTGAGCTCTTTCCGTCGGAGCATCCGTTGCCACGTGTCATCTAACAGTGCTTTTAAAGGAGCATCGGACGCTGACCATCGGAGCGTCCGTTGTCATCGGACGTGCCGGGGGTCAAGCATCGGACACTAGTGTTTCACTGTAGCTGCGTCCGATGCCAGTCCAGTAAGGTTCCAGAACGATTCTGTTTGCATCGGACGCATCCGGTGCTTGGCCATCGGACCAGCGTCCGATGCAGGTGTTTCTGCGCTGTTTCGTCCGCGGTTCGTTCGTTCGTTGTCGGCTTTGATTTCCGGCTTTTGTGTTGGGTTTCTAGAGTTCTGTAGTGTCTCGATGTGCTTCTTGGAAGCATCCACCCTATCTCTAGGGTCGTGGACACTTGCAAGCTCTAAGGTTTGCTCTTGGGGTTGATTCTCGGGACAGTGGCAGTAAGTTTCTGAAAAGAAATTTGAAGCTCCCATTCACCCCCCCCCCCCTCTGGTCGCTTTCTAATTGCAATCTTGGTCCTTCAATTGGTATCAGAGCAGGTCAAGGATCTTCCACCTTAGCCGGTTCCAGATCCACAGAAGGCGACATGGATCGCGGCGTGGGCAAACCGCCGTTTTTCGATGGGACGAACTATGCGTATTGGAAGATACGCATGTCGGCCTATCTCCAGAGCATGGGCTCTTCTGTTTGGGAGATTTGCAACAAGGCCGATTACGTTGTCTTGGTTGCTCGTGTTACTCAGCTTCAGATGGATGAGCACGATGTCAATAGCCGAGCGTGTAACGCTCTTTTTTCCTGTTTGAGCATGTCCGAGTTGGATCGCGTTTCTCACCTCCCCACGGCTCATGAGATTTGGGCGACCCTCATGCATTTCCATGAGGGAACTACTCAAGTCAAATCCCGCCTCTACGAGTCGCACAAGCGGGAGTATGAGAACTTTCAACACATGCCTGGTGAGAGCATAGAAAGTTTATTCGCTCGCTTTCAGGTCATTGTCAACAAGATGAGGGCTAACAAGGAGCTGTTGCCTTTTGACTATCATGAGAGAGCTTTGAAGCTTTTGCATACTCTCGATCGATCAGTGTGGGACTCAAAATTCCAGATGATCATCGAATCTTCTAACTATGAGACCCTCACATGCGACGAGCTCTTTAGTAAGCTCAAATCTAGTGAGATTGACGCCATGTCGAGGGCTTCTTATGAAAATCCTTCTGGCCCGACTATGGCTTTGGTTTCTGGCTCTTCTGCTAACCCCTCTGGAGGTTTTGCACTCTCTTCACTTCTTTCTATCACAGAGGAGCAGCTGGAGTTCATGGGGGATGACGAGTTGGCTTTGCTTGCCAACCGGTTCTCGGGTTCCACAACAACCGCATGAACCATCGCCGCGGAGGAGGACGCTCAGGATGCTTTGAGTGCGGCGACCCCAACCACTTCATTGCCAACTGTCCCAAGAAGAACAAGCAATCTGGGAAGGGCGATCATGGGTACAAGTACAACTCTGGGAAGCGCAAGGAAAAGTACATCCCCGCAAAGCAGAAGCGGAAGGGCAGCTTCAACAAGGAGTACATCAAGAAGAAGTACTTGGAGAAGGCCCAGGCTGAGTAGTGTGCGTTCTTCGCCACGCTCAGTGACGTCGACGACTCGGATGACGACTCCACTTCCTCAAGCGACGACGAGTCCGAGAAGAAGAATAGGATCGAGGACAAGCTGAACGGCCTCTGCTTCCTCGCCGACAATGAGGACTTCTGCACCATGGCCCTCGGCAAGGAGGTCGACGGCGAGCTGGAGGGCATCCCTCGGAACGACGATGACGACGACAACACCTCTCAGGTATCTCAGACCCCCGATGAGCTTTTTGCTGAGGTCGAGAAACTTACTGCTGCTCTCCTTAGTCAAGATAAGTTGCTTAGGCGCACTTCTAGAGAGAGGAAGGAGTTTAGGCAGAAGTGGGAGGATATGGTGAAGGAACTTGAATCTGTCAAGTCCACCGTTGTTGTCACAGATGAGGAGTGTGAGATGTGCTCCAGACATATGACTGATCTTCTCACCTTGAGAAGTAAGTATGTTGTGCTGGTAGGAGAGGTGGATGAGCTTAGAGCTAGATCTTCGGTGCTTGGTGCGTGCAAGTCTTGTGCAGGCTTGCAATCCAAGTTGGCAGAGAAGAATGCCAAGATTGTGTCTCTTGAGAAGGCCAGCTCGGATAGCACTCGTGTGTCTAGATGCGCCTTGTGCGAGGGTTTGGAGATGGAGATAGCCAATGTGAAGCATGACAAGATGCAAACCGAGGAAGAAAACACATACCTTCAGACCATCTTGTCATGGGTGTCTAGTGGTGAGCCGCAGCTTGGGATGATGATCTCCTAGTTCAAGCGTGCTGCTAGAGGTCCTGGTGTAGGTTTTGCTCAGGGCGTTGATGCTTCTTCTTTTGGCAAGATTGGAGAGTCAAGTGGTCTTAACACGAGTGAGAAGCCCAACTCCACCACTACTCCCAAGCTTACCAAGATTCCACCCAAAGAGCCACTCAAGCCTAACACCAAAGATGGAGTATATGAGGAACCTCTGAGAGCTCCACCCAAGAAACAGATGTGGCATCCCAAACCCAACCACCTGAAAAACAAGCTTGACACAATGCCACCTACCCAAGAAGAGCTTATGCCACAGAAGGGCAAAGTGATCCACACCCACTACCGTGCGTACCAACAACCCCCTATGAGAGCGGTGAGGTACCATTGTGAGCACTGTGGGAGAGATGGACACCTGAGTGAGTTTTGCTTTCGGCGCAAGAGAGAGGCGTGCCGTGCAAAGGAGATGAACAACACGGACATGTACCATCCTTTCCATGATGTACATGTGCCGAATGTTCAGAGGAGAGCTGCTAAGCCTAGAGGTGCTGTGCCTCAGGGTCCTAGGCGTCAGGGAGGTGTTGCCCAGTGGGGTCCTGACTTTGCAGGATACGGACCCCATGGCGGTGGCTTTGTTGAGCGTTACCCTACACCGTGTTTTGAGTATCGCGATGGACACTCTTTCCTTAGTGGACCACGTTTTCCTGTGCGTGGTGATCGCTTTCCCCGTAGGCGTGCTAGGAATGGTTTTTCTGCTAACCGTTCTTTTGAGCAGCCGGCCCAACACTGGTACTCTTCCTACTTCACTAACCCCAGTGTTGGACCGTATGCTCACCCTATGTCTTTTTATTGATGTAGGTAAAACGATTGGAGGACATTTGGTTGGTGGATTCCGGTTGCTCGAGACACATGACCGGAAACGCCAAGTGGTTCTCCAGTTTTAGTCCTGTCGCCGGAAAGGAATTTATCACCTTCGGCGACAATAGCAAAGGTAAAGTGTTGTCTCGTGGGTCAGTAAGAGTTAATTGGCCCTTTGTGTTGCGCGATGTTGCTCTTGTTTCTAACTTGCATTTTAACCTTCTTTCTGTTTCGCAACTCTTTGATGATGACTATGAGATTCGTTTTAAGCCGAATCTCAGTCGTATTTTGGATCCTCAGGGCAATCTCGTTTGTGTGATTTTGCCCTTTGGGAAAGTCTTTCGTGCGAATTTCTCAGAATCATTTGGAGTTTCTCGTTGTCTTGTGGCAGGACCTTCCACCTCTGATCTTTGGAAGTGGCATAGGAGGCTAGGACATTTGAGCTTCGACTTGCTTGCAAGGCTTAGTTCACTTGGCCTAATCCGAGGATTGCCCAAGTTGAGCATGGAGAAGGATCTTGTTTGCCATTCTTGTAGACATGGGAAGATGGTTGCCGCTCCCCACCATCTAGTGACTCAGGTCATGACTAAGCGCCCTGGAGAGCTTTTGCACATGGACCTTGTTGGTCCGGCTCGGGTGAGCTCGGTTGGGGGGAAGTGGTATGTGCCTGTTATTGTTTGTTGACGGAAGTTATAGCATGTTTGACCTTATCAAAATACCGTCAACAGGCCTCGGTTTCAAGGAAGAATAGCATATCATGAGCATATTATCACTAATAAGTTCCACTTGTACTCTTAGCTTGTGAACTTGTAGGAGATGGCAAAATGAACAAAATGAGGCCAGGTGGGCCCACCAAGGGGGTCGGGCGACCCCACCTTTGGGCCACCTCGGCCATGGTGACATGGCATGATCCAAGAGAAGCATGTTCAAGCCAATATCAACCATTGGATCAAGCATTTGCTTTTGCTCAATGGTGCAAGATGAGAAGCACATGGATTCATGGGTCCACACCGAAAACCAAATGCAACCAACTTCACAAGACTTGCTCCATGACATGTGGGGTCACCAAGGGAGAGAAGAAGGTGGGCCAGCCCTGTCATAGGGGGGTCGGCCGACCCCCCTGGTGGGACCCAGCAGAAATATTCATCAGGGTGACATCAGCACCTTCTAGAAGATGTACCCCGGGCCCACATGTCAGAGACAGGGGTCGGCCGACCCCATGGTGACCCGCATCCAAGTCGGTGGCAAAGTGCATGCTTCACACGTGAAGAATATTCAAGCCATTCATCCAAGTCGGTTGTTATGGCGGTGGATCCAAGGGTGAAGAGAGGAGGATCACGCGGATTGCTGACGTGGCACCGGAGTAGCCCCTACTCCACCTCCACTATAAATAGAGGCCTCCATCCTCTCATTCTTCATATCTCATATCTCACAACACACATCTCCACTCTCAAGTGAGATCAAGCAAGAGTAGTAGTAGTTAGTCTAGAGTGGGAGTTAGAGTCGAGTCGGGCGAAGCTCGGGTCTCCGGAGTCGTCTTCTGGGAGTCTGGTATAGCCCTTGTATCTTTCTTCTTTCGTAAGACTTTATTTATTTAATATATTATTCTTTCTTTACTTTACTTTGCATTTACTTAAGTATTTACTTTCCAAGAATTTATTTAAGTATTTACTTAGTGCAAGTCTGCCTTTGAAGTTTCAGGTTGATCATGTTGATCAGCATTTTTCTTTCCTTTCATTTCCTGATACTCCCTGGCTGTTAGCTGTTTCTTTGGATCAACTATCCCAACTGCCTTGGCTTTGTCAAAAGTCAATATTTTGATTTCACTCCGAGGTGCATGAGTCACCATGTTCTGTGGAAAAGGATGGCCATTGATGTTCATGCCCTTGGCCCTTTCTAGGCCTATCCTTCCTTTAACTATAGCCCTTTGGATCATATCTCTGAAAACTCGGCAATCGTTAGTAGTATGGGTACCAGAATTATGAAATTTGCAGTACCTCTTATTTTTGAGCTCTTCAGCCGATGGGATACTGTGATTCCCAGTCAACTTGATTTGACCCTTCTCTAGCAAGTAGTCAAATATCTTATCGCCCTTGGTGATGTCAAAGCTATATTTTACATCTTTCTCGATACTCTTAGCTTTTGCCCAAGGCATGTACCGTTATTCTTCCAAGCCCAGTCCACAGCAGCCACTTCATCCTCACTCTCATCACTCGAATTATTGTCATCGTCATGTAGGAAGAAATGACTCTCTGCATTGTAGGCCTTTTTGGGCTTAAAAACTTGATTGTACCGATTCTGAGTATCAATATTTGCCACCTTTTTAGCTAAATCGGCCATATTGTTACAACCAAAGCCAATTTTCTCTCTGATGGCAGGTATCAGCCCTCGAATTGCAATGCTAACCACCTCTAGATCCGACAATGATAAGGAATAGCATTGATTCTTCATCTCTCTGAATCTCTGAAGGTACTGGCATCCAGTCTCATTATTTCCTTGCCTTGTATCGATTAAGTCTACCAGGCCCTTTTCCAATACTCCAGAGTCAAAGTATTTATGAAACTTTTCTTTCATATCTTCCCAGCTTTGAATGGAATTGGGTGGCAGAGATGAAAACCATGAAAAAGCCGAACCAGATAGAGATAAAGGGAACATTCTGACTTTAAGTGTTGGTTCGTCACCAATCTCCCCAAGCTGGACTAGAAACTGGGTTATATGTTCCATGGTTGTTACTGAGCCGGTTCCTGTGAATTTGGTAAAATCAGGGATTCTATATCTTGGAGGAAGAACAACCAGATCAAACCACTCTGGGTATGGCTTTTTGTAGCCAGCCATTGTAGACTTTGGTGTTAAGCCAAACTACTTTTGAACCAAATCAGTTACCCGACTCATCAGCTGATCAATTTGGTTCACCGACCCTTGATAGCCGATGTTCTGCCCCCCGAAGGCATTGCCATGATATCCCGGGTTGTCCTGAGCATCCAAGGTATAATAATCCGAAACATAATGATACCCTTGAGGAATATCACCAGGTGCCACATTCCCTTGATATGGTGGCGCATTGAAATCTCTAGTAATGCGCCT
The DNA here is from genome assembly GCA_009763385.1 of Coix lacryma-jobi var. lacryma-jobi. NCBI lineage: Eukaryota > Viridiplantae > Streptophyta > Magnoliopsida > Poales > Poaceae > Coix > Coix lacryma-jobi. Next base: position 110,774,830 of record CM019825.1, read on the forward strand.
TGCATGGGGAGCTATTTTTGTAGCCGATGAGTACATGTTATTACTCATATTCGGCTGTTGCATTGGCTGCGGTGTCACACCTCAGGGCTGACAATCATTTGGTTTTCGCTGCCATTAGGGCCATTGTTCTGAGGTCCAGTAGAGGTTCCAGCTCCTTGATTGTTTCTCGCGGCATATACTGGACCCCTTCTATCATCACCTAAGCTGAAAGCCTCCTTAATGGCATTTGTGAGACTGTTGAGGAAAACTTCATTGTGGTTCATCAGAGTAGTAGACATGGTTTTGCTGAACACTTCTCGCATAGCATTGTGTTGTATCTGGTTCATTGGATCCTCATGCCCTTCCAGAATCACCCTTGGAAGATGAGTCTTCTGAATGATCTTTTTGTCTCTGGTCTTGCTGAAGCTCAGCAAACACATACCCCGATATTGCTCAACAGTCTGTTCTATTAAGCGTTGGACCTCATCTGGGAGATCCTCCATCGTCACGTTTAGCACTTCATCATTACCGATTGTCATGATCAGACGATTGTGTCCCACCGGGCGTGCCAAAAGAATGTGTTGACGTAAAAATTTGGTTCAGTCACTCCAACACACTTGAGCGCACGGTCCTCAGAGGGTGTACGGAGCAAAGTCCTGACCTCTTGAACCTTCAGCAGATGGCGGTGCCGAATCTTGGTGAGATCGACTTTGGGCGTGCCAGTCAATTTGACCTGCAATTAACAAAGAGAAGAAATAGTTGTCAAATTGTGGAACCTGCCGGTTTGATTCCAGACAGTTCCAAATTGTACGGCTCTGATATAGCCACTTGTTATTAGGATATTGACTACAAAGTCAACTCCCAAGAAATTGCATAAAAGCATTGAAAAATATATAAGGCAAAACGACTGTGATATATGTAAAGAAGTATTCGGAACAGATAAATAGCCGATAAAGCCTAAGTATATTAGCAGAATAAAGATCTATGTGAACGTTTAAACGACATGAAACCAACGTATCGACTAATTGCATAGGCAGTTCTATTTGTTAACAATGGGGTGTCTCCATGCAGCCATAATAACAAATAGATCGATAAAATAGCTTAAACATCAACAGTGGAGTGTCTCCATACAGCCATAATGATGACTAAACTAGATCACGTCTTATGCAAAGAGTACATTCGTTAATTCCAAGCCACTTAAAAGAACACATTATGAAGAAAGCATAACTGGATCAACTATTTTAGCCGATGCAGGGTCCATGAAGCACGAACAAGATCTACCCGTTAAAACCATGATTTAATATAAAATCAAACAGACCTAATCTATCATATATATCAGTGGGATTCGAGAATACAGTCATAATAAACATGCTAAACCAAATTTGTCTGTTCTTAAATCAAACCATGATTTTATCGAATATCTCGAACGCACATCATGTAACAACCAAGATTGACAAAATAGTCGATGAGAAGCTTAGATCGGCTATTCTCTTGGTGTAACCATATAAGATCTTTAGGTAGCCGATCTAAATACCTTTTAAGCTTTAACTGCTTTGTCAATCTTGATTGGGCAAGATGTTGTTTAAAATATAAAGGAACAAAATAAAACATAAAACAACATCGATAACTTAATGAATCTATTAGCTTGCCAAACCAATAGAGCCGATAACTAGGCAAGATCGACTAAAGTAAGTGATTAATCAGAGTCAAGATAGCCTTACAAGAGACGAACTTAGACCGATAACTAGCCATGTCATAGCTTAACAAGAGTTTGGTCGATGCCAAATACAGCCTTATTGTACAATGACACAAGCCATTGGTGAAACTTACAAGCAAACCGGAGGTCGGTCGAAGCCGATGCAGCCCTGCCTGATTGAAGGTCTCACCGAGATCTACGTTACTCCTACTTCTAGGGTTTTGGCCGGTGGCCGATGTGTTGATTGATTGGATGATGATCTTACAAAAATCGGGTTTCTAGCTATTTATAACCCGGTTGACTCCTGTCCTAACACGACTAGGTTACATAGTGGGTAAAATAAAAGACGACTCGGACTTGAACTCCTTGGCCGAGCCCGACACGTCTTTGAAGCCTGTCACATTGGTCCACATGAATCCTCCTGGTCACGCTTGAACCCATATAAGCTTCTTAATTTTCTCGACCGATTCTTTCCTTAATAAACCAACCGTTTGTGCTTACAAAACGATAATCCCTTCGGTCCAAAATCTGGTGTAAACAGTATTTCATTGTGCAGGGTTGTCGTGTTCTCACCATCATTGATAGCGGGAGTTGCAACTACTAGGTGAGTTCAGATTTGGTTGCGAAGCTTGGCTTGACCACACGACAACATTCATATCTATACAAACTTCAATGGTTCAATAATAATGGTATGACTAAGGTAACTAAAATAGCACACATTAGCTTTTTCACAGGCTCTTATCATGATACTACTGATTTTGATGTTGTTCCTTGCAAGCTCGTTCCATTTTGTTTAGTCGCCCATGGGAATTTGATAATGATGCTTTACACCATGGTAGAACTAATACATACACTATCATACATAAGGACAAGAAAATTACTTTGTTGCCTTTGTCTCCTACGGATATTATTAAACATGCTAAAGAGATTAAAAATAAAAATAAACCCCCAACAGACATTGTTAAAAATAATGAGATTAAGTTAAAAGGAGGTGCTTTTATTGCTACAATTTCTACTACTGCTGAGTTATGTGATAATAATGATGTTCCTTGTTATACTATGCTTTGTCGACATGTTAGTGTTGCTACACATGATCCTATACGTTGTGTTTCGCATTGTGTGGTCACTAACCTTTTGCAGGAGCTTGGTGATGAGATAGACTCGAGGACGACTCTAATTCTAGAAGGAGGAGATGATGAGGACATAGGCTACATGGAGTCGAGGACGACTCTAATTCAAGAAAGGGAGGATAAGGAGGACATCGCTACGCTGGACACACCGACGCCATGGTCTTCCCCAAGTTGCAACTTGTCCCCAACTCAGCTGCCATGACACCCTCGGATTCAGCAAACACGTCGTCACTGTTTCGGTCATAACTTCCTCATACGACGTCAAAATGAAGTGTTCTTGGATGCGTTGGAAAGGGGACGACGACGCCGTCATTTTGATTCTGGTCTCAGCTCCAGAAGATTCGTGGATAATTCTGTGTGACCAGGACAAGGTGCTGCGTCATCTATTTGGGCCAAACTTGGCCGTGTATCGTTGTCGGGCCTTAGGCCCAAGTTGTGGGCGCCCAACCCCTGGCCGTCCCCAACCTTAGGTCGAGTCTTAGACTATAAACACGGCCGCCACCGCCGCTAGACAGTTGGGTTTTGTTTAGTGTTTAGTTTTCCATCGAGAAACTGAATCGTTCATTGTAACTGTGGTGTCGAATCCTTTTATAGTGATCCAGGGCCCCAGTTCTTGATCTCCTCCACTGTGTCAATTAGTCCTTTGGAACCGAGTTCTTGAACCCTCCATTGACATTCGCATCAATTCATATTTGCAATTTTAGATTGCGTGTTTTTACCTTCTTGCTTGTGTTCTTCGATTCGCTTGCAGGAATAGTCTTCTTGGCGAGGTCAATCAAGTTGTGCTTGGTTGATAACCAACGGAGCAGTGGTGTAACGGTTGCAGGGTTCGAATCGTGTCTGATTTGAAGCCGGATCGCCAACGTCGAGTTCTCCACCAATCGAACCTATCGCTACCTCTAGGAGAGCTTTAGCTATCAAAAAACTAGTGAGCATAATTATGTTTACAATATGTGTGAGGGGATGCAAAATAGTATATTTTACTATCAAAATGGTGGGTACAAATTTAGTAACTTTACGATCTTTTAAAATGATTTACTAGAATCTACCTGTATATCTGATTCATGAGAATATATTTACCATAATTTCTTTCAGTGATTTACTAGAATATATTGTCCTTAATGTGATTTTACAAGGATTAGTATAAAAGATTTACTAGAATAATATGACATTCTACATTAACGATATGATTTACCAGAATAATGTAATTTTTACGATAACTTTTAGTACGCGATATTTAGTACGCGAGATAGACCGAGCCGGCCTATTTTTTAATAATAAACATGTACGATCCGAGAGACAGAGTGCGCCATTTGCGATAATTGAATTATTTAGTGTCTATAATCACCGCTGCAGGTGATTTGATTGACCACAACAGCGCAGTATATTTTACCATAATCTATTTACCAAACATCACAATATCATTTACGAAAATAGAATATCCCATTTACTATAATACTCCGTATGTATCAAGAAATATTTCGATTTACTACAAAATGGTAATCGCATTATTATAGTCAGGATCCATGTTACCACGAAGATATATTTTATAATCGAGTCCTTGACGTGATCCGAATCGGCATTACAGTATGAATCACTAGTGTAAATTAAAACAATCTTATTTGGCTCGATTCCAAAATAATAAACAAGACGTCAACTCCATCCTCAAAAGTAATTAAGCAATACAAGGAAAATACTGAGCAAGAGTCTTGCTGCAAGACACAATCTGAATTGCTTTGCTTGCACATTCTAGGTTACAATGCTCCACACATATAATCCAGTTTTTACCCGCGCATCACATAACCTGATGTTGTGCCGAACACCATAAAGTTGCATGCTCAAAGTGGCTCCAAGCCTCCAACAGATTTAGACAAGAAGAAGGGTTAGGTAGTGGTGGCAAGCAGGGGCAGCCTCCTCCAGATATTACTGGCAGATACATACAGGGTATGAGGGACAGAACACACAGGGGAGCTGGAGCGTCATTAGAACAAGGTTGGATATGGTGCCTGGTAGTCGATCTCAGATGGATATGTCATGCCTGGAATGCATGGATGCCGCATTATAATCTCCCAGGAGGTCTCATCACCTAAAAGGCTGAAACCACAAGAAAATAAAGACAATAATACAACAAAAAATATAATATATTGCAGAGGCAGTCATGCTCAGTTTTAACCAGCAAAAAATGAGGGAATATGTTATTGAGGCCATCAAAATGTAAATGAATCTATTAGGGAAAAAAAGGAAAATGAAGCGTCAAGGAACCATAGTATCTATTGTATAAAATCTTTTGCAGATCAGCTATATGCTCAAATGTACTATGCACAGCTAAAAACAGAATTTCACAAATGTGCCTGAGTGCATCTAGATTTCATAAGCATGCATCTAAAAACAGAATTTCATAAGCTAAAAACAGAATAGGAGCTGACTGTATCTAAATTTCACAAGACCAATCTACAATAAAATAGTTAAGATATTTCGAATATCCTGAGACCATAATAAGGATGGGAAGTTACCACCAAATTTCGAATAACTAGTTACTACAATGTTAAAACCTGTTTACCATAAGACAGTTACAAAATTTCGAATATTCCAAGACGGTGATTAGGATGGGAAGTTACCACATTTTGACATCAAGAAACTTCAAATAACTAGTTACTATAATGTCAATACTTATTTACCATGATATAATTACGACACTTATTTACCAGAATAGATAAGTGATCTAACAAATACAAACACATATAGAAAGACATAATTTATACAGAAAAGATACAATAAACCAGCCCTTTTTTTCATATGGTACATTGAAAGGTTGAAGGAATACATGGTCAAAGTAGAGCATGACGGACAAATAAAAGCAGCGTTCCAGTCATGACTGACAAAGAAAAACATCATTCAAAATAGAGTCATGTTAGGACCACGTTTAGGTAAATCATGGTTGGCCTTTTGCCAACAAGGTTTACAAGAATTTTGTTCGGTGAATAGAAGTATTTACTATACAGCAGCAAGGCTGCTATCTTTCAATCAATAATTTGGTTAATCAGAGAAAGTTACCATAAGGAAAACATTGTTTCTGCAAGATAGAACTATGTACTGTAATTTACGAGATTGAATTTTGATAGTAATTTAGTTAACCAAACACAGTAACCATAAAACAAAATTGGTTACTATATGATTTACGAGAACTCTGTATAAGGAAGACTAGTGTATATGATTTACTCAGCAAACAAGTATCACAGGATCGCTGAGTTACGGGATTAGTGCTAGTATATGGAGTGGCTCACCTGTATAATCTGCATACCTTTTTCTTCACAACTATTCGTTGAAAGCTTGGAGCAGTACGGATCGAGCCATCGAGGCTGATTCCTCGCGCTAGCAGCACTACCAGCGCATTATCTCCACTCTGATGCTCAACACCGCACTCGGGGGATACAGCTCGCGTTCTGGTGTCGGGTCCCCCGTGGTCGGGGTTGCGGAGGGCTCGTCTGAGCCCGGCGTCGTCTTCACGGGTAGCGGGGCCACCACCAGTCGTGGCGTAGGGAGCGGAGCTGCCACCGGTCGCGTCGCAGAAGAGTGGAGCCGCCTCCGGCCATGTCGACGGGGGCAGGGCCTCCTCCGTCGTGGGGCGCGGGCGGCGAAATCAGCCCGCCGTGGGATTTGGGAGCGAGGATGGTGTGCGGGTATGGTGGATCCGTGTCGGGTACTCGCGTGTTTGGTTCCTTCCCAACCTAGCCTGGGTCGCACCAGCCAGCCAGGCCCCCTAGAGCCAGACCAGTTGCATACAAGAGTGGGTGTTTGGTTGCATGTACATTGTGAACCTGGTTGGGCTGAGAGAGTGTTTAGTTGTTGCAACATTCAAATATCAGATGCAGTTATATGTGTTTGGTTGGTTGCATACAAGTTGTTCCAATCACCTACTGCATGAAGTGGTAACATTACCACTAACTAGTTCAGTAGCAAGATAAATAAGTTTACATGAACTTCCAAATTAAGAAACCTATTACTAGAGCAATAACTACAATTATTACAACTTTAACTTTAGCTGAAATGTGACACAAATGAAAATAGTTAACTCCAACAGCTTCAATCAAGGGTGGATTCAGAGGCTCTAGCAGAGGTGGATTCACCGGTTGGAGCAGAGTTCCATTACCATAGAATGCTTGAAAAGCTTCCAGTCTAGAGTTGTATTTTTTGTGCACATTCCCAGGAAACTGATGCACTTGAGCATGTGCTTCGGCCCAGCTGGAGTACACACCAGGCTTCCTCCCACAATGAACAACATGCCATGCCATACCTGCACAAAATGCAAAGTGTAGTAACACAAGTAGCAGACATGTTCATTGTAATTAAGGCATCACAGACAATGGACATGTGCTCAGATCAATGAAAAAACATCACGAGCAATGGACATGTACTCAGATCAATAAAAAACTTCACAGGCATTGAGATGCACTCAGATATAAAAAAGACATCACAGGCAATGGACATGTGCTCAGATAGAAGAAAAAGAAACATCACAGGCAATAAGACATGTGCTCAGGATGAAATTATAAAATCACAGGCACATGCTAGTGCTCATATCAAGTTCATGCTAGTGCTCATATCAAGTTCAGAACCACAAGGTTCACATCATTGGCAATGGACACATGGTCAGATTGCTACCACAAGGTTCTAATGAGTGCACCAGCTAGGTTGATCTAGAAAGTAGGTGCAGGGTTATCTAAGACACTAACTATATGTTAGTGTTAGTAAGTAAAGAATGCAGGATCAGATCAACTGCACAAAACAGAAGGTTAACCCACTACACAACCACTAGTTGTAGTAAGTTAGGCACAAAAGAAGCCACCACTGCACACCAAAAGCATCCAACTCAACTGCACAAAAGGATCAACCCCAAGCTGTCAAGCCCTTCATATGTAGTGCTTGGCCAAGTAGGTCCTCAACCACAACACACGGTGAGAGTCAGACCACTTGACAAATGACGTGCCCAATGCCTTGTTGTCCAGTAGATGACCATAAGCACACATGAGTGCTTCTTCAGTGAAGCCTGGCACAAACATGATAGCACCATACAACTCTAGGTGGCAATCATCAACCTTGGTGGAGCGAATAGCATCAGCAACATCCTTAACTGCTTCTGACATGCCATTGAACAAAACCACATCCTCTTCTGCTAGCAGGGATCTCTTCCTCTTGTTACCAACTGGAACCTCGCACTTGGTTGCATCAAGTGCCTTAGTCTTTCCACTGTTGAGGATCTCAGTTGCCTCAGTCTTGAGTGAGCTCTCACCACAGTCAGATGGTGTGCCCAGTGCCTCATTGGAGCCCATAGCAAACTTTCCTGTTGCCTGACCATTGCCAAAAATGATCATCATTTCCTTGTAGTGTTCTATGGGCTTGTTGAGCAACTCATCATCCTTGGGGTGTGCCTGCATTAATAGTTCCAAGTTAGACATCATTCCCAAACAATGAGATGCAAAGAGAAATGCAAATCAGTGGTTAGGTTACATACCTTCGTATGACCATTGTAGTGCTCCTCCTCAAGAACAATCATAGAGCTATCCTCATCCCATAGAGCTCCACTCAGGTCCCTCAGCTTGGACAGTTTCACCCACCTCTGCCTCCACTTCCTCAGGTGGTTATACACCTGGGTACCACTAACCTCATGGCCACAGAACTCCTGCAGGGCCTTTGCAACCTTGTTGAGGTGCACTTCTTTGAAGCCCTTATCAGTCCTGACTCCAGTGGAAATGAGCTGGCACATCTGGCGCAGCACAAAGGCAGACATGGGTCCAGTCCACCTCAGAGAAGTCCTCTGTTGAGCCTGAACCTGTGCAGCTGGTATGAAACCAGCAGCATCATCCCCAGCAAACACATTGTCAGCAGCAACATGCCCCCCATCCAAGCCAGGAAAGACAATCTCATCAGCAGCCATCACCTCCTTAGCCATAGCCTAATTGCAGTGCCACACCCCACTTAGATAAACAGACTAGTCATGTATAAGAAAACATCATTGCACATGTCTTATTGCCTCATATAAAGTATACAGACAAATTGTGGTATAAGAAATAAATCATCATTGCACATGCCCAAAGCCTCAGATCAAGTGTAGTATCATAGAAAATAAATCATCATTGCACATGCCCAAAGCCTCAGATCAAGTGTAGTGTCATAGAAAATAAATCATCATTGCAATGCCCAAAGCCTCAGATCAAGTCTAGTATCATAGAAAATTAATAGTCATCATTGCATATGTCCAGAATCTTAGAAAATTAAACATCATAGCATATGTCCAGATTAAAATGACATACAGGAAACTGAACCATACAAAAAAATCCTAGATTCGAGAAGCACCCCTATTAGCTCACATGTGGTTAGCCCATTCATCCCTCTTCAGTGCCCAAGTAGCATTGTCATCCATATGAGCAGGATGGGGTTGACTATCATTGCCATTAGGGACCCAGGAAAACTCTTCAGGAACTACTTCATCAACCCCAAAACTAAGGATCCAGTTATGCAATATACAACATGCAAGCACTAGCTTGATTTGTGTCCTCAAGGGATGGAATGGCTTGTTGGTGTCAATGATGCGAAAACGATTCTTCAAAGCGCCAAAAGCCCTTTCAACAGTTACTCTCAAACTGGAGTGTCTCAAATTAAACAACTATCTTGGGTTGGTTGGGTAGTTCCTACCACCATACTCTTTTAGATGGTACCTAGTGCCTCGATAAGGAGGAAGAAATCCAGGCCGACAAGCATATCCAGCATCTACTAAGTAGAACTTGCCTAAAACAAATATGGACTGCCATTAGGTTCATCATTATGCAATTACATGTATTATTTATTTAACCAATTGATTTAGTTACCTGGTTGAACCCTTAACCCATCATGTCTGTCTAATGCATCAGCAAGAATTGTGGCATCATGTGCTGAGCCCTCCCAACAAGCCAAGACATAGGTAAATTTCAAGTCAAAGTTAACTGCAGCTAGCACATTTTGTGGGGGAGTTCTTTCTACCCCTAAATGTTGCTTGCATCTTGACTGGCACTTTAGCAAATATATGAGTCCCATCTATGGCCCCAATACACTCCTACATGGCATCCAACATTTGATAGTAAATTGACATGAACTAATGCAAGAACATCCTGACAACTATATGACAGGTTATTTACCTTAAAATAAGGATACCATCTGTGGCTGTTGCTAATCTTTAGTGGTGTCTCATTGCTTGGAGGTCTAATCATGTCTTGTCTAAGTTCACCAATAGCATACAACACATCTTTAAAATGGCGGTGGACTGTCTCTATAGACCTTCTCCAGTTTTGCTTTACAACTCTAAAACATTGGTTATGGCCAACAATATGGAGAAACATTGCAACTTGCTCTTCTACACAAGAATTTATGTTGTCGGCAACTAGTTTTCTTTCCCTAAGCAAGTTGCACAAACTAAAAAAGGGGGCCCTTCTCATGCGAAGCATGTTCACACACTCTACATCGTTGGAGTTGTAAATTAAGTTTAGATTCTTTTGGCGTTCCTCAACCCTAATGCTCATTGGACCATAACAGATCTGAGGCCGCTCAGAATGAAGCATTCTAATCCTAGCAAAAAGAAGGGCATACATAGCTGTGATAAGAGCACCAACACGAGCAAAAAGAATGTGTCTCTTCTCTTGCAAGTCCATCTAGACAAATCAATGGATTTGAAGGACACAGTTACTACCAACATGTAAACAACAATAATGGACAAGAAAAAATACTTAGATTTAAATAGCTATATCATCAAAGAGGACATAAGCTCAGAATAACATTGTCATCATCATAGGCTTGGACAAAAGCTCAGGAAAAGGAATCATCAAAGATTTGCACATATGCTAAGACTAAGATTGTCATCATCACAGACTTGGACAATAGCTCAGAAAAAATGGCATCATCATATACTTGCTCATGATCTCAGAAAAAAGAACATGTATTTCTATCAAGAACGCAGGATTAACTATCACATGCAACAAATTAAAGGAGATGTGAGAGGGGGATTAGATGTACAAAATACCCACGTCAACGAGCAGAAGCCCCAACAAAAGCACAACAGCAGGTTAGGGAGGTCAGATCTGCAAGCACACAACCAAAGTAAAGACGATTTGCATACACAAGTTAGGATTTTTACAACAAAAAAAAGAAAAATAAAGCAGACACCAAGAAATCAGATCCATACCTCAATATCACCCAAGAAATCAGATCTGGCGTACCTACAACGATTTCAACAACAATCGGTGACCTAGGGTTTCCAAATCACACAGACAATAATGGAGGAAGAAAAGGGGGGAACTCACTTGCATAGAGAGGCATCAGATCCACGGCACCTGCAACAAATCGAGAGAGAGGGGAAGCATTAGCAGGCTACGAATCCATCAAGAACAACAGCGAAGAAGAGGAAGAAGAGGTAGAGCACGAACCGACGGCGTAGACAGGGAGTGACGAGAAGAGAGGGAGGAGGCGGGAGGGGAGATATATAGGCGGTGAATGGCGGGAACGGAGGAGGTAGCCCTAGCAACTTCGTGTCATCTCCATGCGGCCGAAATCGCCACGCGCGCGCTCGCGGGAGCACGGAGCGAGCCAGGCCTGAAGAAAACGGTTGATTCCTGCGTTCTCCCGGAGCCTGGCTGAGGAGGTTGAGAACACAAGGTTGATATGTGCCCTTGTGGTTCCCTTCCTGAGTGATGAGTGATCGATCAACGGGCAACATGTCTCTTGGTTGTGTTGATGTGCAGGTGTGGAGCTCGGGCAGTGGTCAAAGGTGAGGTGAAGGTCAAGTTGGGATGTGCTGTGCCGACGGACCGGGAGCAGCGAAGGGCGGACGTGGAGCTTGGACCGACGGACCAGGAGACCTGAGGACCAGCTGTGGTAGCTGGCACGTGGCGTTGACAAGCAAGAGTACATGGGGATGTGCGGTGCATCGGCCGAGTCGGGAGGAAGGTGATGGCGTCGTGACACTTGGCGGGAGGCCGAGAAGGATGGCGAATGCACTGTGCCCGGCGTGGAGGCTGGACATGCTCCGGCATCGGTGCTGGAACTCGGGGTGTGCGAACCACATCCCGTCTACGGCACGGGTTCGGTAGCTGAGCCTCAAAAAGCTACCCTCGACGTTTCCGAGTTTGGGCCTCAAAACTCGGGGTGGCCGGTTTCCGAGTTTGGGCCTCAAAACTCGGCGCGGACAGTTTCGAGGTTTGGGCCTCAAAACCTGGGTGCGCGGGTTTCTGAGTTTGGGCCACAAAACTTAGCCTGAGGACAGGTTTCCCGGTTTCGGCCTCAAAACCGGGGGAAGGCCCAGGTTTCCCGGTTTCGGCCTCAAAACCGAGGGGAGGTCCGCAAAAAGGACGGTCGACGTGTGGCGGCGTGGAGAGGCTGGCGCGGAGGCGAGGCTATCCACGAGGTAGGCGCGGTGGTCAACTGGGCGGAATGTGGCGGCATCCTGAGGCTTGCATCGAGGCGAAGCTAAGGGTGAGGAAGGCGCATGGCCGTCAGATCAGCTATCAGCAAAGTTGGACCGGGATACCCCTAGGGTTGGCCGCTTCGCTCTTGTATCTAGGGGTAGAAAGGGGATTATTGTTTTTAGGCTATAAATAAGAGAGGCACCCCTCCTCTCTCTCTATCCTAGCAGTCATTTTGCTCCTGAGCACTCTCTCTCTAGCCCTCGCTTAGGTTCTAATCATACCTCGCTGCTAGCGATCCACAGGGAAGACTCAATCTTGTCTCTGTGTTTTGAGAACTTAAGGAAACGAGACCGTATTCTCATTGTCTCCTCGTGTGGAGGAATTTCGGCTAGAATTGAATTGAATCGTGTCTTATGCTTTGTGTTCTTCACGTTTTGGTTATTCATCTCTCGGAGATTTGCCTCGTTCTCTCTCTCCGTGAGATGATTTTTGATTCCACTTGAATCAATTTGTTCTTGGTCGTAAGCTCCTTCTTTCCACTGAAGGATTTCTCCCCTAACCTCCTGAATCCATAGATCGGGTCGATTTCGTGTTCGTTCTTCGTTCTTTCCCCTTTTACGGTGATCCACGAATTTCTCTTGATTATCTCGGTTTGGTGCGATGATTTCTTAGGATTAGCACTCTAACACATAGAGGATCACCTGGGAGAAGTTTGATCGAAGTTCTCCTCGATTTGGTTGAGATCGATTTGGATTTGACTTTGAACCCGAGCAGTTCTGTGCTTTCTGGGTGTTGGTGGACAGTCCGCGCCCCTGACGGCGGACAGTCCGCGCATCGGGTCTCGGCCAGGTCAGTCAGGTGCAGTCCCTTGACTGTTCACTGTTAAGTGAATGGCGTACAGTCCGCAGTACAAACCCGCGGACAGTCTGGGACCTGTCCAGCAGACTTTCAGCACTATTTGGTTTCTGCGTTTTGGCCGGCGGACAGTCCGGCACTCAGTCGCGGACAGTCCGGATTCAACGGCGGACAGTCCGGGACTCTGACCCCAGACAGTCCGTGAATCTGCAGACTGTGTTGTTTTGCTCTGGGGCTTTGGCAGTTGGTTTTGGTGTTTCTCCGGGGGTTTCGCTGTACCTCTAGGACATCTCCTAGGGTATCCACCTACTCGTAGGTCGTGAACTCTCTGGTCGTTTCTAGTCTTCGCTTTTGGGGTGATTTTCTGGGACAAGGGCCATACTATTCATGAGTTGAATTTGAGGCTCCCATTCACCCCCTCTGGTCGCTAATTCGGTCCTTTTGCACGAGATGAGCCTGGCTCAAGGGGATGGGCAGGCAACCAAACAGGCGATGGGTGCATCCCGTGAGCCTGGTTCGCCCGGATGCGGGCAACCAAACAGGACGGGATCGACGCACTGGACTTGGCCTCCTCCAGCTTGAGCTGGGACATGCAAACTTGGATGTGGTGCACACACGAGGTCGCTCGATGAATCACGGCGATCCCAGCAGCAAACAGGCAGGGGGGACGTACTCTGTTTTCTGCCTCCAAATTACTGTAGCAGATTTCCTTTCTTTCCTCTTTTCCAAATTTCTCCCAAATTCACATAGTAACTTCAAAAGCTCCAAAAATAAAAGTTGCTCCAATTGATGAGATCTACGACTTTCATTTAAGGTCCACCTCCAAATTATTCATAGTTTTGAAAATCCAAATTTGAATTTGAATTTTCTTCAAACTGAATTCCATATTACTCTAAAATTTGCTGAACAACATTAAATTCTTCCAAAACCCAAGTTGTTCGTCTTGACCTTCTCTACAACTTTGCTTTAAGGCTCTTCTTCTGATTTTGCACAGATCTTGCTCTATTGAAAAGGGGTAAAAAGGGGTTGAAAATGCTAGGGTTTTATTTATTTATTTCAAGAATGACCAAACTTGACACATGAATGCATTAAAGACACGATTAACAAATGCATACTATATGATGAGCATGATTAAGGTTTTGCTAAACCGCTTAACACCTAGGGTGTTACAAGAAACACGAAGAACGAAACCAAAACGTGAATTCAACTCTAATTTCAGAAAATCTCCAACGAAGAGACAAAGGGATTACGATCCCTTTTCCTTGAATCACAAAATACATAGAGGAATTGCCATCTCTGCGGATCACAAGCAGCTACAGGATGGGAGAGCCTAATGGATGAATATGAGTCCGCGAAATGTAAATGCTGCAAGGATAGAATGAGAGGAGGGTCTGCCTCTCTATTTATAGTCCTAATACAATAGTCCCCTTCTACCCCTAGATACAAGGGCGAACAAGCTAACCCTAGGAGTATTCCAGTCCAACTCTGTTAGAGCTCATCCGACGGCCATGTGCTCTGCCATCCTTCGCTTCGCCTCGACGCAAGCTCCAGGATGCCACCACATGCCGTCTTGTCAACCGCTGCGCCTCCACACTGAGAGCTTTGCCGCAATGCAAGCCTCTCGGTGCCGCCACGTGTCGACCTGTTCCGCATAGGAACCTCCACCCGGTTTTGAGGCCCAAATTGGCAAACCGTCCTCCCTGAGTTTTGTGGCCCAAACTTAGAAACCCGCTAGCCTAGGTTTTGAGGCCCAAACCTGGCAAACCGTCCACCCCGAGTTTTGAGGCCCAAGCTAAGAAACCGTCGAGGGTAGCTTTTCGAGGCTCAACTACCGAACCCGCACCGTAGACGGAGTGTGGTTCTCACACCCCGACCACCGGCACCAATGCCGATGCATGTCCAGCCTCCACGCCGGGCACAACACCTTCGCCTTCCTTCTTGACTTGGCCGACGACACTTGCGCCGCACGCAAGCCCATGTCCGACCTCCCGCCAAGTGCCACGACGCCATCGTCTTCCTCCTGACTCAGCTGATGCCATCACACATCCCCATGTGCTCTTGCTTGTCGAAGCCAAGTGCCAGCTACCATAGTTGGTCCTCCGTCCCTCCGGTCCGTCGGTCCAAGCCTCACGTCCACCCTTCACCGCTCCGGGTCCATCGGCATGGCACGTCCGCCGCATGACACGCCCATCCTTCACCGCTCCTGGTCCATCGGCATGACACGTCTCTACTTGACCTTCACCTCACCATTGACCACTGCCTTCGAGCTCCACACCTGCACATCAACACAGCCAAGAGACACATGACCTCGCTCACCTCTTCCGGTGAACCTGTTGACCAATCGCTCAGCACTCAGGGTGGAACAACAAGGGCACATATCCACCTTGTGTTCTCAATCTCCCCCTTGATGAGTGCATTGTCAACACACAGTAACCAATAATCAAAAATAAAAATAAAACAACAGAGAATAGAAGAAGATGCTTACTCAAATGCCAAAAAGCCAAGAGCAAAAGGCAGAACTGGGCGATTTGAGATAAGCAAAGCTTGGTCCCCAAAGACATGGGCAACGGCTCGACGCAACCAAGCAAAGGATCAGAGCAACAACTCTAAACAGAGAAAAACTCGATCACAGAGAAATGGATCGGAGTGAAAACTCATCAACAGAGCTGAAAACTCGATCTCAAGAGCGAAAGACTTGGTTCCCAAAGACATGGGCAACGGCTCGACGCAACCAAGACAAGAACAAGCTAGTCCTCATGAAGAGACAGAAAGAGGCTCAACACCACTAGCTAAAAGCTCCATACCAACTGAAACATATATGAGGCGAAAACTGCTAGTCCCTCAAGATAGTGGCATAGAGGCTCAACACAACTAGCAGAAAAGCTCCATACCAAATGACTGAGAAACGATCAAAGAACTTCTAGTCCCTCAAGATAGAGGCACATAGGTGTTGACGGTAGATAACTTCTATTTTAAACCGTCAACTAACCTCATAAATGACCCGCAATGATCCAAATAGTGTAGCTATAGGGTTTGATTCTAACGAGTTCCACGAGTTGTGTTGTTCTCACTTGTTTTGCAGGATATTCAATATTTCATCGTAAGAAAGTATCACAAGTGAAGAATCAGATCACACCATTGTGACGAGCTCGTCGAGACGATCAAAACGGACATATCACTTGCCATAATTGGAGCCTTGGAGCGAGAGTCCTCGATGAATACGACTTGGAAGACTCTGGAACCCTCTAGAACCATTATCCATAGAAAAATCAAGGGTGTAACAGACAAGTTTTCATCAGCTATAGAATACCAGAATTATCCAGGGACCAGACAGGAAGATGACGACAAGGAATCCAACCACGCCATGACTCATTGCGCAAACCAATCGAACAAGGACTCTAGGAGAATAAAGAAGGTCCCAGAAGACAACTTGGCGAAGACGACACCTGGGGGCTGCCAAGTGGGGCCGACAGGCTTGGGCCTGGTTCCTCCCCGGCCCGTCTTCGTGGAATGTGACCTAATCGACCTCTTCGACGTATCGCGACCATTGTTCAAGGTCGGTTTGATCCGAGGGCTACGGTTCATCCCACAGGGCTATATAAGAAACCCCAGACCCCCCTCCTGGAGGCATCAATCTTCATCTTCAGATCATAACTCGATCAATCATTTAGTTTAGAGGTAGCCTAGACAACCAAGAGCTCCACCATCCAAGGGCGTAGCTAGAATAGACTTAGAAGAGTCAAGGGAAGCTCGGATTCTGGATCTAGTCAAGAGGAGGCTAGGTAATTAGCCTTGTAACTTCTCTCTTGTATCAACATTGTTCTTCTATTTGTCTAATTGTCTTCTAGTTCATCATCTTTGTGTTCTAATTGTGTTCTAGTTCATCTCTGTGTTCTAATCTAGTTCTAATTACCTTTCTAGTTCATTCTTGTGCTTTTAATCTACTTCTAATTGTTCATCCAGTTCTTATTCATCTTCTAGTTCTTGTTCTAGTTGATACTTGTCATGACTTGTTACTATCTCGTGTTCATAATTATAATGTTCATCATCTACTTTGATTATATGTCTAGCATATCTTTATGTTTATGCTCTTGTTCGTATAGCGCTCATTCTGTCGATCACAGGGTGAGTGGTCAACATTGTGTAAGCGTGGTGCTTATATGTTGTTTACCTGCGAATGCACCCTATATTCCGGGTCACCAAGTGGTAGTTCGTGAGGGTGACTCTTATAGCCTCGTTGATTCCTCTGTAGCCCACCCCCGAATATAGGCCAAGTAAGACCTGGTCATCCAGAAGGGATAGACTCTGGATCTGATCCTCCATGTGTGATGTCTCCTGCGTATAAATATAAGTTATTCTAACCATGATTGCTAAACATAATTGCACTAATTGACGTAGTCTATGACCTATAGTTAGTTTTTTTAACCATATTAGGAAGTTAATCTGTCTCTTTCTAGTTCTAGTTATGATCTAACCTTGGATGGGAATGGTCTGTGGAACCCTTTTCGGTTTACTCTGTTCTATTTCATTTATCTTATTTATCATATATGATTGATTCCTGTGTTGAGTAGATCTAGTGGAACTCTTATCATAATCATACATGTGTGTGTTATAATTTGTAGATGCATATCTCTTGCCACTCTCTTAAGACTTAGAGGTGGAAGGCAACAATATAAATAACGATACCTTGGAAACTCTCCTAGGTGAAATGCTACAGCGGATGTATTTTATCTGTGTGCTTGTGGATAATCTCTTTTCATATTTTATAAAGGCATGATCATAAATAAAATCCACGTCTCGAGTGTCGCTGCTAGTGGTGACAGCCTAGCGTTAAAGGTAATGTTGTTAGATTTTTCTACCTACATTTCTGGCGCCGTTATCTGAAGTGATGCTAAGAGATGTCAACAAGCATTTCTGGCGCTGTTGTCGGGGAACCAAATGTGTAATTCCAAAAGCACATTCTCCGTAGTTTGGGAAATCCAATAAGGAAATCCCATTGTCGGAGCCATCTCACCTAGATTCTCAGAGAAGACCAGGAGATAATAGGATATAAGTTGAATACCTAGGAAAAACTCTACACACATGTTTATGATAATCGAGACACACTATTGATCTTCACTCAAACAGGCTCACCCTGTCCTTTGACTATTTCTTGAATATCTTATTGCAGGGTGATGTATGATTGGATTCGATCGACTGGAAAACTACGTTGACGATCCTAAAGTTTTGATCAAAAAAGCCAAAGCCAAAGCCAAGCTCGGGAAATCTCCAACCACGTTAACCAAAGACACTCAGGCAAGAAGCTTAACACCAGTATTAGAAGACATGGCTAACAAGAATCTCCGTGATTTCTCCACGCCAACCACTGCCAACATCAAGACCGGACCACCAGTCAATGTGGGAACCGAGGGATTTGAACTCAAGCCATCTCTGATCAGCATGGTGCAAGCCAGCCAGTTTTGTGGGAAAGCACATGAAGACATAAGTGCCCATCTCCAACACATCTTGGAGATTGTTGGCGGTGCTTACCGACAACTTTTATAAGCCAACCAAGGACAAAACAAGGCACACTTGCATACATATGTTATCACCTTGACCTATTTCCACTTGTATTGGAGAATCATTGTTTTACAGGTAACAAAAGTGAATATAGTGGAAAAGGCGAGAAGAATACGCTTTCCGACAAAGCGTAAAACCAAGGAGCAAGGAAGAAGACCACCTAAAGAATACATTTGGGCTGGAAACCACCGAAGCCACCATGTGCACCAAGCGAAGGGCCCACCACGCAAAGGCGGTGGTTAGCGGGCCCACCAGGGGTGCGACCGCACCGCCCCTGGCCCCACTGGTCACCGACCTCCTATGGCGGTTGCATGGCGGCATGCATATGTCGATTATGTGGGTTTCCATACTTGGAGCACCCAAACCGACCTTTTTTGTAGTATAAATAAAGGGGTAGAGCTCCCTCTCAAATTGGTCATCACACATCAACACATTGTTTAGTCATTCCACTTTGTAATTGGAGCTCTCTACCTTAGTTTAGTTCTTCTAGTAGTTGGAGCAAGTGCTACTTGCAAGAGAGGAGGAGAAGTTGAAAGGATCAACTTGGTGTGAATACTAAGTTCCCCTTTTCATACTTGTTCTTGTTCTCTTATGATCAACATTGTTATGTTCTTGAATTAGAGTTATGTTCTTGTTCATTGTTCATCGTTCTAGAACTAGTTCATAGTTTTAAATCCATGTTCATCATGAACACAAACACTATTCTTAATTCAACATGTTTAGATCTTGCTAGCTTAGTGATATGTGTTGGGTGGTGTTTTGTTGTGCCTTCGGGTGCGCTTGTGCCCTTTTCCTGTCAATCTGTAGGGTTGGGGACCCGAGGGGGTGCAAGTGTTCTTCATGTGCGCGAGAGTGGTTCTCGGGTATATGGAGATGGGTGAATGCCTAGCTTAGTCCATGGTTGAGGGGTAGGCGGCAGGTGGTGACAGCCCTGTCCATCCCTTGTAATCCCCCACGTTCGGCTTTGGGGTAGGAGTCTAAATTGCCCGGTGTATCCTGCTGGCAGACCAGTGTTCCTGGTCTCCTAATCCATCCAATACCTAGCATTAATGTTAACATGATTATGACATGTATACTTAATTCATTAACATAACCTTGTTCAGATCCATGCTCCGTAGGATATTCTTTATTCTTTTATTCTTTCTTATATCCCTGTAGAAGCTCCATGTATCTTAAGAATGTGCGTGTGTTGATCCCACTATCCAAACCACCGTTTATCCTCCTGCTATGGTTAATTGGTCAACTATGCACGTATTATGTTCTTGTCATCAGTATATCTTGAATCCTTCGCATCTAGCCTTCCTAGTGGTAAAATATAAATAATGATACCTGGAGTACTCTCGGTGAAATGCTACAACCGTAACCCCGTGCGCTTACGGACCCTAAACGAATTGGTTTACCAGGCTAGCCTCTCAGGCCATCACTAAAGTCACACGTCTTGGTATATGATGTGTCATTACACTTCGGCGGCGATACCAGATGTGTAGCTAGAGTGGCTGCGTTTGAGGCTGACACTAACATCCTTTGGTAGCATCACTAGGAACTAACATACTCAGCATATGACATTAAGGAATGTCAACAGGCATTCCTGGCGTCGTGCCCTGGAATGATGGCCTACCCTAGTGATGATGCTAAGAGATGCCAGTAAGTATTTCTGGTGTGATCGCCGAGGATGGATCCTAAACCTATCCTTCGGTGGTTCCGCTAAGAAATGCCAACAAGCATTTCTGGCGCCGTTGCCGGGGAATGATGGCCTACCCTAGTGATGATCCTAAGAGATGCCAGTAAGTATTTCCGGCGTGATCGCCGAGGATGGATCCTAAACCTATCCTTTGGTGGTTGCGCTAAGAAATGCCAACAAGCATTTCTAGCGCCATTGTCGGGGAAGGCATAGATACAAAAGATTCAGATAGAACATGATCATGAACTAATATATGTATAATTGCTAATTGATCATGCAGGATAACCTTTTACTGTTTTCTTCTGTTCTGGATGAAAACAACATAGTGTATGTGTGGTTTCTCTCTACCAGAAAACTTCACCGATAATCCAGAAGCTATCGGTAGGAGAAAGAAGAAGTCATCCTCCTCCTCCGCAGCTCCACCTCCGATAGAAGAGCCACCAGTTTCTGCACCAAGCTCAACTCTCGCCATGGCCAAGACCCTACACGACTTCTCTGTCCCGTTGTTGCCAATGTGCCCACTGGGCCCGCTGTCAACACCGGTGACAAAGCTTTTGAGCTGAGGACTGGCCTCATCACCATGGTGCAGGCAAACCCGTTATGTGGTTTGCCAAGTGAGGACGTGAATGGACACCTTTAGAACTTCCTGGAGCTCTGTGACACCATTGTCATCAAGGACATCACTCCAGATGTCATTAGGCTCTGGTTGTTTCCCTTCTCCCTCGTGGGGAAGGCGAAACAATGGTTCTACAAGAACCCGACAGATGTCACCACATGGGACAAATGTTCGGCGGCATTCCTTGTGAAGTTCTTCACCTTGGGCAAAACAACTGCCCTGAGGGGACGAATCACCAGCTTCCAGCAGAACTCAATGGAGTCCATGCCCGAGGCATGGGAGCGGCTGCAAGAATACATTGCAGCTTGTCCCCATCACGGGATGGAGGAATGGCTGGTGCTCCAAACCTTCTACGAAGGGCTCATGCCCATGTCAAGGGGGCACCTAGACGCTGCAGCTGGAGGGGCATTCAAGTCCCTGACTGTCAGCGGGGCTAAGGCCCTGATTGACAAGGTGATGGTGAACCAAGCTTGGGGGGATGGAAGACCCCAAGCTAAGTCACAAAAAGGTATACATACCGTAAAGGAGGCGGATATGCTTACCGCAAAAATAGATCTTCTACTCAAGCAGCTGGACGAGAAGACGTCGACAAGACAAGAAAGAGGTACCGTCCAAGCCATGGATGCACACATGACGTGCGAAGTGTGTGGAGAAACTGGGCACTCGGGGAATGATTGCCCCGAGACCCACGAAGATGTTGTGTACATCAACAACGGGTTTCGCCCGCAAGGCGGAAACTCGTGGAACAATCAACATCGGCCTCCATATCAAGGAGGTAACCAGGGATACAACTCCAATAAATTCCAACACACCTACCTTCAAGGATCTTGTGCTAGGGCAAGCAAAGATCAATGAAAGCATCTCCAAGAAGCTTGCCCACAACGACAAGACCCTGGAAGGAATGAACTCCAAGATTGAGGGCCTGGCCTCGGCAGTGGAGAATCAACTGAGCTTCAACAAGATGATAGAAACACCACTAGCTCAGATTGCAGCAGCAATCCCAGTTAATGACTCGGCAAAGATCCCAGGGCAACCTGAGACCCCCTCGAGTCTGTCAAGCTCATCACTACAAGGTACAGTAAGCCCCCGAGTTGGCCCGTTTACCGTTACTATCTTGATCCACCCTTCATGGCGAAGAAGGAAGATACGGGTCGACCAACCATCGAGTGTGCCATAGGGGCACACAAGTTTCGCAATGCATACTGCAACCTTGGAGCAAGCGTCAACATCCTCTCCAAGGCAGTATACGAGAAGATCCTTGGTGGTCCGTTGTCGGCCACCAACATCACGCTCCAGATGGCCAACAACACGATATGCAGGCCAGAGGGGGTAGCTAAGGACATCCTGATCCGCATCAAGGATAGCTACATCCATGTCGACCTCGTCATCCTGGACACAGGAAGAGATGACGATGTCACGCTCCTCCTCGGACGACCATTCTTAAACACGGCTAACGCTGTGATATTCGTCTCCGGAGGACGGATTCACTTTCAGCTTCCAGAGAAGACCATCAGATGCCGGTTCAAAGATACTTCCACCGTGAACCTACATGGAAGCAGCAGAAGGTGAAGAACCCGAAGCCGATCATGCCTACTCCGCACCCTCAGCTAAGCCATGGCCAGTATGGCGGAAGAAGAAGCAACCGCCTCAAACTCCTGGGTCGGAAGCTTCTACTTCAGGAAAGTAGAGGAGGTATAGCCTTACTACAAGGCTATAAACGGTATGTCCTCGACCAGAGGTAAAATGGTAGCTATCCAGTTTCAAAATTCATTTTAATGTTTTCAAAAATCATATTTGATTGTAACCTTACATAAAAAAAATTCAAAAGCTAAAATTACTTGTTTTTAAATCAATTTTTCAAATTGCATGGAAAATGTTTTAAATCATTTTCTGAATAAAAGAATTTTTATATTAATATTTCTTATTTTTCCGAAATATTTACAAAATTCAAAAAGCATCAAATTTTGTGGAAATTTACAAAATAGGGAGAAAAGATTTTTCTGGAGTGAGAGACCAACGACCAGTTGCTCCAACTAGCCGTTGGAAGCTACCAGCCAAAGGGGGGTTGAGTGGGGCCCACAGGGGTGCGAGCGCACCCCTGGTGTGGCTGCACCATGCCAGAGCCCAACGGCTCTCAAATTTGGCCAACAGCTCCTAGCCGTTGCCCTCTCTCCTCCTTGGCCGGTCACCAACTCTATAAATACCAAAGGTGCTGGTTGAGCTCATCTCATCCTCACTTCTTCATATTCCTCACTCACACTTCATCTCCTAGCTTCATACTTCACCTTCACACCACTTCCACAAAGTTTGAGCAATGTACTAGCAGCAAGACCTTGTCTAAAACCCCTCTGTAGCTCCACTCCAAAAAGATTATGGAGGGTTTTGGAAGAGCACTCTCTGGTGCAATGAAGAGTGGTGGGGAGAAGCGCTCACGAAAGTCGAAGCGCACCCTACTCCGTTGATCAAGAAGAGAGCTCGATATGAGGAGATTATCCGCTGACCGCAAGCCAAGCCGGTGCAGCAAGCACGGACGACACCAACGTCTTCCTCGAGGGAGAACGGGAATTCCACGCGTACGCGATCCTCTGGGACCGTGCCTTCGTCCACACTCCGCAATTTGACCCCGACCTCCTCGAGAAGATAGGTATGGATTCCAAATTCCGTGCTATTTTCAAAGCGGTTGGTTGGGAAAAGGTTGACCCCCTCTATGAGGAAGGCTCCCGTTTCCTAACCATCCAATTCTTATGCACCACGGTAGAAGTAGAAAATGGCTTTACCTTCCACATGTTTAACATTGTGTACCTTATACCATGGAAGGATTTTGCATCTCATGTCGGTTTCAATAAGAAATGCTCTATCGACCTTGGCCACTCACTTAAGAGTTTTAACCGCCACAAGTTTTGGGTTGAAATTTCTGGCCAAACGGTCGTTGGCAAGTTCCACCCTCGCAATATGCAAATTCACCATCCTACTTTAAGACTTATACACTGTTGGATAGCTATGACTCTGTTTCCTAGCCAGGACATTCGCTTTATTAGAAGTGATGAATTGAGATTACTTTTTGCGATTGTCCACAAAATTAAAGTTGCACCTGCTCGTGAAATGTTTTTACACATGCTAGAGATGTTTCGGGTTTCCACTTCTATATCCTGCACATCACTTGTAACTCATATTGCCGAGAGTGTTGGTGTGTTGGAAGGACAAGATGTTTCATACATCCCCATCCCATGCACCATCATCAATGAAGCATACCTGATACAAGGACATAATTTAAAAGTGAAAGAAGATGGAACGATTGTATACTTTTTCCTTAGATTTATTAACGGGTATCTGTTACCTAACTCGAAACTCGCTTTATATAAATGCCGGGAATTCACCCTTCCTCTTGAAGCCTGAAAAAGTACATCCTCTCGCAGGTCAACCAGGAGCAAAACAAGGCAGGAATCCAGATCAAGCTCGCAGGCACCATCACTGCCTGCTCCACAGCCAGCCATGCAGGGATGGTATCCCGCCCGGCAGGTACCTGGGTTCACACCCGGATATCAGCCTGGCTGGGACGACCTACCCCGATAATCTATGGCAGGTACGGAGTGGCCTGAAGGGAGACAAGCATCTTGGGCCCAAGGAACATGGGCCGAGTCATCAGATTCCAAAGGGCTACCACCTTCAGTCCCACCAAGACAATCCATCACCTTGGAAGGCCTGAACACGAGGATTGAAGGGCTGGAGATCCGCACAGACAAAATTCAGGGCTCCCTGAATGAACAAGCCCAATGGAACCAACACTGGGACGCCAGACAGGACCAGTTCGACGCCAGGCAAGTAGAATCACTTGAAGAAATGCGCTGTTGGCGGTTCTTAACTCACATTTTATACCGCCAACTTTCTTTAAAAACCTGCTCTATCAAGAACAAAAACATAGGATTAGGTATTAAACTCACAATTTCCACGAGTTTTGGATGTATCAATTGTTTTGCAGGAATCACAAATGAAGAGAAATGAAGCCCAAGGCCCATCACACTCCACAACTGGGCTGGAAACCCACATTGCAAGCATCCAGACCCAGCCAGCAGCCTCCCACGCAAAGACGGTGGCCAGAGGTGGGGCCAAGGGTGCGTCTGCACCCCTGTTGCGGCCGCACCACCTCTGGCTCCTCCCGGGCCCACCTTTAGAGGTCGGTTGCATGGTGGCATGCTAAGGCGGTTCAAGTTGGTTTCCATGTTTATCTCCTCCAAACCGACCTTGTGACACTATAAAACCAAGGGTGGAGCTCTCTTCAAATCATGAAAGTTTAGAAGCAACATTGTAGAATTAGTTTTAGTTCCATTCCCTCCTTGTAAAGGATCCATTCTAGAGAAGAAGTAGTGCCTCAAGTATCCTAGCTCTAGTAGCTAATTAGAAGAGGGGGCAAGTGAGTGCAAGTCGGAGAAGTGTCGGAGTTGCCGACTACTTCCTCAAGTGTACATCTACACTTAGCGGAAGGAATACCGGAATTGCTGGTATGACTTCGCTTGTACCTCGACGAATCGCAATACTATTTGGAGTATTAAGGTTTGTGTTTATCTTTGTTCACGCATTCTTATCGTGTTCTAGCTTATTGCTTTCGTAGCTAGCTGGACCGACCGTTCACCTTCGGGTGAGTGCTTTAGTGAGAGGGCGCAAGTCCTAGCTACCGCTAGAGTAGTGGCCTTTAGCATAAACGTGGTGTTTAGGATAAGTGGTTACAGGTTGGTTGCCTGGGTCTCCACGGTTGAGGAGGTAGGCGACAGGTGGTGACAACCCTGTCTGTCCTTCATAATCCACCCACGTTCGGGATTCCAGGTAGAGTTGTATCGGCATAGACTAGGAAACCAGTTTCCACCCGTTGACCGAATCAGGCTACGCTTAGCTAGAGGCTAAATCACCTAGGAATACGTTGCCTAGAGAAACCTCGTTACCCTAGGGTCGTTCTTCTTCTCATCCTACGCCGGGAGATCTATACCCTGAGACTATAGCACACCGTTCCCTGTGGAAAATACGATACCCTGAAATACTTCCGGGTGAAGTGCTACAACGGTACTTCCGTGCGCTTGTGGACTTTTGCTCCTTATGCTAAGAAATACCAACAAGCATTTCTGGAGCCATTGTCAGGGAACGGTTGTCGCCTTTAGTCTCAGAACCTAGTTCGCCCGTGTATCCTTTGCATTATATCTTGCTTTTCTTCACCTTTATCCATGGAGCCACCAACCTCTATCCAAAACCTGTCCGCTCCACAGGCCGAGTTCTGTGAGCCACCACAGTCGTCAAAGCCAATCACAGCTTCTGCCTATGAACTCCGCCCTGGCTTTATAGCCATGGTTCGTGAACAGCCCTTCTTGGGGTTCGATAGTGAAAACCCCTATCACCACTTACGGGAGTTTGAGCAACTCTGTGCATGCCTGAAAATTGCGGGCATGTCACAAGAAACACTGCGTTGGAAGTTGTTCTCGTTCTCTCTTTCTGAGAGAGCAAAATAATGGTACAATAATAACGTAGGAAAAGTCAACGGAGATTGGAAAGAACTGCGAAACAGATTCTGTATTGCATTTTTTCCTATATCTCGTATCGCAAACCTATGACAAGAGATACTCAACTACCTTCAAAATGAGAAGGAGTCGTTAGGTGCAGCCTAGGAACGATTTACAACTCTTTCACGATCAGGCCCAGACTTGTCTCTCCCTAACCATGTAATGTTACAACATTTCTGGTTAGGGATGAACAAGGAATCTGCCCTACAGCTGGACATTTCTGCTGGAGGATCCTTTCTGTGCAAAACCACAGAGGAAGGAGAGGCACTTCTAGATCTCATTCTAGAAAACACGCCCCTTCCTGATCCCCTCCTATCGAAAAGCAAACCACAGCATGAAGATGTCTCTTCGGCTAAAACCGAACCTGAGATCCAAACTCAGAGGCCCTCATTGCTGACGGAATCTCCGAAGGAAGTCTTTCTTCCTTCAGACTTTCCATTCTTCGAGGAAGAACATCTTGATGAATATGGAGATACCTCGAAGTATGTGTACTAGAAGAAACCACTAGTTCCCGTCATTCCTCTAGAGCCTCTAGAAGAATCCTTTCTAACAGAGTCCCTAAAGGAGCTATCATCGGTTATGAGTAGCGAATGGGTGGAGGAAGCGGAATGCTCTCCCGAAGAAATTCGGATCAGCCCCGCTTGTTCTAACATCCATGCTAGAATAGGGCGGAACTGGATTGAGGTGCCTTACAATCTCACGGTCGGGGTGAACATAATGTCCGCATCTTTTGAGAACATGTTCCCTCATGAGCCTTTCATCCCGACCAGAAAGAGATTAAGGCTTGACATGAGAACAGTCGCAGACGGTCTAGGCATCCTTCACGGGGTATCAATTAAGCATGATGATAGCTTGCTGATGCTAGACTTTCACGTCTTCGACATTCAAGACTTTGATGTCTTGATAGGGCTCCCCCTACGAAAACTGTTGGAAGAACCTCCAACAACTGGGGAATTAGATGTCAAGTTAGGGAAGGACACCTTTTCTGTACCGATCCTGCAAACCAAAAACTCGGTAGCAGAACCCCTCTCTACCTCCTATGAGCCCGAAACAGCCATGTCGGTAGAACCCTTTGAAACTCCCGAGTCAATCCTAGAAAAAAATGTTGAGCACTTTGTCCAAGAAAAGAGCGACTCGGAAGAAACCATAGATCTCCCAAAAGAGGAAGTGCCGACACCACCACAAATTGAGCTAAAACCCTTACTCGTTGGCTTATGCTATGTTTTTCTGCATAACAACAAACAAACTCCCTTCATCATTAGTGATAAACTCTAACGAGGAGTCGGCCAAACTCATTGCCATACTAGAGAAACACTGCTCAGTCTTTGGGTATTCCTTGCAAGATCTCAAGGGAATTAGCCCAACATTGTGTAACCATCGCATTCCTATTGATCCTGAGAGCGCTCGTTCACGAGAACCTCAGCGCAGGCTCAATAATGCGATGCGGGAAGTCGTGAAGAAAGAAGTCTTGAAACTTCTTCACGCTGGGATCATTTATCCCGTACCACATAGTGACTGGGTCAGTCCCGTCCAAGTGGTCCCCAAGAAAGAGGGTATCACGGTCGTTGAAAACAATAAAAATGAATTAATCCCACAACGAACCGTCACAGGGTGGAGAATGTGCATTGATTATAGATAACTCAACGCGGCAACAAAGGAAGACCACTTCCCGCTACCCTTCATTGATGAAATGCTAGAGCGACTGGCGAAGCATTCTTTCTTCTGTTTCCTTGATGGATATTCAAGATATCATCAGATCCCAATCCACCCTGATGATCAAAGCAAGACAACTTTTACTTGCCCGTATGGAACCTATGCTTACAGATGTATGTCTTTCGGGTTGTGCAATGCACCTGCTTCGTTCCAACGGTGCATGATGTCTATCTTCTCTGAAATGATTGAAGAAATCATGGAAGTCTTCATGGACAATTTCTCCGTCTATGGAAAAACTTTCAATGATTGTCTAGAGAACTTAGACAAGGTCTTGCAAAGACGCCGGGAGAAGGACGTGGTACTTAACTGGGAAAAGTGCCACTTCATGGTCCGGGAAGGCATCATCCTCGGGCATCTAGTATCCGAGAGGGGGATCGAGGTAGATAAAGGAAAAATTGAAGTAATTGAACAACTACCTCCCCCGGTGAACATAAAAGGGGTCCGCAGTTCTCTAGGTCATGCAGGGTTCTATAGGCGATTCATAAAAGATTTTTCTCATATCGCGAGACCCCTCACGAACCTTTTAGCTAAAGATAATTCCCAGTACAATCGTGTTAGATCAAAAAGGGGATATCATGAACCACAAAAGTATTTTTTACATAATTTAACTGTCATTTATTAGTGCAAACACAACGGTTCTTCAATTAGGCAACAATGTCCTCCTAAAATAGGTAATTTATATATTTAAAAAAGCAAGTAGAGGGTCTGTGTTCATTTGGAACTCACAACCCCAACCCGTCCCCACCCCCGATTTTTTTTCACAAAATGCATGATTAATGTACGAAATCATATAATGGATATTGGTTTGTAAATGGTTAATATACCTTATATAGTAGGCATGGAAACTTATGTAAAGCTCATAAGTTTTGATAAACAAGCATAAGGTAACACACATGCAATTCTGAATTTTTTACATTTCAGTTTACAATATTGAGTTGTGTTTTACAATATTCAGCAACATAGGCATGAAAATATTGGTTGTGTGCATGTTGCAATTGGTAATGTTATTTGTATTTTCTTAGGCAATTTAAGTGGCATTCACTAGACAATAATGTCTTCCTAATATAGGCAATTTATGTATTCTAAAAATGCAAAAAGTATGGTGTTTGTTTTCATTTGTTTAAGCATCGCATCTACATTTGTAATAGACTAGAAATGTATGTAAGCAAATATGGTAATGCTGTAGTGGATTCCAACAAGCAAATATAACAGACAAAAAGTATTACCTGAACAATATTTTCTCCTGATAGAAGGTCAACCTTCAGGGGCACCAACCAACTACTCTTATCATCTCCAAATTCCAGCATCCACCTAGACACACCAAACAAACAACAAAAGTCATTTAGTCCTAAGAAAGTTAGTGCAGATCAAGAGAATAAAAAATAAAATATGTAATAATGCTACGGTTTATATTAAGGAAAAACTATGATAAAATGACAAAGCTGGCAATTACTTTGACTTTGCATCCTTCCCATCCTTTGTATCAGGTTTGTTTTCGCAGGTTTCTTTATTAATTTTACTCCGTACAGATGCTATGCTCTAAATCACCTTAGGAACTTAATATTCCTAAGTTTTGACAGGAAATCCTATTTATCTACTTACTGTACTGAGAACACATCGGAGTAAACAAAAATGACTTGATACTATTGCAGCTTCATTATAGTAAATCATGTACAATACTAATTTAAAAAAAAATCCACTATGATTACAGATAACCAAAATCCAGCTTGCTACTTTTGACTCGAAATCATTTCTCTACTTAGTATATTGAGAGCACACATTGCAGCATACAAAATCATCATACACTATGACAACGTGATTAAATAGATTAGATGTGTATACAGCTACTATTCCAAAATATATATATAGGGAATGCAAGCAAACAAAATTATTTTGCTTATTCTGCAACCAGTATATATTAGAGGGCTTAATTCTTAGCATACAAGTGTAAAAAGCATGGAATCTAACAAATACCCTCAAGAACATTCTGAGCAAAGCAGATGATGACACATAAAAGTGGTAGAGAAAAATCACCAATGTATCCATTGCTGCTGCTTACCTCAAAGAAACAAGTAGTGACCAAACTACAGTATGGCTTAGTTCCTGTTGTATGAAAAGTTAATCAGTAATAATGTGCTACTCAGAAAATTATAGCGTGGAACCGTGGATACCTGTTCTTCTATTTGTTTTGTTTTGGCCCTGGCAGCTGTGACACACACATCAAGCTGAATGTGTAGTTGCTACGCCATCACCTAAGCGTGCTCCTCAAACATCTGCAGCCCCATTGCCCTTGTAGCTCCAGAAGCAACGCCTCTTGCAGAAAAAATGAAAATACAAACCAAGAAATCATAAATCAAATAGCAACTAAAAGATCTCAAGCCGTAGTGGCTGATTAGCAATGTTTAATTTAACATCAAACCCAAACTAAAAAGCACATGGACCACCACAAATAATCATAAGAAATTCACTGACAAGTTGGTGATACAAGTTGGAGCACATCCGAGACACATAGAAGCAGAGAAAGCAAAAGAGTCATTGAGATATTTCAATAGAAATTACCACTTGGGGATCTCCACTAAGAGCGACCTTGGCCACATGTCGGTCCTTTTCCATCCTTCTCCTTCCTTCCCCCCTCTGGCAGTACACTACGGACTCCTCCCCCTTGCAGCAACAATAGCGCAGGACGCTGGCACCATGACCAATGGTGGTCATCGATGCTTCAGCACGGCCCCAGTAAGTGTCGAAGGACTCGAAGCCATTAACCACACAACTCATAAAAGTAAGTTTGAATTACTAAGAAAATAATTTACATAAAAAATCACCTACACTGCAGGAGGTGGGTGGGTCTTTCTGAAGGTGCTTCAGTAATGATCAAGGGTGGAAAAACGGGTGGGTGTTTGAGCAGGTGGCGTCGGCTGGATGACCAGAGAGACGGTGGCTCGGAGGAAGTGCAGGGTGGTGTAGGCGTGTGCATCATCCCCGTGGCAGCGCACCCGTGGAGGAGAAGCGTGAGCGCGGGGAGGCGAGGACCAGGCAGGGATACTGTGGTTGCTGCTTGACTGAGAGCTGTGTGGCGGAACGGTCATAATCCCATGGCCCACAGGTCCCTGTCAGACTCTGACAGCCGAACCTATGTTCCACGTGACCAAGACGGTTCGTCACCGGGCTGCATCAGCGCCCGCAGGATCATCTCACCTTTCGGTTACAGCACTGGATACTTATACAAATAACATCGGAATACAGAGCGGAAGACTTAAATAAAATTAGTTTTACAAACCGAGGTTCCAAATAAGATTAAAGGTGCAGTTATTACAAACCAAGTTCGGATGATAGAAATAGGCAACGTAGTGGAGTACAACAAAATAAAGATACCTGCAATCACCCAGCCCGAGGGTGTACACTTTATTCTTCGGCCTCATCGGCCTCTTCCTAGACGATGGTCATGCAGCAGGGCGCAAGACACATCGGGGACTCAGTCATACCTGCAGCATGGGTAACAAACCCTGAGTACTGGGGTACTCAACAAGACTTACCCGACTAAAGAAAAGGAAGAAGACTCAGGGATGAGAGGCTTAGGCTAGTCAAGGTAAGGCTTAAGCAAGAGCAAGTATTTTGCAGAAAAGCATTTTGTAAACCTTGTTCTATTTTAGAAAGATTCAGGCATTTCTCAATTCTTCATTGTTCATGATTCATTTTACCTTCCAAAACATACCTAGTTGAGAACCACTCTCCGTTGACAGTCAGTGACCAAGTCTCCATAACCGAGGAGCAACGTTAATCCGGATAAATAATACTCAGCTGAGGATCCCTATCCACACTGCATATGTAGCACCCAAGCTTGCATATGCCACCTCGTCTACCACGATTCCTGCAAGATTGGACCGGTCCTACGCCACCCGGAAGTACAGTACACCACTCATATCCAGGCACGACGACCACGTGGGTACAAGCTACTTCCGCCATCTCGCCACTCCCAGTGTGCGGTTGTCGCTCCCAATCAAGGAGTCCTCGGAGCCAGAGCTTTCCGAAGTATGTGAATAGTTACAAGTCTTGACCAGTAGGTCCCCATACGGATGGTCCCTAATTTTTCTGCCAGAACTATACCTCGGTTATATCTCACCCAAGCGTAATAGTCCTGTCAGTTTTTCAACCCTGTCCCGGTCGGTGTCAACTGTTGAGTCCCGGACTAACACATGACGGCACCGTACGCTTGGACAACCTCTCCTCGCTGTTGACTAGGTACGGATCAGATACTTAGCCAACAGTCGGGGAGTAAAGTCAAATTCCCATAAAAATTCTTTAAGTGATCACACTTTTGAAATTGGCATTTTTATTGCAAATCTATTGAATAGCGTTACTAAGCATTTCACAAATAATTTTTAAATAGGGCGGGGTATTTGCCGGTGGAGGTAAATAATGCAGGCAATAGGTCATCACACAACTCCTATAACCTAATGCAGTAGTTGAACTCAAAGGCATTTTAGGTAAACTTTTATAAAAACAAGGAAGGGTTAAAATGCACCGGGGCTTGCCTTGAAGAGCAAAAAGAACAGGCTCGGGGTCGGCAGTGCAGATGTCGGAGCTCGGGGTCGCCTCGGGGGTAGGTTCGTCAGCGGCTGCCTCGACTTTGATACCTTCTCCTTCAGACACTACACGTATGCAATGATGTATGCTTATGAGGATGCTGACAAGAACAAGAGACTTGCTAAGGCGCAGGACAATTCCACTGATTCTAGAATACAACTTTCCACGTGAAAGTAACTTCTAGAGTGGACATAAAGTTACCTATCTCTTCCTCTAAGCAAGATTAATCAAACCTATTAAGCATCATCTAGTAAACCTAAGCATAAGTCATGCATGGCATCACAAACACCATAGACCAGCTGGGTGGGGGTCTATGAACAGCAAACAATCCCAAAAGTCACATCACAGGACATACAACATAAACCCTAATTGCTTTTCTACTTTTCCTAATTATTTAAAAAGGTCATTTTATGCAGTTGCTCCAAAATTTACCCAATTAATCTCATAAGTTCATTATGGTATAAATAGATGACAAAACAAATTTCATAATTTTTGGAGGTCATTTAGGTGCCTAACAAAAATCAAACATTTAATTAACAAAAGGCACTATTTAACAATTAAAATAAAAACCCAAAAATCAACTTGTTCCAAAAGGCCTCAAAATTAAACCAGAGAGTAAACATGACATAACTAGCACATAAAAAAATTATCTCATGATTTTTGGACCTACACATGATTTTCTAAAAATCTAAAACTATCCATTTCTTAATTAAAAGAAGGATTTTTCATTTTTCTAATTTTTGCAGAAAGGTAGGGTTTCTTATTTTTCTAAAATACTACACAGTGCAAGGAGCATACCACATTTTTCTCCGGATTTAAGGAGCAACAGATTAATTCTCACAAAAAAGAGAAAACGGGACACTATTCACATTTTTCAAAAAAAACAAAAGAGCACTGTGCTTCTTCCCCGCGGGCTCGGCGCGCACGCCGGCGAGAGCGCGCGGCGGACCGGCCGCTCGGGCCTCGCGCTGGGAAAACAGAGGGCAGGGGAAGCTTCGTGGGCTCACCGGGGGTCGGGAACGGGGAACGGCGAGGCGGTGCAAGGGTCGGAGGAGGGAGTTCGACGGCGGCAGCGCCTCGGCGGAGCTCTTCGGCGGCGAGCAAGCGTTCCGGCGGCTCTGTTCATCAAAAGGGATCACCGGTGTGCGGTTAGGAGCGCACCGAGGTGAGGGAAAGAGGACGGGGGTCGGAGGGACGGGAGGAACAATCACGACGACGAATTTCGCCTTTCACCGCGGCGGGGCCGTTCGCCGGAGTCGGGGACGGATTGCTTGCGCCGGCGAAAGGAGGGGCGGAGGGGTGAAATTAGTTGCTCGGGAAAGTGGAGAAGCTCAAGGCGAAGGTGATGGGGTGCTCAGCGGGCTCCGGGGCGGTCCGGTGGCTCGGGTTGACGGGGTTGCGCCGGTGGCGGCAACGGCGGGAGCTCGGCGGCTTTTATAGCCGCGGGGCGGCGCTGGGGGGTCCGGGCGAGGGGTGACGAGCACTCGCGCGGCACTAACGGAAGTAGGGAGCAAGGTAGGGCGGCGCGAAGAGGGCAGGGAGCTCGCGTGCGGCGCGGCGGCTTGCCGGCGGCCGGCATCCGCCCGCTGTCCGCGGCCGTAGGGGAAAAGGAGGAGGGTAGGGGTCGGCGAGGCGGAGGTAGGGGCCGGGGAGGTCGAGCGCCTCCGCTGACCGCGCGTGGCACGGGCGCGGGTCAGCCGGTCGGCGTGGCCGGCGCTCCGCCGCCGGCGGCCGGGGCCCCCCCTGCTTTAAAGTTCGTGCGCAGTGACATCACCTTCCCCCTTTCTCTAAAAATTAGAAATTACTCCCAAAATTTGAACTACACAAAGAAAACTCAAAATACCAAAGTTGCTTAAAATTTTGAGATCTACATCTTTGCCAATATAAACTTTTTCTGAAACTCAATAGTTTTTGAGATAATTTTGAAAACTGAAAAGGGGACAAAATTGAAGTTTGAAAGAATTTGAAATTACTTCTGATTTTGTATTGAAACTTGAAAATCTGCAAACACCAAAGTTGTTCCTTATTGCAAGATCTACAACTTTTCTTATTGGGCCAACTTCAAATTTTGAATAGTTTTTGAATTAGAAAAAAAAAGGTAAAACTAGAGTTTGGAAATTTAGGGTTTTTCAAAAGGGATTTAAATTCTGTTTCTGATTTTGAACTTTGATCAACACAACAAAACATCAAGATACTTAACTGAACAAGATTCACACAAAGCTAGACACAGAGATGAAATTACCATTTTGCCCTTATAGGAAGATTTGGGCCTTTAGGGTTTTTTGAAAAAGAGATCACTACACAAGTCACCTCAGAAAA
Organism: Coix lacryma-jobi var. lacryma-jobi; assembly: GCA_009763385.1. Classification (NCBI taxonomy): domain Eukaryota; kingdom Viridiplantae; phylum Streptophyta; class Magnoliopsida; order Poales; family Poaceae; genus Coix; species Coix lacryma-jobi. The sequence continues at coordinate 110,809,939 of CM019825.1, forward strand.
AGGTAAATGCAAAACAAGAATTAGGCAAACATAAATGCATGGCAAGAATGATTAATGACTAAAGATAATGACATGTCAGGTTAATTACATATTAAACACCAGAGGTGTTACAGCCTTCCCCCCTAAAAGAAATCTCGCCCCGAGATTCTGCGTCTTAAGAAGGACAAAGACAAAACTTTACATCTACAGAGTATCGAGAAAGTCGGGATAAGTCTTCGCTAAGAAGTCTTCGGATTCCCAAGTGGCTTCTTCTTCAGAGTGTTGGCTCCACTGGATCTTGTACCATCTTGTGGTAGTCCTCCGGGTAACACGGTCCTTGTAATCCAACACGCGAACTGGATACTCGGAGTATGACAGATCGGGTTCTAACTCAACACCTTCAACTTCCACCACGTGTTCGGGTACTCGGAGACATTTCTTGAGTTGGGAGACGTGAAACACATTATGGACTGCGGAAAGATGATCGGGTAACTTCAGTTTGTGAGCTACCTTGCCACAATGTTCCAGAATTTCAAAGGGACCAATGTAGCGTGGTGCTAACTTTCCCTTGACTCCAAAACGAGTAACTCCTTTGGTGGGTGAGACCTTCAGATACACATAATCCCCGATTTGGAACTACAGAGGTCGACGTCTTTTGTCAGCATAGCTCTTCTGTCGAGACTGCGCAATCTTCATATTCTCTTGTATTTGCTTGACTTTTTCTTCCATATCTTTTACTAGGTCAACTCCAAAGAATTCCCTTTCTCCAGGTTCAGACCAACTGAGAGGTGTACGACAACGGCGACCGTACAGTGCTTCAAAGGGTGCCATTTTGATGCTTTCTTGGTAACTGTTATTATATGAGAACTCTGCCAAGGGCAAACACTCATCCCAAGTATCTGCGAAGGTGAGCACGTAGGCTCTCAACATGTCCTCTAACACTTGGTTGACTCGCTCAGTTTGTCCATCCGTTTGTGGATGATATGTCGTGCTATGCAAGAGTTTGGTTCCAAGTGAGGTATGGAATGCTTTCCAAAATTTTGAGACGAACTGGGTACCACGATCAGAGATAATGGTTTTGGGTATGCCATGGAGTTTTACTATGTTGTTCTTGTACAAAGTGGCGTAAGTGGGGATGGTGTAGCTGGTCTTGACTGGCAGGAAGTGAGCTTGCTTAGTGAGGCGATCCACGATCACCCAGATGGAATCAAAACCCCTTGGTGTTTTGGGTAGCCCATTGATAAAATCCATACTGATATCATCCCATTTCCAAGCAGATACAGGTAAAGGTTGCAATTCTCCTCCGGGCTTCATGTGCACAGCTTTAACCCTCTGGCAAGTATCACATTGAGCGACATACCGGGCGATTTCAATCTTCATCTTTGTCCACCAGAATCTCTGCCTCAAGTCTTGGTACATCTTGTTGCTGCCGGGGTGGATGGAGAACCTAGTCAAGTGTGCTTCATCAAGGATTAACTGCCTCAACTCAGGCACTTTGGGAACTACCAGTCGGTTCTTGAACCAAACCACTCCTACCTCATCAATCCTGAAACAATCAGCTCTTCCGGCTCGGATCCTTTCGACGATGTGCTTGATTCCATGGTTATCCTTCTGTGCAGTGATGATTTCTTCCCTGATAGGTGTTTCTATCCTGATATTATTCAGCGTTCCTTGTGGAACCATCTCAATACCCAGCTTTTCTAGTTCATAGCATAGGGAAGAATTACAGGGCTTCACCATCTGACAGTTGTAGTATGACTTGCGACTGAGCGCATCAGCGACTACGTTCGCCTTACCCAGATGGTAATGTACTTCGAGATCATAGTCCTTAATTAACTCAAGCCATCTTCTCTATCTCATGTTCAGTTCTTCTTGAGTGAAGATATACTTCAGGCTTTTGTGATCAGTGTACACATTACAGGTACTGCCCAACAAATAATGACGCCAGATCTTTAAGGCATGCACCACTGCTGCTAACTCAAGATCATGGGTTGGATAATTCTCTTCATATCGCTTAAGCTGCCGGGAGGCATACGCGATCACTCGACCTTCTTGCATCAAAACACAACCCAAACCAGTACCAGACGCATCACAGTAGACATCAAAGGGCTTTTCGATGTTTGGCTGGGCTAGCACTGGTGAGGTGGTTAACAGTTTCTTTAGCGTTTGAAAGGCCTGCTAACAGGCTGGTGACCAGTCAAACTTCACAGAATTCTTTAATAACTCGGTGATAGGCTTGGCGATTCTAGAGAAATCCGGGATGAAACGGCGATAATATCCAGCCATTCCCATGAAGCGGCGGACTCCGCGAACAGTGGTAGGTGGCTCCCAATCCAGAATGTCTGCCACCTTTCCGGGATCGACTGACACTCCTTCAGCGGATAGGACATGACCAAGAAAATGTATCTGATCTAACCAGAACTCACATTTACTGAATTTGGCATAAAGCTGATGACCTCTGAGGCGGGATAAAACGATACGAAGATGTTCGACATGCTCTTCAGGGGTTTTTGAGTAGACAAGAATGTCGTCAATGAACACGACCACAAATTTATCAAGCTCTGACATGAATACGGAGTTCATGAGGTACATGAAGTGGGCAGGGGCATTGGTCAAACCGAAGGACATGACCAGGTACTCATATAGGCCGTACCTAGTAGTGAAAGCTGTTTTAGGAATGTCTTCGGGACGTATTTTTATTTGGTGGTAGCCAGATCTGAGTTCAATCTTGGAGAATACTCTGGCTCCAGCTAGCTGGTCAAAAAGAAGATCAATACGAGGCAAGGGATATTTATTTTTGATGGTGACCTCGTTGAGTGGGCGATAATCAATGCATAACCTAAGACTCTTGTCTTTCTTCTTCACAAAGATTGCAGGACAGCCCCAAGGAGATGAACTTGGACGAATGAAGCCTTTATCCAGCAACTCTTGTAACTGGATTTTTAGCTCTGCCAACTCTCTGGGAGGCATTCGATAAGCTCTGCGGGATATAGGAGCAGTCCCGGGCTTAAGCTCTATGGCAAACTCAACATCACGGTTAGGAGGTAGGCCAGGTAAGTCCTCTGGAAAAACATCAGGAAACTCACAGACCACGGGGATGTCTCTGGTCTCCCGAACATAGGTGGTATTCAATTGCGTGGCTGCTGGTTTCGAAGGCATTGGGAGTTGGAGAAGGAGCTTGGAGGTACTGTTAGGAATGTCCACTCTCACAACCCTATTCAGGATGTCAATCATGGCTTTATACTGGCACATCCAATTCATGCCTAAAATGACATCTATTTCCTGATCACGAAGCACTATCATGGTGGTAGGAAATACATGTTCCCCCAACATCACTGGTATATTACGAATTACCTCCTTAGTACTTATACGCCCTCTAGGCGAAAATATGCAGAAATTTTCTTTCAATTTCCCAATTGATATCCCATGCTCAATGACAAAAGTACGACTGATGAAGGAATGCGATGCACCGGAATCAAACAGCACGACTGCGGGATGATTGGCAACGGGAAACCTACCGATCATGATGGGCTCCCCTTCTGGGATGTCGCTGACGGCGGTGTAGTAGACTTGCCCGTGCTTCTTGACAACCTTGCCCTTCTGAGCATGCTGCTGCTGGACACGGTACTGCTGCTGCTAAGGTCCTCCAGGGCTCTTCTGAGCGTTCTGAGCATACCTCTTGGGCTTTGGGCACTCACGAGCCCAGTGGCCAGTCTGGCCGCAGTTGTAGCAGGGATGGTTGTAGGCGGTTTGTGGGGTGGTGATACGAACACCTAGGGCGTTCGGCTGCGTGGCACTTTGCTGGTTGGCGTTGTGGGTGGTGGTCGCAGTACGGACGACCACTTGCTGGTGGGGGTAAGGTGGGCGATTTTGGTGGTGGCTAGGGTGATAAATAACCCTCTGGCGCTTGTGACTGCCAGAGAAACTGCTAGATCCTGCTTTCTTCTTCTTCTTTTCCTCTTGGTACCGGCGATTACTCTCCTCAAAAGCAACAGCCCGATCAATGGCATCATGATACGAGCTGGTCAGGTTATTGGACATACTTCTGCGGATCTTGGGGTGCAGTCCCCTAAGGAAACAGTCCCTCTTTTTCTCGTCCGTGTTGACGTACTCCGAGGCATACTGGCTAAGATGATTGAACTGACCCACGTACTGCATCACTGTGGAGTCCTTCTGCTGCAGTGTCAGAAACTGATCAAGCTTTATCTTCATCACTCCAAAAGGGATGTGATGTGCACGGAAAGCTGTGCGGAACTCTTCCTAGGTCAATTGATGGCCCTCTGGCTGGGCAGCCAACAGGTTGGGATACCAAGCGCTTGCGGGACCACGAAGCTGCTGAGAAGCGAACCGGGGCTTCTGGGTGTCGGTGCAGTGGAGAAGACCAAACTTCTGCTCCATGGTGCGGAGCCAATCATCGGCTTCAAGGGGTTCATCGGCCTTCGTAAAGACCGGTGGACGGGTTTCGGTGAAATCCACATATGTGGTCTCATGGTTGATGTTGTGGCGACCACGGTGGCCATTGTTCTGCTGCCCTTGGCTTTGAGCCATCAGGTTAGCAGCGGCTGCCAAGGCTGCGATGGCATCTGCTAGCGTAGCAGGTACAGGTGGAGGGTTTGGAAGGTCAGCCTCCTGAGAACTTCCAGCTCCAGTGCGAGTGTTCACAGGCATCTGTTAAAACTTGGAACTTAGCATCCATTGATTAAGTTCTGAAAACAACTGACTGAAAAACTTCACTGATACAAAGGTAGATGCTTGATAAAGATGACTGACAGATAACAACAGACTGATAAGGGAAAAAGATACGAAAAGAAAGATACAGACCCGACTTAACAAAAGACAGACTAGCGCCCCAAACCTAGACTAAGGGTTTTGGTAAGCAGGTGGTACGGACACACGGGATCTCCATCTTCTAACAACGAGCCTAGTCTTCATCGATGATGATCATGTCCTCGTCGTCGTCTTCCTCGAGGATGAGCTCAGGCTCAACCTCCTCATCCTCGTCTTCGGCGTGGATGTTCTCGGCAGGTTCAATCTCCTCGTCCATGCTTGGCTCTTGCTCCACGTCCGGCTCTTCCACTATTCTGTCCTCCGGGTCCTCGACAACCGAGGGAACCACGGGGTGGAGTTGGTTGTACAGCTGGTGTACCTCCTCATGAAGCATATCATTGAACTATTCAATCTGAGTTGTGTACTGCCGCAGTCCGTGAAGCTCGGCCCTGGTGACGTCCTCGCGAATCCAAGTGGCATCGCGCTGCTGGATGGCGCGAATCACGTTCCGGTTGGCCTGCTCCAGGGAGGTTCGGGCCTCATAGAATTCCAGGCGTGAGTGGTAGAAGTCATGCTCTAAGTTTTCCAGCTCAGCCTTCAGATTCTTGATCTCCTCCTTTAGGTGTTTGTGGGTGCGACGGGGAAAGCGATGACCGTTGGAGGCTTCGCCAGTCTCTTCTCCAGTGCGTGGTGCCAGTTGGTGGCGTGGCACACCATTGGGTCCAGTCGACTTGCGAGCAGTCAGCTTGATGCGAGCCATGTCTGGATAAGGTAAGTTAGATGAGGAGTAAAAAGGCTAGCAAGAAAAGGCAAAGGCATACTATCCCAACGAACTTAGAGAGGAAGTTATTAACTTAAGTGAACATGACATGATGCATGATTCGTTTCTACGGAACAAGGCAATATAATAAATAACAAGGTACTTAGGGCTTAAAACATGTTGTCTCGCTATCTAAAGTTGCCACACACAAGACAAGATGAGAAAGGCAGTTTGGACCCAAAATAGCCAAGTTTAGTTTGTTTGGACTCAAAGATCTTTTGAAGTTTTCGCAAGAACACTGCAACGTTATAGTGAGATGCTCCGATGCCACTCTGTGGCGGAACGGTCCTAATCCCATGGCCCACAGGTCCCTGTCAGCCTCTGACAGCCGAACCTATGTTCCACGTGACCAAGACGGTTCGTCACCGGGCTGCATCAGCGCCCATCGTCCACAGGATCATCTCACCTTTCGGTTACAGCACTGGATACTTTTACAAATAACATCAGAATACAGAGCGGAAGACTTAAATAACATTAGTTTTACAAACCGAGGTTCCAAATAAGATTAAAGGTGCAGTTATTACAAACCAAGTTCGGATGATAGAAATAGGCAACGTAGTGGAGTACAACAAAATAAAGATACTTGCAATCACCCAGCCCGAGGGTGTACACTTTATTCTTCGGCCTCATCGGCCTCTTCCTGGACGATGGTCATGCAGCAGGGCGCAAGACACATCAGGGACTCAGTCATACCTGCAGCATGGGTAACAAACCCTGAGTACTGGGGTACTCAACAAGACTTACCCGACTAAAGAAAAGGAAGAAGACTCAGGGATGAGAGGCTTAGGGTAGTCAAGGTAAGGCTTAAGCAAGAGCAAGTATTTTGCAGAAAAGCATTTTGTAAACCTTGTTCTATTTTAGAAAGATTCAGGCATTTCTCAATTCTTCATTGTTCATGATTCATTTTACCTTCCAAAACATACCTAGTTGAGAACCACTCTCCGTTGACAGTCAGTGACCAAGTCTCCATAATCGAGGAGCAACGTTAATCTGGATAAATAATACTCAGCTGAGGATCCCTATCCACACTGCATATGTAGCACCCAAGCTTGCATATGCCAACTCGTCTACCACGATTCCTCCAAGATTGGATCGGTCCTACGCCACCCGGAAGTACAGTACACCACTCATATCCAGGCACGACGACCACGTGGGTACAAGCTACTTCCGCCATCTCGGCACTCCCAGTGCGCGGTTGTCGGTCCCAATCAAGGAGTCCTCGGAGCCAGAGCTTTCCGAAGTATGTGAATAGTTACAAGTCTTGACCAGCAGATCCCCATACGGATGGTCCCTAATTTTTCTACCAGAACTATACCTCGGTTATATCTCACCCAAGCGTAATAGTCCTGTCAGTTTTTCAACCCTGTCCCGGTCGGTGTCAACTGTTGAGTCCCGGACTAACACATGACGGCACCGTACGCTTGGACAACCTCTCCTCGCTGTTGACTAGGTACGGATCAGATACTTAGCCAACAGTCGGGGAGTAAAGTCAAATTCCCATAAAAATTCTTTAAGTGATCACACTTTTGAAATTGACATTTTTATTGCAAATCTATTGAATAGCGTTACTAAGCATTTCACAAATAATTTTTAAACAGGGCGGGGTATTTGCCGGTGGAGGTAAATAATGCACGCAATAGGTCATCGCACAACTCCTATAACCTAATGCAGTAGTTGAACTCAAAGGCATTTTAGGTAAACTTTTATAAAAACAAGGAAGGGTTAAAATGCACCGGGGCTTGCCTTGAAGAGCAAAAAGGACAGGCTCGGGGTCGGCAGTGCAGATGTCGGAGCTCGGGGTCGCCTCGGGGGTAGGTTCGTCAGCGGCTGCCTCGACTTTGATACCTTCTCCTTCAGACACTACACGTATGCAATGATGTATGCTTATGAGGATGCTGACAAGAACAAGAGACTTGCTAAGGCGCAGGACAATTCCACTGATTCTAGAATACAACTTTCCACGTGAAAGTAATTTCTAGAGTGGACATAAAGTTACCTATCTCTTCCCCTAAGCAAGATTAATCAAACCTATTAAGCATCATCTAGTAAACCTAAGCATAAGTCATGCATGGCATCACAAACACCATAGACCAGCTGGGTGGGGGTCTATGAACAGCAAACAATCCCAAAAGTCACATCACAGGACATACAACATAAACCCTAATTGCTTTTCTACTTTTCCTAATTATTTAAAAAGGTCATTTTATGCAGTTGCTCCAAAATTTACCCAATTAATCTCATAAGTTCATTATGGTATAAATAGATGACAAAACAAATTTCATAATTTTTGGAGGTCATTTAGGTGCCTAACAAAAATCAAACATTTAATTAACAAAAGGCACTATTTAACAATTAAAATAAAAGCCCAAAAATCAACTTGTTCCAAAAGGCCTCAAAATTAAACCAGAGACTAAACATGACATAACTAGCACATAAAAAAATTATCTCATGATTTTTGGAGCTACACATGATTTTCTAAAAATCTAAAACTATCCATTTCTTAATTAAAAGAAGGATTTTTCATTTTTCTAATTTTTGCAGAAAGGTAGGGTTTCTTATTTTTCTAAAATACTACACAGTGCAAGGAGCATACCACATTTTTCTCCGGATTTAAGGAGCAACAGATTAATTCTCACAAAAAAGAGAAAACGGGACACTATTCACATTTTTCAAAAAAAAAAGAAAAGAGCACTGTGCTTCTTCCCCGTGGGCTCGGCGCGCACGCCGGCGAGAGCGCGCGGCGGACCGGCCGCTCGGGCCTCGCGCTGGGAAAACAGAGGGCAGGGGAAGCTTCGTGGGCTCACCGGGGGTCGGGAACGGGGAACGGCGAGGCAGTGCAAGGGTCGGAGGAGGGAGTTCGACGGCGGCGGTGCCTCGGCGAAGCTCTTCGGCGGCGAGCAAGCGTTCCGGCGGCTCTGTTCATCAAAAGGGATCACCGGTGTGCGGTTAGGAGCGCACCGAGGTGAGGGAAAGAGGACGGGGGTCGGAGGGACGGGAGGAACACTCACGGCGACGAATTTCGCCTTTCACCGCGGCGGGGCCGTTCGCCGGAGTCGAGGACGGATTGCTTGCGCCGGCGAAAGGAGGGGCGGAGGGGTGAAATTAGTTGCTCGGGAAGGTGGACAAGCTCAAGGCGAAGGTGATGGGGTGCTCAGCGGGCTCCGGGGCGGTCCGGTGGCTCGGGTTGACGGGGTTGCGCCGGTGGCGGCAACGGCGGGAGCTCGGCGGCTTTTATAGCCGCGGGGCGGCGCTGGGGGTCCGGGCGAGGGGTGAGGAGCGCTCGCGCGGCACTAACGGAGGTAGGGAGCAAGGTAGGGCGGCGCGACGAGGGCAGGGAGCTCGCGTGCGGCGCGGCGGCTTGCCGGCGGCCGGCATCCGCCCGCTGTCCGCGGCCGTAGGGGAAAAGGAGGAGGGTAGGGGTCGGCGAGGCGGAGGTAGGGGCCGGGGAGGTCGAGCGCCTGCGCTGACCGCGCGCGGCACGGGCGCGGGTCATCCGGTCGGCGTGGCCGGCGCTCCGCTGCCGGCGGCCGGGGCCCCCCCTGCTTTAAAGTTCGTGTGCAGTGACATCACCTTCCCCTTTCTCTGAAAATTAGAAATTACTCCCAAAATTTGAACTACACAAAGAAAACTCAAAATACCAAAGTTGCTTAAAATTTTGAGATCTACAACTTTGCCAATATAAACTTTTTATGAAACTCAATAGTTTTTGAGATAATTTTGAAAACTGAAAAGGGGACAAAATTGAAGTTTGAAAGAATTTGAAATTACTTCTGATTTTGTATTGAAACTTGAAAATCTACAAACACCAAAGTTGTTCCTTATTGCAAGATCTACAACTTTTCTTATTGGGCCAACTTCAAATTTTGAATCGTTTTTGAATTAGAAAAAAGAGGTAAAACTAGAGTTTGGAAATTTAGGGTTTTTCAAAAGGGATTTAAATTCTGTTTCTGATTTTGAACTTTGATCAACACAACAAAACATCAAGATACTTAACTGAACAAGATTCACACAAAGCTAGACACAGAGATGAAATTACCATTTTGCCCTTATAGGAAGATTTGGGCCTTTAGGGTTTTTTGAAAAAGAGATCACTACACAAGTCACCTCAGAAAAAGGTAAATGCAAAACAAGAATTAGGAAAACATAAATGCATGGCAAGAATGATTAATGACTAAAGATGATGACATGTCAGGTTAATTACATATTAAACACCAGAGGTGTTACAAGCTGTCCGCAGGTCTGGGCGGCAAAGAAGATACATGGGATGGTCCTCAGCGGATTAGGGGGAGCTCGGCGTTGGGCAGGTCGCGGCCACCAACGCGGCGCCGCTCGTCGATGCATGTCGGTTCGGCAGGTAAGACGCGACAAGGCACAGACGGCGTGGGCGGCCAAACGTGCTGGCCCCCAACTTGCGGAGAGGGTTGTGGCAGTGGAGACGATTATGACAGAACCGACCAATTTATAAGAGCACAAGTGCGAAAACCTCTGCCAGACCAGCTGAATTAGCGCACTTGAGCCCATATAAACCCGGTAGTCTGTGAAATCCTGAGGGATTTCATACTTTTCCAACATCTCAGCCAAGATCGCATGGTCAAGCAAATACAAATCATGTTCACGGAGCTTTACAGCAGAAATAAAATTACAAAAGAGTTCACAAATAATAATACAAGTGGAGTTCCACTTAATTTTAGAAGAAACAACGTAGCTTTGAAATGAATACCATAATATAAGTTCAAATACTTTGCTAGCTTGTGTGACATCCTCCAACAACAGCATAAAGAGGAGAAGTATGGAACTGCCGAGCCCACCGACACTGGTCATCACCTTTTGGCAGACCTAACCTTCACCTGCAACAAGGTGAGATAAACCCTGAGTACTCGAATGTACTCAGCTAGACTTACCCGTCGTAAACCAGAAATAAAGTGATACCAAAGAGTATGCAAGGCTGATATAAACAATGGAGCTAGATAACTTTATTTGCAAAAGGAGCTTAAGATAAAGTGTTCATCATTTTAATTATATGAGCAATCATTTTTATCCTATTCCTTAAACCCTAGGTTTTGCACCTGCACTAGAGCACTCACTTGAATCTAGCAAACAATAATATAATATCATATCAGGTTTGCTTTGTCAATATTTTAGTTGAACCATCAATGTCACATGGAGTTGTATCGTGGTGAAGCTCGACATAGTTTCCCACTAACCGGGGGAGACGGCGACTCGAATCAAATTAGAAACCAGCTGGCGAAAAACCTTTAATACAAACTCACAATTTCCCCGTCGGGTCCATGCATTGGGTCACCGCTCGATACTGTTCATGGTGGTAATCGTCGCGGCTCACAGCACGGACCACCCAATTGGAGCTAAACGATGGCCACACGAGGCAGATCGTGTTTCCATACTAGAGGGTGCGACACGGGTTGAGACCGGCCCGAACAGCGTCTAACCGGCTTCGGGATCGACGATTACGGCACCAACAACCCTAAGTAAAAGGGCGCTTTCAAAAATAAACGAGGGCCAATATCGATACAAACCTACACGATCCAACGGATGAGCTGCCCCCAAGTTTCCAAACTTGGTGCCTTGCCTTCCAGTTGACCGTATTTCATTACTACTCAGGTTCTTTTTCACGATAGCAAATATAGCCAACCGTGATTTAGTAACTATCCATCAGGGTATTATGGGAGCATTCTTAACTACTACTTTTATTAAGCAGACTAAGCAATTCTATATTGTACTAACTAACAGGATAACAAGGCAGGTATGATCAATAATCAAGGAATGGTAATGCAACGATTAGGATCAATCAAATCCTATACCTAATGCAGCACAATATAAAATACTCAATTAAATTAATTGTAAAAGCTGGGAGACTTAATAATGCTCCGGGGCTTGCCTGGGAACCAACACTAGGTTAGTGTTTGTTAGGTGGTACTCGTTTGACGAGCATCTCCGCTGCAGCACTTGCTTAACCCTGCATCTTCGGGATAATCCACCAAACATCGTCTTCGGGTTTAGCCTCATCATCACATCCTTCATGATGTATCTACCGTTACCTAAATAAGATGGGCAATGCAAGCGTATGAATGCAAGAGAAACGTTTACGAAGCAAACACAAGCATACATAAGCAATCAGGATAACTACTAAAAGAAAACATAGTTCTAACACACAACATAGGATAAACACTTCGGCATGTTATACGTATAATAAGGTGTGACACACGTAAATTAGGCACTCATGGTGGCTAATTATAACAATCAATCAAGACTACGTTACACACATCACACAATGGAACGCATGTGTGCACATATGGCTTCTACTTTAGTTGAACAAGTTAACCAACATTATATAACATATTTATATAACACATTAGGTTGATTAACTTAATAACAGGGAATGTACAAACTAAATATTATCAAGTCATGACATAGCATCAAGGATCACATAATCAACATTAAGCTATAGCAATCAACTTTGGTTCATTTACATAATTTGGATAACAACACAGCATGTACTTTAAACAGCTATAACTAGAGCTACACATATCCAAATAAGGTGATCCTAGGTTTTCTTGAAAGCTAATAAAATTACCTAAAACTTTGCTATTATCACTTAAGCATGATTCAGCCATTAAAAAGACCAAACATAACAGACAAGCACTTCTGTCCAAACTTTGGACAGAATATTATATTCATCTTCAAACAGTCATAACTGGAGATCTAAAGCACCAAAGGACTTGACATAAGACTTATTAGAAAGCTTATCAAGTTGCCTACAACTTATTTATTATTATCTTAAGTTGATTAAGCAGTTATCAAGGCTAACTAACTCAAACAAGTAAATCTGTCCAGACTTGGACAGATTCTGACTTCTAACTTTAAACATATGCAACTCAAGTTTCAGAAAACCAAAAATAGTGATCCAAGATAATTTAGAAAGCTTATGAAAAGCACTACAACTATTATATTAACATGAACACATGATTTACAACTTAAACTAGCCAAACAGTTCACTCTTCCAGATCTGCACAGAAAGCATATAAAACCTGACAGCAAACTTGTAACAGCTATAACTCCTAAACCACTTGGTCTAAAATCATAAAATTTTAGTACAAACAAGATAAAGAAGTTATCTACAACTTTTGTATAGAACACATCTACATAAAACATAATTATCATCATGAATGAATTGCCACAACAGAAACTGCTCTAGCAGCCATTTCAGCATATTAACAAATTCACTTCACTAATTATTTGGTTAACATGTGAGCACACATATAAGCTATTAAAACACTTCTAATATTCATGAACATGAACACATAATGATCATCTCAGATTAATATACAACAAAGGCAACCATTCACATATGTACATTTTCATTTATCACTATACTTTCATTAATTAAATAATCAACAAACATAGACATTATTTTTAAGTGATGTTGTAAACATATAATTTGGGGTTCATATTTTTACTGATGATAGATAATGTCAAATCATGACTACTATAAAAATATTACACATTCAGGTATTATAATTTATTTTTTAAAAACAGGACAAGTTTTATTCACAAAAATGCATGTGCGATCAAAATAAATCTACAAATCATATTTTCTTTAAACACATGGTCATGATAAAATTACCTAAGCTACAACAACATCATAGGAAGGCAGTGGAACTACCTTTTTCATTTTTACATGCAAACATTTATCACAAATTTTTTTAATTCATTTAATGAGCTGAAAGCAGAATAAACTCATAACTAATTCATACATGCACCAAACATTCTGAAACTTTTATCACAGTACACATATCACATAAAAAGCTTACCATAAAACTTTCACAGCAATCTAAGCAATACAACAGCAGATATAATTTTATCCCTATTCATACTATTTAACACAAATAAATTATTATAGCAGAAACTATCAACTAACACACAACATTTTATACATTCACTGGACAGTATCCTTCACGAGGATTCCAAAAAGTCCTTACTTTCAATTTTTTAGCATTCCTACGATTTACTACACATTTTACAACTTTGAGCCATATTTACCTATTAAAAGAAAAACGAAAACTGAAAACATATATTGCATTTGGAACCCTAGAACCTGCAAAAATCATTTAGGGACTTATTTGAAAACATATGAGTCATGACACTTTGTACAAAAACCCAACAAAAAGTTTCAGCTTCGCTAGAATACCCTTTCACCATGGATTTACGGCACACGACGGGAAGACGATGGGGATGGCCGGCTTCAGGGAGATGGAGACCACCTAGGGTTTGGGGCTGGTCCGGGGCGCTGTTGCTGCTTCTGCAGGGGGCCTTCAGTGGTGCTGCTGCTGCCTGCGCTCAGCTACGCCGCTGCTACATGCGGCCATGGAGGGGGCGCGCGGAGCCGCGGCTCCTAGCGAACGTGCGCAGAAAGGGCACAGAGGGAGGGGAAAAGCAGGGAGGAGGAGAGGGGCGCCAGGAAGGGCGACCGCTGACTGCTGCCTGCCTGCTCGCCATGGGAGAAGAAGGGAGCAGAGGAGAGAGCTGATGTCCTGCTGCCATGGGAGGAGAAGGGAGAAGTGGCCATGTTGCTGGTTCCCTTCTGCTGGAAGAAAGAGAGAAGGGAGCTTCTGCTGCACGGGAGAAACCGAGGGGAAAGGAGAGAAGCGCTTGGCTCTTCTTGCGTGAGGGGCCAGAGGGCACTGCCCTTCTGCGCCAATGGAAGGGGAGCGCAGGCGCAGCCTCGGGACGAGGGGCGCGACCTTTTGCGCCAATAGGAGGAGGGAGCGGCAGGTCTCGGGATGCGGCCTGTCGCCCACGGTAAGAATTGCCATAAATTTTCTTTCCCAATTCTGCCTATTTCTGGAAACTTTCGGTCAAGATTAAAAATTGTGAATACGGATCAAACGGACTCCGATTCTGACAAAACTAATTTTGTTGTCGCCGTCTCAACGAGTACTCCGACTTTCGTTAAAGACGCTCAGTCAAATTCCAAATCGTTTGTCCGGTAACGTTCGTCGACGGCAGCTTCGCGGTGACCGAAATTCCAATTTTCGCAATCTAGACTTAGCCGATTTATGGAACCTGAATTCAGCACTGTATTCCATCTTGCGGGCTCGTTTTCACTATTTTCGGCACCGATCCAGGTCTTGACCATAAAACAAAATTTGTTCCTCTCGATCTGTACTACAACTTTCGTTTAGGGCACACTGTCATGCAGGCACTCAAAGAGGTCGTTCAACACTGGTCAAAACAGTCACTCGATAGGGTTCAGATTACGGTCTCTCGTCAGTCGGGATATTTTCCGGTCGTCTGCTCAATACAAAACTTTCATAACTTTTGCTCGTGAGTCCATAGATAATTGATTCGGCATAATTGCAAGACTCGGTTGAACTCAACTGATCTTCTTCACTTAATTCGTGATTATAGGTCAAGCTGTGACTCGTCATTTCCTGCGACTTTTTGATTCCAAACTTCACGAAACTTTTCCACTAGTTACTATAGACAGGAACTGAGGTGAGGCACATGAAAAAGTCATGTTTGGCAGAAATCTTGAATATTCTGGAATTGGGCAACTATTTTTAATTGGCTCTGTTAATTAATTCCTTAATAACTTAAACTGGGTTCTGTCTCTGAGGTTGATCCCAAAACTTCTGTCACCACTGACAATATTAGAAATTATCTCTCGATCATCGCCTGACATAACATGTCTGTGTTTAAACTGACTGCTCGACTGACATCAAACACCTGGGGTGTTACAACGATGACGGTGTGCGAAGAGGACAATGGCGAAGCAGGAGCAACGGAGGTCTATGCATATTCAAACCCCTGCGATTTGAACCACATGGTGGTCGACTGCACAGATCGCCGGGGCAGGCACGGCGCGTTGCTGGGATGGGAGAGGAAGGGAGATCTAAGGGTCACCTGTGCATCGACGAGTTAGGGCAGGCCAGAGCCCTTGAAGAAGGCGACGACCTCCCAGCAATTGATCTGAACGCCGCAGTCCAGGTCCACACCGCGAAAGGAGGCGCCAAAGGCAGCCTCCATCGCCCCCACAGCGGAGGACGGTGACAGGCGGCCGGAGAAAAGGGAGGGACGATGGGTGTCGCCGGCAGCAAGGGCATCTAGTCGACGAGATCGGTGGGATACGGGTTGGTGTGCGATGTGGCCGATTGATTTCGGGAAGGAGGCAGAGAGAGATCTGAGAGTGGAGAAATGGATGGGAAGTTGGGCACGAAAGGACAAGGAGGAGCGGATAAAAAATGGGAAGGAACAGATGAGGAGGAGTGGAGAAATAGGCTGAGCAGTGCGCTGTATGGATAATAGATTATTAAATGTGTGTGTGCGTATGGTTGGGTAAGCGCCCGCTTCGGATAGAAGTCTTTACCTTATTCTTTTCATTTTCTTTATTTATCATATTTATTCATTTTAAAAAATTCGATTATTACTGAAATTATCTATTTTATTTTTTTTATTTTTCATGTTCATTTTTTTATATATTACGTGAGATACATATGATATTCACGTAGCATGTATGTAATGTTCTACAATATGTTTTTAGAGGTTCGCATAATATAAATAAGTCGTTTCATGATTATCTTTGAGTATCAATATAGTACTCGTGAGATTTTCTTAAATAAATTCCTTTTATGTTATTTTTTATATTGTGTTTTTTGTATTTTTATTCTACCTTTTTCTTATCTAGTATTAAAATTATTTTTTATTCTAATTTTTTATGCTTTACTTTTTATGTTCTAGTTTTTCATTTCATAATATGTACACGACATATTTGCGTGGTATACATGTGATCTTTTAATTTTTTTTGTTTTTCTTATTTAATATATTTTTTTATATGTTTATAAATTTTATTTATGTTTTTATATTTTTTTATTATTTTACTTTACTTAACTAATTTAATAATTTTAATTTTTACTCTTTTTTAGATACACGCATGTTTGTATAGTGTGTGGTATTCTATGATTTTTTTATACTCTAATTTATTTTGTTATGTTCACGAATATACATGTGATGTTATATGATGTACTTTATGATATTCACTCAGTTTGCATGTGATGTTCGTATAGTATACATGTGAGATTCATGTAGTGCACGTGGAATGTTCTACGATATATGTATACATATGATATTCTATTGTGTATATTATGATGTTTATGTATTATAAATGAGATTTTCCATGATTATCTTCAGGTATGAATGATGTATTGCATGGTGTATTTTATACTATTTAAATAGTGTCCATGTGATATTCTTTTAAGTTTTTCTATTTTGCATGACTTTGTCCTTTTTCTTATTTTTATCTTGTACTATTTTTTTATCTATTGATGTTATCTTTATTTTTAATTTGGGATGTTTATGTAGTAATAAAAATGAGATATTTCATGATTATACGTACCCATGAGATGTTTATGTAATATATACTCTATGTTCTACGATGTATTATGTGATGTTCATGATTATAAATGAGATATTCCATGATTATCTTTGAATGTTCACATAATATTCGTAAGGTGTTCTATAGTATATTCTAGGTTGTTCTAGTAGCATCTACGTAATGTTGTGCATTTTTATTATTTTCTTTTTTACGTGATGTTTTGCATTATATTTTCCCTTCAACTTATTTACGTTTTATTTTTATCTTTCATATTTTCATTTACCTCATTTCTACTCATAATTTTTCCTTTGAGTTCTGTGTTTTCTGTTTTGTTTTCCCCTTACCTTTTTTTTCCATATTTCATGAATTATTTGGTAGTACCTTTAAGGATAGAATATTGTTTTTTATTAGACTTAAAGGAGCTGATGATTTAATAACAAAACTATTTCACAATACGGTGTAGTGGTGGAGAGTAGTATCTATGTAATTAAGGTGTGTAGTGGTGGAGAGTAGTATCTGTGAAATTAACGGTCTTGGGTTTAAATCTTCTTATACTACTTTTACTTATATATATATATTTATATTATATTATATTTATATATGCATTTATTTATTAGATTCTTACGTGTTATCGTCATTGTTCTTTATGTGTACGGCTACAACGTTTGGAGTAGCGCGCGGAACCGCGTCATCGGGGAAGCTGGAACTGGAACCTTCCAGCGGACGGGAGCAGACCTGCTGGTCCAATAGCCAACCAAAATCAGCCCACGAGCGCGTCATCCTGGAGTAGCGCGCGGAACCGCGTCATCGAGGAAGCTGGAACCTTCCAGCGGGCGCGAGCGCTGGCCCAATAGCCGACTGAAATCAGCCCACGAGCACACATGACCCAAAAAATTGGGTGATCGGCAGGGGACTAGCTGTCTGGTAGCTATGCGCCCCCGGTGGATGAGGCGTAGTTGAGGATAAAGGTAGAGAGAAGTGGAACAAGAAAAAAAAAAGGAGGGGAAAAAGAAAAAAAAACGAGTATTATAGACATTTCAACTAATGAAACTAGAGGCAAAAAGGGTTATTTCACACAGTAAGCTACAGCCAAAACTGCTTTAACCAAAGCTGAAGCTCCACGAAATGCGCCCTAAGAAAAATATGTTGCCTCTTTCAAAAAAAAAAAATGCTGCTACATTCACATAGTTTACAATGATACCCATAAATACAGGTTTCATAGATTCTTATGGCATAATAGAAGGGCATCAACGAAAAGTACGACCATGCACGTTTTGGAGCCACATGGCAGGCCATCTCAGATCATTTAACGTCCACTCCTATTCCCAGACCAAACGGTTAATAGGGTAGCTCAACAAGATAAGTGGCCGAATAACATGCGTAACACCTAACATTTCAATGTACTCTACACAATCGATTCAACTGCTGTCCCCAAATTGGATTGCTGATCCTATATTGGGCACATACACAATTACATTGGTGCACTCTAAAAGAATGAGAAGAATTATCAGGATTCCAAGAATGAAACTCAGCAATTTTTTTTTTTAATTTGCCACAGGCACCGGCAAGCATATCACCCAAGCATGTCATATTCCCCAACCAAATTGCTGTACCTGCCAAGAAAAAAAATACAATGACCTTAGTGGCACAACTACGGAATGAAAAAACTGCTAAAAAATCTCAGAGCACAGACACTTCAATAAACAAAAACTAGGCTTACGAAATAAATCAATCATTATAGTTGTCACTAATGAAACAAAATCCAAAAGGTCAAAATAATAGATGATCACTCTTGTTTTCATTGCCCAGGTCAAACCCTGAGTTATCATGTTCATTTCTTTAGAGCCCACATCCCAGTTCATACATATACCCCAAGTTCAAATGAAAACGAATCCAAGAAAATCAGGCCAGGCACAGTGGTAAACCGTGGCCTGGAGACCTAAACCTAGTAATGGGCTTACCACCCCAAAACTCCACCAAACCAATTG
The DNA here is from genome assembly GCA_009763385.1 of Coix lacryma-jobi var. lacryma-jobi. Lineage (NCBI taxonomy): Eukaryota > Viridiplantae > Streptophyta > Magnoliopsida > Poales > Poaceae > Coix > Coix lacryma-jobi. The sequence continues at coordinate 110,828,882 of CM019825.1, forward strand.
CATCATAAGGTAACACCCACCCAATCCAACCCACCCCACGTCTTGATCCAAACCCAATCAAACCACATGCTATTAAAACCAGATCAGATCACACATGATTCTTTGGACAGGTTTGCAGCGGCGGTGGCCACGTGCCTGGCTCGCCACAGCGGTTGCAGCATGGCCCACGAAGCCCGCTGCGGCTGCGACTGCCTCGATGCCGCGCCTCATCACAGCTGCGGCGGCAGTGGCCGACTCCTGATATGGCTCCCCGTCGTCAAAGGCAACCGGCCGCAAAGACAGGCCTCATCGGCCATATCACGGTTGATGATGACAGCTTGCCCTGAAGAGCACTGACTGAAGGAGAATAGAATTGGTAGAATACTAGTTGATGGTTGATATATTGCATTGGGGCCTCATGGGCTGATTATATAGAGTACATCTCTCACAACTAAAAAGAGTAAAGAGTGGACACTATTTTGGTGCGATAAAAAATCTCCTCACTTTCGTCCTGCCTCCGTGCGATCCAAAGTTTTTCGCGGTGCGATTTTTGGCACCAACATGTGGCCCCGTGCCCTCTCCACCCGCCTCCCCGCTTGCCCCTCGCCAAAAAAAAATCCGCCTGGTTCTCGGCGGACTCCACCGCTGCCTGGCTCTCGACGGACGCCCCCGCCCCTTCCGATGCCGTAGCCCCACCCTGTCAAGCCGCTGCCCCGCCCCCACCGACACTGCTGCCCCACCCCATCATGTTGCCTCCCAGTTCGCCGATAATGCCACAACTCCTTCCTGTTCCATGGCTAGGGTTTCTAGCCGCCACCCCGCCTGATCTGTTCGCCGGTGCCACCCTGCCGCTTGCCATCGCGGCCAACCAGCCGGGGGCGCAAAGGGGCGTGCGTCCACCAGGCGGAGGCGAGGAGGTTGATGCGGAAACACGCCTTTGGCCATGTGCGCCACGAGCGAGATTTGGGGAGAGGGACTGACGAGGCTACGATGACGACGGGCGCCAGCTACACAAGACGTGGGTGCCTTCTCTCTCACCCGACACCCTGAAAGATCGATCCATGCCAGCCAATGCCACTACGTGCTTCTGGTTTTACATTGTGCATCCCTTATTGCCTATTCCCTCCACACCTTCTTTAGTGCTCCCCATCTATCACTGACGCCTAGCTTCCTGGATGCATCGCCATCATCTCCTTCTGGTAGCTGACATCTAGCTGCCTACGACATCGTCTACGCCTACTTCAGGTCTGGTACTATGCTCTCTGGGATTTTTCCTCAGTTCTTGCGCTGCTTGCCTTCCAAGCTAACACTCTTGGTTTAGATGGAGATGGAACCGGTGACACCAACCATCCAAATGCTATCTGCCTGTCGGCCAGCAATCACCTCTGCTCCAACTCCTAGCCACGACTGCACCAACCCCATCACCTTCCTAGCCTACCCTATCCATCCAAGCGGTTGCGGCGGCATGGCCAATGGAGGCCAGGGAGTCATGGATTGACGACGAGCAAAAGGTGCCACGAGGTGGAACAAGAGGACTCCATCTCACAGGCTTGGACCATGTTATTTGACCTGTAGTAGGAGCCGGTCTCCAGTTAGAACGGTACCTTACTTTTTCATGATTATGCACACCATCTATTTGTTGAAATGACACTTAGATTTCTATCATTGTTGCAGCTGATTATTGAGGGTCTTACAAATTTCGGTAGGGAACAGGAGAATGCCATTGCTGTACCTGATTATTTGAGGGCCTTATAATTTTGACAGGGTGGTCATGTCAATGCCATCAAGAATGCAGTGTTTGACTTCGTATGTTACTTTTTTGAGATTATTTGAATACACCACATCATCTATTCGACTCTACCAAGGGGTACAAGGATGAGTAATAGTAATGGTTGGCCAGATCATACAACCATTTAGAGCATCAAGGAGTATGCATCAACAGTCTTGAAAAGTTCTATTTTGTTATGCTACCTTGCATGTTTATATAAACTAGCTTTGTTATTTCTTGCATATTTATATGAACCAGCTTTGTTGTTTCTTGCATGTTGTGATATGAAACTCTCTGCAGTATAGCTATGCCATTGCCATCTGCAGGTTCTTGGGGTTGTTCAGGTCAAGAGTTTCTGAAAGCTTGTGCTACACGATCGCCTACCAAGCTGAACACAACCATTCTGCTCTTGGTCCTATCCATGCCACTGCCTGTTGGAGTATAATGAGTCTAGGCCCATGAGGCCCATGTAACTATGACAATATGGCTACCCTCTAGGGTTGGCCCAATAACTGAATCACTCTCTCTAGCATGGTATCGAGCTAGGGTTTCTCTCTCCCTCCCACCCTCTCCAGCTGCAGCCGCCGCTGCCGGCGCGCCGCCGCCGCCCAGTCATGGCCGGCGGCCATTCTTCTCCCCCTCCTCCCTCCTCCCCCTCCTCCGCGGGCGCCGCAGGCACCACTGCGGGCGCCGCGCGAGCCGACGCCGCCCCTGCGGGCGCTGCGCGAGACGCTGCCGCCGCTGCGGGCGATGCATCCGCCGCAGCGGGCGTCGCGGGCGCCGCGCGAGCCGCAGCCACCACCATAGCCGGCGGCCGTCCTCCCTCCTCCTTCCCTGCTCCCCCTTCCTCCTAGGGCGCACGCCCAGCAAACGCCAGAGCCGCCGCCGCTGCCTCGCACTCGGGCGCGGGCGGCGCGGCAGCCACCACCATAGCCGGCGGCCGTCCTCCCTCCTCCCCCTTCCCTGCTCCCTCTTCCTCCTGGGGTGCACGCCCAGTAGACGCCAGAGCCGCCGCCGCTGCCTCGCACTCGGGCGCGGGCGGCGCGGGCACGCTCGTCCTAGGCGCCGCTGAAAGGTCCTAGTTTGGTTTTGGTAATTGAGTGACAACTTTAGGTGGACTAATGGTGTTTGAAGTGAATTACACAGGTGATTAGTCCATAGGTGATCATGTGTGAGCAACATATGCCATAGAGGTGAAATGGCTTGGAAGATGTTGCAAGGCTCACACATGTGAAGAAGGAGCTTAATGCATATGTGACATGACATATGGTCATGTGGCTAAGATGGAGAAGATCAAGGCAAGACTTGGCTTGATGGACCGGTTGCGAAGGTGAAGGGCAAGTTGAGGCTTTGAAGCCGTTGGTACCGAGTGTCGGGAGGCTTAAGCAAGACTTGGCGCCGAAGGACCGAAGCGATGGTGAAGAGCAAGTGATGTCAAGATCGATGGACCATGGAGGCCATGTGATGATATGAAGTGGATCATATCATTTGATGAAGAGGTTGGTGCATGTGTTGCATCAACACCGGAGGAGATGGAATGGAATGCGCAAGGCAAAGGTATAATTGTAGGGCATTTCATTTCACCGGTCATAGGTGTGTAGAGAAGTTTATGACCGGGTTTAGGATAGATGGCCGTACTATTAAGAGGAGCAAACTTGTTTGCATATCGGTCATCTAGTGCCACTTGAGCGATCTAACTTTGCGATGTTACTAAGATCGAGTGGCGTGGTGAGAGCAAGAGAAAATCCTTTGAAAAAGATTGTGAAAATGCTAACACACTTGCACAAGATGATGAACACTTGTTGGTGTTAGCACATTTGCAAAGGAGAAGTTGTTGGACTTGTTTTGGATCAACACAGGGAAGAAAATGAAGTTTTCTGTGTACGGTCGGTGGTACCGACCAGGGTGGTCGGTGGTACCGCCCATAGGTGCTGCGTGCAGCCTTCTCTGTAATGGGGCGTTTTTGGCCTGGCGGTGGTACCGCCATTACCTCGGTACTACCGCCGGCGGTGGTACCGACCGATGGTCGGTGGTACCGTGGCCCTGAGGAGTTTTCGCGAGGCTCTCTGTAGTTTTTGAAAATGGCTTGCCGGTAGTACCGCCATTACCTCGGTACTACCGCCCACGGTGGTACCGACGCAAGGTCGGTAGTGGCTGGTTTTTCGCGAGGCTCTCTGTTGTTTTGAAAAATGGCTTGCCGGTAGTACCGCCATTACCTCGGTACTACCGCCCACGGTGGTACCGACGCAAGGTCGGTAGTGGCTGGTTTTTCGCAGAGCTCGCTGTTCGCGGCGATTTTGGCCTGGCGGTAGTACCGCCATTACCTCGGTACTACCGACCTCGGAGGAACCGACCAGGGGTCGGTGGTTTGCCGAAATCAGCGGGATGTGAGGAAACGGCTAGTTTGACCAAGGCCGGTACTACCGCCCAGGAGGGGCCGGTACTACCGGCAAAGCGCAAAAAGGTGGGGATCGGGCCGCCGCCCTTCCCCCTCTATATATAGTCGTTGTGGCCGGCCCTAGGAAAGGGTTGGAGCACTCCAAAGCCTTGGTGGCTGGTGTGGATGTGCCTGGGAGCTTTCTAACTCGCTTGTGCTTGCTAGTGTGCGAATCTATTGCGAGTGAACGATTCTAGTGCGTTGCTTTGAGAGATTGCATCGAGTGGCACTAGGTGTTCGAGTTGCAAGCCGGTGGTGCTTATTACTCTTGGAGGTTGCCACCTCCTAGACGGCTTGGTGATCGAGTCTCCGTCGTGAAGCCCGCGTGAAGATTGTGCGTGGCTCCGGAGAAGGCTTTGTGAGGGGTATTGTACCTTCCCCGTGGGAGATCACGAAAGGTAACTCTAGTGGATTGCTCGTAGCTTGTGGATCCCCATCTTGTGTTGGTTGTGCGGCACCCTATTGAGGGTTAGGCGTGTGATGCCTATTAGCGCGTGAACCTCCAAGTGGGTGTATCGCTACAACGGGGAGTAGCTTGGTGGCAACCAAGTGAACCTCGGGGAAAAATCACCGTGTCAACATTGTCTACTCTTCTCGGTGGTTTGCAATCTCCTTACACAAGCTTGTATTTACATTCATACATATTGTGCTTGTGTAGCTATCTTGCTTGTGTAGTTTAATAGTTTCTCTTGTAATAAATTTGACTTGTGTAGTCTTGTTTTTGAGCTTTGCTAGTGAGCTTAGGCTTTGTGCTTTGCTTGCTAGATTACATAGGAGCTTCTCCATCCTTAAAGTACTAGGTGCTTAGGTTTGTGTGACCTTGCATCTAGAATTGGTTAGGTGAGCTCTAGCTAGCCCGACACCTTATTTGCTTTGTTTAGGATCTTTTATAAGGTGTCATAGAGTATAGGTAGAGGGGTGTAGTCTTGGCTAGACCGATAGTTTTAATTCCGCACTTGTTTCGGTTAGCCATTCCGCTGCAATTAAGTTTAAGTTTTTAAAAAGGACTATTCACCCCCCCTCTAGTCCGCCATCTCGACCCTTCAATTGGTATCGGAGCAAGGTCTCTCATTTGTGGTCTTCACCGACCCGAGAGGATGGCGACTAGTTGGCTAGATGTTGAGTGTGACACACATATTTTTGATGGCACACACTATGCACGATGGAAACTTCATATGCTTGATCATTTCCGTGCCTTTGGTCCGAAGTTTTGGTGGATCGTTGTTGTTGGTTTTACTCATGCCTTGGATGAGAGTAATCTAACCCAAGCACAAGAGGATTGTCTAACACTCGATGCACAAGCCCAATGTTTTCTAACAAATGCTTTGCAAGATGAGATATTTGGCAGAGTGATGACTTCGGTGAGTGCCCATGATATGTGGATGGCACTCAAATATCTCTACGGTGATTTCTCTATTTGGGATGATGGCAAATTCAAGGAGGAGGATCACATAGAGATGGCACGCGAGGTGGTTGAGCAAGACCACAACTCCGTGATTGTGGAAGATTGCTCCACCTCAAGCTCAAGTGATGCAAGTGATGATGATATTCCAAGCACACTTGATGATGATGGTTCATGCTCCGGCTATGAGAGTGATACTTCTTCGAGCTCTCCAACCACTACAAGCCCATCACCACATTGCTTCATGTCACTAGGTGACACCAAGGTATTTAATGCAAATGTGGTTGATCATGTTGATTCATATGATGAGCTTGTTAGTAGACTTGCTAGCATGACCATGTCTTTAGAAAATGAGAAAAATAAAACAATGAAATTAGCAAATGAAAACTCATTTCTAAAGAACTCATGTGAAGAACATAAGCGCTTACTTGATGTTCTTAAAGCTTCACATGATGATTTAATTGAAAAGTATGGCTCTCTCATTAAGGAGCTTTCAAAGAAAATTAAAAATAATGAGAGCTCATCACATGGATCAAATGATCAATTGCAAAATGTTGCTAACCCATGTGATGTAGGCAAGAAGAATGTATCCACCTCTTGTGATGATTTAATATCTATGCCATGTTCTTCACAATTAGATGCTTGTTCTACTTCTTTGTCTTGTGAGACTAACCTTTTGAAGGAGAACAATGAGCTCAAAAGTGAAGTGAAGAATTTGAGCAACAAGTTAGAGAGGTGGTGTAAATCAAAGGTCACCCATGAGCACATAATGAAGAATCAAAGAAGCTATGGTGACAAGAGTGGCATTGGCTTTAACAAAAGCAGTGTCAAAGGCAAGAGATGGGGCAAGAGAACATATGCAAAAGAAATGAAGAAGCAAGAACAAGAAAAGCTATCTCATTTCATGTGCTATCAATGCCATGAGATGGGACATCTTGCAAAGGCTTGCCCCAACAAGAAGAAGCCCCAAGCTCAAATCAAGAACAACCATCATGATGGTGACTTGATGAAGAAGAAGAAAACAAGAAGGGGCGGAAGAGCAAGGCATCCAACTCATATCCATGATGCCAAGATGATGATGAGCAAGAATCAAGATGAGAAGAAAGATTTGGCTCACATCAAGTGCTACAAGTGTGGTGATATGGGACACTTTGCCTCGAAGTGTCCTAACAAGCTTGAGAAGAAGGCTCAAGCAACTCATGAGAGGCAAGGCAATGAGAAGCAACAAATGAGCAAGGAAGAGAAGGCTCAATCAAAGAGAAGTTGCTACTCATGCCGGGAAAGGGGACACATGGCTAATTCATGTCCCCTAGGTATGACTTCTAAGCCTATTTCAATTGATAATGATATTGTGCTTAGAAAGGATGACAATGGTACCACATTGGTTGCTATTGCAAAACATCCCGCTACTCATACTAAGGCTATGCCAAAGTATGTTGCTCCTAACTTGAGAGGACCCAAACTAGTTTGGGTACCATCAAAAAGTGGATGAATGTGTGTAGGTACCATGGCATTGGAGGCTTGATTCAATCAATTTCATATTGTCCATCATATGATTGAGTCAAGTAAAGAAGCTTAGTGAACATCCAAACCCAATGCCAAGTGAAGTGAAGTCCAAGTGCAAAACATACAAGTGCAAAAGATCAAGTTGTGGTGGTTGATTGGATATATATTTAAAGGTTTGCAAATGGTAGATGAAGAAGCTTGCTATTTCATGATCATGAGCTACTAAGGTATATCTCTAGTTGATCATGTTATTTTAAATGCATATGAGATGATTGAATCGGATATATATGCATATGTTGCTTGCTATAAGATGACTGAATGGATGTGATGCTTAGTGATCAAAATTGAGTTAGTTTGAATGGATAAGTTCATGAGACTTCTTTTAGTAAGTGATTTGAATGGATATATGTCTTGTGAGAGTATTCAAACATGTTAGCTCAAGTTTGATTCAAATTGGTAAAGTATAGCTCAATTGCTCAAAGTTGTCAAAAATCTGAAATCTGAGCTAGCTGTGATAATAGCCATGTTTGAATGATCAAATCTATTTGGATTGGCTTGAAATTTGGTACACATGCTCTTCACATATGGTATTAGTTGCTGTGCAAAATTCATGATAATTGGATAAGTGATGCTTTAGTTTTGGAGAGGATCTTGTCAACTATAGTGCAGCAGTTTTCAGCATGTAGTACTATGGAAAGAATTGAAATCTGGTAGCAATCTAGAAAGCCAATGAAGCTCAAATTTTTATGGCTGCTAGAACACTTAGAGAGGCACATCTTCACCAAATTTCATAGTCGTTGGACTTATATTTTGGGAGATATGCATGTTTCTTTGAGAAGGACAAAATCTGCCAGAAAAGTGACAAATATTGGATTAATCTAGAGTCACTTTGATTGAAAGGTCCTCAAGTTGGAATCATGTTTATAAGTGGTTGAGGGACCAATGTTTGGTTTTGAAATGAGCTAGAAGCATGACAAAGATGAGTACAAGTTCATTTGATTAAGAAGTGTATTTGGCACACATTTGGTACTCAAATTGAAGATCAAGACCAACATCAAGATGAAGAGAAAGATGAAGTCCTAGTATCAATTGAAGATCTTTTGGAAGAAAGAAAAGGACTCAAAAAGGGACTCAAAGATGGATTCAAAGTCACATTTCAAGAAGAGTTCAAATGGATCAATCAAACAAAGTCAATTCAAGTAAGTATCAAGGATGATTCTTTGGAGAGAGGTCACTTCTCCCTTTTGTAGGGGCTTGCCGCCTTTGGTAGGTTAACCAAGCTAGGCTTGGAAGGCTAACATGGAAGTGGTGATCTAAAGTGTTATTTGAGACGCTTAGTTGGAAAAATCAAGAGATTGATCAAGAAAGAAAGCAAGCAACACCCAAGATAGAAAAGCAAATCATGACAATTCAAGTGGTATTCATATGCAAGCTATGTTCAAATAAAGAAGCAAGCCAACCACAACAAGATAATGCACTTAATCATATGAGTGAAGATTTGTTCTATCAATTGGTATATATTGATCTTCACCATGGACTTCACATTGCTATTTGGAGCTTATTTGGAATCAAATGACTATCCTCTACTCCAAGATAGCAAAGGTATCATTGTAATGTGCATGATCATATTCATCCCTTACTAGTATGCGGTTAGTGCATATAGTACATGTTCAATAGGATCATGCATAACAATTGGAAAGTTTAAATTCATAGCCTACCACTATTGCTTGTTTGATTATATGATCTAGTGGTTAGTATATGAGTTTGTTTATGAGCTAGTGAACCCAAGTACTTGATCTAGAAGATGAACATTCAAGTGTCTAATTCAACATGAGTAAGATAACCATTGAAAGATGTGTGAAGAAGCTTACTCTAGAGCAAACCGAGTTAGATATCTTGTGCAATATTGCCTAGTTCAAGTCACAAATGAGAAGCTCATGAAGATGACAAGAGTTCAAGAAGAAGATAATAATGCAAATGGATATCAAGTTAAACTTTTTATTCAAGTGGTATCCTACAAGACTTCAAGTGATCCTCAACTTTAAGTGATCAAATCAAGCAAAGATCCATCACCAACAAAAGCTCAAGCTTATCAAGTGGATGACCCATGCTATGACATAGGGGAGGTGCCCCACCTAGTGGTATCAAGGTCAAAGATCCTACACATGGTGTCGTTCCAACACATATGGTGGTATCCATCAAAAATGAAGACTCAAATGTCAACCATCTACCCTAGTGCAACCCTTTGTATCAAGGAAAGCATGCCTTTTATGGTTATTGATGACAAAGGGGGAGAAAGTGACAAAGATATGATATGATATGATAGGGGGAGATGTGGTAAAAATATGCAAGAGGATCAAAATTCTTGGACAATGAGAACACACAAGTAGGGGGAGCAAGCTCATGAACTTGGTTGTTGCATTTGATATGTGCATAATCATGCGCTTGCTTGCATTGCATAAGTTTTAAAAATTTTATATGCATGCTTGTGTGGTGTATGCTAGTTATAGGATTTAATTGATGAATTGATAACTAGCATGCATAGGTTTTCTAGCTAGACTTGTGTTTTTTATGCAAAACTAGACCCTTGCTATTAATGTTGATCTCACGGGGTTTTCTAGTTTTTATGATGTCTAGCTACTCTTCGATGCTAAGGATGAATCAAAATGTGGTATGCACGCTTCAAAGGTAAAATTTCATCATGTATACCTTAGCATCACTTAGTAGTGCTAACACTCCCACAAATTTCATATTTATGCATGTGTGCAAGCTTGAAACCAAACCATTTGAGCACACATGTAGGGGGAGTTAACACTACAAAGTCGGGTTGTATGGTGCTTATCCAAATTCTCTTATATGGTCTTAATGTTGGATAAGTAACATAGAATCCAAAGAGCTTAATTTCCATATCTTTGTAGAGTTGTCATCAATTACCAAAAAGGGGGAGATTGAAAGGTCCTAGTTTGGTTTTGGTAATTGAGTGACAACTTTAGGTGGACTAATGGTGTTTGAAGTGAATTACACAGGTGATTAGTCCATAGGTGATCATGTGTGAGCAACATATGCCATAGAGGTGAAATGGCTTGGAAGATGTTGCAAGGCTCACACATGTGAAGAAGGAGCTTAATGCATATGTGACATGACATATGGTCATGTGGCTAAGATGGAGAAGATCAAGGCAAGACTTGGCTTGATGGACCGGTTGCGAAGGTGAAGGGCAAGTTGAGGCTTTGAAGCCGTTGGTACCGAGTGTCGGGAGGCTTAAGCAAGACTTGGCGCCGAAGGACCGAAGCGATGGTGAAGAGCAAGTGATGTCAAGATCGATGGACCATGGAGGCCATGTGATGATATGAAGTGGATCATATCATTTGATGAAGAGGTTGGTGCATGTGTTGCATCAACACCGGAGGAGATGGAATGGAATGCGCAAGGCAAAGGTATAATTGTAGGGCATTTCATTTCACCGGTCATAGGTGTGTAGAGAAGTTTATGACCGGGTTTAGGATAGATGGCCGTACTATTAAGAGGAGCAAACTTGTTTGCATATCGGTCATCTAGTGCCACTTGAGCGATCTAACTTTGCGATGTTACTAAGATCGAGTGGCGTGGTGAGAGCAAGAGAAAATCCTTTGAAAAAGATTGTGAAAATGCTAACACACTTGCACAAGATGATGAACACTTGTTGGTGTTAGCACATTTGCAAAGGAGAAGTTGTTGGACTTGTTTTGGATCAACACAGGGAAGAAAATGAAGTTTTCTGTGTACGGTCGGTGGTACCGACCAGGGTGGTCGGTGGTACCGCCCATAGGTGCTGCGTGCAGCCTTCTCTGTAATGGGGCGTTTTTGGCCTGGCGGTGGTACCGCCATTACCTCGGTACTACCGCCGGCGGTGGTACCGACCGATGGTCGGTGGTACCGTGGCCCTGAGGAGTTTTCGCGAGGCTCTCTGTAGTTTTTGAAAATGGCTTGCCGGTAGTACCGCCATTACCTCGGTACTACCGCCCACGGTGGTACCGACGCAAGGTCGGTAGTGGCTGGTTTTTCGCGAGGCTCTCTGTTGTTTTGAAAAATGGCTTGCCGGTAGTACCGCCATTACCTCGGTACTACCGCCCACGGTGGTACCGACGCAAGGTCGGTAGTGGCTGGTTTTTCGCAGAGCTCGCTGTTCGCGGCGATTTTGGCCTGGCGGTAGTACCGCCATTACCTCGGTACTACCGACCTCGGAGGAACCGACCAGGGGTCGGTGGTTTGCCGAAATCAGCGGGATGTGAGGAAACGGCTAGTTTGACCAAGGCCGGTACTACCGCCCAGGAGGGGCCGGTACTACCGGCAAAGCGCAAAAAGGTGGGGATCGGGCCGCCGCCCTTCCCCCTCTATATATAGTCGTTGTGGCCGGCCCTAGGAAAGGGTTGGAGCACTCCAAAGCCTTGGTGGCTGGTGTGGATGTGCCTGGGAGCTTTCTAACTCGCTTGTGCTTGCTAGTGTGCGAATCTATTGCGAGTGAACGATTCTAGTGCGTTGCTTTGAGAGATTGCATCGAGTGGCACTAGGTGTTCGAGTTGCAAGCCGGTGGTGCTTATTACTCTTGGAGGTTGCCACCTCCTAGACGGCTTGGTGATCGAGTCTCCGTCGTGAAGCCCGCGTGAAGATTGTGCGTGGCTCCGGAGAAGGCTTTGTGAGGGGTATTGTACCTTCCCCGTGGGAGATCACGAAAGGTAACTCTAGTGGATTGCTCGTAGCTTGTGGATCCCCATCTTGTGTTGGTTGTGCGGCACCCTATTGAGGGTTAGGCGTGTGATGCCTATTAGCGCGTGAACCTCCAAGTGGGTGTATCGCTACAACGGGGAGTAGCTTGGTGGCAACCAAGTGAACCTCGGGGAAAAATCACCGTGTCAACATTGTCTACTCTTCTCGGTGGTTTGCAATCTCCTTACACAAGCTTGTATTTACATTCATACATATTGTGCTTGTGTAGCTATCTTGCTTGTGTAGTTTAATAGTTTCTCTTGTAATAAATTTGACTTGTGTAGTCTTGTTTTTGAGCTTTGCTAGTGAGCTTAGGCTTTGTGCTTTGCTTGCTAGATTACATAGGAGCTTCTCCATCCTTAAAGTACTAGGTGCTTAGGTTTGTGTGACCTTGCATCTAGAATTGGTTAGGTGAGCTCTAGCTAGCCCGACACCTTATTTGCTTTGTTTAGGATCTTTTATAAGGTGTCATAGAGTATAGGTAGAGGGGTGTAGTCTTGGCTAGACCGATAGTTTTAATTCCGCACTTGTTTCGGTTAGCCATTCCGCTGCAATTAAGTTTAAGTTTTTAAAAAGGACTATTCACCCCCCCCTCTAGTCCGCCATCTCGACCCTTCAGCCGCCGGCCTGGATCCGCCGCCCGCCGTCGTCCTCTCCGGCTACAGCAGTGCGGGCAGCACTGCGGACGCGGGCGCGGCCGGCCACGACCCGCTCCCTCCGCTCCAACCGGCCGCGGTGCTCGACCCTGGCGCGGGTGCGGGCGCCGTCGGCGCCAGCCTCCTCCGCCGCCTGTGGGCGCGGGGGGCTTCGACGCGGGATTCATGCACGGCCTGCAAGGCGCTGTGGGCCCGGGCTGGGGTGCTCTGGCCCTGAGCGCCGGGGCCGGTGGCTACTTCCCGGCAACACCTCCACCGCTGCCCCCCTCCAACGCCGTGGCCGCGGGCGCAGCCGCGGGTGGACCAGCCGCTGCAGGCCGTGGTGCGAGCCCTCCGCATCGCGCTCCCCCTCCTGGCATGGGCTCCCTACCGGCCCACTCCACCGCTGCGGCCATGCCACCCCCGCTCCTGCTCGGCCCCTCCCTGGCCGCAGGTGGTGTTGCCCCGGCTGGCTAGCGACCTTCGCCTCCGACTCCATCGTATCATCCTGTCCCTCCTCCACCTGGGCAGAGCTAGTGTGAGGGTACTCGTGGGAGTCAACCGGTGGCCATGTTTGCTGGGGCTGTCCCGGGCGCCGTCCCGTTCCTGTCGCCGTGGACTCCACCTCCCAACATCCTGCCAGGGTCTGTTGGTTGGGATCCGACGGCCTTGGCCCGATCTTTCAGCACCTTGGGTCTGACACCACCAGTCAGTTCCGACTGGATTGCTAACTCGGGAGCCACCTACCACACCCAACCCTGGTCTCCTCTCTTCCAATCACCCTCCCTCTTCGACTCACCCTTCGTCCATCATGGTCGCGAATGGCTCTTGCCTTCCGGTCACGTCCGCGGGTGCCGCTAACACTCATGGCTCCTTTCTTCTTCCCGATGTCCTTGTTGCTCCCAATATGGTTCACAACCTTCTTTCTATTCGACGTTTCACAGCTGACAACTCCTGCTCTGTTGAATTCGACCCATCTGGTCTCACTGTAAAGGACTTGGTTTCCCAGCGTCCTCTTCTCCGCTGTGACAGCACGGGGCCTCTTTACACTCTTCGATTTCCTGCTTCCGCTCCATGGTCTTCACCTCCCACTCCGTCAGCTGCTTTCACCACCACCACCTCCTCTACTGCTTGGCACCGTCGCCTTGGTCACCCTGGCCGCGATGCCTTGACACAGCTTAGTCGTAGCTCTGCCATACCATGTACTCGAGCTCGTAATGAGCATGTGTCATGCGTGCCAACTGGGCCGACATGTTCGTCTTCCTTTTCCTACTTCCTCTTCCCATGTGGCCCATATCTTTGACCTTGTCCATTGCGATCTGTGGACATCTCCTGTCCCTAGCATCTCTGGCTATAAATACTATCTTGTGCTGGTGGATGATTTCTCTCACTATTCCTGGACTTTTCCTCTTCGCGCCAAGTCTGACACTTTCCCCACGCTCCTCCACTTCTTTGCCTGGGTGTCCACTCAGTTCGGCCTCACCATCAAGGCCGTTCAGTGTGACAACGGGCGTGAGTTCGATAACTCCACGTCTCGTGCCTTCTTCCTCTCTCACGGCATGCAGTTGTGCATGTCATGCCCCTACACCTCCTCCCAGAACGGCAAGGCCGAGCGCATGATTCGCACCATCAACGACACCATCCGCACCCTCCTCTTGCAGGCCTCTCTTCCTGCACGCTTCTGGGCCGAGGGGCTTAACACCTCCACATATCTCAACCGTTTACCTTCCGCTGCCTATCCCGCTCCCACTCCTCACCACGCCCTCTTCGGTACCCCTCCTCGCTACGACCACCTCTGTGTCTTCGGGTGTGCGTGTTACCCTAACACCACTGCCACTGCTCCTCACAAGCTGGCTCCCCGGTCGACTTGGTGTGTCTTCCTCGGGTACTCCCCGGATCACAAGGGGTACCGTTGCTTTGACCTCTCCTCTCGTCGCGTCCTCATTTCCCGACACGTTGTGTTCGACGAGGCCGACTTCCCCTTCTCTACCACCACCTCTCCTCCCACCTCCACACCACCTCCGACCTTGACCTCTCCTCCTTGTTTCCCATTGACGCGGTGGTCCAGCCACCTTTACTGTTTTACCGTGCAGGTCCTCCACCACGCACTCCGCCGGGCTCGTGCCCCGGCTCTCCTGCTCTCCCGCGCCCTCCGCCGGGCCCGTGCCCCGGCTCGCCGTACTCCGGGGCTGCCCCACTGCGCCCTCCGTCGAGCTACTGCCCCGGCTTCCCGCCCTCTGGAGCTACGCCGGACCCTGCACTGTGCGCCGGTCCGGCGGCCACGTTCCCCGGGGCCGCGCCCGACCCTACGCCGTGCGCCGGTCCGGCGGCCATGTTCCTCGGGGCCGCGCCCGACGCGGGTCCGGCGCCTGCGGCACCTCCCGCGCGCTTCGCCCAGCTGGTGCGTGTCTACCAGCGCCGTGCGCGGGCGGCCCCACCGCCCCCGGTGCTGGCTCTGTCACCGTCGTCGCCACCTCGGTCTCCTCCCGTGGCCGCCTCTCCGCCGTCGACGCCTACGCCGCTGCCGCCACCGCCTGCTCGGGTCGAGCCGCCCGTGTACCACCCCCCCCCCATTCTTCACCGCCACCCGCGTCATGTTCACCCCATGGTGACGCGGCATGAGGCGGGGGTGTTGCGGCCTCGGGCTCTTGCCGCGACGCACGACGAGACGCGGGTCTCTCCAGTACCCTCTTCCGTGCGCGACGCCCTAGCCGACCCTCACTGGCGTCGTCCGATGGAGGAGTACGCGGCTCTTCTCGCCAACGAGACCTGGGATCTGGTGCCCCGTCCACCTGGCTCCAATGTCGTCACCGGCAAGTGGATATGGACACACAAGCGCCGGGCTGATGGCACTCTTGAGCGGTACAAGGCTCGCTGGGTACTCTGGGGTTTCACTCAGCGGCCTGGAGTTGACTATGATGAGACGTTCAGTCCCGTGGTGATGCCGGCTACAGTCCGCACGGTTCTCTCATTGGCTCTCTCGCTCCTGGCCTGTGCATCAGCTGGACGTCAAGAATGCTTTTCTCCACGGGACACTTGCTGAGACACACGGGACACTTGCTGAGACAGTATACTGCAGTCAGCCGACATGCTTTGCTGACTCTTCTCGCCCTGATCTGGCCTGCCGCCTCAACAAGTCACTCTACGGCCTCAAGCAGCCCCCTCGGGCGTGGTACTCTCGTTTTGCTGCATTCCTGCTCACTCTGGGGTTTGTGGAGGCCAAGTCAGACACTTTGCTGTTCATCTACCACCACGGTGGGGAGACTGCCTATCTGCTGCTCTATGTTGATGACATTGTGCTCACCGCTTCCAGCCCGACACTACTGTGGCGGATCATCACCTCTCTTCAGCAGGAGTTCGCGATGAAGGACCTCGGTGTGCTCCATCACTTCCTCGGGGTCACTGTTGAGCCTCGTCCCGGGGGTCTCTTTCTTCACCAGCGGCAGTATACTCTTGATATCCTGGAGCGAGCTGGGATGACTGACTGCAAGCCCTGCTCCACCCCTGTTGACACTCAGGCCAAGCTGTCAGAGACCGAGGGCGCCTCTGTTACTGATCTTACCGCCTACAGGAGTCTTGCAGGGGCACTTCAGTACCTCACCTTCACCCGCCCGGACATCACATATGCAGTTCAGCAGATTTGTCTTCATATGCATGATCCGCGCGAGCCTCACCTCACGGCCCTCAAGCGCCTCCTCCGATACCTCTGTGGCACCGTCGACTACGGCCTCCTACTCCACCGGTCTGCCTCCACCGAGCTCGTCGTCTACACCGACGCTGACTGGGCCGGGTGTCCGGACACTCGCCGGTCCACCTCCGGCTATGCTGTCTTCCTCGGCGGCAACCTGGTGTCCTGGCCGTCCAAGCGCCAGCCGGTGGTCTCCCGCTCCAGTGCCGAGGCGGAGTACCGCGCTGTTGCTAACGGCGTGGCTGAGGCCTCCTGGCTCCGGCAGCTCTTGGGTGAGCTCCACAGTCCCCTGACCCGGAGCACGTTGGTCTACTGTGATAACGTCAGTGCCGTGTACCTCTCCACCAACCCCGTTCAGCACCAGCTGACCAAGCATGTCGAGATCGACCTCCACTTTGTCCGTGACCGGGTGGCCATCGGCGATGTTCGGGTTCTCCACGTCCCGACCACTTCCCAGTTCGCCGACATCTTCACCAAAGGCCTCCCGTCCTCGACCTTCTCCGAGTTTCGCTCCAGCCTCAACATCACTAGTGGCTAGTTGAGTCTGTGGGGGGCTCCTGTGTTGTGCTTCTTTTCGTGCCCAGTCTTAAAACTCCGCTGCGCTGGTAGTTCAGACTGCGGGGGGAGTGTTGGAGTATAATGATTCTAGGCCCATGAGGCCCATGTAACTATGACAATATGGCTACCCTCTAGGGTTGGCCCAATAACTGAATCACTCTCTCTAGCACTGCCCAACAACAAGTTCACGAGATGGCATCTTGACCTCTCCTCCATGAAGGTAACCTCAGAAGCTTATAAAGTTTCTTCCTGTTGCTTGCATTGATTACCTAACATTCAGGTTGATTGAGAGATGCATTGTTGAGTTAGGTAATAGATTTTTTGCTACAGTACGAAACATTATCAATCCATCCATTGGTCTGCTTCTCTGTTCTAACACATGGTGATTGTGCCGCTAGCCAAATCTCAGTCACCTTTATGTTCAACTAATCCCAACGACATGGGTCTTAGTTGTTAGAAATTATTGCCATTTAATATATCTCCTAGTTACTTGTGTAATCTAGCCATTGATTAGCCTAGCTGGCCGTGCTGTGTTCACACCCATTTGGCCCCCTGGTCATGTTCAGAATCGGCTGGCCCTTCAGTCCATCCTCCTCCCTCCTATAAATGTAATCCCCTGTGTAATCATCTCATCAAGCAATCTAAGCCTGTTAGGCTATTGTCTATCATGGTATCAGTCTAAAACCGATCCATCCGCTTCCACTCCCGTCTCCCTCGCGCGCGTGCCTCCTGCCGCCACGCGCTCATGGCCGCCTGCTTCCTCCGCCGCGGCAACCGCGGCCAAGCTCCGCGATGAAGCCCTCTCGGCGGCCAAGCGCCTGGAAGATGAGGCCTCCTCTCTCCGCTCCACTAACTCCGCGCGCAGCCAGCAGCTTACGGAGGAGGCCACTCTCCTCAAGTCCGTCGCCGACGCCCAGGAGCGCGCCCGCACCGCCGCCGACGCCCTTGGCCAGGAGCGCGCGGCGGCTGACGCCCTGGAGCAGCAGGCTGCGGCCCTCCGCGCCCGCCTCCGCACCGAGTCGCCGGAGGACGACGCCGAGGACGACGACACCTACTCTGCCTCCTCTGAAGTCGAGGCCGTCGCCCGCCTTCACAGTCAGGGAGCTGCAGTCCAGAACATCAAGAACTTAATTCCTATAGTTCTTGATCTTCAAGCCTCCAACTACTCCAAGTGGCGTGGCTATGTTCTCCTCATCCTCGGCCGCTTCGCATTGAAGGACCACGTCCTCAATGACGCCTCTCGGCCCTACGATCCGGCGTGGTCGCGCATGGACTGTGTTGTTCTGTCTTGGATCTTCAACACCGTCTCCGCCGACCTCCTGGACGTCATCCATGAGCGCGACGCTCCCACTGCCCGGGCGGCCTGGCTCGGGCTTGAGCAGCAGTTCCTCAACGACCGTGAGTCTTGGGCCATGCTCCTCGACTCCGAGTTTCGCACCCTCTGTCAAGGCGCCCTCTCCGTCGACGACTACTGCCGCAAGATGAAAAGCATGGCTGATGCCCTGGCCGACCTCGGCGAGCCAGTCCAGGACCGCACTTTGGTGCTCAACGTCCTGCGTGGCCTCAACGAACGATTCCAGTTCATGTCCCACCTCATCTCCCGTCAGCGGCCGTTCCCGTCCTTCACCGACGTGCGTGCTGGTCTTCGGTTGGCTGAGCTCAACATGGGGACGTCTTCCGCCCCTCCTTCGGCCCTCGCCGTCGCTGCTGCTCCCACCAAGGCGCCCACCCCGACACTTCCTGCACCTACAGCTCCCCGCCCTCAGGCTGCCGCTGGACAAGCCTCCAACAACAACCGCGGCCGACGCCGCCGCAGCGGGCGTGGCTCTGGTGGGTCTCAGGGTGGTGCGCATACCTCTGCCTCTCCACAGTGGTCGTCGCTCCTCAACCCATTGACTGGTTCCATCCACATGTGGCCAGGATCCACCGCCAGTGGAGTTCGTGGCCCTCCGCCACGCACAGTCCAGCCTGCCCCTACGCAGCAGGCCCTGATGGCCTGGGCGCCCCCTGCCTACTACGCTCCTCCACCAGGCTCCGGGAACTACTGTCCGCAGGCACCTCCCGCTTGGGCCCCATGGTCACCCGAGGGTCTCGCCAGCGCTTTCAGCACCGTGTCCCTCACCCTGCCGCCAGGATCCTCCGACTGGGTGATCGACTCGGGTGCCTCCTCTCACATCACTGCCAACCCTGGTATGGTAACCGCTTCACCCTCCTCTTTTCCTTCCTCCATTATCGTAGGCAACGGTGCCACTCTTCCCGTTGTTGGCACCGGCTTCTCTGTCCTTCCAGGACCCTTTCGCCTCGATAATGTCCTTGTAGCTCCTGACATCATTCGAAATCTCCTTTCTGTTCGCAAATTTACAACTGACAATCTCGTTTCTGTTGAATTTGATCCCCTTGGTGTCTCTGTGAAGGATCTCCGTATCCGGAACACCCTCCTCAGATGTAACAACACAGGGCCCCTCTACACCCTACAACTGTCTTCATCCACCACTGGGTCGGCTGCCCTCATCGCCACTCCTTCTCCGACTACTTGGTCACCCTGGCATGGCAACCCTTCAGAACCTCGCTCGGACCTCCTCCATTGTCTGCAGCAAGCCTGAAGACGACTCCCTTTGCCACGCTTGCTAGCTTGGGCGTCACACTCGCCTTCCTTTTGCTACCTCCATGTCTAGAGCATCCAAGAATTTTGACTTAATTCATTGTGATCTGTGGACATCTACTGTTATTGTCTCTGGTTTCAAATATTATTTAGACATTCTTGATGATTGCTCCCATTTTCTTTGGACTTTTCCCCTACGTGTTAAGTCTGATGCCTTCCTCACTATTTCACATTTCTTTGCTCATGTGTCTACTCAGTTCGGTTGTACTGTTAACAGTACAATGTGACAACGGTCGCGAATTTGATAACTCTGCCTCCCGCGCTTTCTTCCTGGCTCACGGCACCACACTTCGCATGTCGTGTCCTTATACCTCCCAGCAAAACGGGAAAGCTGAGCGTATGATCCGCACCGTCAACAACGTCGCCCGCACCCTCCTCTTCCAAGCCTCCATGCCTCCTGCTTACTGGGTTGATGTTGTTGCCACTACCACCTATATTCTCAATCGCCTCCCCACCAAAACACTAAACATGAGCACCCCTTTCTTTGCCCTCCATGGCACCCTCCCCTCCTATCATGATCTTCGAGCGTTTGGGTGCACCTGCTATCCTAACCTCTCTGCCACCGCTCCACACAAGCTTGCTCCTCGCTCCACTCTCTGTCTTTCTTGGCTACCCACCGGATCATAAGGGCTACCGGTGCCTTGACCTCACCACTAACCGCGTCATCATTTCTCGTCACGTTGTATTCCTGTCACGTTGTATTCGACGAAACAACGTTTCCTTTTTCCCTCAGCCGGCCCTCCCCACCTCCGCGGGAACTTGATTTTCTAACTGACGACGACGCTCTCTCAGTGTCTCCTTTCTCTGCTGGTACATCCGGCGCCGCTGGCCCCCGGCCACCACCGCCGACGCGTGCTCCCTCCCAGCCTGTACCTCTGGTACCGCTGCTGGCATGCGCCGACACACTGGCGACCAGGACCCCCCCTAGTTTTTCCTCACAACCGCGGACGCATCCCGGGGGGGGGCCTCTGTTCAGACGCCCCTGTTTCCAGGGCCCTCTGACCAGGCGCCCTCCTCTCCAGCACAGCCGGCCGTGACCGGTGGGGCTCCTGTTCAGACACCCCCGGTGGTCGCGCCTCAGAGGCCGCCCATCACCCACGTCTACAGCAGGCGTGCCCCTGTCCCTGCCCCAGCCCTCGAGTGCCCGGCAAGGGCTCCTCCTCGACGTTCCAGCATGATCCCGTCTCCACCACGCTACATCAAGAGCAACCCTCCGGTCCCTGCTGGTGCGGTGCCATAGTTTCATTCTTCCTATTTGTCATATGCATGTAGGTCTATATCCATCACTATTTGCACCATAGTTTCATTCTTCCTATTTGTCATGCAACTGGTAAGATAATTATATTCCATGTTGTTGTTGTTACTGTGGCAAGGTTCTTGTGTTGTAACTTGCTTAAAAAGGATGCTTCTCTTTCAGCTTGTTGGTCAAGGCCTGCTGAGTGCTGATAGTTTTAGCCATCTCTATAGGTATGTATCATGGCCTTTCATAATTTCTCAATTGAGTTGCTGGTCTTATATGTTTTCTTTCTAATCTCCTGATATGCAAGTTATCCCTGAATCTTTTTCACTCTTGATTTTCCATTTGCTTAATTAGTGCAACCTGTTTGTTAAATATTTATGCCTTTTTTGTTAATCTAATCATTATTAGAAGCCTGGTTGTGAGAAAGCGAAACTCTGAACTCTAATCACCCAGTATAACATACTAATTAAACGTAGCATAAGTTTTAGTAAACAAAAAAAAGTCTAGCAAAATCATGCATCCCCATTGTTTGGTCATATAGATGCCTCCGCAAACCGTTTTGTTATGTACATGACTGAAGTACTTTCTTTTCTGTTAAGTTTATGGAAGAGACAAGACTGGAGTTTGATGTAATGCCTTGACAATGACATGTGTTCAGGTTTCGAGGAAACACATATGGGGGTGAGGTTGGGCTGCAAGAGAACATTCTTCAGCAAGCTCATGTCTGTTTACTGTCTTACATCAATACTATATGGGCATTGATTGTTTCTTGATTAATAATGTCATCTATCATATACTATTTTCTTTGGTACTATTGATTTTCCTATGGCAGTAGCAGCAGTAATCACTGTAGCTGGTACTACATCGACCATGGTGACAGGCACCATCATGCTCCACACACATTACCAGCAGCACCATGACAAGAATCAAGCAGCTGCTGCAAATGAGGGTGAGCAGTATGAAGAGAAGGATTATGAAGAAGAGAGACACTATATTGGTGAGCCTGCGACGCTGGGTCATGACTATGTTAATTTCACGAACTTTATCTTTTGTATTAAATATCACTTTAAACACCGATATTTAATTTTATAGTATTATCTTATCGTGTGATCCATGTATTTTTAGTACAAAAGTTTAGTTGTACCGTAGCAACGCACGGGCACGAACCTAGTAGAACTAACACCCCACGGGTAGACAATGTGGTAGTATTCCTATTTACTCTAACATCCCCCCACAGTCACAGCGGGAGCACTGCAGACAGTGAGACCGGCGAAGAAGCTGACAAGCTAACATCCCCTGTAGTCAGAACAATCGATGCGGCTATGTTGTGGTTAGAGAAGAAGCCAATGAGTCCTCATGCAAGGCGGTAGCCCTTTGTGCTGGTGTCAAGGTAGCCAAGCGTGACCTAGGAATATCCAACTTTTATGTACATTATGTTTGTTAATATTTTTGCAACAATGGAGCCCAAAACGGCAAAACAATCTTTTGGCCTGGCTTCAAACATCCCACCTTCCCAGGCCAGCCCAATAGGCCCAACTTGGACCTTCCACCACTTCCCTCAGTCCCCGACACCCATTCGGACTCCTCATGGTCACGCGACACGCCGTCACGCAGGCGCAGATGCAGCCACACGGGCAAGCGGCGTGCGTGCGCAGCAAACCCTAGCACAGCAACAGGTGGGCGGCCGACGCGGAGCGGGCTGCGGCCGGCGGTGCAAACCGCAAGGCAGCAGCAAGCAGAAGCACTGCAGGAGTCCAGGGGAGCGGCGGCAGCAGCGAGAGCACAGGGGTGGCCCGTGGCCGACAATGGCAGGGCGGCTGGCAGTGTCCCAGATAGGCCAGAGGTTGCTCCCAGGCCGGCAACACCAGGTCTTCATTCTCTCTCCATACTTGATACTCCAGTTCCTGGATCTTGCATTTCTTCGAGCCGATTAGCTGAACAATTTGTTACTTGACTTTTTTTGTGACCTTAATTATGGGTAACAAACTACGAATTATATTTGAAACCTATGGATGGATTAATTTTTTGAACGTGGAACTGGGAATACCCAAGTAAATCCTAGCTCCGTATATGGAAGGCCACCCCCCCCCCCCTACAAAGGGTGTCAGGTGTTTCCCTATTTCTCTATCTCTCCCACTTTGTGGCGGACAAGCGAGCCGTCGACCTTCTCCAGCGGGTGGGCATGGTCGAGTGTCACACCACAGCCACACCGGTTGACACTCGGGCCAAGCTCTCCGCCACCGACGGAGCTCCATAGCTCCGTCGCCGACCCTTCACAGTACGAAATCTCGCGGTGGCTTGCAGTACCTGACCCTCACTCGTCCCAACCTCGTTTATGCGGTTCCGCGCGAGCCTCATCTTGCGTTGATCAAGTGCATCCTTCGCTACATGAAGGGCACTTTGTCCATCGGCCTCCACCTCAGCACCGGCCCGGTCGACTCCCTCACCGCGTACTCCGACGCCGACTAGCCGGGCTGTCCGGACTCGAAGCGCTCCATGTCCGGCTATTGTTCCTAGTCATCCAAGTGCCAGACGATGGTGTCCCGCTGCAGTGCTGAGGCTGAGTACCGCGCGGTCGCACACGTCGTGGCTGAGTGTTGCTGGCTTCGCCAGCTTCTCCAGGAGCTCCACTCGCCCATGTTGGAATATATGTATCTAGGCCCATGTATGCAACTGTTATAGCTACCCTTCCTAGGGTTAGCCCAATAATCCAATTACTCTTTCCAACATGGTATCAAGCTAGGTTTCTTTCTCTCCCACCCTCTCCCCCCCACAGCCGCCAGCCACCGCTGCCGGCGCGCCGCCGCCCAGCCATGGATGGCGGCCATCCTGTTCCCCCTCCTCCCTTCTCCCCCTCCTCCTTTCCTCCCCTTCCCCGCACGACCTGGGCGCAGCTTGCGGCGCTGCGGCCCGTCCAGCCTGGAGCCGCCGCCCTTGTCGCGGCTGCGGGCGACTCCGGCTCCGGCACGGGCGACCTGGGCGCCGACGACGACCACCTCGACCCGCCTCTGCTGGCTGCGGGCGGCGGCCAGGGCGGCCAGCAGCCCGAACCGCCTCTGCTGGGCACGGGCGGCGGCCAGGGCGGCCAGCCCCTGCTCGGCCAGCCGCGCCAGCAGCCCGACCCGCCTCTGCTGGCCGCGGGCGGCGGCCAGGGCGGCCAGCCCCTCCTCGGCGCCTTCGGCTCGGGCTAGGGGGCGCTCGCACTCGGCGCAGCAGCCGGTGGCTCCTTCCCCGCGCCACCCCCTCCACCGCATCTTCCCCAACCCGACTACGCTCTCGCCCCTGCTCTGGTCGCCGCACGGGCAGCCGCCGCCGATGGCCAGGCGCGAGTGCGTGCTGCTGCCCTCATCTGGGAACGTGAGCGGGACGCGGCTGATGCTCTCGCTCGTCAGCTCCTCGAGGCGGAGCAGCTCCTCGGCGGCCCTGTGCTGTTCGACACCGGTGCCACGTCCTCCGGGTCCCGCGCTCTGCGGTCCTCTCCTACCTCGGTGCCCGACTCGGCTGACCCTCTCGTCGCTCAGCTCCACTACCAGCCCGGGGCCGTCCAGAACATCCGCAGTCTGGTTCCCATCGTCCTCGACTCCGAGTCACCTTCCTACGCCCGCTGGAAGGAACTGGTCCTCCTCACCCTCCGTCGCTACGCCCTCGACGACCATGTCCTCACCACCACTCCAGCAGCGGCTCAAACCTTCGTGTGGCAGCGCCTTGACAGCATCGTCCTCTCGTGGATTCTTGGGACCATCTCCC
Source organism: Coix lacryma-jobi var. lacryma-jobi (assembly GCA_009763385.1). Lineage (NCBI taxonomy): Eukaryota > Viridiplantae > Streptophyta > Magnoliopsida > Poales > Poaceae > Coix > Coix lacryma-jobi. Next base: position 110,853,250 of record CM019825.1, read on the forward strand.
TTGACCTGCACGACCTCGTTCGTGCTCCACCGGAGGGCACACCCGCCACCGCCCGTCGTGCCTGGCTTACTCTCGAGGGCCAGTTCCTGGGCAACGCCGAAGCCCGGGCACTGCGTCTCGATGCGAGCTTCCGCACCTTCGTCCAGGGTGACCTCCCTGTTGGTGAGTACTGTCGCCGGATGAAGGGCATGGCTGATGCACTCGGAGACCTGGGTTGTGTCGTGGAGGACCGGATCTTGGTCCTCAACGTCCTCCGCGGCCTCAGCGAGCGCTACGGCCATCTTCGGACCTGGATCACTCGGCAGCGGCCGTTCCCCTCCTTCCTTCAGGTTCGAGATGACCTCGTCCTGGAGGAGCTCACTCAGGGCATCCAGCCAGGGTCCCTCTCCGCGCCGGGGTCCTCGTCGTCCTCGACTGCTCTGGCTGCCACTCCTCCGCCGCGCCCAACCGCTCCGCCTACGTCGTCTCTTCTTGGTCCTCCTCCTCCCGGGCCGAGCGGAGGTGGGGGGGGGGCCGTGGCGGTCGCCGTCGCCGCGGCGGCGGCCGAGGTGCGGGCGCTGGTCGTGGGAGCACTCCGGCACCTCCACGCGGTGTACCCTGGCCATCCTACAACCACCCATGGTCAGGGTGCATCTCAATGTGGCCCTTTCCGGCGGGTGGCGGCGCGTCTCGTCCTCCGGCGGCCATGCTCGCTGGGGGGGGGGGTCCCGGGAGCTCAGTGGACTCCGGGGGCAGTCGTCCCTCCGCTTCCGGGGACTCCTCCTCCTGGGGTTGCGCCTGGCCCTGTCGGTTGGGACCCGACAGCCCTGGTACACTCCTTCAGCACCATGAGTCTGACTCCACCAGTCAGCCCGGACTGGATTGCTGACTCGGGTGCCACCTACCACACCACTCCTGACCCCGGTATACTCTCCTCGGTTCACTCTCCTTCCTCCTCTCACCCTTCGTCCATCATGGTCGCAAATGGTTCATGTCTTCCTGTCACATCTGTGGGTGCTGCCGGCACTCATGGCTCCTTTCGTCTTCCTGACGTTCTTGTTGCTCCGTCTATGGTTCACAACCTCCTTTCTATTAGTGGTAACGTTCTTGTTGCTCCGTCTATGGTTCACAACCTCCTTTCTATTCGTCGTTTTACCACTGACAACTCTTGTACTGTTGAATTTGACTCATCTGGTCTTACTGTGAAGGATTCGGTTTCCCGGCGTCCACTCCTCCGATGTGACAGCGCGGGGCCCCTTTCCACCCTTCGGTTTCCTCCACCGCCTTCCACTTCGTCCGCTGCTTTCGCCGTCGTTTCTTCCTCCACTACCTGGCACCGCCGGCTTGGACATCCCGGCCGCGACATTTTGAGACAGCTTAGTCGTAGTTCCGATATTCCCTGTACTCGGGCTCACGATGAGCATGTATGTCACGCGTGCCAACTGGGTCGTCATGTTCGCCTCCCTTTCTCCACCTCTTCTTCACATGCGACCCGTATTTTTGATCTTGTACATTGCGACCTGTGGACATCTCCTGTACTAAGTATTTTTGGCTATAAATACTATCTTGTGTTGGTGGATGATTTCTCTCACTATTCCTGGACTTTTCCCCTTCGTGTGAAGTCTGACACTTTCACCACGCTTCTTCACTTCTTTGCCTGGGTGTCTACACAGTTCGGCCTCACCATCAAGGCCGTCCAGTGTGACAACGGGCGTGAGTTCGACAACTCCACGTCTCGTGCCTTCTTCCTCTCTCGCGGCGTGCAGTTGCGCATGTCGTGCCCCTACACCTCCTCCCAGAACGGCAAGGCCGAACGCATGATTCGCACCACCGACACCATACGCACCCTTCTCTTGCAGGCCTCCCTTCACACCTCCACATACCTCCTCAACCGCCTTACTTCCACTGCCTGTCCTGCTCCCACTCCACACCACGCCCTTTTCGGTACCCCTCCTCGCTATGACCACCTCCGAGTCTTCGGGTGTGCGTGTTACCCTAACACCACTGCCACTGCTCCCCACAAGCTGGCTCCCCGATCGACTCGATGCGTCTTCCTCGGTTACTCCCCGGATCACAAGGGGTACCGTTGCTTTAACCTTTCCTCTCGTCGCGTCCTCATCTCCCGTCACGTTGTGTTCGACGAGTCTGTTTTTCCCTTCTCCACCACCACCACTACTACCGCCTCCCCACCACCCACCACCGATCCTACCCTCTCCTCCCTGTTTCCCACTGACGCAGTGGCCCAGCCACCTTTGCTGTTTTACCCTGCAGGTCCTCCTCTCCCGCGTCCTCCGCCGGGCCCTTGCCCCGGCTCGCCGACCTCGGGACCCGTGCCTGATCATGCGCCCTGCGCGGGACCGGCTGCCGCGCCACCAGGTGCTGCGTCGGCCCCTGCACCTTGCGCCGGTCTTGTGGCTGTGCCCGACCCTGCGCCCACTGCGGGTCCGACGTCTACGGCACCTCCTGCGCGGTTCGCCCAGCCGGTGCGTGTCTACCAGCGCCGTGCGCGGGCGGCCCCACCGCCCCCGGTGCTGGCTCCGTCACCGTCGTCGCCACCTCAGTCTCCTCTCGTGGCCGGCTCTCCGCCGTCGACGCCTACGCCGCCGCCTCCACCATCGCCGGCTGCTCGGGTCGAGCCGCCGGTGTATCACCCACCGATTCTTCACCGCGACCCGCGTCATGTTCACCCCATGGTGACGCGGCATGCGACGGGGGTGTTGCGGCCTCGGGCTCTTGCCGCGACCCACGACGACACGCGGGTCTCTCTGGTACCCTCTTCCGTGCGCGACGCCCTGGCCGACCCTCACTGGCGTCGTGCGATGGAGGCGTACGCGGCCCTTCTCGCCATCCAGACCAGGGATCTGGTGCCACGTCCACCTGGTTCCAATGTTGTCACCGGCATGTGGATATGGACTCACAAGCGTCGGGCGGATGGCACTCTTGATCGGTACAAGGCTCGCTGGGTACTACGGAGTTTCACTCAGCGACCTGGAGTTGACTATGACGAGACGTTCAGTCCAGTGGTGAGCCAGCTACAGTCCGCACGGTTCTCTCACTGACTCTCTCTCGCTCCTGGCCTGTGCATCAGCTAGACGTCAAGAATGCTTTTCTCCACAGGACACTTGCTGAGACAGTCTACTGCAGTCAGCTGGCGGGTTTCGCTGACTTTACTCAGCCTGATCTGGTCTGCCGCCTCAACAAGTCACTCTACGGCCTCAAGCAGGCTCCTCGGGCGTGGTACTCTCGCTTTGCTACATTCCTGCTCACTCTGGGGTTTGTGGAGGCCAAATCAGACACTTCGCTGTTCATCTACCACCATGGTGGGGAGACTGCCTATCTGCTGCTCTATGTGGATGACATTGTGCTCACCGCTTCCAGCCCGACACTACTGCGGCGGATCATCTCCTCTCTTCAGCAGGAGATCGCGATGAAGGACCTCGGTGTGCTCCATCACTTCCTTGGGGTCACCGTTGAGCCTCGTCCGGGGGGGCTCTTTCTTCACCAGCGGCAGTATACTCTTGATATCCTGGAGCGTGCTGGGATGACTGACTGCAAGCCCTGCTCCACCCCTGTTGACACTCAGGCCAAGCTGTCAGAGACCGAGGGCGCCTCTGTTACTGACCCTACCGCCTACAGGAGTCTTGCGGGGGCGCTTCAGTACCTCGCCTTCACCCGCCCGGACATCACATATGCAGTTCAGCAGATTTGCCTTCATATGCATGATCCGCGGGAGCCTCACCTCACGGCCCTCAAGCGCCTCCTCCGCTACCTCCGCGGCACCGTCGACTACGGCTTGCATCTCCACCGGTCTACCTCCACCGAGCTCGTCGTCTACACCGACGCGGACTGGGCCGGGTGTCCGGACACTCGCCGGTCCACCTCCGGCTATGCTGTCTTCCTCGGCGGCAACCTGGTGTCCTGGTCGTCCAAGCGCCAGCCGGTGGTCTCCCGCTCCAGTGCCGAGGCGGAGTACCGCGCTGTTGCTAACGACGTGGCTGAGGCCTCCTGGCTCCGGCAGCTCCTCGGTGAGCTCCACAGTTCCCTGAGCCGGAGCACGTTGGTCTACTGTGACAACGTCAGTGCGGTGTACCTCTCCACGAACCCCGTTCAGTATCAGCGGACCAAGCATGTGGAGATCGACCTCCACTTTGTCCGTGATCGGGTGGCCATCGGTGATGTTCGGGTTCTCCACGTCCCGACCACCTCCCAGTTCGCTGACATCTTCACCAAGGGCCTCCCGTCGTCGACGTTCTCCGATTTTCGCTCCAGCCTCAACATCACTAGTGGCTAGTTGAGTCTGTGGGGGGCCTCGTGTCAAGTTGTACTTCTTTTCGTACTCAGTCTTGAAACTCCGCTGCGCTGGTAGTTCAGACTGCGGGGGGTGTTGGAATATATGTATCTAGGCCCATGAGGCCCATGTATGCAACTGTTATAGCTACCCTTCCTAGGGTTAGCTCAATAATCCAATTACTCTTTCCAACAGCCCATCCCGACAATGTTAGCGCTGTCTATGTTAGACTAGACGTTATGGGCTGTTATATGGGCCTGGTCACCCACGGCAGGGCTGCCTCTAGGATAGTAGATGATTATGTATTGGGCAAGGATCTCCATCGATTGGGTGTATTCTATAAACCCTAATCCTCGATCCTTGCCTATATAATTGTACCCCTTTGTACTCCATCAAACAATCTACAATTCCTGTGCCATATTGACTTACATGGTATCAGCCGCCGCTGATCCTCTTCCGCTGCCCTAAACTTCGCGCGCCGGCCCTCCGCCGTGTTGCGCCCCCTCTCCCACGTGCTGTGCCTCTCCAGCCGCCATGCCTGCATCTATCCCCTCCTCCCCCAAGGCCGCCGACGGCGCCTCCTCCACCGAACAGGCGCCGCCCTCACCGCTGCCCAGCTCGAGGAGCTCACGCAGCGCCAGGCCAAGGAGCAGGCTAATGCAGCCGCCACCGCCGCCCAGCGATAGGCCGCGCGCGACGCCGCCCTGGCACGCGCCGTGCAGGCCGAGGAAGAAGCCGCCGCCGCTGCCCGCGATGTCGCAGCTCTGTGTGCCAGCGAGGCTCTGGCCCGCGCAGCCAAGGAGCGCGCAGCTGCGGCCTCCTCTGATTCCGACGGCTCCAGCTACCCTCCGGCGCCCACCGACCTCCAATCTGCCATGTTGCTTCACGAGGCCCTAGCCCTCCTGAATCTTCATGCCCAGGCCGTCGCTATCAGCAACATCCAGACTCACGTCACCATCGTCCTCGATGTCGACTCCGGCAAATTCAACCGGTGGCGCGACCAGTTCCTGCAGACCCTCGGGAGGTTTTCCCTCCAAGATCATGTCTGCAGCGCCCCCCTGTCCCCGTCTCTCCAGACTGGGCGCGCATGGACTGTGTCGTCAAGTCCTGGATCATCGGCACGCTCACTGACGATCTTGCCGAATTCATCTCCGCTCAGGGCTCCACCGCTCGGGATGCCTGGCTCGCCGTTGAATCTCAATTCCTCGGCAATCGGGAGGCACGCGCCATTCACCTCGAGACGCAGTTTCGCAACTTCGTCCAGGGTGATCTCTCCATCACCGTTGTGGCTTGCCGCAAGAGATTGGTTCTGGTTCTGGTTATGCATGGCACCCTGACACAGACAGTATATTCTCAGCAGCCGTCTGGTTTCGAGGATCCTGCTCATCCGGATTTTGTCTGTCGTCTCAACAAGTCCTTGTATGGTCTCAAGCAAGCTCCTCGTGCCTGGTAGAGCCGCTTTGCTACATACTTGATCTCCCTGGGCTTTGTTGAGGCTAAGTCCGATACGTCACTCTTCGTCTATCAGTGCGGATCAGATACAGTTTTTCTACTGCTATATGTGGATGACATTGTCCTCACAGCTTCCTCAGTAGGTCTTCTTCGACAGATTATCTCGGCTCTACAGCGAGAGTTCGCCATGAAAGACCTTGGTGAACTGCATCACTTTCTCAGCATGCAAGTTCAACGTTGCAGTGATGGCCTTCTTCTTTCCCAGCGGCAGTACATGCTCGATATTCTTGATCGCGCCAGCATGGCTGAGTGCAAGCCGTGTTCTACGCTAGTTGACACTAATCCCAAGGTTGCTGCGGCAGATGGTGTGCCTGTTTCCGACGCTTCTGATTTTCGCAGTCTTGCTGGAGCTTTGCAGTACCTCACCTTCACACGACCAGATATTGCCTATGCTGTTCAGCAAGTATGTCTTCACATGCCTGATCCTCGGGAACCCCATCTAGCGGCTCTCAAGCGCATCCTTCGGTATATTAGAGGCACCCTTCATCTTGGTCTCTTGCCGTGTTCCTTGGCGACAACCTCGTTTCCTGGTCCTCCAAACGTCAGAATACGGTGTCCAGATCCAGCGCCGAAGCCGAGTATCGTGCAGTGGCTAATGGTGTTGCCGAGGCCACTTGGCTCCGTCAGCTTCTCCAGGAGCTTCACGTCCCTCTTCGTCGTGCCACATTGGTGTTTTGCGACAATGTCAGTGCTGTCTACATGGCCTCCAATCCGGTTCAGCATCAGCGCACCAAGCACATCGAGATCGACCTTCACTTCGTCCGGGAACGAGTTGTTGGTGGTGATCTTCGTGTCCTGCATGTTCCGACCTCCTCCCAATATGCAGACATCTTCACTAAAGGCCTTCCTTCATCGGTTTTCAAGGAGTTTAGGTCCAGTCTGAACGTGCAGAGTGGCTGACGATCCGACTGCGGGGCGTGTTAGACTAGACGTTATGGGCTGTTATATGGGCCTGGTCACCCACGGCAGGGCTGCCTCTAGGATAGTAGATGATTATGTATTGGGCAAGGATCTCCGTCGATTGGGTGTATTCTATAAACCCTAATCCTCGATTCTTGCCTATATAATTGTACCCCTTTGTACTCCATCAATCAATCTACAATTCTTGTGCCATATTGACTTACAGTCTATATGACACCTAACTCTACCCATCACCGTCGCATGAAGCGCATCGAGATCGACATCCACTTCGTCCGCGACCAGGTTGCTTTGGGACAGGTTCGGGTGCTCCATGTCACGTCAGCTCATCGGTTCGCGGACATCATGACCAAAGGCTTACCTGTATAGTTCACTGACATTAGGTCCAGTCTTTGCGTTTGAGGTTCACCCGCTACTACTGCGGGTATTATACATGTATAGTCTAGTCTGTATATGTTGTATTTGGAAATGTTGTAATCTCAGCCCTTTGGGCTATATATATATGAAAGCCCCCCCCCTCCCCCCCCCCCCCCCCCCACAAAGGGTGCGACGTGTTTCCCTATTTCTCTATCCACGAAGACCTAATGCAAACGGATGGTGCAACAAAGATTGCACAGCACAATCGTCAACTTTGTTACCATGAAGTAGAATAGAATTGGTGGAATATTGGTTGATGGTTGATATATTGCATTGGGCCTCATGGGCTGATTACTAACACCCCATGTGGGTAGACAATGTGGTATTATTCCTATTTACTCTAACAGTGGCCACAAACACTAACACTTATGGCAACGACAGCTCCCACGCGCATGCGGCCTTGCACGCATGTGCTTGGGAGGCGAGGTCGTGCACAAGGCCTGCAACAGAGACGCGGCTCCACATACCTGACCAAGCCGACCGCCATGCGCTAGGCGTTGGATGAGCTTTCCCATCCGCAACTGCTACTATGGCAGGAGCAAGGAGCTCAAGCCCAAATGAAAACGAGTCCATTCCGCAACTGCTTCTTTTGACCAATGATTGCTCCATGGTATTAGCCATTGCAAAACAGGTACAGCACTGCTCAAACACAAATTGATCCAAACCAATCCATTCCAACTGCTAATCCAGAGCCAACCAACCCACCAAGCTCCTCAGCTCATTTCCCCCAAAACTAAATTGGTCCAGTAAAAAAACTAGACCATAGAAACTGGGTCTGAACCAAACCATTACCAGCTTTACCTAGACCCCACCTTTTGTGGTTGCTTTCAGCACTGGGTATGTCTTCTTTAAAAAAAACTTTTTATTTCTTTATAGAGGCCAAATACAAAAAAAAAATGAGCACTTTGTTGGTACTCAGCAAGAACATTACATTAGCACAAGGGCAGGGAAGCAAGTCTTGTACACTGACCTTTAGTTCTCTTTTTTAAAACAATTCACTTCTCTTAACCCTGATTTTAGCCGCATGTTCCTCTGCCTCAACATCATTAACTACTCCACGGCATTTGGGGAATCCACAATAACACGGAAGTCGTTGATCACTAGAAAAAAACCTGAAGGAAGCATGGACAATATTTTGTACTAAACTATGATGTTCAAAAGATTAAAAGAAAAATCATAACCCACTACTGACCTATAATCATATGTTAGCTCTTCCCATGGATCTATGTCCCGCTTCGCAAAAATGATAATGTGTTCATCCCCAAGAATGGTTATGGCACGCGAATAGCAATTAGGCTGCAATGGTAAACCGGGATTGTTATGAAATACAATATGCAAAAACATGTTAGAGAAACAACATAATTGCTTTGTTATTCTCCTTGCTATAAGTTCTAAACAAGTACTCCATTCCAAAAATATGTTTCCTTCTCGCATTTCGAGGAATCAACTAATCTCAACTTTTACTAGGTTTTAAAAAGGTGGTATTAACATTTGTATCTCCAAATAAATCTACTACGAAAATACATGACTGGATTAATGTAATGATTCTTATCTGGTATCACAAATATTAGCATTTTTTAGTATATATTTGGTCAAAGTTTAGATTATTTGACTTCTCAAAATACGAGATGGGGACTTATTTTGGAACAGAGGGAGTAAACATCATGGTACACTTAGTGTAGTAAAAGTGGGAAAGAATACACAACGGTAAATAGCTACTATTTCTCTAATCATACATCATAATACAGTACAATAATGTGGTTTCTATTGATAGCTATCAAAGAAATGCAGTATGCAATTATGTTTCTGTCAAAAGCAATACCTCCAAAATTTAAGAACAAACCATGTAGCCTACTAAGCTCATCGAAGATTATTCCCATTCCTTTAAGAACAAATACAAATATTTCATGTTTCTTAAGGCCCATGCTTGAGCAAAGCGTGCTCATATAACATTATGTTTTACGTATCTGAGAAGGGTAAAACATGATAAAGATAGGCATAATCCATGGTCAACAATAGCCTGATGAAATTTTTGTCAGTTGTCCAAATGTGCAGGTATGTCATGTGCAGTCATTAGCATCTGAGAGATAAGTGATCTGAGATTCAAACAGAAAATGGAAAGCCCTTGCAGAACAAACACATAATTTCTTACCTCACATGAGTGATTGATCAAATGCGCTATACTTCCAGCCCGAGTAGCATCTATAACACGTTCATCATCTATCCTGAACATATATGTCCCAGCACCCTGCAATGCATGAGTATTACGACAATACGACTTGTGTACAATAAATATAGAAGTACATAAATAGTTGACACTAAATCAGACCCAGCTGAAGTCTCTTGAGTCAAGAGTGAGCAGTTGGAACATGCTTGTCATGTTGAACAGTTACAGTTATTTGGACTACTGTACAAGCATTGAATTTTAAAGTGCTCTAGTTGTCACACCTATAGATGCCTGTCATAGAGTGCTATTAGAAAGGGGTTCAACAGCTCTATGATTTTGGGTGCTTGGACCCTGTGGATTCACAGGAATAAATGTGTCTTTGATGGCGCCTCTCCTTGTATCATGGATGCTCAGCATTACTTCAAAAGCAATACTTCATAGAGATGAGACTCTAGCACCTGGCTGGTGCCTGAAAGCTTCAAGATTTCAGCTTAGGTCCAGCTATAGAACTAGTTTGGCTGGCCGTAGCTATCTAGGCTAGGGTGTTAATCTGGTCATGTTTTGTGGTTTTTGTGGCGCGTTTTTAAGTTCCATTGGCAGGGGTGGTGTGAGTTCTATACTCGGTCTGATCCTTGATTGGACTCATTGTATTTTTTCTATCTTAATGAAATGACACGCAGCTCTCCTGCGTTGTTCGAGAAAAAAAGTCCAGCTCAGGGGCTTTAATTTTAGATAATTTTCACGGATGATGATGATTTAATTGAGCAACTTCTGATCCTTGATTGGACTCGTTGTATTTTTTCTATCTTGATGAAATGACACGCAGCTCTCCTGCGTTGTTCGAGGAAAAAAAAAAGTCCAGTTCAGGGGCTTTAATTTTAGATGATTTTCACGGATGATGACGATTTAATTGAGCAACTGTGGGATGAAGCAGAGTTCAGTGGTAAGTGACTTCATCATAGCAGCTGCTTATGAGGTTTGGAATATCATCAAAGACCTGCCAGCAGATAAGGCCCCTGGCCCTGATGGCTTCACAGGAAAGTTTTACAAGACCTGCTGGCCAGTAATCAAGGGGGACGTAATGTCCGCTCTGCACACCATTTGGGGAAAAAAATTCAGAAACCTGAGGATGCTGAATTCTGCCTATATCACTCTAATCCCAAAGAATGCGGAGGCTGAAGAAGTAAAGGACTTTAGACCCATTAGTTTGGTACACAGTTTTGCTAAACTAGTGACTAAAATTCTAGCCAACCGGTTAGCTGGTTGTCTTGATGAAATGGTTTCCCCCAATCAAAGCGCCTTTATCAAAAAAAAAGGTTTATTCAGGATAACTTAATGCTGGTGCAGCAGACTGTGAAGTTTCTGCATTCCCAAAAGCAGCCAAGAATCCTCCTCAAGCTGGATATCACAAAGGCTTTTGATTCAGTGAATTGGTCATTCCTTTTAGAAGTACCACATAAGCTTGGTTTTGGTTCTCAATGGTGTGATCTTCTCTGTGGACTACTTTCATCTTCTTCCACCGAAGTCCCCCTGAATGGCTGTCCTGGAGAATCTATTCAGCATAGGAGAGGGCTCCGCCAGGGAGATCCTCTTTCTACAATGCTTTTCATCTTAGGAGATCCTCTTGCAACCGCTGGCTAGAAGACCAATTCAACACAGAATTTCTTTATATGCTGATGATGTTGATAGACCTCTTAACGCTTGTGCTTATCTATTAGGACAATATGCTTAGTATCTACTTAATAATATGCTGTGTACTTTGGCATCAACTTGGCAGCCAAGTTAGCTTTTGTCAAGGCTCCTTGGCAGCGAAGTTTGCTGCCCTATATGTATCCCTTCACTTTACTTTGCCTCTAAGGCTAATGGAAATCAGATCTAGCCCCAAATTACTTGTGTCTATTCCAACAAATGGTATCTAGAGCCTAGTTTCTTTCTGGTTCATCTCTTCCCCATCCCAATCCCGTACCCATGGCAAGCAGAACCCGATCCGGTCCCTCTACCTTCTACGTCTGACGACATTCAGCTGGAGCAGGCGATTTCCCTCGGGCCGGACCTGGACGCGGAGGCAGCACGCGAGGCGGACGCGCGGGCTCAGGGAGCCGCGGCGGACGCGGCAACGGCCGCAGAGGCAGTCGTGGCGGAAGCAGCGGCCCTGCGCCTGGAGGCAAAGCCGCATCGAGCGGGTGCCGGCGCAGAAGGCCGCGACCTCGATGCAGGCTTCCCCAGGCGCGAGCGGGCACATCCTGTCGCCGCGGCGGGCTGCGCGGGTGCAGGAGCTGTCGCAGGCGCGGACGGCCGCGACTACGACAAGTGCAGCCTCCGCGACCTTGAGCGGGAGGACGTGCGCGCAGGAAACCGCGTCCTCGACGCAGGCCGCGACGGACGCAAGCGGCCACATCCAGGCGCCGTTGCGGGCCGCGCGGGGATTGGAGGCCAAATGCGCGGCTTCGACCGCAAGCTCGGCGGCCACGGCTTCGACTAGGCTGGACGCGAGCACGACTGGGAGGCGCCCGGGACCCGCCAAGCCAACCGCTGTCTCGAGCGCGAGGAGCGTGACGAGCAGGCGCGTGCTTTCGGCCGCGGCTTCCGTGAGGACGCAGTGGGCGCTCGAGACCCGCGCATCCAGCGCGCGCTCGAGGCCCAGCGCAGGCGCGAGCGGGCCGAGCAGCTGGAGGCGGAGCGGGAGATGTGCGCGTGTGATGCTCGAGCGAGGCTCGCACACGGCCCGTACGAACGCGATCTAGACGTCCACGACGACCGCGAGCTGGGCAGATGGGACGCCAAGGCGTGGTCACCACTCAGGCGACGTGCTTCTCCTTCTACAGATCTGTGCCGTGGTCGCCGTGGTCGTCGTGGCCGGTCGGGGTTCCCTCCACTCATCCAGACCATAGTCAAGGACCCCGGCGCCAGCAGTGTGGCCTATGCTCACCAAGACCAACTTCAACGAGTGGTCGATAGTGATGAAGGTCAAGCTGCAGGCTCGCCACACCTGGGACGCGGTACGGTACGGCGACGTCAACTTCACCGAGGATCGGCGGGCGATGGAGGCGCTTCTCGCTGCTGTACCAGTGGGGATGCAGTCTGTTGACAGTCACTAACTCATATCTTATACCATCAATAAGTCACGTAAAAGAGAATAAAAGTGACCATCAACATAGAAAAGGGTTTGATTCTAACGAGTTCCACAAGTTGTGTCGTTCTCACTTGTTTTGCAGGAATATCAACATTTCACTACATAAAAGTATCTCAAGTGATGAATCAGACTACACCATTGCGAAGAGCTCGTCGAGACGATCGAAACGGACATATGGTTTGCTACATTTGGAGTCCCGACGAGAGAGTCCTCATTGGTTACAACTTGGAAGCTTCTAGAAGCAACTTGGAGTGATCACCAAGCAACACAATTCAAGGGCTAAACTGACAGATGCAACAGCTATGGTGAATTACTGTTCTCCAGGGTGTTTTCCAGCAGATGGAAAGAGGTAGAATCCTTCTCCAACACGATGGATTGCGCAACAAGGACGAAAGTCGCGCTAGGGCAACCAGGAGGCTTCCAGAAGACAACTCAGCGAAGACGGCGCCTGGCCACTGCCAGGTGGGGCCGGCCGGCCTGGGCCAGGTCACTTCATGGCCCATCTTCGTGGAGTGTGCCCAAATCGACCTCCTCGACGCATCTCAACCATTGTTCAAGGTCGGTTTGATCGGAGGGTCACGGTTCATCCCCCAGGGCTATGTAAGAAACCCCTGACCCCCTGAGGCAAAGCAACAGATCCAATACAGAAACCCTAGTTCATATTCTTCAAGAGAGGATCAAAGCCTAGCTAGCAGTTAGAAGCCTAGTACCCCTCTAATTAGGGATTAGATCTAGTCTTCTCTAGGATTAGAAGAGAGAGGTATTAGAGGGAGATTAGAAGGAGCTCCGGCCTGTCGGATCTACTTCTTCAGCTTGTACCTGCGGATTCAAGTTCGTCAAGAGCTTGGATCAGGATATTCTTCGGTCTTCAACTTCTAATTACTAATTATCAGTAAGCGTTATTGTTCTTATTATTCTTCTGGCTTGCAACTCTAATTAGAGTACTCTAATTCTAGTCGCTCTAGGATTAGAGGAGTCGGCGTCGTGTAAGCGTGGTGCTTAGACTCGATTACTTGCATAGTGTATCCTATATTCAGGATCGTGTGGTAGCTCGCAAGGGTGACTCTTATAGCCTTGTTGAATCTTCTATAGTCCACCTCCTGTCTATAGGCCGAGCAGGAGTATATTACTTGGGAACAGCCATACTCTGGATGTGGTCTCCCAACGTAATCCACAGTTGAATAGTAATCGCATAGCTTCTTGAGATTAGAGCTGGAAACCCTAGTTATCCCCTTTATCTTTTGTGTTCTCATCTTTGCTAGTGCTCAGGGTTTAAGCATTAGACTTAAGACAATCACGTCGTTCCTTTGGGTTCGATATTAAAACTAGGTCTACATCCGGTGAAGTGCGGGTATCTAATTTGTGCGCTTGCAGATTTATCTCTTGTGTTCTGATAACATACCTAAGTCTTTCTAGTGTCGTTGCCAAGGTTAGGGCTTATCTCTACTCTTGATAGCGACGCCCTGCTCAACGACTTGGTGATCACCGGCACCAAAGAGGACGAGGTGGAGGCGTTCAAGGCGGAGATGAAGACTGTCTTCCAGATGAGCGACCTGGGGCTCCTCTCTTTCTACCTGGGAATTGAGGTCCACCAGGATAGCTTCGGCATCTCCCTTCGCCAGACCGCCTATGCCAAACGAATCGTCGAGCTGGGCGGGCTCATCGACTGCAACCCAGCCCACACTCCCATGGAGGAGAGGCTGAAGCTGAGCCACGACAACACGTGGAGGAGGTTGACGCCACGCAGTACCGACGCATTGTGGGCAGCCTGCGCTACCTTGTCCACACGTGGCCGGACTTGGCGTTCGCCGTGGGCTACGTCAGTCGGTTCATGCAGCGACCGACAACGGAGCATCAGCAGGCCGTCAATAGGATCCTTCGCTACGTTGCGGGTACCTCCGACTACGGCTTGCACTACCCGAGGTGTCCCAGTGCGACGCACGTCATCGAGTACAGCGACAGCGACCAAGCCGGTGACATCGACACGAGCAAGAGCACTAGCTAGACGCTATTCTCCCTCGGCAAATGTCTGATCAGCTGGCAGTCGGTCAAGCAGAGCATCAGCAGGCCGTCAATAGGATCCTTCGCTACGTTGCGGGTACCTCCGACTACGGCTTGCACTACCCGAGGTGTCCCAGTGCGACGCACGTCATCGAGTACAGCGACAGCGACCAAGCCGGTGACATCGACACGAGCAAGAGCACTAGCTAGACGCTATTCTCCCTCGGCAAATGTCTGATCAGCTGGCAGTCGGTCAAGCAGCAGGTGGTGGCTCTGTCCGGCTGCAAGGCAAAGTACATCGCAGCCACTACCGCTTCGACTCAGGCCATTTGGCTCGCTCAGCTACTCGGCGATCTCATTGGCAGAGATGCAGCACCAGTGGAGCTGAGGATGGACAACAAGTCCGCTTTGGCTTTAGCAAAGAACCCCGTCTTCCATGAGCGCAGTAAGCACATCAGGGTGAGGTATCACTTCATCAGAGACTGCATAGATGAGGGGAGCATCAAGGCTGGTTACATCAACACCCAAGACCAGCTTGTTGATTTCCTGATCAAGTCCCTTGGGCGGGTCAAGTTCCAGGAGCTTCGCGCCAAGATTGGGATGGTCCAGGTTACCCAGAAGGCCACACACAAGACTTAGGGGGAGATTGATAGACCTCTTAACTCTTGTGCTTATCTATTAGGAGAATATGCTTAGTATCTACTTTAGAATATGTTGTGTACTTTGGCATCAACTTGGCAGCCAAGTTAGCTTTTGTCAAGGCTCCTTGGCAGCCAAGTTTGCTGCCCTATATGTATCCTGCACTTTACTTTGCCTCTAAGGCTAATGGAAATCAGATCTAGCCCCAAATTACTTGTGTCTATTCCAACAGATGTAGCACTCTTCCTCCAACCTGCAGCGGCTGATATCACGCTGACATTGAGAATGCTCCAACTCTTTGGTGAAGCTACTGGACTCAAAACAAATGTGCAGAAAACAGTAATGTTATGCCAATCCATTGCTCTGAAGAAAATTTGGGGCTTATTCAAAGTCTGTTACCCTGCAGGATTCAGGAATTTCCTTGTAAATACCTTGGACTGCCTCTCTCCACCAAGAAGCTGACCAAAGAACAATTCCAGTCATTTATTGATAAAATAGCAGACCAACTGCCAAGATGGAAAGCGGATCTGATGACAAAGGCAGGAAGGGTGGTGCAGGTGCAACACGTCCTCACCACAATGTTAGTATACTTAGCTATGGCAATTGAGCTACCGCCATGGGCTATCAAGGCAATTGATAAAATTAGAAGAGCTTTTGTATGGAGAGGCAGAAATGAAGCAAATGGGGGACATTGTCTCATTGCTTGGCCTAAAGTCTGTCGGCCTAAAGAACTTGGGGGTCTGGGAATTGCGGACCTGAAATCTCTGGGTTTTGCGCTCAGAGCTAGGTGGCCATGGCTGAAAAAATCTGAACCAAACAAACCTTGGGCAAGTCTGCCACTTCAAATTAGCAAGGAGGTGGGTGGTCTTCTCTCTATGGCAGTGTTTACTGAAGTAGGAGATGGAGCTAACACCCTGTTCTGGAAGGACAGATGGCTTGCTGGCAAAAATATCCAGGAATTAGCACCAAAGATTTTTTGTTTAGTCCCTAAAAGAAGAATAGGCATGCGTACGGTGAAGGAAGCCCTATCTGATGAGAAATGGATTGACGATATTCGAGTTGATCTACCTCTAGAAGCTTTGATGGAATATCTAGAATTGTGGGATATGATATCTAATGTTGAGCTACATGAAGGGACACAGGACAAACACATTTGGAGACTCTCGGCCTCAGGAGAATACACGGCAAAGTCAGCATATGATGCGTTCTTTCAGGGCACCATATATTTCAGACCGATGAGAGAATATGGAAGTCATGGGTTCCTCCTAAATGTCGTTTTTTCATGTGGCTGGTTGCTCATAACCGGTGTTGGACAGCTAACAGGCTAGCTCGGCGAGGTCTCCCTCACCCAGCCAAATGTCTGTTTTGTGACCAAGAACAGGAAAGCATTCAACACTATTGGAGGAAAGCCAACAGGCTTGTATTGCTTTATGAATGGATTACAGAGGGTTTACATTTATATAGAGATTAGAGGGGAGCCCAAATGGCCAGCCCAGCCTAGAAGGTGGTACAGCAAGCTAGGAGTAGCTAAGAGAATACAATGAAGGAGGAATTAATTCTAACACCCCCCGCAGTCGGAACGTCGGTGGAGCGGACGTTCAGATTGGAGCGAAATTCCATGAACACAGAAGAAGGGAGCCCCTTGGTGAAGACGTCGGCGAACTGTGAGGTGGTGGGAACGTGTTGGACACGAACAGCACCAAGAGCGACACATTCTCGGACGAAATGGAGGTCGATTTCCACGTGCTTGGTGCGCTGATGCTGAATGGGGTTGGAGGAGAGGTAGACGGCGCTGACATTGTCACAGTAGACGAGGGAGGCAGACTGTACGAGGTGGTGAAGCTCCTGTAGGAGTTGCTGCAGCCATGACACTTCGGCGACGCCATTTGCAACAGCCCGGTACTCGGCCTCGGCGCTGGACCGAGAAACAGTGGGTTGCCTCTTGGAAGACCAGGAGACGAGGCTGCCACCGAGGAAAACAGCATACCCAGAAGTGGAGCGTCGAGTGTCGGGGCAACCGGCCCAATCCGCATCGGTGTATACAACAAGCTGCGTAGGAGCAGACCGGGGAATGATCAAACCAAAACTGAGAGTGCCCTGGAGATACCGAAGAATCCGCTTGGCAGCAACAAGATGAACTTCCCGATCATGCATGTGAAGGCAGATTTGCTGAACGGCGTACGCAATATCGGGCCGGGTGAAAGACAGGTACTGGAGAGCACCCGCAAGGCTGCGGTAGGCTGTGGGGTCAGCCACAGAAGGACCGGCATCTGCAGGAACTTTGGCACATGTGTCGACAGGAGTGGAACAAGGCTTGCAGTCGCTCATCCCATGGCGAGTGAGAATGTCCAGAACGTACTGGCGTTGGGACAGAGTGAGACAATCCTTGTGGCGCTGAACTGCCACACCAAGAAAGTGATGAAGGGGGCCAAGGTCCTTCATGGCAAATTCTTGCTTCAGTGCAGCAATCACACGATGTAAGAGCTGTTCGGAGGAGGCAGTAAGAACAATATCGTCGATGTATAGCAGCACGTAGACTGTTTCAGATCCTCGGCGGTATATGAAGAGGGATGTGTCTGACTTTGCTTCACTGAAACC
Source organism: Coix lacryma-jobi var. lacryma-jobi (assembly GCA_009763385.1). Taxonomy (NCBI): domain Eukaryota; kingdom Viridiplantae; phylum Streptophyta; class Magnoliopsida; order Poales; family Poaceae; genus Coix; species Coix lacryma-jobi. The sequence goes on from CM019825.1 coordinate 110,870,902, forward strand.
TAGAGAGAGCAGAAAACAGGCAAACCGGTTGTACCATGCACGCGGAGCTTGCTTTAGGCCGTAGAGGGATCTGTTGAGCTTGCAAACATGTCCAGGAAGAGCAGGATCAGCAAAACCGGTGGGGTGGGAGCAGTACACAGTTTCTGATAAGGTCCCATGAAGAAAAGCGTTCTTCACATCAAACTGGTGAATCGGCTAGTCCTGGGAAAGAGCCAAGGTGAGGATAGTTCGAACGGTAGCAGGCTTGACGACAGGGCTGAATGTTTCGTCGTAGTCAATGCCGGGACGTTGAGTGAACCCGCGAAGCACCCAACGAGCCTTGTACCTGTCCAGGGAACCGTCCGCATGAAACTTATGCTTGAAGATCCATTTGCCGGTGACCACATTCGCCTTGGCAGGGCGAGGAACGAGATCCCAAGTTTTGTTGTCCAGCAAAGCAGTAAACTCTTCTTCCATGGCCCGACGCCACTGAGGGTTGGCGAGGGCGTCACGACAAGACTGAGGTAGTGGTGACAGAGCTTCAGTATGCAGAGCGAGGCGCGGCTGTCGGTAGTCGGACTTCCCACGGGTCGCCATACCGTGACTGTTGGTGACTGGTGGGATGGGGACAGTTCCTGGTGGAGGATCACTCTTGACGTAGCGAGGTGGGGAGGGAACCATGCTGGAACGTCGAGCAGGAGGTCCTGTAGGGGACCCAGGTGATGAGCCGAGGGCAGGAGCACACCGAGAGTAGACGTGGACGACCGGAGGCTTGTCAAGGAAGGACGTCGGAGGCGGCTATGCAGGGGCCGCAGCCACGGGCGCCTGAGGAGGCGCAGCAGGAGCCGGAGGTGACGATGGAGTGGGTGCCAAGGGCGCCGGCGAAGGGGGCGCCGTGGGCACCGGTGAGGGGGGCGTCGTGGGCGCCTGGACAGCAGGAGGCGCCTGCACAGGTGCCTGAACAGACCGGGCCGCAGGCAGCTGTACAGCAGTGGGGGTGTTGGTACGTCCAGGAAAGGCAGGACGGTACCCCGCTGCCTGGGCGCAGAGAAGCCCGGCGGAGGTAGCTTGGACACCGGTGTGCCCAAGTTGGGCACCAGCTAGTGAGGTACTGCTGCTGGTAGGGTACCAGTAGCCCTTGGAGTACCTGCAGAGGGAGAAGGAACTGACGAAGAATCGTCGTTAGTTAGAAAATCAAGCTCGTATGGGGGTGGTGAAGGTCGATGGCAGGAGAAAGGGAACGTTGTTTCGTCGAAGACAACGTGACGGGAGATGATGACTCGGTTTGTGGCGATGTCAAGGCACTTGTATCCCTTGTGGTCAGGGGAATAGACAAGAAAGGCACACAAGGAAGAGCGTGGGGCGAGCTTGTGAGGGGTGGTGGCGGTGAGGTTGGGGTAACAGGTACATCCAAACGCCCGGAGGTCATGGTAGGGAGGGTGCCATGGAGGGCAAAGAAAGAGGTGCTCATGTTCAGAGTTTTGGTTGGGAGACGATTGATGAGGAGGGTGGCAGTGGTAAGGGCATCAGCCCAGTAGGTGGGGGGCATGGATGCTTGGATGAGTAAAGTGCGAGTGACATTGTTGGCGGTGCAGAGCATGCGCTCGGCTTTGTCGTTTTGCTGCGAGGTGTAGGGGCAGGACATGCGAAGGGTAACACCTTTGGCAGAGAAGAATGCGCGAGACATGGAGTACATCCAAAAACATACTCAATTTAGTGCGCTCACGAGGTGCAAGCAAAACATAGCATGTACATCCAAAAACTCGAAGATGGATGTACATCCAAAAACTCGAAGATGGTCATATCGAGGAGTACCAAAAAGTACTTCACCTGGACATTTACCAGACAGTTGTCTATTGATGAGATAAACAGTAGTAGAAACAGCTTCGCCCCAAAAATGAGAAGGAACAAAAGATGAAATCAGAAGAGTACGGGCTATCTCTATAATATGTCGGTGTTTACGTTCAGCAACACCATTCTGAGCATGAGCGCCAGGACAAGAAAGCTGAGGAAGAGTGCCTTCTGAAGCCAAGAACTGGCGAAAAACATCAGACAAGTACTCACCACCAGAGTCAGAGCGAAAAACTCTAATAGGAGTAGAAAATTGTGTGTGAACCATGCGAGCAAAAGACGAGAATGGTCATCAATAAAAATAACATAATATTTGTGACCACCCTTGGTAGCAAAAGGTGCAAGACCCCATACATCTGAATGAATAAGATCAAAAGGCCTAACAGAAGAAGAAGCACTAGATAAATATGGAAGTTGTATTTGTTTTCCCAGCTTACAACCCTTACAATGAAAATGAGACTCAATAGATGTATGACCTAAACACCCTGTATTTATTAATGATGACAAACGCGACCCGCAAAGATGACCAAGACGATGATGCCATTTTGCAAAAGAAGATGCAGAAGGCGATGCAGCGGATGGCACATGACCAGGAGACCCAACGGAAGAAGGGAGACGCAAGGTGTCCAAGACGTAGAGGCTACAAGCATCTTTACGGCGATGGCCAGTCCCAATCACTCGTCCACTGCGATGATCCTGAATAAAACAAGATGAGTCGTCAAAACCAACAAAGGAATTTTGGTCGGTAACTTGACCAACCGAAAGGAGATTCATAGACAATTGTGGCACAAAAGAAACATTGGGAACATCAAAATGAGTATTGCAAAGTGACCCCGTGTGGGTGATAGGACAAGATGTACCATTAGTTGTCTGAACAGAAGCACCATCTGTGACTGGTTTGCACGCAACCAAGTGGGAAGAATCAGATGTCACATGAAAAGACGCCCCTGAATCAAGCACCCAAGGTGATGGAGCTGTAGTAGATGAGGTAGCAGCAACAGAAACTAAACAGCACCTGAACCAACAGCACCTGAACCTTTAGGAGTGGAAGAGGTACCGCGACCACGAGCAGCTCGGCGAGCACGAAATTCAACCAATTTCTCTGGGTGCTTGGCAAAACAGTTTTCTGAAGGATGATTAGTCCTGCCACAATGCTTACAGGGCTCTTTGGATGCACTGGTCCTTGCTGCCAACACACTGTGGGGTTGAGACACTGAGGAAGTCGAAGACAAAAACTGTAGGCGTGTCTCTTCAGCAAGTAACTCAGACAGTGCCTGTGCCATGGTTAGAGTAGCAGAAGTATGGAGCAACCTGGTACGAATGGAATCAAATTCTGCCCTGACCCCCAAGACAAATCTATAAGTGAGAAACTGCTCAAGAAAAGCTAGTGTTGTACAGTTTTGTGCTGCTGTACATTGAGGCACCATGGAAATCAAAGAACCCATCAAACGATCAAAGGCAGAGTAATATTCATCAATAGACATGTCTCTCTGTTCAATAACATGAAGTTGTTGCATAAGAGTATGTTGAAGAGCACCACTTTCCTGAACATATCGTTCCTTCAAATATGCCCACATTGGTTTGGCTTGCTTAAACTTACGCAAACTCATAATCATAGTTGATTTAACACTACTAACTATAGCAACCATGACTTTTCCATCATTGATTTCCCAAGTTTTTACAGCAGCAGCATTACTACCATCAGTCTTAAGAGTTGGTGGATCATCAGTCAAGTGAAAATGAAGACCACAGCCCCGTAATGCAGTTTCAACAGTAAAACCCCATTCTAGGTAATTCTGACCATCTAGAGTGATGTTGATAACAATTGCTGTAATCTGAGACATGATGGAATCTACTGTACCAAGAGCAGTACAAATAGCAGTGGAAAAGAGGGATTAATATCACCAGCAGAGGAGTTGCAGGCACTCTGACCCATGCTGCCGTGGAAGATGCCCAGCAGTAGCCGTGGAAGAAGCCCAGCAGTAGCCGTGGAAGAAGCCCAGCAGCACCTGGTGAGATTCGCCGAGCAGGACGCCCAGCCGCGTGAAATCCGCGCGTGGAGCAGAGGAGCACGCGAGCAGAGGAGCCGGCGGCCGCAAAAGAGCGGCGCGGACGACACGCGCGCGGACGGCGCGCAGAAGAAGGACGAGGCCGCGCGTACGGCGCGGGGGAGTCCGACAGTGCGGGGAAGACCGACGCCGAAGTCCCGCGCGGACGGCATGGGCGAGTCCCGCGCGGAGGGCGCGGAGAAGGCCGACGAGAGCCGCGCGGGGAAGGCTGACGAGGACGCGCGCGGAGGAATCGCGCGGACGGCGCGGGCGCCGGGAAGGCCGTGCGACGCGATGACGGCCGCGAACAGAGGACCCGCGAACAGAGGACACGAACAGCAGAGTTCCTCGTGCGAACAGAGTAGATCCCAAGGAAAAAAAAATGGATCGTGGGTGAATTAGAAGAGTCTAATCCTAACCCTAATCCATGGCTTTGGTACCATGATACTAACCTTGGGATTAGAGACTCTGAGGTTATTCCATTAGTGAAGATAACTATATATAGGAGCCACATGGGCCATATGGGCCTATAGTAGATGGGCCTTCATATACTTCATATACTTAACATCGTCCACACCACCGCAGAACCAAAGTCTCCTCCAGTAAAAAGAAAAAAATGGACTGGGCCTCAGTATCGTCATGCGTCGCCCCACTCGCGAGTCCAAACAAAAAACCGTCCTGCTCTACAGAATCTGTATCCATGTCGTATGTCTCCGCCGATCCACCCTAGTGCAAGCACGTCCGGCCACCTCGCCGTACAAACTCAGGTGCTGCCAGCCACCTCGCCATTTATTTAATCTCATCTATACAAATGCCATCCTGTGACTCCTGTCCTCCGCCGAGTATCAGAGAAGATGAGAAATTAGGAACTGCTGCTGTTTTGTCCTGGTAGATGCACACGAATCAAAACATCAAAGCAGCGTGTGGTGACAGGTGATGACAATTTGATGAGAACACGGACCTGAAAGCTGAAATTTGCTGTGCACGCGCATCGAGTAGGGAAAAGCTCATGTAAGAACAAATCTGATGTGGACGAAAGAGAAGAGGGAGAAGGGAAGCGGGCTGTAGTTTACAGCCAGCTTGTGCACAGGAACCAAAGAACTTTGTGAGAGATGGTTGGGTTTATGTATTAATAGTGAAGAGCTAACTACTATATGAGTGGGCTGAGAGGTGGGCTTACACAGCCAGCAGCAGACTGTATTATTAGCCTTCCTCTAAAATGCTCCAAGTTGGTGAACTTTGCTAAGAGCACACAACTACCAAGAATTGAGTGGCTATTTGCTGGACATACATGGAAGTGTACCAGGAGGATGCACAGTTTTGGTTTCGTGCGCTTTCATCAATTACAACGTTTCATCTAGGTTCAGTATTTTTCGTATTTTGCTATTGCTAAATATGTTTATCTTAGACAATGATTCTTTTTCCAACTTCTCTTATGCCTCCTCGATAAATAATAAAACCATAGTTTCCAGGCTATTACGGGTTTATCGAATGAAAAATAATGAAGGTTCTAACTCCATAACTGTGGCACCAGTGTTAATGAGATGCGAACTCCCTCCCCAAAGGTGGGTCGGTCCAGCAAGGAATATGGAGCATCCACCACGTACTCTGTGCGCCTGGTCGCCATAGAACGTCATCAGGTTGACATCAGGCCTCCGGGTCATAGTTGTTCATGGCAGTGATTTCAACAGATGTTTGCACTTGTGGCCACGAGTGAACTGCTCATTGCAGTTGAAGCAAAATCTGGCACAACAGCGGTCTGGCATCTCCTCTGGTGTGGACGCTTTAGGGTGAGCACCAATGAATCAGTAGCCGGAGTCAGGGTAGTCGTTGCAAGGTTGCTGGGGCATTGCTGCTGATATCCCTTGCTTCAAGCAAGGGAGGCCAGTGTCATGGAGTGGTCAGCGATGACGACAGTGTGACGCTCATAAGCCCGAGCCAGATCCATTGCCTTTCCCATGGTTTGAGGATCCTGTAGTTCCATGTTCGTCTTGAGCAGTTCTAGGAGACCCGCAGTGTAGATGTCCACCTTTTAGAGTTCGTCGAGGCTGCCAGCACAGACCACATGCGCCAAACAGCGCTCATTGTAGTCATCGACAGTGCGGGTCTGGCAGAGAAGTCAATTCGCCCCAGGGGTTGTGCATTGTAAGGGGGTCATAGCGCTAATTGGCACAGCGAGCGAATGTAGCCCAATCGAGCCCCTTTTGATTCTAGACTAGACTCGTACCATTGTTGGCACAGCGACCAAATGTAGCCCAATCGAGCCCCTTTTCATGCTCTGGAATCCATTGGCCACTGAAGAATTGATCACAAAGTTGAGCCATGATAGGGGTCCTCTTTGCCCTCATAGGTGAGGAAGGATAGCTTGTAGTACCGAGAATTCGACATTGGGAGGACAGCACCCTCATCTGGTTTGGGCACCTCCAGCTTTGGTGCTTCATCGATGTTCAGGTTGGCAGCAAACAGGGTGTTTTTCAATTTATAGACGGTGGCAGGGGTGTCTGCAGTCATTGCTTGCTCCTTTTTCCTTGGAGGAACTTGCAGTTGGAGTCGTCTATGATGTGGCGTGCTTCCTCTTCAAGCTGCTGTTCAAGAAGGTGTTCCTGCCCACCTTCTTGGCTGCTGCAGCGATTTGTCACTTTTCTCAATGGCAGCGAGACGGTTGTCTAGATTGTCGATTTTGGTGGTCAAGGTTATTGTGAGCTTGTCAAAAAGCTCCTGGATGCCGGTCATGGTGATAGGGGTGTTGTCAGACATGGTGGATTCCTAGTTTCATGATACCAGATGTGATGGGCGTATTTTGGTGGGAGGCTAGGTGCGTAATCGTAGTCGAAAGAGGTTGGAGGGCGAGGGACGGGAGCCTTACGGTGTCCCGTCTTTGCTACTGGTGGCTAGGGCAGCAGGGGCGCACCCTATGCTGGCCAACAGCTGGGCGAGGGAGAGTAGGCACAGGAGCTAGAGGGCCAAGAGCTTTAGAGGATAAACCTCTTCTTTTCTTGCTTGCCTCAAAGGGGGGTGCAAGATGCCATATATTTGTAGTCCTTAGTGGACTTGTTTACCAAATAATCTAATGGGAATAATTCCTTATTGGAACTTTCCTCACACTTCTTTCCTAATAAGCAAACTCAATTACCATATCTATTCTCTCTAATTACTAATTGGAACCAGAGCTGGCTTTCCAGAAAGGGTAGCTGCCTGCCTTTCGGCTGTCCCCCTTGCTGGGTGTGCATGCCCTCCTGATGGAGGCGCCCCTCAAGGGCCTTGCTGGTCCATGACCTAATTTGGGTTCTTTTGTGCCCAGCCTGTTGGTCAGTGACATGAATCCTTTTGTGGACGGGGAGTAGAACACATTGAGAAAGCGAGAAAAGAGAGAAACAGGAAGTAGGGGCCCTGATTTCGGAGCTGCTGCTGGCATTGAGCCCAGAAAAATAAGGCTGCCAAAAGCAAGTAGGGGGGCCTATTTTAGGGACCAGCCATTCCTGGGGCTTCTCTAAGTACTTATTGTTGGAGTATATGTATTTAGGCCCATAAGGCCCATGTAAGTGACTGATATAGCTACCCCTTCTAGGGTTAGCCCAATAATCCAATCACTCTTTCCAACATGGTATCAAGCTGAGTTTTTTTTTCAGCCGCCGCCTCCCCTGCCTCCCAGCCGCCGCCTCCCCTGCCGGCGGCGCCGCCGCTGCTCCCAGGCGTGGCCATGGCCGGCGGTCGTGATCCTCCCCCTCCCCCTACCTACTTCTCCTCTTTCCCTCCCTTACCCTACCCATAGTGGGCCCAACTCGCCGCTGCTCCACCTGGCGCCGCTGCTCTACTCGTCGCGGGCGGCCTCGACCCCCTCGGCGCGGGCGGCGTGGACGGCCCAGGCGGCGCCGGCAGCCTCGGCCCCCTGGGCGCGGGCGGCCACGGCGGCGCCGGCGGCCTCGACCCCCTCAGCGCGGGTGGCCAGGGCGGTGCGGGAGGCTCCGGCGACGGCGGCGCGACCCTTCTGCCGCCGGGCGCAGGCGTACCAGGCGCGGGAGCCACGGGCGACGGCACCTCTGCTCCTGGCGCTCTCCAGCCCGATCCTTCCCCCAACGCCGCTGTCCTCCTCCCTGTTGCTGGTGTTCAGCCAGGGGGCAGCACCGGCCTCCTCCCTGTTGGAGCAGGCGACCACCAGCCCACGCACGGATCCTCTGGCCTGCACGGCGCTGTGGGCCAGGGGTGGGGAGCCCTCGGCGCTGGTGGATACTTCCCGGCGCCTCCTCCTCCACCGCTGCTTCCCCAACCCGACAACACCATCGCTGCTACCCTCACAGCTGCCCGGGTCGCTGCTGCAGCGGGTCAAGCGCGCGTTACCGGCACCACTTCATCCGGCTCGCGTGCTCCCCTGCTCGGCCCCTCCCTGACCGGCGTGGGCCATGACACTGCCGCTGCTACGCGGGCTGGCGCCAGCTTGCCCCCCAGCGTGCGCTTCCCCAACACTGGCCTCCCCTTCCTTGGCCCCTCCAGCGCGTCCGCTAGCTCAGCTGCTGCTGCTCCGCTGTGTGCTGCGGCCCTGCTGCCCCCCGGCGCGAGCTCTGCCACCGCCGGCTGGTGGGCTCCTCCGCTCGACGCGGCCGTGCTCCCCGCCTCGCCGGCTGCACTTCTTCAACGCCCCGCCGGCCGCCTCCTCCCCGGCCAGTCGCCTGCCGCGGTGGGCTGCCAGCCTCCGCTTCCTCCTCCATCCGGCGGCGAGCTGCTGCCCGGCGCGGCTGACCACCTCTTCCCCGGATCCTCGCGTTCCCGGCCATCGCCTCCGCCACCGTCGTCTCTCCTTGGTCCCCCTCCTCCCGGACCAAGTGGGAGTGGGCATACACCGGCTACCTGGGGTCAGCCGCCCTTCCAATCTGCTGGCGGCGAGTTCCGCCCCACCCACACACCGGCCGCCATGTTTGCTGGGGCTGTCCAGGACGCCCTCCCGTTCCCGTCACCGTGGACTCCACCTCCCGACACCATACCGGGGTCTGTCGGTTGGGATCCGACGGCCATGGCCCGCTCTTTCAGCACCTTGGGTCTGACACCACCAGTCAGTTCCGACTGGATCGCTGACTCGGGAGCCACCTACCACACCACTCCCAACCCCGGTCTCCTCTCTTCCATTCACCCTCCCTCTTCGACTCACCCTTCGTCCATCATGGTCGCGAATGGCTCTTGCCTTCCGGTCACGTCCGTGGGTGCCGCTAACACTCATGGCTCCTTTCTTCTTCCCGATGTCCTGGTTGCTCCCAATATGGTTCACAACCTTCTTTCTATTCGTCGTTTTACAGCTGACAACTCCTGTTCGGTTGAATTCGACCCTTCTGGTCTCACCGTAAAGGATTTGGCTTCCCAGCGTCCTCTTCTCCGCTGTGACAGCACGGGGCCCCTTTAGACTCTTCGGTTTCCTACTTCTGCTCCATGGTCTTCACCTTCCCCTCCGTCAGCTGCTCTTGCCACCACCACCTCCTCTACTACTTGGCACCGTCGCCTTGGTCACCCTGGCCGCGATGCCTTGACACAGCTTCGTCGTAGCTCTGCCATACCATATACTCGAGCTCGCGATGAGCATTTGTGTCATGCGTGCCAACTGGGCCGACATGTTCGTCTTCCTTTTCCTACTTCCTCTTCCCATGTGGCCCATATCTTTGACCTTGTCCATTGCGATCTGTGGACATCTCCTGTCCCTAGCATCTCTGGCTATAAATACTATCTTGTGTTGGTGGATGATTTCTCTCACTATTCCTGGACTTTTCCTCTTCGTGCCGAGTCTGACACTTTCTCCACGCTCCTCCACTTCTTTGCCTGGGTGTCCACTCAGTTCGGCCTCACCATCAAGGCCGTTCAGTGTGACAACGGGCGTGAGTTCGATAACTCCACGTCTCGTGCCTTTTTCCTCTCTCACGGCATGCAGTTGCGCATGTCGTGCCCCTACACCTCCTCCCAGAACGGCAAGGCCGAGCGCATGATTCGCACCACCAACGACACCATCCGCACCCTCCTCTTGCAGGCCTCTCTTCCTGCCCGCTTCTGGGCCGAGTGTCTTCACACCTCCACCTATCTCCTCAACCGTTTACCTTCTGTTGTCTGTCCCGCTCCCACTCCTCACCACGCCCTCTTCGGTACCCCTCCTCGCTACGACCACCTCCGTGTTTTCGGGTGTGCGTGTTACCCTAACACCACTGCCACTGCTCCTCACAAGCTGGCTCCCCGGTCGACTCGGTGTGTCTTCCTCGGGTACTCCCCGGATCACAAGGGGTACCGTTGCTATGACCTCTCCTCTCGTCGCGTCCTCATTTCCCGACACGTTGTGTTCGACGAGGCCGACTTCCCCTTCTCTACCACCACCTCTCCTCCCATCTCCACACCACCTCCCACCTCCGACCTTGACCTCTCCTCCTTGTTTCCCACTGACGCGGTGGTCCAGCCACCTTTACTGTTTTACCCAGCAGGTCGTCCTCCACGCGCTCCGCCGGGCCCGTGCCCCGGCTCGCCGTACTCCGGGGCTGCTCCACCGGGCCCTCCGCCGAGATCCTACCCCGGCTCCCCGCCCTCTGGAGCTACGCCGGACCCTGCGCCGTGCGCCGGTCCGGCGGCCACGTTCCCCGGGGCTGCGCCCGACCCTGCGCCCGACGCGGGTCCGGCGCCTGCGGCCCCTCCCGCGCGCTTCGCCCAGCCAGTGCGTGTCTACCAGCGCCGTGCGCGGGCGGCCCCACCGCCCCCGGTGCTGGCTCCGTCACCGTCGTCACCACCTCGATCTCCGCTCGTGGCCGGCTCTCCACCGTCGACGCCTACGCCGCCGCCTCCACCACCGCCGGCTGCTCGGGTCGAGCCGCCCGTGTACCACCCCCCTATTCTTCACCGTCACCCGCGTCATGTTCACCCCATGGTGACGTGGCATGCGGCAGGGGTGTTGCGGCCTCGAGCTCTTGCCGCGACGCACGGCGACACGCAGGTCTCTCTGGTACCCTCTTCCGTGCGCGACGCCCTGGCCAACCCTCACTGGCGTCGTGCGATGGAGGAGTACGCGGCCCTTCTCGCCAACCAGACCTGGGATCTGGTGCCCCATCCACCTGACTCCAATGTTGTCACCGGCAAGTGGATATGGACTCACAAGCGTCGGGCTGATGGCACTCTTGAGCGATACAAGGCTCGCTGGGTACTACGGGGTTTCACTCAGCAGCCTAGAGTTGACTATGACGAGACGTTCAGTCCCGTGGTAAAGCCAGCTACAGTCCGCACGGTTCTCTCACTGGCTCTCTCGCTCCTGGCCCGTGCATCAGTTGGACGTCAAGAATGCTTTTCTCCACGGGACACTTGCTGAGACAGTATACTGCAGTGAGCCGGCGGGCTTTGCTGACTCTACTCGCCCTGATCTGGTCTGCCGCCTCAACAAGTCACTCTACGGCCTCAAGCAGGACCCTCGGGCGTGGTACTCTTGTTTTGCTGCATTCCTGCTCACTCTGGGGTTTGTGGAGGCCAAGTCAGACACTTCGCTGTTAATCTACCACCACGGTGGGGAGACTGCCTATCTGCTGCTCTATGTTGATGACATTGTGCTCACCGCTTCCAGCCCGACACTACTGTGGCGGATCATCACCTCTCTTCAGCAGGAGTTCGCGATGAAGGACCTCGGTGTGCTCCATCACTTCCTCGGGGTCACTGTTGAGCCTCGTCCCGGGGGTCTCTTTCTTCACCAGCGGCAGTATACTCTTGATATCCTGGAGCGAGCTGGGATGACTGACTGCAAGCCCTGCTCCACCCCTGTTGACACTCAGGCCAAGCTGTCAGAGACCGAGGGCGCCACAGTCACTGACCCTACCGCGTACAGGAGTGTTGCGGGGGCGCTTCAGTACCTCACCTTCACCCGCCCGGACATCACATATGCAGTTCAGCAGATTTCCCTTCATATGCATGATCCGCGCGAGCCTCACCTCACGACCCTCAAGCGCCTCCTCCGCTACCTCCGCAGCACCGTCGACTACGGCCTGCTTCACCACCGGTCTACCTCTACCGAGCTCGTCGTCTACACCGACGCTGACTGGGCCGGGTGTCCGAACACTCGCCGATCCACCTCGGGCTATGCTGTCTTCCTCGGCGGCAACCTGGTGTCCTGGTCGTCCAAGCGCCAGCCGGTGGTCTCCCGCTCCAGTGCCGAGGCGGAGTACTGTGTTGTTGCTAACGGCGTGTCTGAGGCCTCCTGGCTCCGGCAGCTCCTTGGTGAGCTCCACAGTCCCTTGACCCGGAGCACGTTGGTCTACTGCGACAACGTCAGTGCGGTGTACCTCTCCACCAACCCCGTTCAGCACCAGCGGACCAAGCATGTGGAGATCGACCTCCACTTTGTCCGCGATCGGGTGGCCATCGGTGATGTTTGGGTTCTCCACGTCCCGACCACCTCCCAGTTCGCTGATATCTTTACCAAGGGCCTCTCGTCTTCGACGTTCTCCGAATTTCGCTCCAGCCTCAACATCACGAGTGGCTAGTTGAGTCTGTGGGGGGGCTCGTGTTGGGTTCTACTTCTTTTCGTACTCAGTCTTGAAACTCCGCTGCGCCGGTAGTTCAGACTGCGGGGGGTGTTGGAGTATATGTATTTAGGCCCATAAGGCTCATGTAAGTGACTGATATAGCTACCCCTTCTAGGGTTAGCCCAATAATCCAATCACTCTTTCCAACACTTATTACTACCTGTCCTAAAAATTCTGAGTTTGTCCTAACACAAACCATCCTAAGTTTGACCTAGTTTACCAAAAAAAAAAGAGTATCAGTGTTTACCACATCAAAGAGGTACCATATGAAAAATATATCTCATAATGTATCTAATGATGCTCATTTGATATGTACTTCAGGGTAGGGCAGAGGTAGCATTAAATAATCGTTAGGTTTGACCAGCTAGACAAAATTAAATTGTGAAGCAAAACTCAGTTTGCAGTGAACCAGAATAGCGCTTATTTAAATCTGCCAGTATAGTTATCCACATTTATATTTATATATAAAAATTATCTTCAATGGAAAAAAAAACAAACTAAATTCCAAAAGGAAACTTACCACTAGTGAGTTGTATATTCGCCGCTCTCTTGTGTCTGATATCGGTGGTCTAACGATCTCCCCTATGTATTCAATCATCTGTAGGAGCAAGTCCAAATTCAGAAAAATTAGCTCAGCACCAATAGATGCAAATGAGAACTGTCATACATGTGAAGATTTGTTCTACTCGTATAGTGGCATGCAGAAAACTGAGTTGGGCCCACAAGCTGAAGGCAGAGGTTTGATCATATTAAAGTCTGAAAATTCAGTTGAACATATAGCATTTTCCCATGCAAATTTAACGAAATAGGCCATAATTGTCTACACTAAATGTGAACCAAACAAATCCAGGGCAATGACAAGGGCAACATAATTATTAGCCATTTATTATGTACGCGAAACATGTAACAATAGTATTATCAGAATAGCAGAAAAGAAAAGGGAAGGGAAAACCAAGAAAAGGAAAAAAGTGCTAGTTAAGTGGGCTAACAGCCTGCAAACATCAAAATCATAATCTCATTCTGTGACCATAGCAGCAATGTGTCTGGTTCCCAGGAGACCATTGGGTATGTCAGTCAAGTACCACCATCCTTGCAGCTCACGCTCTCCCTCGAGCACTCCTTCCAGCCTCCACAGCACAAGCTCCCATCATCACACTCCTGCAGCCCATGCCGTCCAGGTGGCAACCAACATAGTCCACACCCCACACCTTGGGACGATGGGCTGGTACAGGACTCATGGCATTGACCCACATTCCAGGTGACTTAGCAGTGCCAATTCCTTATTTATCTGTATTTGCTTCTATGTGAAATTGCATACCAGCTTTTGCATTCAAAGTAATCAGCTCCTAATCATAAGCATCTGAATAAAATATTTATAAAGGGAAAGCAGAAAAATATACCATATCCCCGGCCTTGTGTGCAACCTTGGCAAAGACGCCAAATCCATGAATTTTTGATTTTCCTATCAAAAGGCAATAAAATCAATATATGAACAACAGTTCACTCAAGCACAAGTGAATATCATAATATTGCCAAATTATTTGATGAGAAATCCAACAATTCAACAAAATAGAATGCCATAGTTCTGATATTCCTCCTATAGAGGGCCAATACAGATCACATCCTCAAAATCATTAAACAATCCCTGTGCCCGATCTGTAATACTCAGAACTGGTAGCATCTAAATCCTATTCCACTACAAACCATCACCCCAATTTAATATTAAACTCATTATAACATTGCCAAATTATTTCATTCAAATCTAACAATTCAACAAAATAGAATGCCATAGTTCTGATGTTCCTATACAGGGCCAATACAGATCACATCCTCAAAATCATAAAACAATCAATGTGCCCGATCTGTAATACTCAGAACTGGTAGCAGCTGAATCCTATTCCACTACATACTATAACCCCAATTTAATATTAAACTTTAAGCAACAAAAAAACTGAAAGATTTGTATCAACAAAATTTTCATTTTATTGCTATAAACTCCACTGCTACTGTAGAAAAAAATACGTCCAACATTGACGACATAATTAGCACAAAAGCAAAAATGACAAAGCACATATATTGATAAATGGTATAGAACAAGCAATATGTGAAATAGGATAATAAGATTCCTCCCTTGGAACCACACAAGATATTTAGGAAAAATATATGCTTCTTTGGTAAAAACATATTGGAGATAGAGGAAAAACACAAGTAATAATTAAGATCACAAAAATAGTATCATGGACTTGGCTCAGGTATGAAGACTTGTTCAACTCCAGAAGATTATGCTGTGGAAATATACAAAAGGATAAGAAACTAAATAGAACTCACCAAAAGTTAGTCTCTTCCTAAATGTAGCCTTCATGCTTGTATATTTTTCAACCATAGAAGACACATTGCCAATAGCTTCTTGCTGCACAGCATCTGATAAACCAACCGGTTGAAGTGATTCACTGCAACCATTGCCAACTCTATTTTGGCAGTAGCCACTGACAATATACGGTCTATTCTCCAAATATAAACGTTTCAGAGAAGCAGTAGCCACAACTTGTGGCTGTTTTTGGCCCCTTCTGCAAAAATTATAGGGTTCTGGCCAAGGAACAGGGCATTCAGACATGAAATAAATATGAGACAAGATAGGTAATCAATCCAAATAGGGCAATCTTTAGTAAAATAAAAAATTATTAAATGCATAAATATGCAGCTTCAATCAAAATGGTACTGCGAGGAGTCAAGGATATTAACCACCAAACCTAAACCATAAAAACATCTGAACGACAACCCCTTAAGTAAATAAAACATGGGACCAAAAAATCTAATTAATATCATAGTAAGGTGATTTCTTTAATGGCGATTAAACAGTACACAGAGAACAATAAGAAGCTCCTTGTCCTAGTCAAATTAACAGTGCTTGTTCTCTTACCAGTCCTTGCACAACCAGATGATGAAACCACATCCGTCTGAACTACCTGGACAGGTTCAGCAGGGTCACTTTCTAGAGATGGACGTTCAGCAGATGGCTGTCTATGCTTTTTGCAGTACGAGAGTAAACGAATACAAGGATCCTCGTCTTCATCAAGATACATGTGATGGATTTTATCATCATTTTCAAGCTAAATTAACAAAACAGGTCCACATAATGGAAACATGTTAGTCGCAGCAAAAATAAAAGTAATCATGGAGTAAATAACCTGCAGAAAAAAAAAACTAGTACAGTACCTCAATGCAAAGGTCAGCAGCACGTGCACAAAGAGGATGATACGCAACACGACAGGTAGGATGAGAACACTGTTGATACAAGAAGAGTTATAACATGTTTTGATCATCCTATCAGTAGCTTCAACCAACTGTAAAGTACCTGTATACAAACTCCATACGAAACTCCGCAAATGCTGCATACAAGTTTCCAACGGTCCTGGAATGACAAACTACAATGATGAGCAATGATGTTTCTACAGAAATATTAAAAGATTGAAGTAAGCAGTTCACACCAAAAGGCAAAGAGAGGGAGACCTTGTTGATTCTGCTCAGTCCATCAATTGGTTCCATTCTCTTTACATCTTTTAAGCATGTTTCTGTGACAGAATAAAAGATTGAGAGAACTAAAAGCATATCGTGTCACAACATCAAGATGATTTAGGACAAGTGAAGTGATTACCAGGGATCCATATAGCGCATGCGAGATGAGCCCAACGGCCATCTGTTGTAGGTTTTATTGCACCACCTAAAGAATGTTATACATCCAATTAGTAATATTTCATTATGCATTGACATGGGATGAAAGTATGTACCTGTGACTGGACATAGACAGCATTTCGGAGACACACGAGGTCCACCTGGTCGACACAAGTTGCAAAGCCAAAGTCCTCCGTCCAATTGTTTAAGTTCACCATAACATCTAGCATGAACCTGGATCATGTTTTAAGGCATTTGTAAACACTTCCACGCTCGATAACCTGGGCCAAGGTAAAATGTTTTTCATACCATCATACGGCACTTATCGCATTGCAAGAATAAGTTGTCCTCATACTCCTGGATGCAAAACATGATCAGTAAGTTTAAGATTGATTACAACCTAGGGAATAACCTATGTGAGAACAGGAACAAGATTGTTTACCTCATCCATATCACAAACATTGCAACAGTCCAGATCTTTCCAGTTAACATGAACCGCTCTATAACCAAGGATAGTGTCCCCACCATTCTCAAAATATTTCAGACATGACCTTGCATTGGGCAATTCCTGATAAATACACAGTTGAACTCGAAGTTAAGGATGAAATTCAGTATCCGCCAAAAGTCCAGGACGAAAAGAGACAAGTAAAAGCCAAGATCAAGAGACAAATGCATGAGCCTTTTTGTAAACTAAATCCAACTATTTTGTGTTTTTTTTGGTGTTGGTGTGAGTTTCTAATGGTTCTCGCCCCTTTTCTTCTTAATGCAGTGAAGCGCAGCTTTCCTGCATTTTTTAGAAAAAAAAAATCCTATTCAGCAATCTTTAGAAAGTTCCTGCATTTTTAGAAAGTTCCTTGGAAGTGAAACCTCTCGGGGTCAAAGAAAATAAGCTCTAGATGTACTAAAGGAATCTATGTTCTTCCAACATAGTTGAAACTATTTAGGAGCAAGCCTTTGATGTTGTATTGTTACAACAAAGTAATTATTGGTATAGCCAGCAATCCTATTCATCATAGAACCAAGCATATTGAGATTGATCGTCACTTTATTAAGGAGAAGCTCGATAGAGAAATGTTTTGCCTGCAGTATGTCCAATTAGAATCAGCTAGTAAGGTTTTGTATGTCTTTGTTAAAGGATTGACATCTTCTACATTTCGTAGCAAAATGGGTCTCTATGATATTTTTGCCCCATCTTGAGGGGGAGTGCTGGTGTGTGCTGTAAATATGAATATTATGGATCCTGTTGGAGTATAAGTGAATTGTCCACCTCTGCCCATCAGCTTAAGCTTTTGGGTTGAACTGGTTGGTGCATGCAACTTAATATGGTATCAAAGCCAGAGGTCTCGAGTTCGAATCCTGGTAGTGGTAGGCACAATTAAATAAAATAATTGTTGCCTGCTCCTATTCCATGTCTGAGGGAGCCTCCACGTGAGGGGGAGTGTTGGAGTAGAAGTGAATTGCCCACCTCTCACCATCAGCTTAAGCTTTTGGGTTGAACTGGTTGGTGCATGCAACTTAATAGACCCGTTTGGCACAACTCTAGCTCCGAGATCTATGCAGTTTGCAAGACTAAACTAAAGTGGTTTAAATATTTTTTATTTAATCTAAAAATAAATTAAATGAGTCATGTAAATGCACTTAACATGCCTGCATCTCCAGATCTAGGATTTCCTAGACCTAGAGCTCTGCCAAACAGGGCCATAGCTAGGGACTAAATTGCAAAGAAGAGACAGAAGGAACAAGTTCTATCTCCAAAATTTACAGCTTCCTCTATCCCAAATCTGAAATTCTACCTCATCCTCCAATTTCTTCTTAGGACAAGTACTATAAGACAAGAACAAATCTAGTATGCAGAAATAAATTTAAGTAATATAGTTGGGCCTATATATTGGCCTACACTAATGTAAAAAGCTTCTAGATATGGGGATGCCTACCAAAAGTAAGCCAAGGGTACGAAACAGATACATGGATCAAAGATGAACAATTCTCTAGCCTAAGCCCCAATGCAGTCCTCAATAAAATTTAAACTGATATAAAAGAAAATATCTTCCAGATATTTCGTTTCAAACCTGAATAAGCTGCCTTATCTGCGGATTTGAAAAGCCAAACATGTATGAACCAGACTTTTGGCATACATTTCTTTCATATTCAGTAGCAGCATTGCACTGTTTTTCCTTTATTCTGCAGTATATCTCTTTCCAACATGAATTTGGGGTAGATCCATCAATCTGATCATATAGGCTTAACATTAGGGAAATGTACAGATTTGGAACTAGAAAAATTGTCATGACGCTGTTATATCCACGGCATACAAAATAAATTTGATGATAATCGTCAAAATCTGCTCTTTTCCATAAAAACTACACAGAAACTATTAATAAAAACCATACGTGTTACTGAATTGGTTTGGGTAACAGACCACATGATGTTAACAAGGAATGACAGAAATAGACTTTCACCATAGAAATACGTTAAATCAGGCTTTCGGCTAAAGTTTAACTTAATGTTCAGAATGCAATTAGAAAATTGTTAAGACACTGTCAAGCTGAATTCATAACCATTTTTCAACCCCATGTACCAAAACGATTTATACATTTTCTACTTTTTTTATCTAATCTGATAACTAAAAAGGGATGTACTGAGTGGAGTAAAACATAAAATATTAGCCAAGGTTTAGCTTGCCATGTCTAAGTCTAGTTTAAATTTGTTAAGTAACAGAAACAGACATTCAAGTGAAGTGCCTTAACTGCACCCGATCCGTAATATTTATAGATATTATGTTAAGCAATACAGAGCCTAAATTATCCTAAGAACAACTTTAAGCATCCAATTTGACATACCATTATTATAAAAGCATTAGCGAAAATTCCTATATGGCACTCTCTACATAGGATCAGATCAACTCATCAAAATGTTTATGTGCATTCCTAAAAGAATGTACAGGTGAAATGGCATATGTGAAACAAGATTATGCCTCCAGGATGAAGGGGCAGCTAGACAATGGAGCTTAATATCCATTAGTCACAACAGCAAGACTATCTTATGCATATTTTTTTCCCGCACAATATCTTATGAATAATAAACTAGGTTTCTATAGATGTATCTGCGATTGCAAAACAATAGTATATATTGATTATCATTAGCCATTATTCTTAACCATCTCTTAAGACCCAAAAAGCTTTAGCTTTTGTGAAAAACAAACCGATTAGATTGCTGTACAGGTAAATTCCCAGGCCTCAATGATGTCAATACTTTGGGTTTCAGGACATTTCATGTTTTTTACATGTTTATGCAACACATGAGTACGTGACAATCTAGATTTTAAAAAAAAAACTCTATTCAAAATTATTAACGAGAACATATACAAGACAAAAGGTTGTTAATTTGATTACCTGCACCCCATCTTCTGTGATCACCCTAAACAATGGCCGTGCTTTTGTATCAGAGTTCCTTAGTACTTCCATTTTGTATGATGTTACTGAATGTGGGTCTGCAACAACATTTCATATACTAAATAAACAAATGCATAACCTGATGAGTATAAGAAATTTCAAAATGGATTAATAAATGCTGCAACCAGTTTTAGACAAGTTTGAAGGATGATTACCTGCTATAGACATGTACTTTCTGAAAGCAGTATATCCTTCAGGCCATATATCCTTTTTGTTATGGAAATGGTCAGAGTCAGATACTATCCTACCTGGAAAGGAACTCACAAAACAGAAGTTGGTCACACAGCAAAGGAAGGATTAGAGGGCAAATTCATACATTGGGATAAAAATGTTAACATGAAAAAGTTAAATATCGCACAACATTATAAACCTATCGCTAAGTTCAAGTCATGGTAAGCAAACAAAATTATTCAGTCAAATGCTTTTGTTACAAGTAAAGCTCATGCACAGTAAGAGTGGACTGCAAAGTGAATAGCCAAAAGGAACTCAAAGGTAAAGACGAGCAAAAGAAATTTCAATTTATCCTATCACCTACAACTCTGCAAATATATCACTCAACCGACCTGCTTTGGCAATAGGGACAGTATAGAAGAAGGTGCTAGTAAAAATTAACTAAAAGGGTAGCAGTGATGCCTACTCAATGTTTACATGTGCCATGCTAGGACACTCTGGCAACATTTATGGTGTATTTGGTTTGAGGAATGGAACCATTCTAGATGTGGTGGTGCATCATGAGTCCATTCCTCAAATTTGGTGGAATGTCTCATTCCTCAAGTCATTCCATTCCACAAACCAAATAAAAAAGTGAGGAGTGAGAAGATGATGGACTAACCCATTCCTCAAAGCTAACACCCTACTAGTCACTCCTAGAGCTCTGAGTCTCAAAAGCATGGACATATAGCATAACCGGTATCCCTGAAATGTGTTTGCTATGCAGTTCCACTATGCTGAACCATTATTTTTTTGTTCTCAGAAAGGAAAATATTTCAACCATACTTTACTGCCCATTAAAAGCATTTGAACAAATTGACATTCAATTTAGCATGAATTATAATAAGTAACCAAGATTCAGGGTGACTGGAGAAGCAAGCAAATAACTATGGAATCAAGGAAATGATGTGGGTGTCATCATCACAATCTTTGAATCATATAACAAATCGAACAGAATGGCATAAAATTGGATAAACATGATCCGCAAGTTTTTTATATCTATTTTAAAATTTGATGCAAGCATATGGCTCGTCTATTGTACCATTTATATCTGCTCTATTGAGGATGTCATAAATAAAAACTATATTTGTAAGTGGAAATTCAATGGAATGTTTTTAAAAAAAAAAATCACAGTGTATACAGGAACAGAAATAGAAAAGGTGCTACATTCTATGTTTGAACACATACCTAAATTGCTCACACGAAGGTTTCCTAGTTCTATTTGAGTCATTTCAGCATCCTCTCCATTTTGCACTGCTAGATCTTCTGATAAATTACCACAAGGGTCTACCTTGTCCTCACAGGAATTAACATCAGAACCATCATGTGGAACGGATTTCCGAAGCTGCAACATAATTTCTGGAAGCTGTTGTGTGCTGAGAAATCTACAGAACAAAAAAGTTAAATGGTCACAACAAATGAGTATCAGACAGGATAAAAGAACAATGTGGAGATCCATCTATGTGCTCTGCTCCCAAGAGAACTTAAAAGATGATTACTTCTGTAAAGTAGGTTAGGGGCACATACTCCTTCGCTTCTTCTAAGCTCCGACTGAAACTCGTTTGCTTGCATTTGAGATGCAAAGAAGAAACAAGGCCATTCAGAAACGGCACAGCTTGCTTCAGCTTAATCCTGAGGATAATTCGTAATTGGTAGTTCCAAGAAAAAGAAGTTAAATGATGTCAGAATTGATTCTACAGGACCAACCTTGCAAAATCATGAGTACCAAAGAATTGAACCAATATTGATTGGTCCAATCGAATGGACTTCAAAGCTCGGGTAGCAGATACATTTGACTCATCCACCACAACCGCCGGCCACATTGCATGACCTGTTCAAGCACATCAGGCCCCGTTAAAGAAGACAGTAATTTTGGGTGACTGAGAAAGCCAGCAGACCACTAACAGATAGAAAATGGAAAGGGACACAGATGAAACAAATTAAATCAATCAAATGAAAGATTATGAATGTAAGCCCTTGAAAAAGGCAAGAGCATAGTGTTTATAATTCAGGAAGAGGCGAAACTACGAGCTGAAGTGGCAATTAGAGAATAAAACTCCAATTTAAAGTAAAAAGTGACCAAGACAGTAACATTTCAGGGAAGCATCAAAATACCCTAAAAACAAAGCTATGAAGGGCATTCAGGAAACTCTAACTGAAAACATTTTCTATGAAAGAGACACAGTGAAATCATCTAGCACAAGTGATGGAGCTCAAAAAATAAAACTGTGTTTGGAATCTAATGGAAGTTTTTTCACCCACCACCAGATATATGGAGGACTAGACAACTGTACTCTGGTATATTTCAACAGAAATCTGTACTCTGGTATATTTGAATAGAAATTGAACTTCTGATGCAATGATACAGAAGATAACTAAAAAACCATCACCGCAGAATTCAAGTTAATCAGATGATAACATCAGTGTTCAGAGATAAAGAACTCAAATGTTCAGACTACCTGTAATTTTTGCCCACACAAGGTCACCTGGGTCAAGACCCTGATAGTCATGAAAGCTAACAGCAAGTGCAAGCAACTCATCATGTCCCTTCTTATCCTGATTGGAAATTCCAAATTTCAGATTCAGGGACTTCATCTCTTCAGAGGAGATGGAAAACTTTATCCTTTCATCTGCAAGGCTAAGGTCCTCTGCTTCACCATCATCATACTTTACCTGCAGTAATGTAGACACAGCTATCAATCACTGGTTTAGTACATTTTCTAATTCAGACAATTGAGGGGAAATTGAGCGGCAAAAAATTAAACATCATCTGTATCTAGCATCTGATACCTTAAAAATAAAGAATATTTATGAAAATACAGGAGTAATAAAAGCATAAGCAAGCCTTATCCAATTAACTCGGCAAACGTTTGAGGATCCTTGCAACTAATATAGTAACTTAAACCCAAACCCACAGGAAACAAAAGCATTTACACCACCAAGAACAGAGACCATACTGAATGCTTCTTGGTTGCCTCATTGTACCATGTGATGGAGCCCTTGTACCAATCATCATCCAGCGGCCAGAAAACCTGCACTGGCAATTAAAATTCTGATCACAACATCCAGCATTTCCAAGAGAAGAAGATAAAATTGAGTTCACACCTTGCACACAAATCCAACAAAGGCATTAGGATCCGCAGTCTGAATATCCAACCTGTGCCAGAAACAGCATCAATACTGCTCGATTTTAATTAAATAAAAGGGACTTATTTCAGCTGAAGCCATCAAGCAAAATGCATGTGCATATCCAACTCACTCGACCCATCTCCTCCCGACCGACCCCTTGGGCCTGCCCGGCCGACGCCTCTCAGGTTCTGAGAAGCAAACCGTCTTCTCAGCCCCTCCGCAGCGTCTCGTTCGCCGTCGCCGCCGTTCCGGCTCCTTCCCATCCCCGCCCCCGTCCTCGTCCCCGTCCAATGCAGGTGAGGCAGAGCTCAGGCTGAGCAGCTCGTGCTTGAGAGAGCCTTTCCGGCGCGAGGGCCCAGCCTCCTCATCCCGCTCCAGAGGCGCGAGTGGGACCGTCGTTGGCGAAGGCGGCGACAGCGACTCATCGACCCGCAGCTTCTTGCGACGGCGGCGGTAATATACTTTCATGGGAGGGTTAAGGTCGTCGAAGCGGGGCTTCTTCTGGGCCGGCGGGCGCGTGGCGGGGGCGGAGGAAGAGTAGACGTGGCCGAGGGGAAGGTACCGGATGGGGCGGTCTCCGTCGTCCTCCTCGTCGTCGTGCACGAAGCCGTGGCCCTCGACGGCGATCACCATAGCTAGGTATCCGCCCCCTCGCTCTCTCTAGGGTTTGGCGAGCAATGGTGACGATGGCGATGGGGTTTGGGGGAATTTGGGGAGGGAAGTTTTGGGCCTTCGCAAATCCTTTTTCTTTTTCTTGTTTCCGTTTCCCGCCGGAGGACGCAGCTACACACACGCCTGCGCCCGGGCGCCTCGCGCCTGCGTTTGTGTCCACGATCTAAAAGATGATCGTATTCGTCTGGCAGAGGTGATTCGGGCTAAAAAATTAGAGTCTTTTACATGTGTACCGTTATAAAAGTTCGCTTTTACACGCGCGCCATTGCAAAATAAAATCTCACACAGTTACCCCTGCGTCGAACTTTAGTTACACGGGTGCCATTCCGTCCAAATGGAGGTCTAACGGCTGGTAACGGTGAGGGGAAAAGACAGGACTGGCACTAAGCTGAAGTTCATAGTTTACATGTGTGCCATTGTCAGTGGCCGGCCGTTGGTGCGCTGCAGCCTGCAGGTGTCCGTTGGCGCGCTGCAGGTGGCCGTTGGCCTGTGCTGGGCGCTGCCTCGCTCGCCTATTTAACAGGCTCCAGCAGCCAGGCTGAATGCCTCTCTTCACTGCCTCCCTCCCTTTTGCTTCCACACTTGGCATCCATGTCTCAGGCTTCAACAAGCTTTGGTGTTCGCCGTGTTTTTTGCCCCAACTGTGGAGTGCTCGCCAATCGGTTCGTATCCATGACAACAGGCAACAAACGCAGGGTGTTCCACAAGTGCCCATACTTCTCGGTTAGTGTTGTGCTTTTAAGATTATGTGCTGATTGTGCTTTCTTTGTTGACTGTGTGTCTTGGTTGGCATTTGGATTCACAGGCTGGTGGTTGCCAGTTTTTTCAGTGGGAGGATGAGATGGAGTCCACTGGTGAACAACTAGCAGGGCCAGTTGCAGCACCTATTCCTCTGCAGTCAATGGCACCTACAGTTGGTGTCCATGCAGTGCCTACAACTCCTATGGCCCTAATTCAAGATGGATCCCAGGCAGGTGCAGTTGCAGTGGAAGATAGGCTTGCTAGGGTTATGGCACAACTTAAATGGATTGAAAAGCTAGTGTTTGCCTCCATTTTTCTTGCCTTGTATGCTATAATGAAGAAGTAGGCATTGTCTCTGTCTGTGTCTATGTACTCATGTATCAACAGCTGTTGTATCTAAGCATGTATGAATGATGAATGAATGGAAGACATGCATCCCAGGCAGTAACTAGACATGCATACCATTAATAATACATGAGTCATAGTCATATTACATTACACAGCAGTTCAGTTGCAACGAGGGCAACAGTTCTAGTTGAACAACACATAACTGTTCTTGTTGAACAACACATAACAGTTCAGCAGTTGCAAACATGACAGCAAAAGCATTCCAACAAACTTCCAAGGGCTCCAAAAGCATTACAGTTGAACCAAAAGCATCACAGCAACCCACTGAACCACCAAGTTCACAGTACCATCACCAAAAGCATCAAGAAGCTCACCTTTCATCTTGTTCAATCCATCTGCAGTTGCTTCTTGCTTCTTGTATTTGCTGCTGGGCTGGAAGGGTTTGCTGCAGGCCTGCTTGGAGAGGCTAAGACATCCTTCTTCTTTGGTGTTAGCTTCTTTTTCACACCAATTTTCTTCCTGGGAGGAGTACAGAACTCCCCAGCTGCCTCATTGTGGTCTGGCTGTGTGACTGTCACAAGTGTGCCACTGCAAGTTGCTTTAGGAGTGCTTGTATGAAAGGGGGCCAGATGCACAACTTGGATGGGAACTGGCTCATTTGATCCAGTTGTAGACCTGCAAGCAATTCCCAGACACTTGTTGATTAATACATAACAGGCAGTAGCAAGATTAAGACATAGCTAGGGCACATACCTGCTTGACATAGGCTTCTGACTAGTTGATGGAGTAGTACTAGCTGATACCTTGCTTGTCTTCACACTAGATGCAGAAGAGGAGACTTTGACACTTCTCTTTCTTTTATTGGGCACAACCTTGTCCACTGCTTCATTTGGAGGGAAGACCATCCCTGCAGGCACAATACTGGTTTCAGTGTTAGCTGCTGCAGCCTTCTTGAGCCTTTTTTTTGGTAGACCCCTACAAAAAAACATATATAAGTTAGTTGTTGTTATAGTACACACATTGCAAACATATATAAGCTGTGGTTAGGAAGTCACCTGTCCTTCTCCATTGCTGCTATGTCCTCTGGATTGCCATTTTTGCAGGTGTACCAATGATGCCCTCTTTGATGGCATATTGGACATTTATGCTTCTTGGACTGTTTCTTGCTACCTCCCTCAAGTGCTCCCTTGTGCCTATTCTTCCTTCTCCCAGCAGTAGACTTCAGCAATGGAGGCTCCATGAAGAAGCCATGTGTGGCTGGAGGCCACATGGACTTGTCAGGAAGGAATGGGATCACACCATCATATGCAGCTCTGAACTTGTCCACTGAGAAGTAGTCATCTACATGGTCCTCTAGCTGCTGTCCAGGAATGGAAGTGATGTATGCAATAGCATGCTTGCATGGTATTCCTGTCCCTTCCCAAGCCCTGCATGAGCATGTCCTATCATTCAAGTTGACAACAAACCTGAATCCAGTACTACCTTTAGCACAGACTTCAGCAACTCCAGCATCCTCAGTGATGACTTCAATGTCAAGGTTGAAGCTGTCTTCAATCAACTGCTTCTTGATATGAGGTAGGATCTTCCCTTGGAACTTATTGGCAACTTTCTTTCTAGTGTTCCACTTGATAAGAAGCTTCTGTCTGAATGTGTCAACCAGATCATCAAGGTGTTTGCCCTTGTCTGCCTTGATCCAGTTATTAAAGCACTCAGCCAGATTGTTGGTAACATAGTCAACCTTGCAGACTGTACCATACTGACTTCTAGTCCACAGCTTCTTGTGATTCTCTTGCAAATACTTCATTGAATTTGGTTTTGCTTCAGCCATGGCCTGGTAATGCTTCTTAAACATATATGGGTTCCAAGAGTAGGAAGATGCCCATAGGTGCTCATCAAAAACTTTACCACTGTACCTTTTCTTGAAGTTCTGCACAAGGTGATACATGCACTCTCTGTGTTCAGCTTCTGGAAAAACTTCACTGACACCATGCATAACTGGCTGTCCACAATCTGTGCTAAAAGTGAGCCCAATTGGGCTTCCTATTGCCTCTTTCAGCCTTTCCATAAACCATACCCAGTTCTCATTGGTCTCTAGGTCAAATACACCTATTGCAACTGGGTACATCCAGTTGTGCCCATCAACTGCACAAGCTATGGCCAACTGTCCCCTATACCTCCCAAACAAGAATGTGCTATCTACTGCCAAATAAGGCCTACACCCCCTGAGAAAGCCATCAACACAAGCTTTCAAGGCAAAGAATAACCTATTGAACCTAATCTTCTCGTTGATAGTGTGGTGATCAATAACAAAAAATGTGCCTGGGCTGCTGCTCTCTAGCTGTGCCTTCAACCGATACAAATTGTCAAAACTCTTGTCCCAGGGCCCATAAAGCTTGTCCATGGCAATATTCTTACCATAGAATACCTTCATGTATGGAACTTTCAGCTTGAATTCATTCTTCAATCTCTTTTGCAGCTCAGTTGGACCTAGGGTTCCATCTTCTTTGAGCCAGTCAATAACTTGTTCAGCTACCCAGTACTGGGTAGCACCTTTAGGTAGCTCTCTCCTCCTTTTGCTTGGACAGGTATGTGGATGTGGTACTACCTTCACCTGCCAGTGCATATAAGGTGTTTATGTTCCAATCAAATATATAACAGTGCATACAAAATGTTTGAATCAGTTGTCTCACCTGAATTGATTTTCCATCCTTCATGGTTGAAGCATGCAGTCTCCACATACACCCCCTGTTATCTTCGTCACAATGGACTCTGTACCTTCCTGTATCACTCTTGTCAATGTGATATTTAAACTCACGTCTGATTGCATGAGAAGCTAAAGCCATCTTAAATTCATTCATGTCTGCATATACACTCCCTACAGTCATAGGAGGGTCCTTTTTATCATACTCACCAGCAACCACATGATCAGGCTCAAGATCCTGAACCATGTCATCTATTTCATCATCATCAGCAGCAGCAGCAGCAACATACTCTGAACCAGACTCAGATGCACTGTCAGTGTCCCCATCAGAAACCTCCCCATCAGAAGAGGTGGCTTTGTCAAACTCATTTTGAGGAGGTTTTGGAGGTGGATTGGGTTGGTGTCCAAGGTCAAGGTACAAGCATTCATCATCTACACCAACATGCTCATTGTATGGGTTTGGGTTAGCCAAGTATGCATCCTCTGCTGTTCTGCTCTGGGTTTGGCTTTGATTTTGGCTCTGGGTTTGGCTAGGTTCAGCATAGCTAGGACAGTGGATTGAAGGTGTTAAGGGGGTCTGAACACAAGGTCCAACATTGTTGAAATCCCAAAGAGGGATGATAGGAGGAGGACAGCTAGGTGCATGGTAAGCTAAAGTCATGTAGCAGCATTTGGAAGCTTTGTGTTTGGCAAACATTTCAAGTAGATGTTGGTCTGAAAGCACTGGGATATTAGAGTTCGTTTCTAGGGAGAAATAAAACATGCTGACAGTGTCCCCAAATGCACAAGGATACTTATCCACAATTTCATCGACGAAATCGCAGAAATTTGTAACATCGGAGTCCACAAATTTGTTCAAGCTAAACCATCGAGCACGCGAATTCGAAGCAATAATCCGAATTTCTATGTTGTAGCTACTTTCTGGATCCATCCTACACATCGATTTCACACACATCTATCAACCCTAACCGTCAATAATCACAAGAACTACCAATCGGAAGGGGGGTGCGCAAAGAAAGGATCAACTCACCCTACTGGAAGCCATGGACGACGCTCGGGCGCCCCCTTGTCCGCCGCCATCTGCAGCCAGATCCAGAGGAGACGCGACGGCTTGCTTGCTCCACTACCCCATGCCACCGGGAGCACGGGGGTCGTCTTCTTGTCGCCGACGAGCCGCAACCACGGGGGACCACTTCTCCTCACCGCAGATCCACCGCCGACCGTCGCCTCCGCCGCACGCTAGGGTTTCGGGAGTCCAGTCGAGTCGAGCGAGAGGGAGAGAGGTAGTGAGGCAGCGGTCAAGACAGTCAACACTGTCTTCTCCTCTTCAACCTAAGAGGAGGGCACCCAGGTCATTTTACACTGCGGGGCCCACATGTCAGGGCTCCCAACCGTCAAAATACTAACAGACCATGGACGGAATGGCACCTGTGTAACTAAAGTTCGACGCAGGGGTAACTGTGTGAGATTTTATTTTGCAATGGCGCGCGTGTAAAAGCGAACTTTTATAATGGTACACATGTAAAAGACTCAAAAAATTATTGTCTTTGATTTTTAACTGGATACTAGCAAATATATCCGTACGTTATAATAAGATATATATATATAACATATATATTTGTATAATAATTTGAGACTTGATATTAGTATTATGTTCTAATTCAGTTTAGAATATTTCAATGCACACTTCCATAACTTGTATAAAAACAGATGTCATGGATATTATCTAATGTTCATAGTATGTGTTCCAATTTTTCTTGTATTTAGATGTCGAGACCAGATTTTTCGTTATGGACACATGCTACATAACTTGTATGTGCATAAAAGATTTGAAGATTTTAATCAATGATCATATTATATACTCTAATAGTAAGGTATATGCCAACTCAATTCATCCTTGTTAGGATTATGTCTACTCCGTACTCCTGGCATGCTATGCCAGCACAACCCCGGTCCGCTCGCCTATTGATATATAATATTTTTCTTGTATTTAGATGTCGAGACCGGATTTTTCGTTATGGACACATGCTACGTGTCGGTGTTTCGAACCAGGGGGTCCTAGCACCGGCGAGTAAATTTGTATCTGTGTGTTTCTAGCTCCGGATGGTGATGCAAGAAGAACACAAGAGGTTTATACTGGTTCGGGCAAAGCATGCCCTACGTCTAGTTTGAGATGTGGAGTTCGTGTTATCTTGAACCGGGGGTGCTCGTAGTAGGGGTACAAACGGGTGAGAGAGGGTGTTGACCCAAGTCTTGTGCGGCGGAATGGTTGTGTGTGTGTTTGAGGTTCGTCACCCCCTCTCATGTCGTGTCCAGAAGGCGTCCCCGGCTCCCCCTTTTATAGCCCCAAGGAGGGCACAGGGTTACAAGAAGGTGGTACATGAGTGCTCTTAATCAAAAGGTGCAGGCGAGTTACTGTGGCTCTACAGCGACAGCATGGCTGTTGTCCTTGTCGTCGTGGTCGGGCTCGTCCGGCATTATGGCGATGCAGCGTCGAGTCTCTCTGTCTCGTCCTTGCGCCTATCATCTTGTGCCAAGTCTTCTGGTCGAAGGGTTGGACCTGCCCGAGGCCCGGCCGCGAGGCCTCGGGCGTGGCGAAGAGTAAATTCATCCTCCGAGGCCTACTATGGAGGGCTCAGGGGATGGGGTCGTGTGGACTAGTAGTCCGCTGTGTCGGGTGTACTCGATGCACGAGAGTTTCGACTCTTGGGGAAAGCCAAGTCTTCCGCGGTGTTGTAGCTCGTCAGACGGTCGAACGTCATCATTGCCCCGGAGTGGGTATAGTGACGAACAGTGCCACCGGGTGTGGCTTTCCACGTCCGGATCCACCGGTGGTGGAAAAAGGGGATGTGACTCCCGTCCTGTCTTCTCACGCCCCCTGCATGCCCCTGCCCTGTCCTGACAACAGATGTCAGCGCGTTCCAGGGAGGAGTGTGGTCCTGTTTGACAGAACGTGGGCGCAGCGGGCGGTGGTACGGTTGTCAGAGTTGAGAGGTGCGGGGAGTTTCCTTCTTGCGGAAGGCTTGGGAGGTGGTGGAGCGCTCGCCCGAGGCCTGACGCGGAGGGCTCGGGCGAGATGGAGAACGAGCGTTCGCCCGAGGCCTGGCGCGGAGGACTCGGGCGAGACGGAGAACGAGCGTTCGCCCGAGGCCTGGCGCGGAGGGCTAGGGCGAATGCCAGGATTTGTTGGGCCTCCGTGGCCTACTTCCGCTTGACGGGTTTTCGGGCTTTTGGCTTGGCGGGCCAAGTAGTGTCGCTTACCTTCTTGGCTCTGGTTATGTTTTTCCGAAGTGAAGGTTTTGAGGTACCCCTTTTCTATGTACTCGACAGTAGCACTCGAGCTGGGGGTCACGAAATCAGGAACGTAGGGTACCTCGAAAACTCCTCTGCGGGGGACGCGCGAGCGTTCCCCGTGGGGGTAGCCCCCGAGCCTCTAGGGGAATGCTGGCATTCCCTCAGAGGTTCAGCCGTCGTTTGGCAGTTATCATCGGGTTCCTTGTTGAACCCTGGTGGTTCTTCTTCCGGTGGGTGCGTGCGAGCGCACCCGTCGGGTGTAGCCCACGAGGCCTTGGTGGAGTGAGGTATTCGTCCAGGGGCTGAAAATCTCGCGTACACACAAAGAAAGGAGGTTAGTTGTATTCTCCGAGCCCCCGAGTCCCTCGATTGTCGATCGATGGCTTTGGGCTCGGGGGTAGTCCAAGGTTTTTTGACCTTGTCTCGGGTGCGAGGCGAGCTCCCAAGCCCTTTTTCGCAAAGGATCGGTCAGGGGCAGCCTCGTCTTAGTTTTTTGACCCTCACGTATCCTTTTCGCAAGGAAGAGGGGTGGTGATGTCGCGCTACCCTCGGTGGGTATCGGTCACGACATCGTCGATGAGCTGTTAGCGGGTAAATCCGAGTGTGGGCTCGTGCCCCGTTCGATAGGGGTCGGCTAGGGGCCCGGAGGCGCACATCATAGAGCCAAAGGACAGCCACTAGGGCCCGGAGCCGTTCGATTGGTTCCGATGGCTCGTTGCCTCCCTCCGTTGGGATCCCATCCTGCTAGCCTCGAATACGACTCTAGATGTCCCGAGTGTTCGTGCTCAGGCTCGACTCGGGCCACACGATGGGCACATCCGCGGTCATCCCTAACTCTGTTATCCTGGGGCAGCTGTCGAACCTTCGGGGGGTCAGCCTTCGAACCCCTGGAATGTAGCGGGCTCGGTGCCCTGGTTTCCTTCATCGGGAAGGAGTTAGCGCGAGGCGAGCCCCCGAGCCCTTTTTCGCAAAGGGTCGGTCAGGAGCGGCTTCGTCTTAGTTTTTTTGACCCTCACGCATCCTTTTTCGCAAGGAAGAGGGGTGGTGATGCCGTGCTACCTGTAACACTCTGGTGTTAAGCAGACTAAAACCTGACATGTCATAATATGCACTGGCATTTCATTTGAGTTGATAACCTAATTATGCATTCACTAAAAACAAGTTTAATTCATCATGCTTGTGCTTAGTTGATAAGAAGTGCTTAAGTTTAAAACCCTAGTTTATGTTTTCTTATGTGTGAATAATACTTTTATGCTCTATAAGGGTATTATGGTGATTTCTAATATAGTAATGGAATCTTTACCAAATCTTGGTATTATGTCTCAAAGGTGTGTTTGGAACATGTTTCAAGTCACCATTGAGTTATAATTCAAATTTGGTTGAAATTCAATTAAATAGTTTAATTAATTCAAAAATCCTATTTTATCCCCTTTAATAGCAATCACAATCTAAAAAGAATTTGAGTATGCTCCAAAAAGCAAAGTTGCTCCATTTTTGATAAAGATCAACTTTGATGTATAAAGTTTTTCAAGTTCTTATTCGAAATCAGAAGTAATGGTGAAAATACCATTTTGCCCTAATTGTCCCCTTTTGATTTGCAAACCCTAATTCAAAATCTAAGCATATTCTGCATATGTTGCAAAAATAAAAGATGTTCAGTATTGAATTCTGAACATTTGATATTTTAACATATTTTTAACTTAAATTCAAAAATCTGAAGTAATTTCAAATAAACCGAAAGGGTATAAAGGAGAAGGGGGGATAAGTTTCTTTTCCCTGTTCATGGCGGTGGAGGCCGATCTTTGATCGATGACGCCAGCGCGATAGGCATCGATCTCTCCCGAATGAGCTCGCAACCGTGTTCGTGGCAATGTCACGCAGTTGCTGGCGCTCTCCCTCGCGTCGTGGCGTCTCCTGCGCTCGCCATCGCCGTCTTGCCACCTAGGGCACCGACGGACTTACCTCCATCCAAATCCAAATTCACCGCACACCAAGCATCCTCATCCAATTTGACCGCGACTATAACTCCCTTACCTCCTTGCGCATCTCCAGAGCCCATCCCTTTAACCTCTATTGCCTCAGAGAGCTCGTACTCGCCGTTTTTCTTCCCGCCGGGCAAAATCGCCGCCGAGCTCGACCTCACCGTGGTCAGCCCAACTGGGCACTCCTCTACTCTCCATGTCTTGTGTTTCTGCTTCGTCTTGACCCCAGGTTACTGATCGGCTTGGTGGTTTTCCATTTGGTGCTCAGGTCTCGCCGGAACATCGCTTGCCTCGCCGGAGTTCGCTGCTGCGAGCCACTGCTCTGTGGACCTCGCCTTCCCGTTCATCCTCCGCTTGAACCAACTACGTGGCCAGCATCAGGGTGAGCTACTGAAGCTTCCTAGCCCTCCGTTCTACTGCTACCGGCTTGAGTTCGCCGGAACAGCTCCGCCGCGGTTCGGTCCGCCGCCGTGCGTGGCCCGACCTCACTGGAGTAGTAGCGTTTAGGGTTAGGGGCTCTATCGGCCGCGGGTGACCTGCCGGTGATGATGCTCGCGTCCGTTAGGTCTCTACTGGCCGGAGTTGGCCGGCGTAAGGCTCGCCGGCGCTCGGTGCGCCGCCGTTCGCTTGGGCCAGGGTCGAGGACCTCCCGGTTGCGAAGACGATAAGTATCAGGGTGTTGGTTGCAAAGTCCGTGACTCATTTAAATAGTGTCTTGGACTACGGGTTAGTTTCGTTTAAGCCGAAGGGCTTTTCTGCAAAAATGCCAGAGCGCGCGGGCGGGAGCCAGGCTGGGCCTGTCTTCGCGTGCGCTGGGCCGCGCCGGACTGGGCCGAAAGCCCAGTTTGGGCTAGAATGAAGTTTTTCTTTTTATGGCTTTATGCACAG
This sequence comes from Coix lacryma-jobi var. lacryma-jobi, assembly GCA_009763385.1. Classification (NCBI taxonomy): domain Eukaryota; kingdom Viridiplantae; phylum Streptophyta; class Magnoliopsida; order Poales; family Poaceae; genus Coix; species Coix lacryma-jobi. Next base: position 110,904,394 of record CM019825.1, read on the forward strand.
TAGCTAATTTTGTTATTTTTGCTATAATTTTTTTATAGCTGTATTAATTGTAAAATTTGACATGTAAGCTAATAACATGTCTGTGCTAATATAAAAATTATAAAACTTGTGTTTTGAATAATTTTACTTTGACAATTAAATCTGCACTTTAATTAATAAATGCAACTTTGATGAATTATGTGATTTTCTGTGTTTCTCCAAAAATCATGAAATTTGACATGTGAGTTTATGTCACTGATATCTACCTTCATGATTAATTTCAGCTCTATTTGAATAAGTATGATTTGTTCATAAGTAAAAGGCTATTTAAATGACTTATAAAATCAATAGAAATAGTAATTACTTTAGGTTTGTGTGAATGTTTGGATTTGTTTGACAACCAGGGTAACATTAGCATGATTTGCTCCCTGGTTATGGATTCCTTTATGCTAATGACCTTTTGTTGCTTGTTAGTTACCTAACCTTGCTTAATAGAGATAATAAAATTTGCTTAAGTAATAATATGTAGTTTAATAGCTAAATTGGTTTTGTTGCTTTGCAACTTTACCATGATGAAAGATTGTACGAATAAATGTCTACAGCTTAGAAAATTTTCATCTTTACCATGATCATATCATAAGCATCTCATTGATCATGCATATGCACTTCTACGTGTAGATCTCGTTTCGGAAGGACCAGATCCTCAATGGGTTTCTCCTGAGTGTGTGGATCCTTCTGGTTTTTCAGAATCTCCGGACTTCGCTAATCAACAAGGCAAGCCCCGGACATTAAACCTATCCTTGTATTTTATAAAGTTATTGATATCATTTGAGTTAATATGATGCATTAAGTGAATAGGAGTTGAGTGAACCCTAATTGATGCATTACTAACCTTGAGGATTTCCAATACTTAACCTTGATACCCGCTTTATGAAAATGCTTAGGGGGTGTTCGTTTCGCTGGCAAAAATTGTTTTTGTCTGTCACATTGGACATTGCGGCACTAGTTTAGTCTATTAAAAATAAATTAATTATAAAACTAATTACAGGGTCATATGCTAATTACTAAGACGAATCTATTAAGGTAAATTAATCTATCATTAGCGAATGTTTACTGTAGCACCACATTGTCAAATCATAAACTAATTAAGTTTAATAGATTCATCTCGTGAATTAGTTCCCGACTGACAAATTAGTTTTTTAATCAGTATATTTTTAATAGGCTAAACTAAGGCCACAATATTCGATGTGACAGGGCAAAAAAAATTTGCCCTGAAACGAACATGCCCTTAGTATGCTTAGCCATGCTTCACTACTTCATAAAAGTAGGTGCTTTTAAAAATGGTTGCTATGTTATGGAAATCATGAATCTTGAGATAACTTGATAACGATAGTAACTTACATCAAGAATGGAGTCTTGTTGTAAGATTACTCAACATAGGACCTTATCGTTGTTGGCCTGCTGTGATTGAGACCTTTGAGTACAGCCCACATGCGGTGGTAAGCCTCGTCTATAGCTATTCCGATACTTGAGAACGGCCAACCGCGTACTGGGAGTGGAGAGATGGCGGGAGTAGCGTGTACCCTCGGGGCTATGAGATAGTCGGGTTCAAGGTGTACTGTACTCTCGGGTGACGCTGGACCCGTTCTTGTATGGGAGGATCTATAGATAGGGTTGACATATGCAAGATTAAGTTCTACATATGACGTGTGGTACTGAATCCCCAGCTGGGTTTAAACGATTCGAATCGCCGTGTTTCCTCGGATATGGAGCCTCAATCCACTGACCCGCACCGTAGTAATGAATGGAATCTTGATGAAATGAGAACGAAAGATGTGGTATGCTTATGAAAGTTGGAGAATCTTTGGGATAGTTATAAAGTTTAATTTTGAGTTAAAACTTAAAAATAGGCTTTACTATTAGTAAGCTTTTATGCAAAAGAAATGTTTTGATCTTGCTAAAGCCTTACCTTGAATCCCTATAGCCTTCATACCTGAGTCTTCTCCTCTTCTCTAGACGGTTAAGTCTTGTTGAGTACTTTTGTACTCAAGGTTTGTTAACCTTTGTTGCAGGTGAGTTCATTGATCATCCTTTTGGTGGTCAATGTTTCTTCACTCTTGTGGAGGAGAGTGATAATGACTCTGATGTTTGACCTTGGGCAAGTAACAAAAATTTGTGTGGTATATGTAATATGAAGTTCCGAACCTTTTATGTAATAAGTACTTATGGATTGTAAACTTTTAAACCTAAGTTTCGATCTATGTTATATACTCTTTCCGCTTTACTCTGATTTATCTTATCTATAAAACTGTTGTAATACTGTGATGCTTGACGAGGGAATTCCTGAGAAGAATGTAACGTGGATGATTCGGGTTTCCCGAGGACACCCGACAGATCTCTTGAGTCATTTGGAACTCATGCACGCCAATCAGAAGACTTTAGAACGATGATGGGTGCATGTGGGCCACTTAATTCAGGAGGTTCTGCCACACTACCCTCGGTGGGTATCGGTCACGGCATCGCCGATGAGCTGTTAGCGGGTAATTCCGAGTGTGTGCCCGTGCCCCGTTCGATAGGGGTCGGCTAGGGGCCCGGAGGTGCACATCATAGAGCGCGAGGACAATCGCCTGGGCCCGGAACCGTTCGATTGGTTTCGAGGGCTCGTTGCCTCCCTCCGTTGGGATCCCATCTGTGACTGTCCTGCTAGCCTCGAATATGACTTTGGATGCCCTGAGCGGTCGTGCTCAGGTTTGGCTCAGGCCACGCGATGGGCACATCCACGGTCATCCATGACTCTGCCATCCTAGGGCGGCTGTCGAACCTTCAGGGAGCCAGCCTTCGATCCCCTGGAACATAGCGGGCTCGGTGCCCTGGTTTCCTTCGCCGGGAAGGAGTTAGAGGGAGGTTACTTCCTCCGTCGGAGCAGTGGGTGTGCCTTTTTAGGCGGTTTTCTCGGGGGTGTGGGCGGCGCCCGTTGTGGACATGCATTGGGGCCCACGCCCAGGCGTTCAATGCTTGTGTGTGCGCTCGCATCGAGGGGATTTCTGCAATCATGAGATCTCCCGGCGTGCATCACATTAAATGTGCCTGAATAGTGATTGACCGAGATCTGGCCGTTGGTTTCTATCTTATAAATACGCCCCTTGGAAATTTCGGAGTGGTTCCTTTCCTCATTCGCTCGTCTTCCTCCTTCGTCCAGCCGCACAAAAAGCAAAGGAGGGGAGGGAGAGTCCGGGCCAGCGGCGGAGTAGAGGGTCGAGAGGAAAAGAGGAAAGAGAAGGGAGAGAGAGAGAGTGAGAGAGAGTTCGTGTAACCTTCTCCCTTCGCGACATTCACGCTCCCCCTTCGTCGTTCGGGATGGCCGACGCTGCTGAGCCGTGGGGTGCTTCCGTCGCCACCTAGAGAAACTGGCGGAGCTGGTACAGAAGGGGCTTCTTCGTGGTTTATCCGGTTCCGATAGGCCGGAGTGGATCTCCCCCGGGCTGGAGGAGGAGGAGCCAAGGCCTCAAAACAGCTACGTGATTAGCTTCATCGCTTTCCACGACCGCGGGTTCGGAATGCCAGCGAGCCAGTTCCTTCGGGCCCTCCTCTCCTACTACAGGCTCGAGTTGCACCACCTTGCCCCCAACTCCATTTCGCAGGCGGCCATCTTCGTGACCGTCTGCGAAGGTTTCCTGGGGATCGAGCCCCACTGGGAGCTCTGGATCCACCTCTTCCAGGGTGAACTCTTTACGAAGGCGGTCTCGGACGGTCCGCGGAGGCTGATGAGGTCGGGGAGCTGCGTGATCTCCGTTCGCCAGCAGAGGGCGAGTCTGTACATCCCGTCTTAGGCGGCCACGTCGAATAAGGACTGGCGCCTAGGCTGGTTCTACCTCTGTAACGATGATGACCTGCTGCCAGCATACACCGGTCGCGTGATCGAGTCACGGCCGGAGGTCTGGAACTATGGTGTCGTCGAAAGGAGGCAGCATCGGCTGGACCCGCTACTCGAGGCCCTAGCGAAGCTGCGGAAGGCAGGACTTACGGTCGGGATGGTCGTGGCCTAGTTCCACCAGCGGGTGCATGCTACCGCTGATGAATCAGCCCCTGATCATGGCCAAGATGAGGGACGACGCGCCTCTCCTTCAAGGGTGTCAGATGAGGGCGTCATCGCCCACCTATCCCGAACTCGTTCGCCAGGCGAAGGATGCAGTGAAGGAGGTGAAGGACGTGAACAAACTGCTCTCCATCCCGATGCGTCCGTTCCTCGGGTACATCAGCCTAGTAAGAGGATCATTTTTTTGGGCTCGTTGCCTCGAAACCTTTTTTTTCGTGCTTGGGCTTACTTTCTTCTCTTTGCAGGGGTTACGGGCGGTCAGCGCCTCGAAACCCTGCCTCCCTGAGGAGAGGGAGGAGAGGCGACGCCAGGCCGAGGAGAGGAAGAAGAGGAAGGATGATAGGGACGCTAGGCGGGCTAAGCGTCGGCAGGACCATGACGACTTGGAGAGGCATCGATGGCAACAGAGGCTCCATGGCGAGCCGGAAGAGTCCTCCCCCATGGAGGATGATTCTAATGATGACGATGAGGGCTCGGATGGGGATTCCGAGCCCTTGGCGGGGGTTCCCCGACGTGGATCGTTCGCCGGCCTTGTCAATGAGCCCTGCGACAGGCGCGTCCGGGGCGCTGGCGGCAGTGAGGGGACCTGTTCCTGCCCCGGGTGCGGGTGGCGAGGCTTCTGCGCCCCGTGGGGGTGATGGGTCCAATCAGGGCCCGTTGCCGCCACCGTCGGTGGGGGTTTCGACGGAGATCCCCGAGATGGAGCTCCCGCCTCCCCCACGCGGGGCTCCCCCTGCAGGGACGCCACAATTGCAGACCCCATCCACGCCTACTGCGAGGTAGTAACACCTCTGGTGTTAAGCAACCCTGAAATGCATAACTTGTCATCTCATGAGCATAAAGCATTTTGCATGTGTTTCCTTTTCTTGCAAAGTAATATTTCATGTGATAGTTGCTCTAGTCATGCAATGGTGTGATGCTTGTTTGGCTTGTTTGAGGAGTGGTTTGAGTTTCTAGTGATCTAACCTTGTTGTGAAGTCAAATGAAGCCATGTGTTGTGTGGATCATTTTGGTTAACCAAGTCTCTAACCCTAGTTGCCCAAATAGAGCCCTAGGAGTCCTTTTGTTTGACTAACAAAGATCTCCTTGATAGAAGCTTTGCATGGTTGAGTGCCTTAAACCAAAAGTGTGTAGAATTTAGATTAGAACAAAAGTTGTTTTTGGGTCAACTCATGAAAATGGGTCTAACATGGTGTTTTGAGGCCCACAAGGTAGATTTGAGGGAGTTTAGACTTGGAAAATTTCCTAAGTCTTTAAACTGTCAACGCAGTTTCATCTAGGAGACTTTGGAGCTTTTCTGAGAAACATCCAAGCCGAACCAATGCTCGAACCTTTAACCAAAGTTGTAGTCTACACAAAGCTCTACTCAATGGAGCAAGTGGTTTAGATTTTCACCGAATGGATTAGGAGATAATCGCGTTAAAAAACCGGCTGTCAGTCGGCCCGATGGCCACTGAATCGGCCGATTCAGTTCAAATGCGCGCGGCGTCGTGGCCGACCGCACGCAGAACTCGATCGTCGCGTGGCATTCCGCGACTGTCCGGGAAGTGTCCGCGCACGGCGTGGCAAGCAACAAGGCCGCCCGCACGCACTCACCCAGCCAGATCCCCTTTGCCTTGCCTTCTCCTCGCTCTCGCTGGTGCTCGGGCGGAAAAGGGGGGAAACCGAGCGCTCGCCAGGCGTTCGCCGTCGTCCAGCTGCACCACCGCCAACCTAGCCACCCAGCCTACTTCGCCGTGAGCTCCCGCACCATTTGCTGCCGATAGCGCTCCGTGAAAAGCCCTAGGTGAGTCACGGGATGAGCTCCCGTCATGGCCACCATGACCGCCGAGCTCGGTCCGCCATGGTCGACCTCTTCCCCGTGGGTTTCGTGTTGTCCTAGCTCGCGTTCGTAGGTCTGCGGAGTCCATGGAAGGAGTAGGGGGTGTTGGTTTAGCCGATTAGGGTTTGGTGACCGCGGTACGCCGCCGTCCGTCGCTCGCCATGGCCGCCGTGGCTGGCATGCTCAGAGTCCGAGCTCTCGGCCGTAGAAGTCCTAGTGTTTAGGGTTTGCGCTGGAGTCAAGGAAGTCCCCTGAGTGCGAATCTCGGGTTAGTTTGCCTCGGCATGGCTGGAATCGGCCGGCGTAGTGAAGCCGCGCCGCCGTGTCCGCCATTCCCGCCGCCGAGCTCTGTCCGTTGCAATGTTGGGTCGGTGAGTAGCACCAATCGACGCGGGAAGGTGAGAGGAGTCCAAGGGTGGTGATGGTTTCGCCGGAGAGGTCAACGACCTCCCCTGCTCTGTGTGTATGGCAGGTGGGGTCGGTTTGACTCAGGGGCCCGCTGGTCAGTGGCTTGTGTGCAGTTTGGACAGGTGCAGCTAGCAGTTAGGTTTTGTTGTTTTGGTTTAATGTTTTCAGAAATAGGTTTAAAGCTTGTTTAATTCATATCTAGAGTTTTAGTGATCCAAATGAGGTGAAATAAATTTTGTTAGGGTTGTCTTGATGAGATCTATCTAGGAAAAATATGATATGTCCAGTTTGTGATAATTTGGTATGCAGTTGCAAATAAATTGTGTTTGGGATGATATCTTGTTAAATGCATGATAAATTGTATACTACTCAGAAAAATGTGATTCTTGTTTTGTTAGGTTTGTGTTGATGATTCGTATCTGGGAAAAATATAATATGAGTTTGCTCTGTGAAAAATGTTGGCAGTAGCATTTAAAATGCTTAAATCCTGTTTTCTTGTATGATTTTTAGTAAATAAAGTAAAAGTGATGTGAGCCTGGAAATTTTTGTAGACTGCGCTTGTACTAAGTAGTTCAGTAAAAAAATGTGAAATTTGTTGTTTGACACTTTTTGCTAGGGTGTGTAGTTTAGAGCACCTTTTCACTATGTTATTTGTCTTTTTCATAAAGAATAGTGCTTAAGTCCAAATGACTTGAAATTTGGACAGTGGGCTGAGTTATATGTTATTAACTTACAGTAATTTTTGTAGATTTTTCTTAAGTTGTTATCTAAGGGTTGCTGTTATAGGCTTGATTAAATAGTTAAGTGGAGTTGTTATGTTGGAATACTTAAAAGGGGTTGTGTTAAGGGTTAAATGAATTACTAGATGGTAGAATGGTGGCAAGGTAGCTAATGGTCAACAGGATGATGTTGACTACCTTGTTGAAGAAAATGAAGTAGATGACATGTGCTTATCTCCTGAATATTCTTACTCCATGTTGCATCGCAAATGCATCCCATGTGCATTCATCCTATTTATACACGTTTGTGCATCATACAGAACCGGTAGAGGAGCCTCAGAACCCGCAGCACCAGGAGGAGCCAAGTCCGGAGGAGAACCTGGTCGTGAGGACCGAAGGAGTAGACGTCGAAGACTTGCCTAAGTGCTAAGATCACCGACCTTCTGACTTCGAGAGAGGCAAGCCCCGGAGCATCTAACTCCCTGTGGTTTGCAAGTCTTTACAAATTAATCTATTATGGTTGTTGCATTAGGTTGATAGGAGTTGATTGCTACCGTTGATGCATTACTTACATATCCTTGTCCACCACAATTATTATCTTAATATCCCTGTTAGGTCTAGGCTCGATATACGCTTAGCCCTGCTTAGACCGGTAAAAGTCGAGTGATTTCCTGTCCCCCGCATATAGGTGGATACTGCTCATGACTAGCCTGGTGCTATCATGGAAATAACCATGTGATAATTAATCTGAGACCGGGCGAGATGTAAGAGCAGCAGGACATGAGTTCTGTGAGCTAGTAGTCTCCCGTCTGTGTCGCATAGGACCCGTTTCAGGAAGTGTCCCTTCAGTCAAATTGAACGCGTCAATCACTTAGCGGAGTAGGTGTGAGTACCTCCCGTGAAGCCGAGTAAGGTTATTCGAGCCGGTGATGGAGATATTGACGCCTAACACCCAGGGCCTCAGATGTACCGTGGGCAACTATTCTGAGCAACCTGGCATGGTCCGTGGACAGGCGAGGCCTGATTGACCTGGCATGACCGTTGGCAGCTATAGCTTGAGCGACCTGGCACTGAGATAACCCCCGGTGTAGAAGGGCCCATGGCCGTCCCGCGTGTTGTGTTCTCGAATTTCCTGAGTGGCAGCTTACGATTGCCATGGCTGGATGTGTCGGGCGAGTGTGCGATATTTTATCCCCAGCTGGGTAGGAATCGATTATAATCGCCATCGCTCTTGAACAGTGAGTAATTGACTTTAGATCACTACCCGTAGAACTTATGGAACTAAAGATGGTTATGATGTTGAATCTAAAAGCCTATTGATGAAATAGTCACTCTTGCTTGAGTAAGTAGTCAAGTGCTTGTTATAGCTCATGTGCAAACCTAGTAAGGTAGGATTAATTATAAAAGTGACTGCCAATACTCAAATTTGTGTCTTACTCACAAAGAGCTTTCATGCAAATGGTATGTGTAGCCAACCCCACATACAACCTACATGATCCTTGGAGTCTCATTATTTCTGGTTTATGACGGGTAAGTCTAGCTGAGTACCTTCTTGTACTCAGGGTTTTATCCCTTGTTGTTGCAGATGGACAGTGCTTCTATGGCTACTATGAGAACTGTCTGTACCCTGTTACGGGTGATGATTAGACCATGGGCGTGGTCCACTCTTGTCCTTATCTGATGCTTTTGTTGGACGGATCAGGTTGATGGCACAGTATTATGAACCTTTTAAACTTGTGTTTCAAAACTATGTTGCTTCCGCTATTTTTTCAAACTATGGTTTGTAATATTGTTTCGAACTCCGATGTATTTGAACTATGTGCGAACTGAATGTATCTTGTGGACATGTACGCTAAATTATTACGATCTTGGCTGATGTTGAAATGTTTGAAATCCTTCGAGATTTCCGGACTACGGGGTTTGTACGAGCTTAAGTACCTGATAATCTTTGTGAGAGCAGAGATTTCGGTGCTTAATCTGGTATAAATTGGTCAGTTCTGTCACAGCTGGCATCGGAGCATGATTTAGCGTTACTGTTCATAAGTATATTTGAAAACTAGTATTTTCTAATAAGATTTGTATTTGCCAACTTATAGTTATAATAGGATTCAAAAAGTCTTAGGGATAAAAGCTAAGGTGTGCCAGTGATCAAGTCTTTATGCCTAATAGGATCTTAGGTGGCTATTTAAGTACTAACTTGGGGGTTATGCATCATGTTTAATTTTTGTTGTTTACTGTCGTCCATACGGCATGGGTGAAATTGTATGAGTGCTATTCTTCAGAATAGTAATGTATGGTTCAATTTGCCTCTACGCCAAGGTAATAAGTGAGTTGTGAGAGCATGACCAAACAAACGTTGGTCTAGGGGAGAGTTAGTTTGGTACTGGAACCTGTACACGTAAGCACACGGGTACAAGTGAAGGTGTTTAATTGTGGGAGTCATATTATTCTGATGGGTGCATATACTACTTACGTGTATACGAGGTGTACACCTAAGTTAGTATCTAGATTTAAATTTCAGCAATGCATTATATTCATACTGTGGGCAGGGCTGAAATGATTTTCTGCAGGTACGCTAACTTGCGAACATATAGTACGTCTAGTTAACGGTATGAGTGAACGTTGTATGCCACCGTCTAGCCGTTTTATTGATAGACAATGAGGGCGTATGATACGTGCATGCATCATGGTCTTATAATCTTGCATTAATCTTACTTCCTTCCTTATGATATCCATCCTGTTTTCTTAATAAAAGTTGTTCTCAACTAATTAAAACCTATGTGGATAAACTTCTTTCAGATGGCTCGCACCAAGCATACAACTCGTAAGTCGACTGGAGGCAAGAGGCCTAACTACTTGTTGGGACCATGGATTGCTGAGGGATCGGAGGACTTCCTGGACGAGTTTGGCATGCCTACCATTCTTTGGAGGGTGCTGCACTTGATTGGATACCAGGAGGGTCAGGAGCCACATTACGACTGGCATTATGTGCAGTTCTCTGAGGACCGTCACATGTATACAGTGGAGGTGGACGTGCCTAGCCGTGGCGAGCAGGATCACGTCTGGTGCCGCCAGGTGTTCGCACTGCAGGGTAGGACCCCGTTGGATGGAGCTAACAGAGTTGCCCGAGACATTATGGAGGACCACCCGGAGCTGGTTGCCCGGGCTACTGCTAGCATCTTCCCGACGGCGGACCCTTACCAGTCCGTATGGCGTCAGCCGGGAGCCACCGTACTTGAGGCCAGTTCGCTTGAGAGGGAACACTGTGCCGGACCAACTGGGAGTGCTATGGCTGCACTCATGGCTACCTATGGGTGTCTATCGCGTAGCTACGACTAGTTGGACCACATCCTCAGTGTGGAGATGGCTGCACAGCACCGGAGGCAGCAGGAGCATACCACAGAGATAGACCGTCTTACTGCAGAGCTAGCACGTATGACTATGGAGAGAGACCAGGCACTTCAGAGAGAGCAGGAGACCGCCCACCAACTTAGTGTGCAGCAGGGGTCAGCAACTTTCTTGGCTTTGATCATGAGGGAGACGGAGGAGGCTCTTCGTGGCGTGTGTGTTGAGGGCATACGCGCTACTGAGGAGAACAAGCTTCTGAGGCTTCGAGTGGGAGATCTAGAGCTGCAACTTCACCATCTCCAGGACTACAATGACCGCTTGCACGAGGAGATCCATCGCCGAGAGAACGAGAGGAACCCCATCTTTCCTTAGGAGGACCCAGATCCGCGTGACTCTTCTAGTGGTTCTTCGGACGTGTCTAGTGATGATGGTGATGATGACGATGTCGCTAGAGAGTAGACCAGATCGTGTGTCTTAGTACTTAGCATTCTTTTGTGTTATGTTGCCCAAACTCGATCTTTTGTTGTTGTTATAGGCTGGATGTAAGGTGGAGTAGTGAACCTAGGAGCACATGGTGCAAGACCTTTGGAAATTCCCATATGTATGGGCATCTATGGATGTTTATGTTGGCTTTGCATGTTATGTTAATGAGCGATCTTATTATGTGATGCTGCAACGTGGAATGAAATTTATTATGCCTTTGTGATTGTTTAGCGAACTCGTTTTCCGAATGAATTCAGTTTGGCATGGTTTATTATCCTCTACAATATTTGCAACATCACCTAATGATCACTTGCTATCGATATATGCAGATGACGATAACTCATAGTGGAGCTGGCGGTAGTGGTGGTAACGAGGACAACAGAGACAACCGCAATCCACCACCCCCTCCACCAGCCACACCCGAGCAACTCTTCGCCCAGTTTCTGGGGACACAACGCAACATTGAGGCCTTGCTACGAGAGAATCTGGCGCACGGCAACCAGCGCCCTGAGCCGAACCAATACAACACTTTCAAGGATTTTCTGGATACCAGGCCACCCATTTTCAAGGAAGCTACTGAACCTCTAGAAGCAGAAGAATGGCTGCATACCATGGAACAGAAGTTTCGGTTGCTCAGGCTCACAGAGGAGCTCAAAGCCGAGTATGCCGCACACCAACTGCAGGGACCAGCCAAGATTTGGTGGGGACATCATCGCACCACCTATCCTGCCCGTACACCTATCACCTGGGGGCTATTCTCGCAAGCCGTTCGAGGGCATTACATTCTGCCAGGCTTGACTCAGATGAAGGTGGCAAAGTTTAGGAGTTTGACACAAGGAGCTCGCTCAATTACTGAATATCATCATATGTTCAACTCCTTATCTCGCTATGCTCCAGAGTTTGTGGACACCGAAGCTAAAAATATAGCCAGTTTCAAAAGAGGCTTGAATACCAAAATGGGAAAATCAGTGGGTACATCATCTCGTACCATCTTCAACAACTTTATCAGTGACTGTCTGATCCAAGAGAACCACAACAACAAGCATGCAGCAAGCAAAGCCCGAAAGAGGACTTTGGAGTCTGGACCATCTCAGCCTAGGGGACCACCAGCTCAGCGTTCCCAATATTGACCACCAGCGCCTGGAGCTCGTTTCAGGCCGCCCCAGAAGAAGGGTCAGCCACAAGTTCAGTGTAACCAAAGGCCGTATAAGATCGCCGCCAATCAAGCTTGAGGGGGTCAAGGCAGTTCGACAGGAGGTAAGCCTCTGGTTCGTGGACCATGCTTCAATTGTAATCAAGAGGGGCACTTCGCAAGATATTATCCGCACCCGAAGAAGCAGCAGGCCAACTACCCCGCACGCCTGCATAACATGACCGCTGAAGAAACTCGTGTAGGAGAGCCTGTGACTGTTGGTATGTGTCTTGTAAACCACCATCATGCTGTTGTTTTGTTTGACACTAGATCATCGCATTCCTTCATGAGCAAAGCATTTGCACAAAAGCATAATCAAGAAATGTCTAAAATGGACTATGGGTTTCGCGTGAGCTCCGTGGGGAGTAGCGTGTTGTCCAGACAGATGGTTTGTAATGCAACCATCGAGATTGGAGTGCACAAGTTTGGAGCTAATTTAGTAGTTTTACCGGGATTAAGCATGGATGTAGTTTTAGGAATGAGTTGGATGAGTATGTGGAACGCGGTGTTAGACACTGCTAATAGGACTCTTACCTTATCAGATGGACGAACCAATAACAAACTTCGTGTATCTCTTCCCCGAGGTGCCGACTTTGTTGACCTATCCTGTACTCTTGCCATAGAAGATCTTTCCAAAATTCCAGTTGTCCGAGATTTTCCGTATGTCTTCCCAGATGAGCTACCAGGGTTACCGCCCAAGAGGGCAGTGGAGTTTGCAATTGAGTTGTTACCTGGAACCACACCAATCTCTAGGAGACCATACCATATGCCACCCAGTGAGCTAGCTGAACTCAAACCCCAAATCAAGGAACTCTTAGGCAAGGGATTCATTCAACCTAGTGTATCAGAATGGGGTTGTCCAGCGTTGTTTGTTAAAAAGAAGGATAAGTCGTTACAGATGTGTGTGGATTATCGGCCACTCAATGTCGTGACTGTCAAAAATAAGTATTTGTTGCCGCGGATAGACATTCTGTTTGATCAATTATCCAGAGCCAAGGTGTTCTCCAAGATCGATTTGAGATCAGGTTATCACCAGATCAGGATTCGACCGCAGGATATTCCAAAAACTGCATTCTCAACCAGATATGGGTTATATGAGTACCTTGTCATGTCTTTTGGGTTGACAAATGCTCCAGCATACTTCATGAGTTTAATGAACTCAGTATTCATGCCAGAATTGGACAAGTTTGTAGTGGTGTTCATTGATGATATTCTGGTATATTCTGAGAACCCGGACGACCATGCAGAACATTTGAGGATTGTTCTGACCAGGCTTCGAGAGCATAAACTTTATGCTAAGTTTAGCAAATGTGAGTTTTGGTTGAAGAAAGTGCATTTCCTTGGTCATATTCTATCAGAAGAGGGAATTTCAGTGGACCCCACTAAGGTGCAGGAAGTGATGGATTGGAAAGCTCCTACTTCGGTTGGTGAAATTTGAAGTTTTCTTGGTTTAGCAGGATACTATCGCAGTTTCATTCCCGGACTTTTCCAAGATTGCAAAACCAATGACAAGCTTGCTACAGAAAGATCAGAAGTTTGAGTGGACAGAGGAGTGCGAAATAGCTTTCCGCACCCTACGCAAGCTATTGACCATCGCTCCTGTTTTGGCTCAACCAGACATTGAAAATCCCTTTGATGTCTTTTGTGATGCATTGAAGGTTGGTTTAGGTTGTGTCCTTATGCAAGAAGGCAGAGTGATTTCTTATGCTTCTCGTCAGTTGAGGAAACATGAAGTAAATTATCCTATGCATGATTTGGAATTGGCTGCAGTAGTGCACGCTCTGAAGATCTGGAGACATTATCTGCTTGGTAACGTCTGTAATATGTACACGGATCACAAAAGTCTCAAGTATATCTTCACTCAACCTGAGTTGAATATGAGGCAAAGAAGATGACTTGAGTTAATCAAGGACTACAATCTGCAGATACTCTATCATCCAGGAAAGGCAAATGTAGTTGCCGATGCGTTAAGTCAGAATCACATTACAACACTTTGAGGTTACTACCAGAAGATGAGTTTAGTCTTATGCATCCTGTAATTATGCATAATATCCAGATACAAGGCACGATAGTTGACCAAATTCTTGAAGGGCAGAAAACAGATAAGGGAATTTATTATATCAAGGAGAAGCTAAAAGCCGCAACTGAACCAGTAAAACATTTTCGAGTTGATGACAATGGACTTCTATGGTTTGACAAGTGCTTAGTGGTGCCCAAGAATAAAGAGCTCAGAAACCGGATTATGGACGAAGCACATTTGTCCAAGTTATCTATCCATCCTGGTAGCACCAAGATTTGCGTCCAAGATTTTGGTGGACCAAGATGAGAAGGGAAATTGCTGCTTATGTAGCTAGATGTGATACATGTTGCCGAGTGAAAGCTATTCACCTAAAACTGGCCGGAATGCTTCAACCCTTATCTATACCCGAGTGGAAATGTGAAGAGGTGAGCATGGGTTTCATCACTGGATTGCCCACTACCCAGAAGGGAAATGACTCGATTTGGGTAATTGTGGATCGTCTTACCAAGATAGCACATTTCATTCCAGTCAAAACCATCTATAAGGCACCAGACTATGCAGAGATCTACTTGAGTCAGATTGTTCGACTCCATGGTGTACCGAGGACCATAGTTTCAGATCGAGGACCGCAGTTTACTGCACCATTTTGGGAGAAACTGCAAAAGGAATTAGGTACGGAGTTAGTCTGAAGTTCAGCCTATCATCCGCAAACGTCAGGACAAACGGAAAGAGTGAACCAAGTGTTGGAAGATATGTTAAGAGCCTGTGTAATATCAGCTAAAGGTTCATGGGAGAAATGGTTACCTTTAGCCGAGTTCGCATACAACAATAGTTACCAAGAGAGCATACAGATGGCACCTTTTGAAGCCCTATATGGTAGAAGATGCAGAACATCGGTAAATTGGGTTGAACCGGGAGAACATCGGTACTATGGAATTGACTTTGTTAAAGAAGCAGAAGAACAAGTTAGGACAATTCAACAGCATATAGTGTTGGTAGTTCTTAGCTTCACTAAAGATAGAGCTAGGCAACTATCCCCGGTAATGGCCAGGAATGCTTGTTGGCACTTGCTAACGTTGATACTAGGAGTAGACTGTGGAGTCTATCCCCGGCAACGGCGTCAGAAATGCTTGAAGCAAGACCGGTCACTATACCTCAAGGAGTGGAGCTAAAGCAGCTATCTACTAATGCCAAACGGGGTTGTCAATCCCGACACTAGTAGGAGCTAGCTAGAGAGAATGCAGTCTACCAGGAGGAGATTCTGCAAGCGCACAGAACTATCATAGTAGCACTTCGCCTGGGAGTACCAGGTGTCGATTTATTTGATCCCAAGGGAAGGCTAGGGTGGTGTATGAGTTGAGTCAAGGAGGGGATGAGAGTCGAAGAAATAAGAAAAAGGAAAAGAGGAGAAGGGAAGATGAAAGGCTAGAAAGAATATATGGGTGGATAGGTAAGGATGAAATGGATGGCTAAGGTAAGGTCGATAACTAGATAGATAGATGGAATAGGTTAACTAAAGGTAGCTAACTAACTACTAACTAATAACTACTCCTAGATAACTACGAAGCAAGATAGTTACGAAGCAAGGCAGACAAAAGTCAATAAAGCAACTAAGTTGAGTAAAGTTTTATTCCTATCTTATCAAGTATCGAGGCGTACTAGCCTTTACCACTTACTTAGGTTGAACGCTAGCACAACGAGCCTTACTGTTAAATTGGGCCAACTACGTGGTGGAATTCAAGGCGCACAGGGCTGTCACCACCTGCTTGCTACCACAGCTATCCAGGGGTCCAGCCGTATCTGAAGCTAAGTCTATAACTAAGTACCACACTTAACTATATTCTAACTATCTCTACCCTAGCTTTGAATAGAGACACCCTTGCGGACGTCAGAGCAAATACTTGACTTAATAAGATAAACACTAAACTAACTAAGCAACCTATTGACAAAGATCAAACACTAAGCTCACTAGAGATTAACTACTATGGCTAAGTGAATTGAACTGTAGGATAGCCAGGCACTCAAGCAATCAATCAAGTATACCACTCAATACTGATAAGTAGAATAAAGTAATACTTGAAATGATGAACTAGAATATAGTAAGTGCTTGAGTAACAAGAGCAAAACCTGAACTGGAGATGAAGGAAGACTCTTCCCAGCTCCAGGACCGATCACTCGCACGCCTCTACTCTTGAGCTAAGCCTTGAGCAGCGCTACCGCGAGGGCGAAGATGCCTTGCTCTACTAGCTACCTACTTGCCTAAGCTCTCTGAGCTTCTAACCTAACTCTCACTTGCTTCTCTTGCTTGTGTTTCTCTGGGATGGTAATGTGTGATGGTAAAAATGAAGTGGTGCCACCAGGGGGTATTTATAGCCTTGTGGAGTGAGGGGGGGGGGGGGGTACTTATAGGGGGCAGCCAACTGACCTAGGGTTTGGTCAGGTGGCAGGCGCCACCCCCTACTAGCGGCCGTCAGTCCCGTGGCCGTTGGATGCATCGTCACTAATCCTACGGCCTCCAGGTGGTTGTCCAAGGCGGTTTGGAGGTCAGTTGCATGTCCTAGCAACTGACTTTGGTCATGATCCATGCCACTTCCCTCCGTAGCCCTCCGATCAAACCGACCTAGTGACCAAGGGCCAAGATTTGGCCTTGGGGTGGTCACATGGATCAGTGACGTGGCAGGGGGGATTCTGGGCCAAACTCTAGTGGCGGGCGCCACCTAGGGGTGGCAGGCGCCACCCCCCTAGGCCCATTTGGGCCCTGGTGAGTGGGCTTGGCCTCTGGTGGGTCCATATGTCCAAATTTGGTTCAAATCCTGCATTCAAATAGAATTCTATGGACATGTGGAATTTGGTTAGTTTGAAACCTATTTGACTACATTTCATGCCTTTTTGGTGGATTTTAGGGCCAAATGTTGATGGTAAAACAGGTGTTTAAGGACCATCAACAAGCTCCCCCAAGCTAACCTGTTGCTCGTCCTCGAGCAACAATGCGGTTTAAGCATTGAGCCTGAAATGGATAGCAACTTAAGATGTCTGCAAGTGCATATTGTATAGTGAGAAATAACTTAGCATATATCATTAATCATAGCAATGTGGGGCTTATAGCTTTTCACTTCAAACATGCAAGAGTGAAATAAAGCAGTAGATAGGAAACTTTTATCTTGCTTAGGTTTGACTAGGATTCTGTCTAGAGGTTTTTCAAGGTTTTCGAAAGATAACAACTTGCTTAAGTCCTCCAAGATTCACTCAATTACTCAATGGTGTTTAAATCCTCACTTAGGCCAAAATGTAGCCTCTCCTATTTCTAAAGAATGATATGTGGAGTTATAGGTAGGCTAAGAACCATGAGCAAATTGCCTGATGTTTATTGCTAAGCTAGACACTCAGATCATAAGGAGCAGCAAATCATAAAAATTGATCAAGATGTGCATGTGTGGTTATGTGGAAGTGTATAGAGAGATATTTCATAATCCTTCCTAGTCAATTTTTGGGGTCTAGAGCTAATGATAATTCTCTCTCTCTCTCTCTTTTTTTTTGGATACATAGTGAGTAGACAAAAGATGTGTCCTCACATTTTCTTAGGACATAGTCCTCTTTTGAGCTACTTTGCTCACTTTTTTTAGGACATAGTCCTTTCTTGAGCTACTTTGCTCATCTCTCTCTCTCTCTCTCTCTTTTTTAGCTCTAGATTTCCCCAGACATCTATAGGAAAGGATTTCAGAAATGAAAAAGGGGGAAGAGGGAGAAATGCTTATTCCCAGTGTAGGAATAAGCATAAGGCTAGCAATGGGATGTTTGGCAAGGTATTGCATATCTCCGGTGTAGAGAATGAGCAATTTATTTGGTGGTTGCAAACTTCCAAAGTGGAAAGTAGGCAATTTATGGTGGGTGTGTGAATCTTGATTCAAAAGATATGATAAGCTTCTCTACTAAGATCTATGAGGTCTAACAAAGCTCAACACAAACAAAGCTCTTTGTGGTTTTGACTAATGACTAACAAATATTTGGCTGGTGTGAAGGACCGAGAAGCTACCCGAAAGCGACCAGAGGGGGGGTGAATGGGAGCTTCAAAAATTTCCTTTCGGAAACTAGATGCCACTGTCCCAAGATCAACCCCAAAAGCGAAACCTAGAGCTTGCTAATGTCCACGACCCTAGATGTAGGGTGGATGCTTCCTAGAAGCACAGCGGGACACTAGACAACCCTAGAAAGCCAACCCAAAAGACGGAACTCAAATCCAATCAAGAACGAACGAACCGCGAACGAAGACGCGCGAAACTGCAGCGACCGGACTCTGGCCTGCGTCCGGTCAGCAGGGACCGGACGCGTCCGGTCGTCAGAAAACAGCTCTGGGAGCTCTCTGTTCGCGACCGGACGCACGGAGCTCAAGCGTCCGGTCGTTCACTGAGCGTCCGGTCAGATGAGACAATGACACGGGAACAGTGCAAGCGTAGCGTCCGGTCGAAATGCAAACAGAGCGTCCGGTCGAGAGCGTCCGGTCAGTACGCAGAAAAGCTTGGCGCCGTGCTCAACGACCGGACTCTGAAAGCATGCGTCCGGTCAGCCCGACAGAGCGTCCGGTCACCCCGCGACTGCACTGAAACTCCGGCGATTCAACCCGATCTCCTCCGAATCAAGTGCTCTAGGCTTGGGATTCGATCTGAGGAGTCACAAGGAGGTTAGTGAGCTATCTCTAAGAGATCATGGCTCGAACCTAACTCCAAATCGGTGAATCGAAGGAATTCGGGGGAAAGAAGAAAAAGAGACCCGAAACTAAAACTTGATCGATCTCCTAGACCGTGAGGTTAGAGATGATTTCTTTCGGTGGAAAGAAGTGCCTCACGATCTAGAGCAACTCAGTTCAAACGGAATCGTGAAAGATGAACCGAGCACAAAGATCAAGCGACGGGAAAACTCAAGGCACAAAGCAATCCGCGAAGAACATGATGAACATGAAATCAAAACGCGAATTGACACCAAGAGATGGGATCCAAGGTGAGGATACGGCCTCACTTCCTCGAATCAACAGTACACAGAGTGGAGTCTCTCTGCGGATCTCAACTAGCTGAAGCAGGGGTGTGGGAGAGTGGAAACCCTAGGAAATGAAAGCTCTAACTGAGATTGAGATGGGGAGGAGGGTGTCTCCCCTAGACTACTTATACTAACCTAGCCTAAGTCTATTTCCTACTCTACCCCTCTCTACTCTAATTACAGAGCGGACCAGCCTAACCCTAAGGCTATTCTAGTCCACCCGCTGGTGGTAGGTAGATCCGACGGCCACGCCCGCACGGTCTTCCGCGTCGCCTCCACGCAACCTTCAGATCGCCGCCACGTGCCGCCACCACTCTGCACCCCCGGTTTTGCGGCCCCAAACCGGGAAACCAGCCTTTTCCATCAGCCCCCGGTTTTGAGGCCCAAACCGGGAAACCAGCCTCCAGCCCGAGTTTTGTGGCCAAACTCGGAAACCGTCCGCGCCCGAGTTTTGAGGCCCAAACTCGGAAACCGGCCCACGCCCAGGTTTTGAGGCTCAACCTGGAAACCGTCACGCCCAGGTTTTGTGGCTCAACCTGGAAACCCAGCACCCAGGTTTTGAGGCCCAAACCTGGAAACCGTCCACCGTTGGTTTTTCCCGGGCTCTACCAACAAACCGGCGTCGTAGAGGGGATGCACCGCCTGTGCACCCCTTCCACCGACATGATCGCACTTCTCCGCTTGTCGCTGTCGCAGGCTGCCAGCCACCACAGCTGATCCTCCGGCCTCCAGTCCATCAGTCCAAGTCCACGTCCGCCCTTCACCGTCCGATACATCGGCATGGCACGTCCGCCGCACGGCACGCCCATCCTTCATCGCGCCCGGTCCGTCGGCACGGCACGTCGCAACTTGACCTTCACCCGCCATCGATCACTGTCTCCGTGCTCGACACCTGCACAACACAAGCCAAAGAACATGCGCATCATCTCCGTTGACAATCACTCATCACACAGAGACTCGGCATACACCCATGTATCCGCAATCTCCCCCTTGATGAGTGCATTGTCAACTCCACAACAAATCATGAATAAGAAGAAGGAGGTAGGAAGGAGTGGGAGGAGAAAACCCAACCAAATGACCCAAAAGCCTAACAAAAGCCAAAGAAGGTCAAGTGGATGAAGCGAAAACTTGGTCCCCAAAGACATGGGCAACGGCTCGACGCAACCAAGCAAAGCAAAGCTAGCCCTCAAGAAGAGGTAGAACAGGCTCAACACCGCTAGCAGATACCAATTGAAGATCGGAGGACAACAGAAGCAAAATGCTAGTCCCTCAAGATAGAGGCACAGAGGCTCAACACAACTAGCAAGAAAATCACTCCGAACCAATTGGAAATCAACCCAAAACAAATGGGAAAGCACACCAGACGATACCAATTGAAAGCCAAAAGAAAAAGCTTATGAAAGCTCATGAAAAGCTAGGAACGTTTGCTAGTCCCTCAAGACAGAGGCAACGGCTCAACACAACTAGCAAACTCCCCCTCGACAAATGCAAGCAACTAGGACAAATGAGTCTCCCCTTAGTTGATCAACACAGGAGCATATGATTTGCATAAATTTCTCCCCCTAGTTGAAAATGCACTTATCAAGGCCAAAAGGTATCGGAGAAGCAACTCCCTTCACATAAACTCCCCCTGAACACAAGATCTCCTTCCAAAATGCATATGAAGTCAAAATGCAAGTTAGGAGCTTCAAGTATATAGTCAAAAGAGTGCAAAGATGCTCTAATCAGTATAGCTCCAACATCTCAATTAAGCACTCAAATAGCAAAGGCTCAAACTGATCACTTGTACGAAATATGAAGCGTATGAGCATGTGAGCAATTTTAAGCCAAAAGGATAGTCACCATCAAAATAGCACTAGACATGTATAGAAGGAATCCAAACAAGTGCTAAGCATATATACAAGGTGAACTACCCCTAGCAAAGTTCAATCATCATGCATAGTAATGAAGCATATCCTTGTGATTTCAAATTCATATCGGAGTTGCAGCGGTAAAAGAATTCACAAGTTCATTTTTGGCATGTGATTGCGAGAGGTTGAGAGCTTGTCATTGCCTAACTTTTCAACCGTGCGAAGCCTATGCCGAAGCAATCAGGAGCTTAAAGCAACGGTTTCGGTCATACACTACATGGCTCAAGTTTAACTCAAAGTGCAATGAGAAACAGTCTCAATACCATGAGGTGTTGACAAGCAATCCCATCTCGATCTTTTCAATTCAACAATACTTGGTTCAGATTTTAAGCAAGTTATGAACAAACAAGCAAGTGAATGACTCAGAACTAGAGACATAGCAACCTAGCATATATGAAAAGCAGGAATGGACTCAACACACCCTACACATGCTAGTTGCATATCTCAATGGTGAACATTTTCAGATTTATATACATTAGGCATAATTCACCATTCCAAAAATAGCTCGCTCATAACATGTAACAGTGATCAGAAAGAGCATAAGCTACAAGCATCATCATAAGTATCGGAGCAATACTAACAAGAGCATAATTACATTCTAGTGAATATAGACATAAAGCTCAGAACGTAAATGCGTATGTCCGACACAAAACTGAAAGAAGGAAGATACCAATTGGAAAGACTCAAGAAACTCAAAAGAAAAGAGCCTCAAAATAAAGAGTCAGTCTGTACATCTCAAAATGCTTCCCCCATCTAAAAGGGGAAAAACACACCAAGCTCACCCCTTAACCTATTAAAGGTTGATTCGTCTAAAGGCTTGGTGAAAATATCAGCCAATTGGTGATGAGTATCGACATGGCGAAGGTCGATATCACCCTTCTCCTGGTGGTCTCGCAAGAAATGAAAGCGCACATCAATGTGTTTGGTTTTCGAGTGAAGCACAGGGTTCTTAGCAACGCTAATGGCACTCGTGCTGTCACAAAGCAAAGGAACTCGAGTAAAGCTCAAACCAAAATCACGCAAAGTGGCCATCATCCAGAGTAACTGGGAACAGCAGCTAGCCGCAGCAACATATTCAGCCTCCGTGGTAGACTGAGCGACACTAGACTGCTTGCGAGAAGACCACGACACAAGAGAAGATCCAATAAACTGGCAAGTCCCTGAAGTAGACTTGCGCTCAATGCGACAACCAGCAAAATCAGCATCAGAAAAGCCACAAAGCGAGAGGGTGGAAGAAGCAGAATACCAAATCCCGAGCTCAGGCGTGAAACGAAGGTACCTGAGGATGCGCTTCACCGCCTGACGGTGAGAAGTGCGTGGCGAAGCCTGAAAGCGCGCGCACAAGCACACGGCGAACTGAATGTCCGGCCGTGTCGCCGTCAGGTAGAGCAGCGATCCAATCATGCTGCGGTACTCCTTCTGGTCCACTGCTTCTCCATCCGTGTCAGCATCCAGGGCAGTCGTCATCGACATGGGCGTTGGAAGAGGCTTGGCCTCACCCATGTCGAACCGCTTCAGCAAGTCCCTTGTGTACTTGCCCTGGTGCACAAACGTCCCCTCTCGGGATTGCTTAATTTGCAACCCGAGAAAGAAAGTCAGCTCGCCCATCATGCTCATCTCGAACTCCCTGCTCATAGTATCTGCAAACTTGGCAACCAAAGCGTGAGAAGAACCACCGAAAATGATATCATCCACGTAAATTTGGATCAAGAGAGTATCTTTGCCTTGCTTGAGGAGAAAGAGCGTTTTATCTACACATCCCATTTTAAAACCCTTAGCTAGCAAAAAGGTTTTTAATCTCTCATACCAGGCTCTAGGGGCTTGTTTCAAACCATACAAAGCTTTGTGGAGTTTAAAGACATGGTTTGGAAACTTGGGATTTTCAAAACCGGGGGGTTGCTGGACATAGACCTCCTCCTCAATATAGCCGTTTAAGAAGGCGCTCTTGACATCCATTTGAAAAAGTTTGAAACCCATGGATGTAGCATAAGCCAAGAGTATCCTAATAGCCTCCAAACGAGCTACAGGAGCGAAGGTCTCCTCATAATCTATCCCCTCCTTCTGACTATAACCCTTCGCTACAAGCCGGGCCTTGTTTCTCACAATGTGGCCCTCCTCTCCTTGCTTGTTTTTAAAAACCCATTTTGTCCCAATAGGTTTACAGTCAGGAGGTGGTGGCACTAGAACCCAAACCCGATTTCGCTCAAAGTTCTCTAGCTCCTCATGCATGGCATTGACCCAATCCGGATCCGTCAATGCGTGTCCAACATCTCGGGGTTCAAAAGATGCAACAAAAGCAGAATGAGCAAAGTGCGAGATGTGCTGTGACCTGGAGCGAGTAACTCGCTCGTCGATGTCGCCGATCATCTGTTCAGGGGGGTGCTGGCGCTGGATGTGTCGTGGCGCCTCCCGGGAAGAAGTAACCTCCCCCTCAACAGTAGCTGGTTCCACCCCGGGTACAAAAGGTACCGCGCGAGGTGGATCCCACGGCCCCCAGGAAGAAGACGTCTCGGGGCCACGGGTCGTCGTCGAAGCCGCTCCCGGCGGCGCGGCAGGCGGAGGGGGTGCTGGATCATCTATACCTTCAGCACCCTCTTCCTCGTCATCGAAAAGAGGCTCTCCAACCTCGTGATCACCTGCACGCTCAAAACGAGAAGAAGGAGAAACAAGAGTCTCGTCGAAGGTGACATCTGATGTCTCCATGACTCGGTTAGTGTCAAGGTTAAGTACACGATAAGCTCGAGTGTGAGTGCCATAACCCAAAAACACACCGTCAGAAGAACGAGACTCAAACTTGTCTAGGTTGCCCTTTTTCAATATAAAACAGTGGCAACCAAAGACTCTAAAATAACTCACCTTGGGCTGGCGACCAAAACGCAACTCATAAGAGGTCTTCTTCAAAAACACTCTCAGAAAAATGCGATTCGAAATATAGCATGCAGTGTTCATAGCTTCGGCCCAATAGCGCCTAGGAGTCCTATGCTCATCAAGCATCGTCCTGGCCATCTCAACAAGGGTCCGATTCTTCCTCTCTACAACACCATTTTGGGGTGGTGTATAGGGAGAAGAAAACTGATGCTCCAAACCAAGGCATTTACAAAACTTCTCAAAATCCGAATTTTTAAACTCGGAACCATTATCACTTCTAATCGCTCGCATCGAGTTCAAAGGGAACTCGTTCTGAAGACGCAAAATCAGATCGCGAGCGAAGGAGAATGTCTCGGACTTCTCAACTAAAAAGAAGACCCACGAATACCTCGAAAAGTCGTCAACAATAACAAGCACATACCACTTCCCACCAACCGAGCTCACCCGAGCCGGACCAACAAGGTCCATATGCAAAAGCTCTCCGGGGTGCGAGGTCATAACCTTGGTCAAAGGATGGTGGGGAGCAGCAACCATCTTTCCATGCCGGCAAGCATGGCAAACTAGATCCTTCTCCAACGAAAGCTTGGGCAATCCTCGGATTAAGCCAAGTGAGCTAAGTCTTGCAAGCAAGTCAAAACTCAGGTGACCGAGCCTCCTATGCCACTTCCAAAGATCAGAAGAAGAAGGACTAGCCAGAAGACAGCGAGAAGATCCAAACGACTTTGAGAAATTCGCGCGAAAGACATTCCCAAAGGGTGAAATCAGACATACAAGATCACCCTGAGGATCTAAGATCCGGCTAAGGTTCGGTTTGAAACGAATCTCATAGCCTTCACGAAAAAATTGCGAAACAGAAAGCAAGTTAAAATGCAGGTTAGAAACAAGAGCAACCTCGCGCAACACAAAGTGCTCATTAACCCGCACTGCACCAACGGACAATACCTTGCCCTTACCTTTGTCGCCGAAGGTTATGTACTCCTTTCCGGCGACCGGACTATGGCTGGAGAACCATTTGGCATTTCCGGTCATGTGCCTCGAGCAACCGGAATCCACAAGCCAAATGTCCTCCAACCGCTCCTCCTGGGAGGTGTCGTCGTCGTCGTCGTTCCGAGGGGTACGCTCCGGCTCGCCGTCGACCTCATCTCCGAGCGCCATGGTACACAGGCCTTCGTCGCCGGCGAAGAAGCACAAGCCGTTGAACGTGTCCTCCAGCTTCTTCTTCTCGGACTCGTCATCACTCGATCGAGCGGAGTCGTCATCCGAGCCGTCGACGTCGCTGAGCGTGGCGAAGAACGCTCGCTGCTCAGCCTGCTGCTTCTCCAAGTACTTCTTCTTGATGTACTCTTTGTTGAAGCCGCCCCGCTTCTTGTGCCTTGGGGGAACTTGCTTCTCCTTGTACTTGGAGTCGCGCCTGTGGCCGTGATCACCCTTCCCAAGATGCTTGTTCTTCTTCTTGGGGCAGTCGGCGATGAAGTGGTCGGGGTCGCCGCACTCGTAGCATCCGGTGCGTCCTCCTCCGCGACGACGGTTCATGCGGTTGTTGTGGAACCGCGAGAACCGGTTGGCAAGCAAAGCCAACTCGTCGTCTCCCAAAGACTCCAGCTGGTCCTCTGTCACAGAGAAGAGAGAAGAAAGCGCAAAGCCAGCTGAGGGGTTAGGGGAAGAGCCGGAAACCAAAGCCATGGACGGGCGAGAAGGATTTTCAAAAGAAGCCCTCGCCATAGCATCAATCTCACTGGACTTGAGCTTACTGAAGAGCTCGTCGCAGGTGAGGGTCTCATAGTTCGGCGATTCGATGATTGCCTGAACCTTGGAGTCCCACACCGAACGGTCAAGAGTGTGCAAAAGCTTCAAAGCACGCTCATGATCGTCAAATGGCAACTGCTCTCTGTTAGCCCTCATCCTGTTGACAATCACCTGAAAGCGAGCGAATAAACTTTCTATGCTCTCGCCAGGTTGATGTCTAAAGTTCTCATACTCTCGCTTGAACGACTCGTAGAGTCGGGTTTTGACTTGAGAGGTGCCCTCATGAAAACGCATGAGAGTGTCCCAGATCTCCCGAGCCGTAGCGAGGTGAGAAACACGATCAAACTCACCCATGCTCAAACAAGAGAAAAGAGCATTACGGGCTCGGCTATTGGCATCGTGCTCATCGACCTGCTGTTGAGTCACACGAGCAGCCAAGACCACGTAATCAGGGGAGTTGCAAATATCCCAGATCGAAACGCCCAAGCTCTGTAAATAGGCCGACATACGTATCTTCCAATACGCATAGTTCGTCCCATCGAAAAACGGCGGTTTGCCCACGCCGCGATCCATGTCGCATTCGGTGGATCTGGAACCGGCTAAGGTGAAAGATCCTTAACCCGCTCCGATACCAATTGAAGGACCGAGAAGCTACCCGAAAGCGACCAGAGGGGGGGTGAATGGGAGCTTCAAAAATTTCCTTTCGGAAACTAGATGCCACTGTCCCAAGATCAACCCCAAAAGCGAAACCTAGAGCTTGCTAATGTCCACGACCCTAGATGTAGGGTGGATGCTTCCTAGAAGCACAGCGGGACACTAGACAACCCTAGAAAGCCAACCCAAAAGACGGAACTCAAATCCAATCAAGAACGAACGAACCGCGAACGAAGACGCGCGAAACTGCAGCGACCGGACTCTGGCCTGCGTCCGGTCAGCAGGGACCGGACGCGTCCGGTCGTCAGAAAACAGCTCTGGGAGCTCTCTGTTCGCGACCGGACGCACGGAGCTCAAGCGTCCGGTCGTTCACTGAGCGTCCGGTCAGATGAGACAATGACACGGGAACAGTGCAAGCGTAGCGTCCGGTCGAAATGCAAACAGAGCGTCCGGTCGAGAGCGTCCGGTCAGTACGCAGAAAAGCTTGGCGCCGTGCTCAACGACCGGACTCTGAAAGCATGCGTCCGGTCAGCCCGACAGAGCGTCCGGTCACCCCGCGACTGCACTGAAACTCCGGCGATTCAACCCGATCTCCTCCGAATCAAGTGCTCTAGGCTTGGGATTCGATCTGAGGAGTCACAAGGAGGTTAGTGAGCTATCTCTAAGAGATCATGGCTCGAACCTAACTCCAAATCGGTGAATCGAAGGAATTCGGGGGAAAGAAGAAAAAGAGACCCGAAACTAAAACTTGATCGATCTCCTAGACCGTGAGGTTAGAGATGATTTCTTTCGGTGGAAAGAAGTGCCTCACGATCTAGAGCAACTCAGTTCAAACGGAATCGTGAAAGATGAACCGAGCACAAAGATCAAGCGACGGGAAAACTCAAGGCACAAAGCAATCCGCGAAGAACATGATGAACATGAAATCAAAACGCGAATTGACACCAAGAGATGGGATCCAAGGTGAGGATACGGCCTCACTTCCTCGAATCAACAGTACACAGAGTGGAGTCTCTCTGCGGATCTCAACTAGCTGAAGCAGGGGTGTGGGAGAGTGGAAACCCTAGGAAATGAAAGCTCTAACTGAGATTGAGATGGGGAGGAGGGTGTCTCCCCTAGACTACTTATACTAACCTAGCCTAAGTCTATTTCCTACTCTACCCCTCTCTACTCTAATTACAGAGCGGACCAGCCTAACCCTAAGGCTATTCTAGTCCACCCGCTGGTGGTAGGTAGATCCGACGGCCACGCCCGCACGGTCTTCCGCGTCGCCTCCACGCAACCTTCAGATCGCCGCCACGTGCCGCCACCACTCTGCACCCCCGGTTTTGCGGCCCCAAACCGGGAAACCAGCCTTTTCCATCAGCCCCCGGTTTTGAGGCCCAAACCGGGAAACCAGCCTCCAGCCCGAGTTTTGTGGCCAAACTCGGAAACCGTCCGCGCCCGAGTTTTGAGGCCCAAACTCGGAAACCGGCCCACGCCCAGGTTTTGAGGCTCAACCTGGAAACCGTCACGCCCAGGTTTTGTGGCTCAACCTGGAAACCCAGCACCCAGGTTTTGAGGCCCAAACCTGGAAACCGTCCACCGTTGGTTTTTCCCGGGCTCTACCAACAAACCGGCGTCGTAGAGGGGATGCACCGCCTGTGCACCCCTTCCACCGACATGATCGCACTTCTCCGCTTGTCGCTGTCGCAGGCTGCCAGCCACCACAGCTGATCCTCCGGCCTCCAGTCCATCAGTCCAAGTCCACGTCCGCCCTTCACCGTCCGATACATCGGCATGGCACGTCCGCCGCACGGCACGCCCATCCTTCATCGCGCCCGGTCCGTCGGCACGGCACGTCGCAACTTGACCTTCACCCGCCATCGATCACTGTCTCCGTGCTCGACACCTGCACAACACAAGCCAAAGAACATGCGCATCATCTCCGTTGACAATCACTCATCACACAGAGACTCGGCATACACCCATGTATCCGCATGGTGGTGGGATGGGATAAAATCTAGGAGGCACTTTTAGCAAGGTTTTTCATAATTTTTAAAAGAAATCCTCCAGATTAGGTCCTAATTTCACCTTAGCAAGTTTAAAGAATTACACCATTTCTTACTAACTTTATTCACTAAGCATGATTTCAGTTAAAGCATGTGCAACCCACAAAAGCTACAACTTAGATTAGACCAGTTATTCAAACCATAACAATAGCATTTGCATGACATATTTCAAATCTTATTCAGGTTTCAACTTGTTTAAACAGATTTTATCAATTTTATTCATGGAATGGTTATTTAGGCAAGCATGTGACATTCAAAAGATATAGAATTTAAGAAATGAATGTAAAGTGTAGGCTTGAGACATACCTTATTGGAGCAGGAGTCTCCCCCAAGTTGGCTTCTTGCTTGGTGAAGGTTCTTCTTCTTTCTCGGTCGGAGCTCTTGTTCTCATTTTATTAAAAGGGAAACTATCTAATGTTGTGAAAAGGGAAACTATCCTATTATGATATTTTATTGTTCTAACTAAGTTAACATATACCTATGCATATAACTAATGATAACTGATTTTTTTTAGTTACATGCATGACATATGTTATTTATTTGAAAAGGGAAAATTGAAGGGAAAAATTAAAAGTAAAACCATACCTTAGGTCCATGGAGTTTCATCCTTATCGGGTGGATCTTCTTCCTTGGGTGCTTCTTCTCTTAGTACTCCATCGGGTTCTTCTTCTTTTGGCACCTCTCCTTTGTTATGTGAATTACACAACTCAGGAGGAGGTGGTTCTTTTTTTCTGCTCCACCTTGTTCTTGGGCGCCTCTTCTTGGTACGAACGGGTTTTGCTTCCTGCATGTTAGCGGCATATGCGGGACCTCGGGAGAAAGAGAATATTTCCTTCCTCCCTCCTAATGTCATTTGCATTTTAGCACTTCCCACATATATGCAAGCATCAACAGTGTTCAAGAAGGGTCTACCTAAGATTAGAGGCACATCTTTCCTATTTCCCATATCTAGTATTATGAAATCAGCAGGAACATATGAACCTCTAATATGAACAGGTAAATCATTTACTATTCCTTTTACATAGCAAGTGGATTGATTAGCTAGCACAACATAGGCAGATGTGGATGACATGGGTGGAAAGAATGAGTTTTCATAAAAATCTTTAGATAAAATGTTCACACTCGATCCTAAATCACACATGGCATTTTTAAAGACTTCACCAAAGATTTAGCATCTAATTATGGGACTACCAGGATCACCCTTTTTAACAGTCATGGTTTGATCTTCATAATAGTTAAAATGTTTTATTTCAACCATATTTGCAGTTTCCATGTCAGGTTTAGCAGGAATTGTGCCAGATTCAAAAGATGGTATGATAGCAGCAAGTTGACCTAATTGGCTTCCTAACATCTTATTAAAGCTTAATTGATTTTTTCAGAGCAGATGAGAAATCTTCCAATTTAGCATTTATATTCTCAAGAATTTTATCATTCGACATTAATCTCTCTTTCAAGAAATGAGTAGTTTTACCTTGTGAGTAAACTAAATCCTTCAAGAGTGAGAAATTATCAGAATTATGAAAATTAGAGCGAGGGAATGAATTATTACCTTGAGAATTTGCAAGCTGATTCCATCCTTGATTCTGTTGACGGAAACCGTTGTTGTTGTTGATAAAGTTCAAATCTTCATGTAGCTCGGGGCAATGGTTCCCAGAATGTCCGGTTTCTCCACAGACTTCACAAGTCATGTAGGATTCCAGAGATTGGACACTCTCTTGTTGGTTCATCTTATCACAGCTGTCCAGCTTCTTTGCCAGCAGGTCCATCTTGGCCACGATCATGTCGGCTTCCTTAAGGGAATGCATACCTCGCTTACGGGGCTGCAGTCTCTCGTCATTCCATCCTTGGTTCGACACCATCTTCTCTATGAGAGCCTTAGCATCTGCAACATTCAGAGAAAAGAATGCACCGCCGGCGGTGGCATCCAAATGACTTCTAGAGAGTGGGGTTAGGCTATGGTAGAAGTTTTGGATCAATAGCCAGTCCTCCATACCATGGTGCGGACAAGCAGCGACATACTCTTGCAACCTCTCCCAAGCCTCGGGACTAGATTCCTCAGCTTGTTGCGTAAAGTTGGAGATTTTGTTGCGAAGAGCATTCGTCTTGCCCATAGGAAAGAATTTGGCGAGAAAAGCATTGGAACACTTGTCCCATGTGTCTACAGCATTGCGATCAGTATAGAACCATTGCTTCGCCTTTCCTAGCAAAGAGAAAGGAAAGAGACGAAGACGGATGGCTTCTTGGATTATCCCCTTAATGGTGAAGGTGCCGCAAATCTCCAAGAATTGTTGGAGGTGAGCATTGGCATCCTCATGAGCTTTGCCACAGAATGGGCTATCTTGGACCATCGTGATCAGAGCCGGTTTCATCTCAAAATTGAGGTTGGCATCGATCACGTCTGGTCCTATCGCTACATTAGCGGCAGAAGGAGCAAAAAACTCACGAATGGTCTTGTTGGCCATCGTGAAGATAGAACGAGATAAGAAAGAAAGAAGTTGAAGAAGATGAAGGAAAAAGATAAGAAAGACTAAGGAAAGAAAGAATGGGGTAAGATGGGATTCGCTAAGCGGGAGCTTAAGTGAAGATAAATTCGACACAGACTCAACCGATACACCGATTGCCTTCGCTGGCAACGGCGCCAGAAATGCTTGTTGGTAGTTCTTAGCTTCACTAAAGATAGAGCTAGGCAACTATCCCCGATAATGGCCCAGGAATGCTTGTTGGCACTTGCTAACGTTGTTACTAGGAGTAGACTATGGAGTCTATCCCCGGCTACGGCGTTAGAAATGCTTGAAGCAAGACCGGTCACTATACCTAAAGGAGTGGAGCTAAAGCAGCTATCTACTAATGCGAAGCGGGGTTGTCAATCCCGACACTAGTAGGAGCTAGCTAGAGAGAATGCAATCTACCAGGAGGAGATTCTGCAAGCGCACAGAACTATCGTAGTAGCACTTCGCCTGGGAGTACCAGGTGTTGATTTATTTGATCCCAAGGGAAGGCTAGGGTGGTGTATGAGTTGAGTCAAGGAGGGGATGAGAGTCAAAGAAATAAGAAAAAGGAAAAGGGGAGAAGGGAAGATGAAAGGCTAGAAAGAATATATGGGTGGATAGGTAAGGATGAAATGGATGGCTAAGGTAAGGTGGATAACTAGATAGATAGATGGAATAGGTTAACTAAAGGTAGCTAACTAACTACTAACTAATAACTACTCCTAGATAACTACGAAGCAAGATAACTACGAAGCAAGATAGTTACGAAGCAAGGCAGGCAAAAGTCAATAAAGCAACTAAGTTGAGTAAAGTTTTATTCCTATCTTATCAAGTATCGAGGCGTACTAGCCTTTACTACTTACTTAGGTTGAACGCTAGCACAACGAGCCTTACTGTTAAACTGGGCCAACTACGTGGTGGAATTCAAGGCGCACAGGGCTGTCACCACCTGCTTGTACCACAACTATCCGGGGGTCCAGCCGTATCTGAAGGTAAGTCTATAACTAAGCACCACGCTTAACTATATTCTAACTATCTCTACCCTAGCTTTGAATAGAGACACCATTGCGGACGTCAGAACAAATACTTGACTTAATAAGATAAACACTAAACTAACTAAGCAACCTATTGGCAAAGATCAAACACTAAGCTCACTAGAGATTAACTACTATGGCTAAGTGAATTGAACTGTAGGATAGCTAGGCACTCAAGCAATCAATCAAGTATACCACTCAATACTGATAAGTAGAATAAAGTAATACTTGAAATGATGAACTAGAATATAGTAAGTGCTTGAGTAATAAGAGCAAAACCTGAACTGGAGATGAAGGAAGACTCTTCCCAGCTCCAGGACCGATCACTCGCACGCCTCTACTCTTGAGCTAAACCTTGAGCAGCGTTACCGCGAGGGCGAAGATGCCTTGCTCTACTAGCTACCTACTTGCCTAAGCTCTCTGAGCTTCTTTCCTAACTCTCACTTGCTTCTCTTGCTTGTGTTTCTCTGGGATGGTAATGTGTGATGGTACAAATGAAGTGGTGCCACCAGGGGGGTATTTATAGCCTTGTGGAGTGAGGGGGGGTACTTATAGGGGGCAGCCAACTGACCTAGGGTTAGGTCAGGTGGCGGGCGCCACCCCCTACTGGCGGCCACCAGTCCCCTGGTCGTTGGATGCATCATCACTGATCCTACGGCCTCCAGGTGGTTGTCCAAGGCGGTTTGGAGGTCGGTTGCTTGTCCTAGCAACTGACTTAGGTCATGATCCATGCCACTCCCCTCCGTAGCCCTCCGATCAAACCGACCTAGTGACCAAGGGCCAAGATTTGGCCTTGGGGTGGTCACATGGATCAGTGACGTGGCAGAGGGGATTCTGGGCCAAACTCTAGTGGTGGGCGCCACCTAGGGGTGGCGGGCGCCACCCCCCTAGGCCCATTTGGGCCCTGGTGAGTGGGCTTGGCCTCTGGTGGGTCCATATGTCCAAATTTGGTTCAAATCCTGCATTCAAATAGAATTCTATGGATATGTGGAATTTGGTTAGTTTGAAACTATTTGACTACATTTCATGCCTTTTTGGTGGATTTTAGTGTCAAATGTTGATGGTAAAACAGGTGTTTAAGGACCATCAACATATAGCAGCTGCCCAGTCTTGCCAAAAGAGTTATGCTGATCAGCGTAGAAGACCGCTTGAGTTCCGTGAAGGTGATTATGTGTACCTGAAGGTTTCACCCATGAAAGGTGTCAAACGCTTTGGAGTTAAAAGAAAGTTAGCACCAAGATTTGTGGGGCCATACAGAATGTGAAAAGGAGGGGAGAAGTAGCTTATCAATTGCAATTGCGAGAACATTTGAAAGCTATATTCCCTGTATTCCATGTGTCGCAACTGAAGAAATGTCTTCGAGAACCAGAAGAAGAAGTGCAACCCGCTACCATCAAGTTGCAATCCGACCTTACTTACTCTGTACGACCACACCGGGTACTTGATGAAAAGGAGAGAGTGACCCGCGGGAGAGTGGTTAAACAATACAAGGTGACGTGGAGTGAGCAGGATGATCGAGATGCCACTTGGGAAATGGAAGACTATTTAAGAGAAGTGTATCCACAACTTTACAATAACTGGTCACTAACTCAAATCTCAGGACGAGATTCCTTTAAGGAGGTGTCGGTGTTTGTTAACCGGCAACTCGTCTTGAGTAATCTCAGACGATTTGTTCGGTGGGGATCGGCGTTCGTAGGACTCGGCGAGTACACAAGGACAACGATTTATACTGGTTCAGGCCGCTAAATAGCGTAACACCTTACGTCCAGTGCGGCGTTGTGCCTTGTGTATGATTATGATTCAATGTTTGATCCTCTAAGCCCGTGCCTGCTTCCCCTTATATATCTGGGTGAAGCATTGCACAGACCGAGTCCTAGTCGGTTACAACAGAGGAGTCCTATTCTAATTACAAGACTTCCTTTAAGAACTCGACTAAGTTACAGTGAGAGTCCTAATCCAAGTACGCTTCGTATCAAGTCTTCGGATCCCTCATGCCGTCCGGGATTAGTCGGAGGGATCATCTTCTGATGATATCTCTGACATCCTGGTCCGTCAAGCCCCCGAGCTCTTCATCATTTTCTCAGATCATTATCTTCTGGTTTCTCTTTGAGAATCTCCGAGTAATATCTTGAGAAATCTTGAAGTGCTCCATAGGTAAAGAACTTCCATGGCGTGCACTTTTTCCTGAAAAGTGCACCCATAGGGTGTAGCCCCCGAGCCTCTTGTTATTTATAATAACTTTGAGGATCTTTTGAGCCTTTTCCGAGTAATTCTTGGGTAAGAAAAAGCATTTTCTTTATAGATTATACCCTGCAGCCCCCGAGCTTGAGTTCCGAGTACTTTAGTAGTCGGCACTTCGGATCTTCAGAAAAATGAGGAAGCGGTACATGACACCAATTCGTTGCTTAAATCGTCCGAGTAATAAATATTCAGCTTCAGGTGGGTAATGTTTTCAACAAACATCCCGTATCACCGCCCACTGAATAAAAATTACCATGAGGCCAACAATAATTGACCAGTGACTGTTCCAACTGTCTGTAATAATGATGTTTGTCATTTTCCGCAACTGCAAACTTTGTCATCTTTGTCTTGAAGTACGTGTGGGAAACACCTCTGTTATCAGTACCGAGCTTCACATGCACCACAATACATTGGCTGAATTATTGCTCCAGCGGTCAGTGTTGTTGATGAACCACGTCCATAGACCGAGAAGAATCCGCCTATAAATACCCTGCCTGGAAAGTAAGGAGTTCGTATCCTTTAGGAGTGTAGAACTTCTCTTAGTCCCATGAGGTTTATAATAGCGATAGCGGAGATGGCCGAGCCCCCGGGTGTCTTCCTTCTATAAAGTAGATGAGGTGCCCAGAAGAACTCTTGTGAAGGGACCATCCGCTAGGGTGGTTTCCAAGTGGTTGCGAGCAGAGGGATACAGAGGTGCGCCTAGAAGAACTCTTGTGACTACCACTCGTAGATAACTTCGGAGTCACAAGTTGTCAAAAGGGTGCCGAGGGTGATGGCCTTGCCCGGAGTTCCTTGAGTACTGGGGTAGCGCCTGAGATCCACCTTGGGATGCACTGAAAAGATAGTGTCTACCCAAGGTTCTATGTCTGCTTTACTGCGTCTCACTGGACCCTGTCCTTGGTGCAATAGGCATCAAGGCTCTGTACCTTGATTACACTAGAGTAGCGTTTTACATCCTGATTGTACCTGTGCTGGTAATTGTTGTATCTCAAGATGCTGCCATGTATCTCTGTTGTAATTCCGAGTAATAATAATGAATATCCGGGTACTTAGAATGATTTCCGAGTCCTCTGTTCTTTTTCTCTGAGTACTAAATTTATCTTATGAAAGAAGGAAATTTGTCTGTTTATTGTATTCCTGTTCGCTGTCTCTGACGCCGTCTGACACGTGCTCCCAGCCGTTAGGGTTTTAGACGGTTCCATGACGCCGTTTAAGAAAGATGAACGGTTACCAAAACAGATCTATAATAAGCCGCCACCGGGCTTGTGTTTTCTTCACGCTTTCATCAAGCCATTGCCTTCAGAGCTAGAAATCCCTTAGCCAATTCCTCAGTTGATGCGTAGAAAATCACTCATTACCAACATGGGTCCGAAGAGACAGTCTGCTGCGGACAAGAAGAAGCCTAGGATCACCACCACCGGAAAGCCAAAGCACCCGAATCCTCCAACTGACGTCCTTGCCTGGAAAAAACCGGACACCATCGTGTCATAACTGGCGTTCCTGGCGTAGCAAGGATTGCTACGGGCACAACCTCTTGATGGATGGAGGGTACCCACCGATCACTGCGCTCCAGCTCCCAACACCACGGAGATCGTGATGTTCAAATCCTTCGTTGAACGGGGATTGGGGCTTCCTGCTTCTGATTTCCTTCGTGGCTTGCTGCATTACTATGGTTTGACTCTGAACCATATTACTCCCAATGCAGTTCTTCATATTGCAATCTTCACTCATCTCTGTGAGGCTTTCCTTGGAATTTGTCCCAATTTTACCCTTTTCCGCTACTTCTTCTGGTTTAAGTGTCAACCCAGTGATATTCACATCAAAGTAGTCAGAGGGGCTAGCCTCCAGGTTAGATTAGAAGTAGCTAGTCAATATATAACTGTCGAGTTGTCAGATTCTGTAAAAGACTAGGCTACCGGGTGGTTCTATATGGGTAACCCACCGCCAGCTCTTCGTCGTCACGATGGATGGCCGCCGCAGAAGTGTCGTGAATGGAAAGAAAAGATCTCTGCTGATAGATTAGAGGCGATCCGACCTCTTATTGATTCTATAGAGGCATTAAAGCTCGACGGCCTGACCGGATACTCTGTCGTCCAAGATTTTGTTGCGCGGCTCATCCATCCTCTGCAACAACGAGCCAATTTCGGCTTTGAGTACCTGGGTAAGGATGACCCGGGTCGCCACGCCGTCGAGCAGTTGGCAGACTGCGAAGTCCTATGGAGAGTGAACCGGCTGCTTAAGAGCCGTGAGCACTTAGCTCCAGTAATGGCAAAATTCTCCGCCATTAACCCTCCTCCTCAGGTGAGAAATTAATTTGTCATGTCGTTGAGGCTCTGGATAGATATCCTTCTGACCTGACTAAATGCTCTTTTTCCTGTAGGGCCAGGGGAGAGATGACAATGATTGTCCTCCCCTGCCTTCGGCGACTGAAGAAGGTGGAGGCATAGTTTTGGAAGGTGCTATCCGAAGTGAGGATCTTCCCAATAAACCAAGCTCTCCTGAAGGTCTTGACTGGCTTGACACAGATTCAACTGACTCTGATGTCATGCTTATAGACCTAGAGGCTGAAGGTAGCCGGAAGAGGTCGCCGACTCCACAGCTAGAAGTCGGAGGACCCGTCCTTAAGAAGGCTCACACCGGTAATCGCCGTGCTTGTCGAAAAATTGTTTTATCGCAAGAGTTGTCTGATAAGCACTATAATCTGGGTGCTCCTGGTAAGGGAAAACCCGAGTACTTTGCAATCCTTTTGAGTGTTGATGATATCTTGTCTTATATATGTCATTGTATCAGATGCTGGAACGACCCAAGGGACTTCAAGCAGCGCGGTGTCTAAAGAACCTCTGACTTCAGATCCGCTTCTGAAACAGCCTCTCTTGAAGATGCCGAAACCACTAAAGCTCGTGAAGTAGGTACTCAGCTTTCGTAGAGTGTTCACAGATTTCTGATACTGACATGAATACTTGTCTGCTTGTAGGAAAGCAAAACCAGGTGCAACGACCTCGAGTGCCATTCCTGATCCTCAGGCGGTAGAGGAGTCAGAGCCGCTGGCTAGGGATGACTCCAGCGTGCCGCCATCCTTTAGTCAGGTAGATCCGCTGCCTGGCTCCTCTCCTCCAAGTCTCAGGCCGATGTGGTCCTGATGCAGATGCTCTCTCATTGCCTCAGGTTGGTTGGCCGTTCTCCATCTTTCGTTCTCCTGCTCAGTTGGAGTTTGACCGAGTGTGGAATGATTGGTTTTTTCGTACACGACAGCCGGACGAACCTACCCTGGACATGGCCCTGACGGACGTTCATGCAGAGGCTTCAGCTCATCAACCGGGAGGATCTTTAGATGCGCCCGAGTCCTTGCGCCAAGGAGCGACTCTTGACGTGTCTGGGTATAACCAGGAGCTTACCCGGCTGAAGGAGTTGAGTGAGCAGGTGAAGGCTCCTGTTGAAGCTCTTCTCCAGTTTATTGAGGTACGATTCTTAGTCTCTTCGTTTTGCGCTATAAACTCATCCGAGTACTCACAATATTACTGTGCTATAGGCCTTTGACTGCAAGGTTAAGGACCAAGTTACCCGGATTCGCCAGGAGATGTCCCGTGAGAATCAAGAGCTTCGGGACTACATTGCCCAAGATCGGATTAGTCAAAAGGTTGCCACCCAGGTCCTCCATAACCGCATTAATGAACTTCAAAGCAACCTCAAGGAAGTGGTAGCGGATCGTGATGCTGCTAATGACCGTGAGGTTGGGTTGATCGCTAAGGCTTCTTCCATGGAGCAGAAGATGAAGGAGCTAAAGAAAGCTTCCAAAAAGCAGCTTGAAGGTAAACTTTGTAGTTTTCCGTGTCAGTCGATTCCACAGTGTCAATCTGATTATGTGATAACCGACTGATACTTATGCAGATGCGAATAAGCTAGCTTCGGGATGGCAGAACGCGTTCAACCGGAAGGAGGCAGAACTTGAGGAGGTATTTGCTAAGGCGCAAAATACTCTTCAGGAAGCCAATTTGATGCGTGAGGGTGCTGACCGGGACCTTCTGCAGGCTTTGAAATCTACGAAGGAGTCGCAAGATTCCCTGAAGGCTTTAGAGCAAGCTGTCGAGCCTCTCCTCAACATGATTCCGGCGCCAGCAGGAGTCGAGGAGACTTTGATTGAGCGAGCCAAGGCTGCACCCGGGCGGCTGGCTCAATACATTAAAGATATGTCGATCTCCATGGTGCAGGGTCTGATGGCAACGCTGCGGCTACATCTATCGTCCTTCGATCTATCCGCTCTGATGACCCTTCCTGATGGCAAAGGCGACGAGGACCTTGTGGTGATGCAAGAGGAGGTGAAGAATGCTGCGGAGGAGTACTCGCAGATCTTAGATCTTGTGGAGTAGTTTAGACTCCTTAGTTTTTGCAGCTTGTATCTCCTGAAAACAATTGTTATGAAGTATCAAAGATATTGGTTACTTCTGAATCTCATAGACTCCATATGTGATCAACTCCATGTTGCGGGAATTTCTGCGGCAAATGGGTTGAGTTTAATGTGGATGTATGACTAGGCGTCTAATTAGACGAGTCTATCCGAGTGCTCTCTTAGCACTTTGGTGTGGGTCATATGACTTTGTTTCTCTAGCGATTGTGTAGAGAACATAGTCCTGCCCGAGTACTACTCTTAGCCCTTGTTCAAGGGATAATTCCGATCATGCACCTCTTGAAGGACCGTAACGTTGGTTCCTTTTGGGTGGATCGTATCCTCTTGGGGATCGCAGCTTAGGTGCGAAGTTGGGTGGACCTCTGTCCAGGAGGTATGTAACAAGATGAGTACTGTCCCGCCTTGTTACACCTTATAGGAACTAGTCCCCACTATGGTGGATTCCATATTCGCTATAGGCTGATAGTCGGGTATTAAGCCGTAC
The DNA here is from genome assembly GCA_009763385.1 of Coix lacryma-jobi var. lacryma-jobi. Classification (NCBI taxonomy): domain Eukaryota; kingdom Viridiplantae; phylum Streptophyta; class Magnoliopsida; order Poales; family Poaceae; genus Coix; species Coix lacryma-jobi. Next base: position 110,943,374 of record CM019825.1, read on the forward strand.
TACCTTGTGAGTTGTATTGAGCTCGAGGCTCGTAACTCAAGTATGGTTACCGCTGAACCAATCCATCCGAGTAATAGTAGTCGGTGGCGAGCCCTGCTGTTGCAAAGGCTTTTATACGACTGAATAGTCGAAAAGAGGTATAGGAAAAAAGCCTGGATAATTTGCAAAGTTCTTGTTTTTGATGAACTCCGAACTTTATTAATATCGGACTAATAAATACAATTGCCCTGAGTCGATATTGTAGCGTAGTCCTTAAGTATGGAATTTCTTCAAGTGCTCAATATTCCATGAATTTGGCAATGGAGATCCATCTTCAGTGACTAGCTCAAAGGACCCGGGTCTTGTTACTTTGGATACAATATAGGGGCCTTCCCAAGGACTCATAAGCTTGTGGCACCCTGTAGTATTCTGGATTTTCTTCAGGACCAAGTCACCTACTTGAAAAGTTCGGTGATGGACGTTCTTGTCGTAGTAGCGTCTCATCCCTTGAAGGTACCTTGCTGACTGAAAGAGTGTGGTTAATCAGGCTTCTTCTAGGCTGTCGACTTCTAGCTGTTTGGTGTCATCAGCTTCACCTTCGTTATACTGCTCTGTTCGTGGCGCGCTCCAGATTAAATCAGTCGAAAGGATTGCTTCAGTACCATATACCAGGAAGAAAGGAGTTTAGCCTGTTGCCCGACTTCGTTGTGTCCGTAGCCCCAGACTACCTTAGGCAATTCTTCGATCCATTTTCCACCGTGACCTTTTAGGAGATCGAAAAGTCTAGGTTTCAATCCCGCAAGAATCAGGGCGTTCGCTCGTTCAACTTGGCCGTTAGACTGTGGATGAGCCACTGATGCATAGTCTATCTTGATTCCGTAGTTGCTGGCCCATGACTTGAATTCAGTAGCCGTGAAAGGGGACCCAAGGTCGGTAATGATTCTATGCGGCATCCCGAAGCGGTGAAAGATGCTCTGTATGAACTGCACTAACTTAGAGGCATTGAACTTGACCAAGGGCATGTACTCGATCCACTTTATGAACTTGTCGATTGCCATGTAGATGTATTCGAATCTGCCTGGGGCACGCTTAAGGGGACCCACCATATCGAGTCCCCAGCATGAGAAGGGCCATGACGGGGGGATACAGATCAATTCATGTGCAGGTACATGCTACTGCTTGGCAAAGAACTGGCATGATTGACAGCGGCAGACTAAGTCTTCTGCGTCCTTTAGGGCTGAGGGCCAGTAGTATCCTGACCCGAAGATTTTTTCGACTAGTGTCCTTGAAGCTGCGTGATTACCACAGCACCCTAAGTGGACTTCATTTAGGATTTCCTGGCCTTCTTCTGGTGAAATGCACTTGAGGAGGACTCCTGATGAAGCTCCGCGTCTATATAGCCTCTCCCCGACTAAGACATAGTTTTTGCTGCGTCTGGTGACTTGCTCTGCAGCAGTTTTGTCACTTGGTAGTTTATGTTCTTTGAGATAGTCAATGAACACCTGCGTCCAGTCGGGTGCTAGGTATAAGAACTCAAAGGATGGTGCAGACTCAGCCTCTTCCTTCTCTTGGATTGACGGTTTGGATAATTCATGTACGAAGGTGCCACTAGGGACCAAGGCTCTGTCGGACCCTAATTTTGCTAGTATATCTGCTGCCACGTTGAGGTCCCGAGTAATATGAATGAGCTCGAGTCCTGAAAAGTGTTTTTCCAGCTTGCGGACTTCCGCGCAATAGGCGTTCATTGTTTCCTTTGTGCAATCCCAGTCTTTGTTGACTTGGTGAATTACGACAGAAGAATCGCCATAGACTAGGAGTCGCCTGATACCCAGTGTGACTGCTAGCTTAAGTCCATGGAGTAGCGCTTCATATTCTGCTTCATTGTTGGTGGCTGGCCATAATATCTGTGTTGACTCTTGCTAATGTCGTCACTAGGAGTAGACTATGCAATCTATCCCCGGCAACGGCGCTAGAAAGGTTTGTTGGTACTTCTTAATGTAAGAAGTATAACTAACTATTCGTATGACTATTGGTAGGTTCCGCAAGCGCACAGAATAAGTCTATTGTAGCACTTCACCCGGGAGTAACCGAGTATCGTATTTATTTCCATAGGGAAGCTACTATGACAGAACTAACACTAGGACCGCAAAGAACAACTAGTGATTCTAGCAGGGTTGATCGAAAAGTATGAATGGGGGTTGGTTTCTACTACTACTAAAAAGAAAAGAAAGACTAACTACTACTAAACTAAATTAGCGGGGTCTAGCCGATGAACAGATTAATGTTTTCCTACACACCTACGATCACAACTAACTTAGCAATAAAGGTTTTATCTAGTTCTTCGAACCGTACACACCCTCTGGACTATTTACCTCAGACGTGCACAACGAGGTTTATGATTTAAGAACTAACCCAACTACGTGGTGGAATTCAAGGCTCCTAGGGCTGTCACCACCTGTTTGCTACCACAGCTATCTGAGGGGCTAGCCACAAACTAAGGTATAACTAGTCTAAGCACCGCGCTTACACTAATATATACTACTCTAATCTTGCGTCCAAAACTAGAGCACTGATTACTCAGCGAAGAACCCAAACTAGATATAAACTAAATACTAAGTTATCTATGATCAAAAGCACTCAACAAGAACAATAAGTAAAGAACTTAAAGTAAATGCTGAAAGTAGAAGAACACTAAGATAAATGAAGAAAGGCTTGGAATTATACCAGAGACTTGGAAGATCCTCTATTACAACTCCAGCTCTTCTCTTCTTCACTCTCGCTCTCACTCTAAGTCTCTCAACTAGAGTGTTCCTTCACCAGAGCTTCGCTTACAAGAGAGTGAGACTAATGAGGTGAGGTATGAGTACAAATGAGCTCGGGGGGTCCTATTTATAGCCTAAGGGACCTAGGGGGGGGTACTTATGGACCTAGGGTTAGGTCAGGGGGGTGGGTGTGGTGGTGGGCGCCAGCCCTAGGTGGCGGCCGCCACCCCCCTGGCCCTTGGATCCACAACCTCTTCACCAACGACATCCAGGAGGTCCTCCAAGTCGGTTTGGGGTCGGTTAGGGTTGTCCAATAACCGTCACATGGGCAATTAGGCCATGATCCATGTGACGCTGCTTCTTAGCCCTTGGATGAACCGATTTAGGTGAGCAACGGCTGCAAATGAGTGTGGGGTGCTTCCCCTGGATCAGTGACGTGACAGGGGGGAGTTTGGGCTTCTCCCCCCTGGCGACCGCCAGCTAGGGGTGGCGGGCGCCACCCCTCCTTGGCCCAAAGTGAGCCCAGGCAAGTGGGCTTGCTTCCTGGTGGGTCCATTTGGTCATTTTGCTCAAAAACCCTGCAATTTCCTACATTCAAATAAAACTCAAGGACAAGTGGAAATCGTTAGTTTATACAAGGTTTTTGGTTGATTTTAGGTCCTTGTGTTGCGTTATATGACCTTGTTGATGCTAAGAATATGACACTTAGTGAGCGTCAACATGCTCCCCCAAGCTTACCTCTTGCTCATCCTCGAGCAAGCATGGACTTGAAATAATCTTGGAAACTTTGTGTTTTTGTTGTGTATGCCCATATTATTTTCATCACCATGGAATTGGTAGCCTTCCCTGCACTCAAGATTAGAACAAAAGACCAGCAAGAAAGAAGGTTTGTCTTTCCCTTGCCTATTTTGCTAATCAAGATATGTGGAGTTTTTGCAAGTTTTGTTCAAAAGAAAGCATGCTTAGTAACTTCTGTGGCTCACTCGATCACTCATATTTGTATGTGGAAATGGAAGAATTATCCTCTCACTAAGACTTTATGTGGGGTTTAATGGGTAGGATAAAAGTGAGCATGCAATGCTAGCATAATTTTGCCAAGTTAGACAAATGGAGCAAAGGAGCAACAAGTCATAGGTTCAGACCAGGAATGTGCAAGTGTGTGGTATTTATTGTGGCTACTACTTTCATGGCATTTCTCCTTTCTATCCCTTTTGTGGGATCATGGCTATGAATGAGAGCATTTGCTCTTTTGGATATTCTCTTCTTTCTAGAGCACTTGCTCTTTTGAATTTTCTTTCTAGAGCATTTGCTCTTTTGAATATTCTTTTCTTTCTAGAGCACTTGCTCTTTTTTTTAAACTACTATAGCCATGTCCCTGAGATTTCATTATGGAGCGTGATATTTTGCCATGAAGTATTCCTAACAATGAATGGAAATAAAGGCATGTTGTGTGCGTATTCTCATTGTAAGAATAGCACTATATAGGTGGGTGCAAGTGAATTCCTTGGTCTAAAAATATGACAAGTTTCTCTACCATGACTATCAACAAAAGTCTAACTAGCTCAACACTAACATGCCGCAAGTGGAAGCTTCTACTCTAAGAGTAAAAATTATTTGGCTTTGGTAGGACTTTCTTTGCCACAGAAGTACTTAGAGCAAGTTTTTAATTTTTTCAAAATAATTACTCCACAAACTTGACTTGCTCAAGTCAAAGTAGAAATTTACTTCCCCTTTACTTAGTCTAATGCTCAGGTCTCAAGTTTAGTTCTAGCATACGTTCTCCCATGATAACTCTAATGCATGGCATACATTTTTATTTATAAAGACTTACGATGAGAGCGTTTCATTTATTACTATTTATTTATTATTATTTTTAACTGCAAATTAACTAAGATAAAATTCAAATTTAAACTACTGAAACAAAAAAAAAACTGACAGTAATAAAGATGGCAGTGATACTTACCTCGATGATGGGGGTCCTCCCCCAAGCTGGCTGTTCACGGTGGTTGTGGATGAATGTAGGCACCGATGAACCTTGGTGTCGGGTGTTTTTCCGGTCGCGGTGTGAACTCGAATTTCTCCTCCTTTCCACTGATGTGGAGCTGAATTTCTCCAGCTCCTACATCAATGGTGGCTTTTGCAGTGCTCAGAAATGGTCGTCCCAAGATCAATGGCGTCCGGTGGTCGGGATTAATATCCAGAACCATGAAATCCACTGGGACAAAGAGATTCCGGATTTTCACCGGAATATTCTCTGCTATTCTCGCGGGATATCGGAGCGATTGATCGGCTAGCTGCAAACACATAGAAGTAGGGGACAAGGTATGATGATTTAATTTATCGTATATTACCTTGGGCATGACGCTGACGCTTGCTCCCAGATCACAGAGTGCATGCTCGAAGTGCTGCTCTCCAATTGAACATGCGATCGTTGGGTTTCCTGGGTCCTTCTTCTTTTCTGGGAGTTGGTTTAAAATGACCGTACTGCAATCTTCGGTCAATTTAACCACATCCCTACTTGGAATTGGTTTCTTCTTATTGAGCATGTCTCTCAAATATTTTGCATAAGTTGGAACCTGCATAGCGTCAATAAATGACACATGTATATATAATTTTTGAATTACCTCGACGAATTTCTTGAATTGGTCGTCTTTCGTCGGATTTCTGTTTCGATCTGGAAAAGGTAATACTTGTGTATCATAGAATTCATGAGGAGCAGTTCGTACCTTGGATGAAGGTTCAGCTGGGGTCTCCTCTTCTTCGTCTTCTTCAACATTAACAATATTTTTCTTTGCAGCAGTATTACTACTAGGAACTGAATTAAGATGAGGGGGGTCACGAGTGGATTTACCACCTCTCGTGGTCACAGCTTTTACCTCCTCATAGCATTTAATTTGAGATTTAATGTTATCTATTGTTTGCTCTAATCTCTTATTAAAATTAATTTGTTACTTAAATGCTTCAGAAAAATCTTTCAGTTTAGCATAAATTCCTTCTAACATTTTATCATGTTCAATTAATTTATTATTTATGCTATCATTAATTCTACCTTGATTAGAAACTAATTTTCTAATAGGAGAATTAAATACGGAGGTTTGAGGCGTACCTTTATTATTCCATTGTTGGATCATTGGAATTGGAGGTTCTCCGTAGCCACCATTATTAAGAAGAGATTTGACATCCTCTTTCTTAATTTCTGTTTGACCTTCACTTGACGAAGCGGCTCTTTGCTTGGCGTAGTACTCCTTTGCAGCACGATCTCTCTTCTCATTTGTCCTTTGCTCTAGCAATTTTACCAAAGTTTGCAGGGTAACAGAATCAGCTTGCTTAATTTCAGACATACCTCTAGCACATTTTTCTGTCCATCCTTGATTCGCCACCATTGTCTCGATCAGTTTGGTTGCCTTCTCTACAGTGAGAGAGAGGTATGCACCTCCGGCGGCAGCATCAATGTGTTGTTAAGATTCTTTGTGGAGTCCATTGTAGAAGCTCTGGATCAAGTACCAGTCTTGCATACCATGGTGAGGACAGTATTCAACATACTCTTGTAGTCTCTCCCAAGCTTCTGTGATTGTTTCTTCGTCTCCCTGTCCAAAGTTGGAAATCTTGCTACGGACAAGAATAGTCCGACTTATCGGGCAGAACTTGTTGAAAAATTGATCCGCGCATCTCACCCACGTCAGCAGGTGTCCAGAGTTGAAGAGGAACCACTACTTCGCTTTTTCCACTAATGAAAATGGAAAAAGACGAAGTCTGATGGCATCCTGCGAAACTCCCTGCACAGAAATTGTACTACATATCTCCAGAAAATTCCGAAGGTGAGCATTAGCATCCTCAGAAGGTTTGCCATTAAATGCAATAGCTTGAGCCATACGTATTAAGTGGGGTTTAAGCTCAAAATCTACATTACTAGTAGAAGGTAACACTGGAATGTGAGCAAGAGTAGGCATGGAATACTCACAGAGTGTTTTGGTCGATGTCGATGTTGATTGATCGTTGGAGCAGCTTGGTTCGTCAGTCACTTTTGACTGGGATTCTTGTCTCGACGAACTCCTCTCACGAAGCTCCAGGTTCTTCCTCGGAGGAAGGAGATTAGCTCTCGCTCTCCTAAGAATGGCCTCAGGATCTTCTTGATAGTCGCTCGGAAGATTGAATCCGGCCATGACTACTTGAACGATCACAAACAACAGACGATATATATACCCGCTAGAACTACGGGGGTTAATTCAATAGAAATCACAAAGAATTAATTCTAGCCAATTGCTTCCCCGGCAACGGCGCTAGAAATGCTTGTTGACTCTTGCTAACGTCGTCACTAGGAGTAGACTATGCAATCTATCCCCGGCAACGGCGCCAGAAAGGTTTGTTGGTACTTCTTAATGTAAGAAGTATAACTAACTATTCGTATGACTATTGGTAGGTTCCGCAAGCGCACAAAATAAGTCTATTGTAGCACTTCACCCGAGAGTAACCGAGTATCGTATTTATTTCCACAGGGAAGCTACTATGGCAGAACTAACACTAGTACTGCTAAGAACAACTAGTGATTCTAGCAGGGTTGATCGAAAAGTATGAATGGGGGTTGGTTTCTACTACTACTAAAAAGAAAAGAAAGACTAACTACTACTAAACTAAATCAGCGGAGTTTGGCCGATGAACAGATTAATGTTTTCCTACACACCTACGATCACAACTAACTTAGCAATAAAGGTTTTATCTAGTTCTTCGAACCGTACACACCCTCTAGACTATTTACCTCAGACGTGCACAACGAGGTTTATGATTTAAGAACTAACCCAACTACGTGGTGGAATTCAAGGCTCCCAGGGCTGTCACCACCTGTTTGCTACCACAGCTATCTGAGGGGCTAGCCACAAACTAAGGTATAACTAGTCTAAGCACCGCGCTTACACTAATATATACTACTCTAATCTTGCGTCCAAAACTAGAGCATTGATTACTCAGCGAAGAACCCAAACTAGATATAAACTAAATACTAAGTTATCTATGATCGAAAGCACTCAACAAGAACAATAAGTAAAGAACTTAAAGTAAATGCTGAAAGTAGAAGAACACTAAGATAAATGAAGAAAGGCTTGGAATTATACCAGAGACTTGGAAGATCCTCTATTACAACTCCAGCTCTTCTCTTCTTCACTCTCGCTCTCACTCTAAGTCTCTCAACTAGAGTGTTCCTTCACCAGAGCTTCGCTTACAAGAGAGTGAGACTAATGAGGTGAGGTATGAGTACAAATGAGCTCGGGGGGTCCTATTTATAGCCTAAGGGACCTAGGGGGGGTACTTATGGACCTAGGGTTAGGTCAGGGGGGTGGGTGTGGTGGCGGGCGCCAGCCCTAGGTGGCGGCCGCCACCCCCCTGGCCCTTGGATCCACAGCCTCTTCACCAACGGCATCCAGGAGGTCCTCCAAGTCGGTTTGGGGTCGGTTAGGGTTGTCCAATAACCGTCACATGGGCAATTAGGCCATGATCCATGTGACGCTGCTTCTTAGCCCTTGGATGAACCGATTTAGGTGAGCAACGGCTGCAAATGAGTGTGGGGTGCTTCCCCTGGATCAGTGACGTGGCAGGGGGAGTTTGGGCTTCTCCCCCCTGGCGGCCGCCAGCTAGGGGTGGCGGGCGCCACCCCTCCTTGGCCCAAAGTGAGCCCAGGCAAGTGGGCTTGCTTCCTGGTGGGTCCATTTGGTCATTTTGCTCAAAAACCCTGTAATTTCCTACATTCAAATAAAACTCAAGGACAAGTGGAAATCGTTAGTTTATACAAGGTTTTTGGTTGATTTTAGGTCCTTGTGTTGCGTTATATGACCTTGTTGATGCTAAGAATATGACACTTAGTGAGCGTCAACAATCTGCAGAACGTATTTGAGCTGCTCTCTGGCGGGTGATATTAGAAGTACTCCGGCTCCTGCTCCTCCGAGTTTTAGGGACCCGTCGAAGTACATTTTCTAGTGATCAGGAATAGCATTGTCTTGAATCTGCTGTATCTCTGTCCACTCGGCGACAAAATCCGCTAGAGCCTGTGATTTGATTGCTTTCCTCGGAGTGAACTTGATGTTGAGTGCCCCCAGTTCGACTGCCCACTTAGAAATTCTCCCAGTGGCGTCGCGATTATGGAGGATTTCTCCCAGAGGAAAATCCGTGACTACCGTGATCTCATGAGCTTCGAAGTAGTGCCGTAACTTTCTTGAGGATATGAGTAATGCATAGAGCAGTTTCTGTATTTGCGGGTACCTGACCTTCGAGTCGGAGAGTACCTCGCTGATATAGTAAACTGGTCGTTGGGTGCTGTAGATGTGTTTGTCGTCTTTACGCTCCACCACGATTGCTGTACTCACAACGTGTGTGGTAGCTGCAATATACGGCATCATCGGTTCCCTGGGCTCGGGCGGCATTAGTATTGGTGAGTTGGTAAGGTAGCCTTTGAGTTGTTCAAAGGCCCTGTCCGCTTCTTCCGTCCACTGAAATTTATCGCCGGCCTTGAGTAATTTGAAGAAAGGTAATCCCTTTTCTCCTAGCCGTGAGATAAATCGATTTAGTGCCGCCATGCACCCAGTGAGCTTCTGAACATCCCTGACTGAGGTAGGTGGTTTCATGTTGATGATAGCTGTAATTTGTTTTTGGCTAGCCTCGATGCCCCGATGGCTAACAAGGAATCCGAGTAATTGGCCCGAAGGTACTCCGAAGACGCATTTTGTGGGATTGAGTCTCCATTGATATGTGCGTAGTCGGTTGAAAGTTTCCTCTAGGTCTGATATCAGAGTAGTCAGATCCTTTGTCTTTATGACCACATCATCGACATAAGCTTCTGCATTACGGCCAATCTGGTCACCCAAACAATCTTCGATGACTCGTTGATAAGTGGCTCCTGCATTTTTTAACCCAAAGGACATGGTTTTATAACAGTAGGCACCAAAAGGAGTTATAAACGATGTCTTGGGTTGGTCTTCTTCCTTGAGTGCGATCTGATGGTACCCGGAGTAGCAATCCAAAAAGGATAATAGAGCGGAGCCGGCGGTAGCATCAACTATTTGATCTTCCTTGGTAATCCGAAAGGATCCTTTGGACAGTGTTTGTTGAGGTCTATATAGTCGACACACATGCGCCACTCGGCAGAGTTCTTCTTCTTCACTAGCACTGGGTTAGCTAACCACTCGGGGTGGAGGATTTCTCTGATGAATCTAGCTGCCAGTAGTTTGGCTATTTCCTTCTTGATTGCCTCTTTTTTCTCTGGTGAAAATCGTCGTAGTCTTTGCTTGATAGGTCTGGACCCTTCTTTTAGTTCCAATTTGTGCTCAGCCAAGTTCCTTGGGACTCCCGGCATATCAGCCGGTTTCCAAGCAAATATATCTTTGTTTGCTCTAAGGAACTGGGTGAGCGCGAATTCCTATTCTTCAGATAGATGACCGCTGATGACTGCCGTCTTGGAGGAATCACCGGTTTCTAGGTCGATGCTTTTTGTAAAGACTGCTGTTGATGGTTGGATAGTACCCGCCTTCTTGGTTGGAATTTCTGAATCTCTAGGCTTGGTATTATGCACCATCTAAGCGAGTTCTTGTAACTCCCGAGTGAGTTGAGCTTTTTCAGCGATTTGGACAGCCTCTGTGTCACAATCAAATGATCGCTTCAAGCACCTCTGAAAGTTAGGATTCCTTTAGGACCTGACATCTTCAGGAGAAGGTACGAGTAGTGAGGTACTGCCATGAACTTGGCGATAGCTGGTCGTCCAAATATGGCGTGGTATGATGACTCGAAGTCGGCTACCTCGAAACTGATGTACTCAGTCCGGTAATTGATTTGAGTTCCAAAAGTTACGGGTAGTATGATTCTTCCGAGTGGTATGGCCGCCTTTCTGGGTACTATGCCTTAGAAGGGGGCACTTGATGGTGTGAGCTGTGTTGCAAGATCCAGATTCATCTTGCGTAGGGTGCTTGCAAAGATGACGTTGAGTCCTGCTCCTCCGTCGATGAGTACCCTGTTCAAGGTAAATCTGGCGACCGTGGGATCCAGGACTAGCGGGTAGTGGCCTGCATTAGAGACGCTGGTCCATTGGTTCGCTCGGGAGAAGCTGATTGGGTGCTCAGACCAATCGAGGTATCTCAGAGTTGATGGTTCTGTGGACATGATCTCTCGTAGCAAAAGTTTCTGAAGCCTCTTGCTGTCACTGGTAGTTACTCCCCCAAAAATGACATTGATAGTCCCTTTGGGATGTTGGAAACCACCGGTGTCTTGCGGAGGGTCCTCGGCCGTCTTCTTGCCTTTATCCTTCTTGTTTTTGTTGAAGTCGGAATTCAAGCATCGCTCCTTGAGTTGTCGGCAGTGCCTTGCCTGATGTCCGGCTTTCGGATGGAAAGGGCACGGTCCGTCGAGCAAGTCATCAAAGGTGAATGGCTTGTTTCCCTACTTCTGAGGCTCCATGGCAGCAACAGTATTGTCTCCTGCCCTTTTCCGGGTGTTTTGCTGTGGTGCCTGGTTGCCTCTCTGGTTGTTCCCTCGGTCACCCTGCGTGTTTCTATCGGGGAAACGCTCCTGTGTACGTTCTTCTGTCGCCATCTGTAACACTCTGGTGTTAAGCAGACTAAAACCTGACATGTCATCATAAGCACTGGCATTTCACTTGAGTTGATAATCCAATTTTGCATTCACTAAAAACAAGTTTTATTCTTTATGCTTGTGCTTAAGTGATAAGAAGTGCTTAAGTTTGAAACACTAGTTTATGTTTTCTTATGTGGTGAATAATGCTTTTATGCTATATAAGGGTATTATGGTAATTTCTTTTATAGTAATGGAATTTTGGACCACATCTTGGTATTATGTCTCAAAGGTGTATTTGGAACATGTTTCAAGTCACCATTGAGGTATAATTCAAATTTGGTTGGAATTCAATTAATTAATTTGAAAACCCTATTTTGTCCCCTTTTTCATAATTCATAATCTAAAAAGAATTTGGGTAAACTCTAAAAAGCAAAGTTGCTCCATTTTTGATAAGGATCAACTTTGATGTATAAAGTTTTTCAAGTTCTTATTCGAAATCAAAAGTAATTATGAATATACCCTTTTGCCCTTTTTGTCCCCTTTTGATTTGCAAACCCTGATTCAAAATTTAGGCATATTCTGCATATGTTGCAAAAATAAAAGATGTTCAGTATTGAATTCTGAGCATTTGATATTTTAAGATATTTTCAACTTATATTCAAAAATCTGAAGTAATTTCAAATTTTCCGAAAGGGTATAAAGGAGAAGGGGGGGATAAGTTTGTTTCCCTGTTCATGGCCGTGGACAGCCGAGCTTTGATCGGTGCTGCCAGCGCAAAGGACATCGATCTCTCTCGTTTGAGCTCGCAACCGTGTTCGTGGCAAGGTGAAGCAGCTGCTGGCGCTCTCCCTCGCGTCGTGGCGCTTTCTCCCGAGCTCGCCGGCGTCGTTTTGCCACCGAGGCACCGACGGGCACTACTCCAACCTAATCCCAAATTCACAGCACCCCAAGCGTCCTCATCCAAAATTGACCACGGCTATAAACCCCTTACCTCCTTGCACATCTCCAGAGCCCATCCCTTCGATCTCTACTACCTCAGAGAGCTCGTGCTCGCCGTTCTTCTTTCCGCCGGGCGAAATCGCCGCTGAGCTCAATCTCACCGTGGTCAGCCCATCCTAGCACTCCTCTACTCTCCCTGTCTCATGTTTATGTTTCATCTTGACCCTAGAGTACTCATCGGCTCGATGGTTTTCCTTTTGGCGCTCAGGTCTCCCCGGAACATCATCTTCTTCGCCGGAGTTCGCCGCCGCAAGTCACTGCTCCGTGGAACTTTCCTCTCCGTCCATCTTCCGCTCGAACCAGCTACACAGCCAGCATCAGGGTGAGCTACTGGAGCTTCCTAGCCCCTCTGTTCTCTTGCTACCAGCCTGAGTTTGCTGGAACAGCTTCGCCGTGATCCGGTCCGCCGCCGTGCGTGGCCAGGCTTCACCAGAGTGGTAGCGTTTGGGGTTAGAGGTTCTATCGGCCGCGGGTGACCTGCTGGTGTTGATGCTCGCGTTAGCTGGGTCTCTTTTGGCTGGAGTTGTCCGGCGTAAGGCTCGCCGGCGCTCGGTGCGCTGCCGTCCGCTCTGGCCATGGTCGGGGACTTCACGTTTGTGAAGATGAGAAAAGGCAGGGTGTTTGTTGCAAAGTCCGTGACTCATGTGAATAGCGCTATGGACTGCGGGTTGTTTTCGTTTAAGCCGAAGGGCCTTTCTGCAAAAACGCTGAGGCGCGCGGGCGGGAGCCAGGCCGGGCCGGCTTTCGCGTCCGTTGGGCCGCGCTGGAGCGGGCCGAAAGCCCAGTTTGGGCTAGATTTAAGTTTTTCTTTTTCTAGCCTTATGCACAGTAGCTAGTTTTGTTATTTTTGTTATAATTTTTTCTATACCTCTGTTAATTGTGAAATTTGACATGTTAGATGATAGCATGTCTGTGCTAATATAAAAATTATAAAACTTGTGTTTTGAGTACTTTTACTATGACAATTAAATCTGTACTTTAATTAATAAATGCAACTTTGATGAATTATGTAATTTTCTGTGTTTCTCCAAAATCATGAAATTTGACATGTGAGTTTATGTCACTGATATCTACTTTCATGTTTAATTTCAGCTCTGTTTGAATAAGTATGATTTGTGTATAAATAAAGGGCTAATTAAAATGACTTATAGAATAAAAAGAAATAGTTAATCACTTTGAATTTGGGTGACTTTTGGAATTGTTTGACAACCAGTGGAAAACTAGCATGATTTGCTCCCTGGTTATGGATTCCTTTATGCAAATAACCTTTTGTTGCTTGTTAGTTACCTAACCTTGCTTAATAGAGATAATAAAATTTGCTTAGTAATAATATATAGTTTAGTAGCTAAATTGGTTTTGTTGATTTGCAACTTTACCATGATGAAAGATTGTACGAATAAATGTCTACAACTTAGAAAATTTCCATCTTTACCATGATCATGTCATAAGCATCTCATTGATCATGCATATGCACTTCTACGTGTAGATCTCGTTTCAGAAGGACCTGATCCTCAGTGGGTTTCTCCTGAGTGTGTGGATCCTTCTAGCTTTTCAGAATCTCCGGACTTCGCTGATCAACAAGGCAAGCCCCGGACATTAAACCTATCCTTGTATTTTTATAAAGTTATTTATATCACTTGAGTTAATGAAGGACCGAAAATGCTAAAGCAAGGCGACCAGAGGGGGGGTGAATGGGAGCCTAAAAATTTCTTCTCAGAAATTCCGGCCTCTGTCCCAACAAAATCAACCCCAAGAGCAAAGCCGACACACGTGATGTCCACGACCCAAGAGAATGGGTGGATGTTCCCTAGGAACACAGCGGGACACCACAAAAGCTCCCTCTTCCAAATCCACGCGAGTCAACTAGTGACAGGATGGAGTTTGGGTAACCTCAACCTCCCCCGAGCAACGCGAGGGGGATTCAGGCTTTTTCGCAAAGCGGGAAGCCCGGTTTCTGTAGAGCACAGAGTCGGGAATCCAACGCAAAAAGCGGATCTCAAATCGGAGCTCGAACGCAAAAGATACGGGCGAAAACGCGCAAACACTGCACTGACCGGACTCTGAGGTGCGTCCGGTCAGTGTCGATCGGACGCGTCCGGTCAGAGAAAAACCTCTCTGGATGCTCTCTGTTCACGACCGGACTCACGGTGATCAAGCGTCCGGTCGTTACAACTGAGCGTCCGGTCGAGCACCGAGGAGGCAATGAACAGTGCCTTCAGTGCGTCCGGTCACGCGAAACCCTAGCGTCCGGTCAGAATCTCGCACAGTATTTCGCTCGGCCTTCAACGATCGGACGCACGGGATAGCGTCCGGTCGATATGAGGCGTGCGTCCGGTCAAGTCACGAAGGAGACGCAGAGAACGTGTTCAACGACCGGACTCACGACCAAGCGTCCGGTCGGTGCGACTCGTGCGTCCGGTCACCGCGATGCACCTCTGTTCATCCACCGAATCAACCCGATCTCCCTCAAATCAAAAGCACTAGGGCTCCAACTTCGTGTGAGGGGTCACAAGGATGTTAGTGAGCTACTCCTAAGAGATCATGGCTCGAACCTAACTCCAAATCGGTGAATCGGAGAAAAAGGATGAAGAACGGCAAGAACTTGATCCCAACACTAAATCCGCCCGATCTGTGAGTTCGTGAGGTATTAGAGAAATTCCTTCGGTAGAAAGAAGACTCTCACGAAGCTACACAAGATGGTACAAACGGATTTGCGAATCTTCCCTCGAAACAAGAATTCTCGTGAAGAACGAAAGAGGGGAAAACGTGCAAACGCGAAGAACAAAATCGCAAGACAAAATAAAGCACGAATTTGATCCTTGGACTCAGAGGAATGGATGATTCATTAAGCACTTGGTGTACGGGCTACAAGCCACTCCAGCAGATCAAAGCTTGGATGGCGAAAAGCTCAAGAACAAGAGCCAACTCTCCTAACCCTAGCCTACTCTCACAGGAACAAAATGAGAGAGACACCACCACTGGTCTGCCAAGGATTCGGCTGCCCTAGCAGCCCCCTCCATATATATAGGCGCACGTCCTAATGACCAAGGCGCCCTTACATTAAGCACTCGTCCCAAATACCCCCCAGGGGTAAAACCGTCCAGACTTGACAGTCTTCATCCGACGGCCACGCCCGCACATCCGGTAGCTTCGCCTCGACGCGACCTCACCCGATGCCGCCACGTGCCGCCACTGTCGACCGCCGCGCCTTCTCACCGATAGCTTCGCCGCAACGCAAGCCTCTCGGTGCCGCCACGCGTCGACCGTCCTTTCAGACCACCCCCCTGGTTTTGAGGCCCAAACCAGGCAAACCGGCCACCCCGAGTTTTGAGGCCCAAACTCGGAAACCCGCAAGCCCAGGTTTTGAGGCCCAAACCTGGAAACCGTCCATCCCGAGTTTTGAGGCCAAACTCGGAAACCGTCGATGGTAGCTTTTTGAGGCTCAGCTACCGAACCCGCACCGTAGACGGGATGTGGTTCTCACACCCCGACCACCGGCACCGATGCCGATGCATGTCCAGCCTCCACGCCGGGCACAACGCCTTCGCCTTCCTTCTTGACTTGGCCGACGGCACTTGCGCCGCACGCAAGCCCATGTCCGACCTCCCGCCAAGCGACCCGACTCCAGCGCCTTCCTCCCGACTCGGCCGATGCACCGCACATCCCCATGTGCTCTTGCTCGCCGATGCCACGTGCCAGCTACCACAGCTGGTCCTCTGGCCCTCTGGTCCCTCAGTCCAAGCCTCCCGTCCGCCTTTCACCGCTCGGTTCGTCGGCATGGCACGTCCGCCGCACGGCACGCCCATCCTTCACCGCACCCGGTCCGTCAGCACGGCACGGCTCAACTTGACCTTCACCTCGCCATAGACCACTGTCTCCGAGCTCCACACCTGCACATCAACACAGCCAAGAGACACATGTCGCACACACACACCAACCCAGAAACACCACACAACTCACGCCACCGGTTAGTCATAAGCATTAAGCGCATAGCAAATAATGACTCAACCGGGTAAAAACCTCAAACCTTCCTCAACACAGTCAATCATTCATCATATGTATTCTCAATCTCCCCCTTGATGAATGCATTGACTGACAATAAAATCAAAAAGGAAGGGTTTGAAGGCCAGTCTCACTCAAGTGTCCAAAAGCCAGGTAAAAGCAAACACAAGGCCACTTGAGAGAGGGAGGATCATGAATACTCCAAATAAAAGCTCTCGGTCCCAAAAGAAATGGGAAAAGCGGGCAAAGCCTCCACATAACCGAAGAGTCAAGAGAAGACAAGAGTTTCATGAATCCCAAAAGGCACTCGAAAACCAATCTCAAAAATTGTCAAACAATCATCACAAAAAGAAACCAAGGTACTTATCCACTTGGATTCACTTGGGTTACTCCCCCTTACTTGGGTTTCTAAATTCCCCCCCTTACTTGGGTTTCTAAATTTCTCCCCCTTGATGATTGAATTGACAAAAACTAAGCACAAGAGATGGTTTGAGATACCAACACCGAAAGCTTGGTCCCCAAAGACATGGGCAACGGCTCAACGCAACCAAGCGAAGGATCGGAGCAACAACTCAACAAAGAGCAAAACTCGATCACAAAGAGCAAAAGACTTGGTTCCCAAAGACATGGGCAACGGCTCGACACAACCAAGTCAAAAATGAGCTAGTCCTCAAGAAGAGGCAGAAAGGGGCTCAACACCGCTAGCTCAAGGCTCGACACCAAATGAGGCTGAAACAGCGCATAAGAAGCAAAACTGCTAGTCCCTCAAGATAAAGGCACAGAGGCTCAACACGACTAGCAGAAGATTTGATACCAATCAAAAACAGCCACAAATTGGTGAAAACAGCTAGTTCCTCAAGACAGAGGCAGAATGGCACAACACAACTAGCTGAAGGCTCCAAACCAATCAAAAATACCAAGCAAAAACTGCTAGTCCCTCAAGAGAGAGGCAAAACGGCTCAACACGACTAGCAGGCTCGATACCAATGCCTTACGGCCAAACATGCTCCTCACCAATTGAAAACCAATCGAAGCGTACCAATTGAAGGAACACAAGGAAGGTTCAATTCCAATTGAGAAAGCCCAAAGAAAAGGCTCAAGGTGAAATGGAGCACAAACACTCGGAGCACGTGGAGAAGCAGCAAGACAAAAGCAACTCCCCCTGAAAGCAAGCCTATATACAAAAGCTATGCAATACAGCTCATGACATCAATTGCATTCCATACCGAAAGATGGATACCAATTGGAACACATAAAAGAGCTATACCGAGTGAAAATACCAATTGAAGAAGAAACCAAAAAGAGCTAAACTCCCCCTATCTCCAAGCTCTCCCCAAAATGCATGACTCTCCCCTTTGTGCCAACACTCAAGCTCCCCCTTGAAAACAGCTTCTCCCCCTTGACAAAAAGGAACATGCTGAGGGGTTTTGACATTTTTCCACAAAAGTTGACACATACACAAGACAAGCCATCAATCAAAAGCATATGGGGGCGGTGAAAAGCATAGAAAGTGGCCCAATTGAAGGTGACCACAAAGAGTATCAGAGCTGGGGGTATGCACACTAGGCTAAAAATGCATGAAATGCACAATGCAACAGCTTCAAGTGTATAGCAATCAGAATAAAAAGATGCTCAATGGGGTGCTGCCCTGAAAGTGTAGCAATCAATACAAATGCTAGCTAAGGCTCAAACTGATCAAATGAATACGAAATAAGAACAATTAAGCATATGAGCAGTTTTAAGCCATTTAAAAAAGGAGTTCACCACTAAAATAACACTTAGCATGGATAGACAGGAAATCAACCAAGTGCTAACTCAGGTATAAAAGGTGAACTACCCCTAGCAAAGTTCAATCATCATGCAATAGAATGAAGCATAGACTTGTGTTATTTTTTTTAAATTTTATTGGAGTTTGCAGCGGTATTAACACAAGTTCATATTAAAGCATGTGATTGCGAGAGGTTAAAAGCATGGTCATTGCCTAACTTTTCAACCGGGCTAAGCCTATGCAATAAAAGCAATCGGAAGCTTAAAGCACCGGTTTCGGTCTTACACTACACGGCTCAAGTTTAACTCAAATGTGCAATGAGAAACAGTCTCGATACCGTGATGTGCTGACACATGCAATCCCATCTCGATCTTTTCATTTTACAAATACTTGGATCAAACTTTTAAGCACAATGTACATATGAACAATCCAAGCAAGTGAATGACTCAGTGCAAGAGACATAGCAACCTAGCATACAAAAGATAGCATAAGTGATCTCAACACATCCTACCCATGCTAGTTGCCAATCTCAATGGTGAACAAATTAAAGGTTTCATAGTTGATTAGTCAAGTTCACCATTTGCAAAAATAGCTTAGCTCATAACATGTATCAAGTGATCAAAAAGAGCCTAAGCTACAAGCATCATCATGAATAAACAGGGCATACCAAAGAGAGCATAGTCTTATTTTCATTACTATATACATGAAGCTCTAAAATGCAAGATGTACATGATGAAATGCATGCAAAAGCTAGTCTATCAAAGACAAAGCAAAAACTAGCCTAAAAGGAACACCCAAAACAAAAGGGTATCGGAGATGACCAACTATGATACAATAAGCAAAATGCTTCCCCAACTAAAAGGGAAACACACATCCAGCTCACAAGCGAAGAGCCAGGAAATGCTCAAGCGACAGGCAGCAAAATCCACATCGGAAAGACCACACAGCAGAAAAGGGGTCGAAGAAGGAGTGTACCAAAAACCGAACTCAGAAGTGTGTCGGAGGTACCTCATGAAGCACATGACCGCCTGCTGGTGTGATGCCCGAGGGGACGCCTGATGCTGCTGAACTCCGGGGCGCCTGCCTCGCCGAAGTCGCCTCCCCTTCGCCTGATGCTGTCGCTCGCCCAGGTGCTGCTGGTGCTCACTGGAGAACTGCTCGAACGGAACCCCAAGTCGTGGAAGAAGTGGGATCGGGTCCGTGAGCCGAAATGCTCTCTCCAGGCTCCTGTTCTCCTGCACACTCAAAAGCAGAAGAAAACACAAGGCATTGTCTCGTCCAGTGTGACCTCAAGGTCTCCACGAAAACGGTTAGTCACATAAAAGCATAAGGTAAGCTCTCAACAAAAAGAGGTCTACCCACGAATGATACCGCAAGGAGATATGAATCCAAACTAGACAAGACTACCATGCAACAGGATAAAGCACTATGGAGCAGAATGCATCCTAAGGACATGATCAACTCAAACGCAGCCTAAACCTCAACACATGCTACAATGCAAGATAATGATAGCAATAGATCCAAAAGCATGTAACATGATAAAATCGAGGAAAGACTAGTGCTCAAACTAATCATATTAACAGGATACATGTAGCTAACCAAAACTAGCACCTGAAAAGTGACACCTAATGAACATCACACCTCTACAAGTAAAGCTCATGGAGAGGTATGGTAAAACATGGCATAATGTTCATAAGGATCACAGACTAGCATGAAAAGTGGATAATCCACAAAAGCTATACACAAAGCTAGCAAGACATGATATACAAGATAGCACATGCTAGACTAAAGCAAAACATGATACAAAAGAAAATGTACATGTAAAAGCTATACAAGTAAGCACATGAAGAACCATCTCATACCACAAGACATAAATCATGGATGAACAAGGTATGAGTGTATAAGAAAGCTCACCAAGCTATACAAACCTCTTTGGAGGCAAATCTAAGCGGGATGCAGAGAACCATCAAAACTTGATCACATCTAAAAGATCAAGCTCCATTCGGCGCATGTCCTCCACCCCGCGTCCTCATATCTACACACAAGAGGACAAAGTAACCCGAGCCTTGGATCCCGAAGGGTTAGCAAGCATGTACTTGGGAATCCAGGACTTGGTCACAAATCTCAACTTCTCATGTGGGTTAGCATGATGCAAATGCTGGTTCAAAAGCGATTTTGAAACACCCTTGGAAGCATTCCTCAAAAGGACAACTCGAGGAGAAGAACGAGTCGTACCACGGGAAAAGAGGCAAACATCTTCCAAGGTCTTTGTAGACGAACCAATAGAAGCATCATGAACAGCATGACGTGGACGAAGAGAAGAAGCACTAGAAGCATGTCCACGACCATGACCTATCCCACTAGAAAAGGAGTCATAAATCCCATCAACAAAAATGGGCTTCTTACTAGGAGCACAAGCGTTCATGCCATGAGACGGGCTATGAATCACCATCTTCCTAGAAGAGCGAGCTTGGCACAAACGTTTGGCACGCCGATAGCAAAAGCTTTCTTGATGCCCTTCTTTCTCACAAAAAGAGCAATGGTACAAAGGCCTACTGGCAGGCACACCATTCTCCGACAAGTGAGAAGTCCCTTGGGACTTAGAACAAGAAGCATCAACCACCAACTTGGTGCCAATGCTAGGAGCACACGTGCCATGGGAAAGGCTACGCGGCTTCCTAAAAGCCTTAGCTCGAATACGTCGCTCGTGTTTGACACGGCGGAAACAAAAATCGAATGAGTGTCCATCCTTCTTGCAAAAGGTGCAATGGAAAACCGGATTGGGAGCACGAGTCCCAAAAATGTGAGAAGCACCTTTGTCAAGAGAAGTCCCTTGGACATCACTCGAAGAAACAACAAGGTTAGGAGTAGCTATGAAAGAGCTATCCGAAACCTTGGCACTAGTACTATCGTCAAAAGACTCACGCGCAACACAATAACTCAACTCCGGTTGCAAAGATGCAGACGTGGAAAAACCAACATCGGAGTTGCAAGAAATGCGTGACTCAAAAGACTTAGCACAAAGACTCTTGCATCTTTTGGCTAAAACCTCATTTTCAAACATGAGGCGGTCACAAGTACCACACGGAGTGTTTCTCAAGTTCTCCATCTCCTTTTCAATGCACTCGGCATATGTGGTACGCAAGAGCTCAATCTCCTTCTCAAGGTTGGCACTCATATCATTGTGCTCAACCAACTTGGCGCTCATATCATCGCGCAAAGCTTTCAAAACCAAAACTTCTTTTTCTAAATCAATGCATGATGTGCAAATAAAGTCGGTGGAAGAAACATCACCATTCACATCAAGCAAAGGATCATGATCAACACAAGAAGTAAGGCAAGCATCTTTATTCAAAGAGCACAAGCTACAAGGCCTAGCATTTATCTCATCAATTTCAGCCCTAGCATGCTCAAGTTTATCTACACATGTGGTGTGAGTCAATTTTAATTCATTAATTTCAGCATGCAAAGACTCACATGAAACACATGGTAAAGAAGCTTTTGACCTAAGCAAGGCTATTTCAGATTTAGCATAAACAAGGTCCTTGCGCAAGTCAAAGCAAACAAGACATGGTATGGAAGCATTTGATTTCAACATTTCATTTTCAGATTTTAGGCTAGCAAGAGAAAAGCATAGCTCATCATTCTTCCTAACCATGTCACTACAAGAGGTGCAAGGTAAAGAAGCACTAGACTTCCAATGAAAAAGGCCACATTTCAACCTAGCAATGGAGCATTTCAACTTCTTGATCTTTCTATGCAGGGTATCACAAAGCTCATCATATCTCAGGTTATCATCACAACAAGCTTCAAATCGTTGGGACAAAATCCCAAGACTAGCGAGAAGTGTACCTTTCTTGGCCTTGCCAAGTTCACGTATACGATCCTCCGTTGAATGCTCATCATCTCCTAGGAAGTCCAGCAAAGCTTCCACCTCACGTTCTACCTCAAGAGCCGTACTCCTCCTTCTTGCCAAAATGTCGTCCTCGATCACATGTCCAAGACTCAAACCTAAGGACAAAGACACACTGGAAGAAGAACTTGGTGCCATCTCGAAAAGCACCGTTAGTGTTAGCCAAAACACAAGCTCAACACCTTGACAAGCAAAGTCGGAAACAGAACCGCTCTCAAAAGGTCGCCTTCGCGGATCCGGAACCGGTTAAGGTAGAGAGATCCTTAACTGGCTCTGATACCAATTGAAGGACCGAAAATGCTAAAGCAAGGCGACCAGAGGGGGGGTGAATGGGAGCCTAAAAATTTCTTCTCAGAAATTCCGGCCTCTGTCCCAACAAAATCAACCCCAAGAGCAAAGCCGACACACGTGATGTCCACGACCCAAGAGAATGGGTGGATGTTCCCTAGGAACACAGTGGGACACCACAAAAGCTCCCTCTTCCAAATCCACGCGAGTCAACTAGTGACAAGATGGAGTTTGGGTAACCTCAACCTCCCCCGAGCAACGCGAGGGGGATTCATGCTTTTTCGCAAAGCGGGAAGCCCGGTTTCTGTAGAGCACAGAGTCGGGAATCCAACGCAAAAAGCGGATCTCAAATCGGAGCTCGAACGCAAAAGATACGGGCGAAAACGCGCAAACACTGCACTGACCGGACTCTGAGGTGCGTCCGGTCAGTGTCGATCGGACGCGTCCGGTCAGAGAAAAACCTCTCTGGATGCTCTCTGTTCACGACCGGACTCACGGTGATCAAGCGTCCGGTCGTTACAACTGAGCGTCCGGTCGAGCACCGAGGAGGCAATGAACAGTGCCTTCAGTGCGTCCGGTCACGCGAAACCCTAGCGTCCGGTCAGAATCTCGCACAGTATTTCGCTCGGCCTTCAACGATCGGACGCACGGGATAGCGTCCGGTCGATATGAGGCGTGCGTCCGGTCAAGTCACGAAGGAGACGCAGAGAACGTGTTCAACGACCGGACTCACGACCAAGCGTCCGGTCGGTGCGACTCGTGCGTCCGGTCACCGCGATGCACCTCTGTTCATCCACCGAATCAACCCGATCTCCCTCAAATCAAAAGCACTAGGGCTCCAACTTCGTGTGAGGGGTCACAAGGATGTTAGTGAGCTACTCCTAAGAGATCATGGCTCGAACCTAACTCCAAATCGGTGAATCGGAGAAAAAGGATGAAGAACGGCAAGAACTTGATCCCAACACTAAATCCGCCCGATCTGTGAGTTCGTGAGGTATTAGAGAAATTCCTTCGGTAGAAAGAAGACTCTCACGAAGCTACACAAGATGGTACAAACGGATTTGCGAATCTTCCCTCGAAACAAGAATTCTCGTGAAGAACGAAAGAGGGGAAAACGTGCAAACGCGAAGAACAAAATCGCAAGACAAAATAAAGCACGAATTTGATCCTTGGACTCAGAGGAATGGATGATTCATTAAGCACTTGGTGTACGGGCTACAAGCCACTCCAGCAGATCAAAGCTTGGATGGCGAAAAGCTCAAGAACAAGAGCCAACTCTCCTAACCCTAGCCTACTCTCACAGGAACAAAATGAGAGAGACACCACCACTGGTCTGCCAAGGATTCGGCTGCCCTAGCAGCCCCCTCCATATATATAGGCGCACGTCCTAATGACCAAGGCGCCCTTACATTAAGCACTCGTCCCAAATACCCCCCCAGGGGTAAAACCGTCCAGACTTGACAGTCTTCATCCGACGGCCACGCCCGCACATCCGGTAGCTTCGCCTCGACGCGACCTCACCCGATGCCGCCACGTGCCGCCACTGTCGACCGCCGCGCCTTCTCACCGATAGCTTCGCCGCAACGCAAGCCTCTCGGTGCCGCCACGCGTCGACCATCCTTTCGGACCAACCCCCTGGTTTTGAGGCCCAAACCAGGCAAACCGGCCACCCCGAGTTTTGAGGCCCAAACTCGGAAACCCGCAAGCCCAGGTTTTGAGGCCCAAACCTGGAAACCGTCCATCCCGAGTTTTGAGGCCAAACTCGGAAACCGTCGATGGTAGCTTTTTGAGGCTCAGCTACCGAACCCGCACCGTAGACGGGATGTGGTTCTCACACCCCGACCACCGGCACCGATGCCGATGCATGTCCAGCCTCCACGCCGGGCACAACGCCTTCGCCTTCCTTCTTGACTTGGCCGACGGCACTTGCGCCGCACGCAAGCCCATGTCCGACCTCCCGCCAAGCGACCCGACTCCAGCGCCTTCCTCCCGACTCGGCCGATGCACCGCACATCCCCATGTGCTCTTGCTCGCCGATGCCACGTGCCAGCTACCACAGCTGGTCCTCTGGCCCTCTGGTCCCTCAGTCCAAGCCTCCCGTCCGCCTTTCACCGCTCGGTTCGTCGGCATGGCACGTCCGCCGCACGGCACGCCCATCCTTCACCGCACCCGGTCCGTCAGCACGGCACGGCTCAACTTGACCTTCACCTCGCCATAGACCACTGTCTCCGAGCTCCACACCTGCACATCAACACAGCCAAGAGACACATGTCGCACACACACACCAACCCAGAAACACCACACAACTCACGCCACCGGTTAGTCATAAGCATTAAGCGCATAGCAAATAATGACTCAACCGGGTAAAAACCTCAAACCTTCCTCAACACAGTCAATCATTCATCATATGTATTCTCAGTTAATATGATGCATTAAGTGAATAGGAGTTGAGTGAACCCTATTTGATGCATTACCAACCTTGATGATTCCAATACCTAACCTTGATACCTGCTTTATGAAAATGCTTAGTATGCTTAGTCATGCTTTACTACTTCATCATAGTAGGTGCTTTTAAAAATGGTTGCTATGTTATGGAAATCATGAATCTTGAGATAACATGATAACGATAGTAACTTACATCAAGAATGAAGTCTTGTTGTAAGGTTACTCAACATAGGACCTTATCGTTGTTGGCCTGCTGTGATTGAGACCTTTGAGTACAACCCACATGCGGTGGTAAGCCTCGTCTATAGTTATTTCGATACTTGAGAACGGCCAACCGCGTACTGGGAGTGGAGAGATTGCGGGAGTAGTGTGTACCCTCGGGGCTATGAGATAGTCAGGTTCGAGGTGTACTGTACTCTCGGGTGACGCTGGACCCGTTCTTGTATGGGAGGACCTATAGATAGGGTTGACATATGCAAGATTAAGTTCTACATATGTCGTGTGGTACTGAATCCCCAGCTGGGTTTAAACGATTCGAATCGCCGTGTTTCTCCGGATATGGAGCCTCAATCCACTGACCCGCACCGTAGTAATGAATGGGATCTTTATGAAATGAGAACGAAAGATGTGGTATGCTTATGAAAGTTTGAGAATCTTTGGATAGTTATAAAGTTTAATCTTGAGTTAAAACTTGTAAATAGGCTTTGCTATTAGGAAGCTTTTATGCAAAAGAAATGTTTTGATCTTGCTAAAGCCTTACCTTGAATCCCTATAGCCTTCATACCTAAGTGTTCTCCTCTTTTCTAGACGGTTAAGTCTTGTTGAGTACTTTTGTACTCAAGGTTTGTTAACCTTTGTTGCAGGTGAGTTCATTGATCATCCTTTTGGTGGTCAATGTTTATTCACTCTTGTGGAAGAGAGTGATGATGACGCTGATGTTTGACCTTGGGCAAGTAACCTAAGTTGTGTGGTATATGTAATATAAAGTTCCAAAACTTTTATGTATCAAGTACTTATGGATTGTAAACTTTTAAACCTAAGTTTCGATCTATATTATATACTCTTTCTGCTTTACTCTGATTTATCTTATCTATAAAACTGTTGTAATACTGTGATGCTTGACGAGGGAATTCCTGAAAAGAATGTAACGTGGATGATTCGGGTTTCTCGAGGACACCTGACAGATCTCTTGAGTCATTTGGAACTCATGCACGTCAATCAGAAGTCTTTAGGACATTGATGGGTGCATGTGGGCCACTTAATTCAGGAGGTTCTGCCACACCATCATGGAGTTTACGGCCCGATGGAACTCGTCAGCGGTGGTCGGGTCCTGCTTGATGAAATCTTTGTAATTGTACCTTTCGCAAATGCCATTGCCAAATATGTCAATTACTTCTCTATCTGTGATGTCGGATACTGTAGAGCGGATCTCTGAGAAGCGCCTATAGTATTCCCACATTGATTCGTTCTTCTGCTGCTTACAGGTTCTGAGTTTAGTCCGGGGATCTGATCTCTCTGGGACGCCCGCAAAGTTTTCGATGAAGATACGATGGAGTTGTTCCCAGGAGTCGATGGACTCGGGTTTGAGCCTGTCGAACCAAGCAAGCGGCATTGTTTCCAAAGCCATTGGGAGATAGAGTGCTTTGACGTCATTGCTTCCACCGGCCAGCTCAAAGCTTGAGCCATCGCTTAGGTTCTGTCTTCCCGTCGTACTTTGAATAGTTCCCGGGTTTGAATTTTCGCGGGAACGAGACTGCTCGGAGCCTTTGGGAGAAGCAGGGGAAGCGGTCGACTGCATCTGATGCTATGGCTGCGATTCCTCTGTATGAAGATTCAGGTCCTCCCTCGGCTTGGTCAGGTACTCGGTGGCCCAGACGACTCCTTGCTGGGACTCGACCGAGTCGCTCTTGAACAGGCCGCCTCTGGCTCGGGTGGGATGAAGCTTGCTCATCAGCTAGGGACTCAAGATTCTGTCCCCGTAGTTGTAGTTCGGTTGTCTGAAGCATGACCAATCGTTGCTCTTCCTCAGGGGTGCGATTGTCTTTTGCTCCCATATATGTGGCTAGGGCCATGATATTCTGGTAGGGTGTTTGGAAAACCTTGTGACCAACGACCCTCATAAACTCGGGCTCAAGGTTACGGGAGCAATCGGCTCGTCGACGATTGTGCTCATTCTGTGACTGATGCTCCTGGTCACGTTGAGCGCGTTCTCGATTTTCCGCATCTTCCTCTAGACGTACCTGGGTATTATACTCCTCGAGTCATGCATTGTAACGGTCTACGGCTTCCTTGCGATGAGTTGCTTGCCTTCTGCGAGCCTCTTTAGCTTGATTCCTCCTGATTCTCTCAGCCTTTGCTGACTTGGTTTATGCGGGCCCTTCTAGGTCGTTGTCAGATATCATACTCAGAGTTTCATCATCCTGGAAGACATCTGGGGGGTTGGAGGTCGTAAAGATGACTGATGCCCCGCCATGAAGACTTCACGAGTGTAGCCCTGGTTTGATGATCCTGGCGTAGCCGATTCCAAAGTAGAGGTGCCGGAGATTAGTTCTGTTGAGGTGTCAAGTGCCTCAGGGGGGAGCTGATGTCCGTGTTGATATGGGAGCTGCTGATCGATCGTGCCAACCAACCTAGCCGGAGCTGGCTGTATTGGCCAATGAACGATATTACCCTCCTCGGTAGAGCTGAAGACGAGTCCTTGTTGAGCTCCTGTCAAAGGTATCTCTTGATACTCTTTGAACTTTGAGTCAATTAGGTCTTGGAAGTCTTGAGCTGAGTTCCGTAGTCCGAAGGTGATGCCATGTTTGATCTCCGGGTCCTTTTCGTTCTCCGAATTTGAGTTCGAGTAGGAGTCGGGTGCTTCAAGTTGGCTCTCGGAATCTCACGGATCTTGAACTGCGAGGTTTGCTAGGCTCGGAGCGAGATCATCCATCTTTGGCGTAGCTTGGACTTCTGGATCAGTGTGAAGTTGTCGATGCAGCTTTCCTTGATCATCCGCGATGCAAGTCCATGAGCCAAAAACGAAAATTGATCCCGCCGAGAACATGTTGTCGTGGTTCGCCGGGCTCTTGGGCGTCGAATCGCCGAAAGCCCCTACCTGGCGCGCCAGCTGTCGGTGTTTGTTAACCGGCAACTCGTCTTGAGTAATCTTAGACGATTTGTTCGGTGGGGATCGGCGTTCGTAGGACTCGGTGAGTACACAGGGACATCGATTTATACTAGTTCAGGCCGCTAAATAGCGTAACACCTTACGTCCAGTGCGGCGTTGTGCCTTGTGTATGATTATGATTCAATGTTCGATCCTCTAAGCTCGTGCCTGCTTCCCCTTATATATCCGGGTGAAGCATTGCACAGACCAAGTCCTAGTCGGTTACAACAAAGGAGTCCTATTCTAATTACAAGACTTCCTTTAAGAACTCGACTAAGTTACAGTGAGAGTCCTAATCCAAGTACGCTTCGTATCAAGTCTTCGGATCCCTCATGCCGTCCGGGATTAGTCGGAGGGATCATCTTCTGATGATATCTCTGACATCCTGGTCCGTCAGGAGGGGAGGGCTGTAACACCTCTAGTGTTAAGCAACCATGAAATGCATAACTTGTCATCTCATGAGCATAAAACATTTTGCATGTGCTTCCTTTTCTTGCAAAGTAATATTTCATGTGATAGTTGTTCTAGTCATGCAATGGTGTGATGCTTGTTTGGCTTGTTTGAGGAGTGGTTTGAGTTTCTAGTAATCTAACCTTGTTGTGAAGTCAAATGAAGCCATGTGTTGTGTGGATCATTTTGGTTAACCAAGTCTCTAACCCTAGTTGCCCAAATAGAGCCCTAGGAGTCCTTTTGTTTGACTAACAAAGACCTCCTTGATAGAAGCTTTGCATGGCTGAGTGCCCTAAACCAAAAGTGTGTAGAATTTAGATTAGAACAAAAATTTTTTTGGGTCAACTCATGAAAATGGGTCTAACATGGTGTTTTGAGGCCCACAAGGTAGATTTGAGGGAGTTTAGACTTAGAAAATTTCCTAAGTCTTTAAACTATCAACGCAGTTTCTTCTAGGAGACTTTGGAGCTTTTCTGAGAAACATCCAAGCCGAACCAATGCTCGAACCTTTAACCAAAGTTGTAGTCTGCACATAGCTCTACTCAACGGAGCAGTGGTTTAGCTTTTCATCGAACGGATTAGGAGATAATTGCGCTAAAAAACCGGCTGTCAGTTGGCCTGATGGCCACTGAATCGGCCGATTCAGTTCAAACGCGTGCGGCGTCGTGGCCGACCGCGCGCAGAACTCGATCGCCGCGTGGTGTGCAGCGGCCATCCGGGCAGTGTTCGCGCACGGCGTGGCGAGCAACAAGGCCGCTCGCACGCACTCGCCCAGCCAGAACCCCTCCATCCCCTTTGCCTTGCCTTCTCCTCGCTCTCGCCGGTGCTCGGGCGGAAAAGGGGGAAAACCGAGCGCTCGCCGGGCGTTCGCCGTCGTCCAGCCGGACCACCGCCAACCCAGCCACCCAGCCTGCTTCGCCGTGAGCTCCCGCACCGTTTGTTGCCGATATCGCTCCGTGAAAAGCCCTAGGTGAGTCACGGGATGAGCTCCCGCCATGGCAGCCATGACCGCCGAGCTCGGTCCACCATGGTCGACCTCTTTCCCGTGGGTTTCGTGTTGTCCTAGCTCGCGTTCGTAGGTCTCTGGAGTCTGTGGAAGGAGTAGGAGGTGTTGGTTTAGCTGATTAGGGTTTGGTGACAATGGTACGCCGTTGTCCGCCGCTCGCCATGGCCGCCATGGCTGGCATGCTCGGAGTCCGAGCTCTCGGCCGTAGAAGTCCTAGTGTTTAGGGTTTGTGCTCGAGTCATGGAAGTTCCCTGAGTGCGAATCTCGGGTTAGTTTGCCTCGGCATGGCCGGAATCGGCCGACGTAGTGAAGTCGTGCCGCCGTGTCCACCATTCCCGCCGCCAAGCTCTGTCTGTTGCAATGCCGGGCCGGTGAATAGCACCAATCGACGCGGGAAGATGAGAGGAGTCCAAGGGTGGTGATGGTTTCGCCGGAGAGGTCGTCGACGGCGAGCTCCGACGAGGTCAACGACCTCCCTTGCTCTGTGTGTATGGCAGGTGGGGCCGGTTTGACTCGGGGGCCCGCTGGTCAGTGGCTTGTGTGCAGTTTGGACAGGTGCAACTAGCAGTTAGGTTTTGTTGTTTTGGTTTAATGTTTTCAGAAATAGGTTTAAAGCTTGTTTAATTCATATTTAGAGTTTCAGTGATCCAAATGAGGTGAAATAAATTTTGTTAGGGTTCTCTTGATGAGATCTATCTAGGAAAAATATGATATGTCCAGTTTGTGATAATTTTGTATGCAGTTGCAAATAAATTGTGTTTGGGATGATATCTTATTAAATGCATAATAAATTGTATACGGCTCAGAAAAATGTGATTCTTGTTTTATTAGGTTTGTGTTGATAATTTGTATCTGGGAAAAATATAATATGAGTTTGCTCTGTGAAAAATGTTGGCAGTAGCATTTAAAATGCTTAAATGCTATTTTCTTGTATGATTTTTAGTAAATAAAGTAAAAGTGATGTGAGCTTGGAAATTTTTGTAGACTGCTCTTGTACTAAGTAGTTTAGTAGAAAAATGTGAAATTTGTTGTTTGACACTTTTTTCTAGGGTGTGTAGTTTAGAGCACCTTTTCACTATGTTATTTGTCTTTTTCATAAAGAATAGTGCTTAAGTCCAAATAACTTGAAATTTGGACAGTGGGCTGAGTTATATGTTATTAACTTATAGTAATTTTTGTAGATTTTTCTGATGTTGTTATCTAAGGGTTGCTGTTATAGGCTTGATTAAATAGTTAAGTGGAGTTGTTATGTTGGAATACTTAAAAGGGGCTGTGTTAAGGGTTAAATGAATTACTAGATGGTAGAATGGTGGCAAGGTAGCTAATGGTCAACAGGATGATGTTGACTACCTTGTTGAAGAAAATGAAGTAGATGACATGTGCTTATCTCCTGAATATTCTTACTCCATGTTGCATCGCAAATGCATCCCATGTGCATTCATCCTCTTCATACACGTTTGTGCATCATACAGGACCGGTAGAGGAGCCTCAGAACCCGCAGCAGCAGCAGGAGCCAAGTCCGGAGGAGACCCTGGTCGAGAGGACTGAAGGAGTAGACGTCAAAGACTTGCCTGAGTGCCTAGATCACCGACCTTCCGATTTCGAGAGAGGCAAGCCCCGGAGCATCTAACTCCCTGTGGTTTGCAAGTCTTTACAAATTAATCTATTATGGTTGTTGCATTAAGTTGATAGGAGTTGATTGCTACCGTTGATGCATTACTTACTTATCCTTGTCCACCGCAATTATTATCTTGATATCCCTGTTAGGTCTAGGCTCGATATACGCTTAGCCCTGCTTAGACCAGTAAAAGTCGGGTGATTTCCTGTCCCCCGCATATAGGTGGATACTGCTCATGACTAGCCTGGTGCTATCATGGAAATAACCATGTGATAATTAATTTGAGATCGGGCGGGATGTAAGAGCAGCAGGACATGTGTTCTATGAGCTAGTAGTCTCCCGTCTATGTCGCATAGGACCTGTTTCGGGAAGTGTCCCTTCAGTCAAATTGAACGTGTCAATCACTTAGCGGAGTAGGTGTGGGTACCTCCCGTGAAGCCGAGTAAGGTTATTCGAGCCGTTGATGGAGATGTTGACGCCTAACACCCAGGGCCTCAAATGTACCGTGGGAAACTATTCTGAGCAACCTGGCATGGTCCGTGGACAGGCAGGGCCTGATTGACCTGGCATGACCGTGGGCAGCTATAGCTTGAGCGACCTGGCACTGAGATAACCCCTGGTGTAGAAGGGCCCATGGCCGTCCCACGCATTGTGTTGTCGAATTTCCTGAGTGGTAGCTTACGACTGCCATGGCCGGATGTGTCGGGCGAGTGTGCGACATTTTATCCCCAGCTGGGTAGGAATCGATTATAATTGCCATCGCTCCTGGACAGTGAGTAATTGACTTTAGATCACTACCCATAGAACTTATGGAACTAAAGATGGTTATGATGTTGAATCTGAAAGCCTGTTGATGAAATAGTCACTCTTGCGTGAGTAAGTAGTCAAGTGCTTGCTATTGCTCAGGTGCAAACCTAGTATGGTAGGATTAATTATAAAAGTGACTGCCAATACTCAAATTTGTGACTTACTTACAAAGAGCTTTCATGCAAATGGTATGTGTAGCCAACCCCACATATAGCCTACATGATCCTTGGAGTCTCATTATTTCTGGTTTATGACGGGTAAGTCTAGCTGAGTACCTTCTTGTACTCAGGGTTTTATCCCATGTTGTTGCAGATGGACAGTGCTTCTATGGCTACTATGAGAACTGCCTGTACCCTGTTACGGGTGATGATTAGACCATGGGCGTGGTGCACTCTTGTCCTTATTTGATGCTTTTGTTGGACGGATCGGGTTGATGGCACAGTATTATGAACCTTTTAAACTTGTGTTTTAAAACTATGTTGCTTCCACTACTATTTCAAACTATGGTTTGTAATATTGTTTCGAACTCCGATGTATTTGAACTATGTGCGAACTGAATGTATCTTGTTGACATGTATGCTAAATTATTACGATCTTGGCTGATGTTGAAATGTTTGAAATCCTTCGAGATTTCCGGACTACCGGGTTTGTACGAGCTTAAGTACCTGATAATCTTTGTGAGAGGAGAGATTTCGGTGCTTAATCTGGTATAAATTGGTCGGTTCTGTCACAGAGGAGGGCCCTGAGGGCTGGGTGAGTATTCGTCGCTTACCCAACCCGTGTTTATTTGTGTGTGGGTCTTTCTTCATGATATGTATCTTTCTTCTTTTGTCTCACCAGGAAGCGCTCTGCAGAGGTCCTACCCATCCGCCCATGGAAGGCACTGAAAGTGGGAGCGACCTCCTGTGCCGGCGCAGTGGTGACACTGTCTGAGACGTCACCACTATCGGGGTCCGACGGGCTGGTCGTCACTCCCGAAGTCGTCAGGCTCCCACAGGGGGCCTCAGTCTCTGGTGGGGCGTCGGAGGAGGTCCCTACTTTTGGGGCGTCGAGGGATGAGGGAGCCCCGGAAGCCTCGACCGTCAAAACCGAGGCCGCCGAGACTGTTGAGGCAGAGCCGTTCTGGGCCGTTACGCCTTGGCTGGGGCTGGCGTCCTGCCTCAAGGGTCATGCTTGCCGGAGGAAATCCATACCATCTCTTCTGAAGAGACTTCCCCAAAAGGTGGGAAGACAGAGGTGGAGGGCGAGGTTACCTGCGTGCCATCGAGGCTGCCGGCGCCCGAGGTCGGAGGAGGGGGCGAAAGCTCGGCCCTTGCCTGCTTAGGGGGCTGTCTCCCACTTGGGGCGGTCCTCGAGTGGAGTGGAGGGATCTAGCTCATCCCGAGGCCGAGCCGGTGTTCGTCCTCGACGATGCCCCCGAGGTTGGAAACTGGAACGTCCTCGGGCAGCTCGGCTCGCTCCTCACGCGGTCGTTGAAGGCGTTCTTGATGTTGGTGGAAAGGGACCTCCCTCAGGCCATCCAGGTGAGGACTCTTGTTTGGGCGATCTTCTTCTTCCCATTCTTTTGTGAAGGGGGTTAACATTCAGTTGATTATTCGCCTTAGGAGCTTATGGAGACCTCCCGGGCTAAGTCGGATTTCCTCCGTCAGGAGAGCCGCGTCTGGGAGCAGCTTCAGTCGTCGAGCGCTGAGCTCGCTCGCACCCAAAAGCAGCTTGCTGAGAAGAGAACCGAGGTGGGCGGGCTGAGCATCCGCTGCTCAGACTTGAACGCCGCAGTTGCCGAGGCCCTAGAGCACGCCGCCCAGAAGGCGGAGAAGGCTAAGGACCTGACGTTGCGGCTGGAGGAGTCCGAGAAGGCGGCCGAGGCCCTTCGCGCTCAGGCTACAGAGGAGGTGTCCAAGGCGCAGACCCTGAGCGCGGACCTGGAGCAGGCTCAGAGATCGGCTGAGGCCTCGGCCACTGATGCCTAGAAGTGGGAGGGGGTGGCAAAAGTTGACCTTTTGTTCCGTAGGCCTTGTGGTTTCCTCATCGCATTTTTTGATCTTCTGACGAGTTGTGTCGATCTTTTGCAGAGCTGAGGGGGAAGCTAGCTAAGGCGGAGGAGGCCTCGGCCGCCCTGCAGTCGGTCTATCAGGCCGAGGCCCGGGATCACCAGGCCTGCTAGATGCTGCCGTGGAGGCCTGCGCGACCCTCGAGACCGTAGATGGCCAGTCGGGGAGCTCCCTGACCAGCCGTCTGGCTGCCCTGAGTGGCCAGGTGAATGACCAGGTGTGCGGTGCCCTTCATCTTGGGGTGAAGCGGGCCTTCGCCGTGATCTCCAGCCACTACGACGACCTCAACTTCGGCGCTGCCAGCAAGGGCTATATCTCGTCGGACGATGAAGACGAAGCCGAGCGGGAGATTGCGGAGTTCGCCAAGGCCGTCGAGGCCTCTGGGGAAGCCCTGGCTCGGTTCTTTGAAGAGGACGTGGGGCTTCCCCTGGCTACTGTTTCCTCGGCTCCTGAAGACCCCCCAATGACTATCCCTGCGGACGAGCCTCAAGAGGGGAACAAAGAGAGTTAGTTTGGGCCACCGAGCCCTCGTGTGTTGATGGTGCCCTCCGTGGGTGGAAACTTTTTGTAAGATCAACATGTTTGTGGCCTTCGAGGCCTTAGTGTAAAAGCGTTTTTGTACTTCATTTCCTGTTGCCCGTCTGTTGCTCTTTTTGCATGTGGAGGGATCTCGACGGAAACCCTTAGGTTACTTAGGCTGCCTTTCGAGATGAGATAACGACAAGGGAGTCTTCCTGCCCGGAGGCGAAGGTAGTCCTCATGACTTGGTCATTTGACTCTCAAGGTGTCCTTCGTGGCCCTTTAGATTTCGCACGCTAGTTCCTTCCTATGCGCAAAAGGAAAAGAGGCAAGACTAGGAAGATTTTGAAACTTCGAGCAAAAACGTAAGTCTCGGGGACATCGGGTTGGGGAGCCCCCTCTCCTTGTAACCCCCGAGGGAGGTTTGGCCACTGCCGAGGCAGAGCCGAGCCTCACTTTTTAGATTGATGAAAGGGTTCCCCGAGCCTTCGCGTTCAGGCCTCTGAGGTAAGCCCAGAACGGATATGACAAAACAGACAAGCTAGAGGTGCCTATTTATTGCATACTTCGGGAAAACAAAAGTATAACGCCTATAAATTCAAGGAAAAAGTGATGTAGCCGCTTCTCCCACAGGGGAGTGAGCTTGTGGCGCTCTCGGTTGTCCTGCTTCAGACGCAGCACCTTATCGCCGACGTTGAAGCCTTAGCCTCGGATGTGTCGGGCGTGAAATCATCGGAGGTCTTGTTGGTACTCAGTCGAAGCAGAAGCGCTATGTCCCGGGCCTCGTCGAGTCGGTCCAAGGTGGCCGAGGCTTCCTGCGCACTTTTCTGGTCACGGAGAAGGACGCCACTCCTCCTTGCTTGGAGTCTCCCCCAAGCTGGCTTCTTGCTTGGTGAAAGATCTTCTTCATCTCAGTCGGAGCTCTTGTTCTCATTTTATTAAAAGGGAAACTATCTAATGTTGTGAAAAGGGAAACTATCCTATTTTGATATTTTATTGTTCTAACTAAGTTAACATATACCTATGCATAAAACTAATGATAACTGATTTTTTTAGCTTCATGCATGACATATGTTATTTATTCGAAGAAGGGAAATTTGAAGGGAAATTAAAAGTAAAACCATACCTTAGGTCCATGGAGTTTCATCCTTATCGGGTGGATCTTCTTCCTTGGGCACTTCTTCTCTTAGTACTCCATCTGGTTCTTCTTCTTTTGGCACCTCTCCTTTGTTATGTGAATTACACAACTCAGGAGGAGGTGGTTCTTTCTTTCTGCTCCACCCTGTTCTTGGGCGTCTCTACTTGGTACGAACGGGTTTTGCTTCCTGCTTTTTAGCGGCATATGCGGGGCCTCGGAAGAAGGAGAATATTTCCTTCCTCCCTCCTAATGTCATTTGAATTTTACCACTTCCCACATATATGCAAGCATTAACAGTATTCAAGAAGGGTCTACCTAAGATTAGAGGCACATCTTTCCTATTTCCCATATCTAGTATTATGAAATCAGCAGGAACATAGGAGCCTCTAATATGAACAGGTAAATCATTAACTATTCCTTCTACATAGCAAGTGGATTGATCAGCTAGCACAACATAGGCAGATGTGGATGACATGGGTGGAAAGAATGAGTTTTCATAGAAATCTTTAGATAGAATGTTCACACTCGATCCTAAATCACACTTGGCATTTTTAAAGACTTCACCAAAGATTGAGCATCTAATTATGGGACTACCAGGATCACCCTTTTTAACAGTCATGGTTTGATCTTCATAATAGTTAAAATATTTTATTTCAACCATATTTGCAGTTTCCATGTCAGGTTTAGCAGAAATTTTGCCAGATTCAAAAGATGGTATGATAGCAGCAAGTTGAGCTAACTGGGTTTCTAGCATCTTATTAAAGCTTAATTGATTTTTCAGAGCAGATGAGAAATCTTCCAATTTAGCATTTATATTCTCAAGGGCTTTATCATTCGATATTAATTTCTTATTCAAAAATTCAGTAGTTCTACCTTGTGAGTAAACTAAATTCTTTAAGAACGAGAAATCATCAGAATTATGAAAATTAGAGCCGGGGAATGAATTGTTACCTTAAGAATTGGAGTGTTGATTCCATCCTTGATTCTGTTGACGAAAACCATTACTGTTGTTGATGAAGTTCAAATCTTCATGTAGCTCGGGGCAGGCTCCCAGAATGCCCGGTTTCTCCACAGACTTCACAAGTCATGTAGGATTCCAGAGATTGGACACTCTCTTGTTGGTTCATCTTCTCACAGCTGTCCAGCTTCTTTGCCAGCAGGTCCATCTTGGCCACGATCATGTCGGCTTCCTTAAGGGAATGCATACCTCGCTTACGGGGCTGTAGTCTTTCGTCACTCCATCCTTGGTTTGACACCATCTTCTCTATGAGAGCCTTAGCATCTGCAACATTTAGAGAAAAGAATGCACCGCCGGAGGCGGCATCCAAATGGCTTCTAGAGAGAGAGGTTAGGCCATGGTAGAAGTTCTAGATCAATAGCCAGTCCTCCATACCGTGGTGTGGACAAGCAGCGACATACTCTTGCAACCTCTCCCAAGCCTCGAGAATAGATTCCTCGGCTTGTTGCGTAAAGCTAGAGATTTTGTTGCGCAGAGCATTCGTCTTGCCCATAGGAAAGAATTTGGCGAGAAAAGCATTGAAACACTTGTCCCATGTGTCTACAACGTTGCGATTGGTATAGAACCATTGCTTCGCTTTTCCTAGCAAAGAGAAAGGAAAGAGACGAAGGCGGATGGCTTCTTGGGTTATCCCCTTAATGGTGAAGGTGCCGCAAATCTCCAAGAATTGTTGGAGGTGAGCATTGGCATCCTCATGGGCTTTGCCACAGAACGGGCTAGCTTGGACCATCGTGATCAGAGCCGGTTTCAACTCAAAATTGAGGTTGGCATCGATCACGTCTGGTCCTATCGCTACATTAGCGGTAGAAGGAGCAAAAAACTCACGAATGGCTTTGTTGGCCATCGTGAAGATAGAACGAGATAAGAAAGAAAGAAGTTGAAGAAGATGAAGGAAAACGAAAAGAAGAACTAAGGAAAGAAAGAATGGGGTAAGATGGGATTCGCTAAGCGGAAGCTTAAGCGAAGATAAATTCGACACGGACTCAACCGATACACCAATTGCCTTCCCTGGCAACGGCGCCAGAAATGCTTGTTTGTAGTTCTTAGCTTCACTAAAGATAGTGCTAGGCAACTATCCCTGGCAACGGCCCAGAGATGCTTGTTGGCCCTCGCTAACGTTGTTACTAGGATTAGACTATGGAGTCTATCCCTAGCAACGGCGTCAGAAATGCTTGAAGCAAGACCGGTCACTATACCTAAAGGAGTTGAGCTAAAGCAGCTGTCTACTAATGCCAAACGGGGTTGTCAATCCCGACACTAGTAGGAGCTAACTAGAGAGATTGCAATCTACCAGGAGGAGATTCTGCAAGCGCACAGAACTATCGTAGTAGCACTTCGCCTGGGAGTACCAGGTGTCGATTTATTTGATCCCAAGGGAAGGCTAGGGTGGTGAATGAGTTGAGTCAAGGAGGGGATGAGAGTCAAAGAAATAAGAAAAAGGAAAAGGGGAGAAGGGAAAAGATGAAAGGCTAGAAAGAATATATGGGTGGATAGGTAAGGATGAAGTGGATGGCTAAGGTAAGGTGGATGGATAGGTAGATGGTAAATAATGGTAGCTAAGGATAACTAAACTACTAACTACTGATAACTAATCCTAGATAACTACCAAGCAAGATAACTACGAAGCGAGACAGTTACGAAGCAAGGCAGGCAAAAGACAATAAAGCAACTAAGTTGAGTATAGTTTTATTCCTATCTTGTCAAGTATCGAGGCGTACTAGCCTTTACCACTTACTTAGGTTGAACGCTAGCACAACGAGCCTTACTGTTAAACTGGGCCAACTACGTGGTGGAATTCAAGGCGCACAGGGCTGTCACCACCTGGTTGCTACCACAGCTATCCGGGGGTCCAGCCGTATCTGAAGGTAAGTCTATAACTAAGCACCACGCTTAACTATATTCTAACTATCTCTACCCTAGCTTTGAATAGAGACACCCTTGCGGACGTTAGAGCAAACACTTGACTTAATAAGATAAACACTAAACTAACTAAGCAACTTATTGGCAAAGATCAAACACTAAGCTCACTAGAGATTAACTACTATGGCTAAGTGAATTGAACTGTAGGATAGCTAGGTCACACTCAAGGTACTTGATAAAGTAATACTGAAAGTAATACTGAAAGTAATGCTTAAAGTAATACTGAGATAAAGATAAATGTACCTGAGATACAAGAGAGCAAACCAGACCCGAGACGCTGGGAAATAAACCGACCTCCGATGCCAGTCGCTCGCACCCGCTTCTCTCTTAGCAAGCTCTACGCTAATACTGCCAAGGACTTAGGCTAAGCTGTGCTAAATTAAGAGCCACGCTGTAGCGAGGGCACTAGAGCTATACTCTCTCTACTAGCTAACCTACTTGCCAAAGCTCTCTAAGCTTCTAACCTAACTCTCACTTGCTTCTCTTGCTTTGCTTGGGATGGTACTTGGTGTGTGATGGTACGAATGAAGTAGTGTCGCCAGGGGGGTATTTATAGCCCAAATGAGTGAGGGGGGTTCTTATAGTGGGCAGCCAACCGACCTAGGGTTAGGTCAGGTGGCGGGCGCCACCCCGTACTGGCGGCCGCCAGCTCCCTGGCCGTTGGATGAACCGCCTCTGCTTCAACGGCATCCAGGTGGTTGTCCAAGGTGGTTTGGAGGTCGGTTGCATATCCTAGCAACCGACATTCAGCCTTGATCCACGCCACTTCATCCTGAGCCGTCCGATGCCACTGACCTAGTGACCAAGGGCCAAGATTTGGCCCTGGGGAGGTCACACGGATCGGTGACGTGGCAGGGATGGAACTTGGGCCAACCCAAGTGGCGGGTGCCACTTAGAGGTGGCGGGCGCCACCTAGGGGTGGCGGGCGCCACCCCCCTTAGGCCCATTTGGGCCCTGCTGAGTGGGCTTGGCCTCTGGTGGGTCCATATGTCCAAATTTGGTTCAAATCCTGCATTCAAATAAAATTCTATGAACATGTGGAATTTGGTTAGTTTGAAACCTATTTGACTACATTTCATGCCTTTTTGGTGGACTTTAGGGTCAAATGTTGATGGTAAAACAGGTGTTTAAGGACCGTCAACAGTCGGCGAGACATAGAGTTTTGACGGAACGTGTTGGAACGTCCCCGGGCCGCAGGGAGGGGCCGGGGGCGATCGGCTCCCGGCGGGTCCGTCGAGCGTGTCGGGAGCAACGCCCCGGACGTCCAGAGCGTCTGGGGTAGCGTGGCGTAGCCTCCACCGCGAGGAGCGACGCAGTCGTGAAGAGGACCATGTCGTAGCCGCTGCCTAGAGCGACGAACTCTAGGCTCCCAGAGCGCACCACCGTGCCACGGGAGTTGGGTGATTCAGAATCTTCCATCCGGAACCGAGTGGAGAAAACGATCGACACGCAGAAGAGCCCCTACCTTGCGCGCCAACTGTCGGTGTTTCGAACCGGGGGGGGGTCCTAGCACCGGCGAGTAAATTTGTATCTGCGTGTTCCTAGCTCCGGATGGTGATGCAAGAAGAACATAAGAGGTTTATACTGGTTCGGGCAAAGCATGCCCTACGTCCAGTGTGAGATGCAGAGTTCGTGTTATCTTGCACCGGGGGTGCTCGTAGTAGGGGTGCAAGCAGGTGAGAGAGGGTGCTGACCCAAGTCTTGTGCGGGGGAATGGTTGTGTGTGTGTTTGAGGTTCGTCGTCCCCTCTCATGTCGTGTCCAGAAGGCGTCCCCGGCTTCCCCTTTTATAGCCCCAAGGAGGGCACGACGTTACAAGGAGGTGGTACATGAGTGCTCTTAATCAAAAGGTGAAGGCGAGTTACTGTGGCTCTACAGCGATAGCATGGCTGTTGTCCTTGTCGTCGTGGCTGGGCTCGTCCGACATTATGGCGATGCAGCGTCGAGTCCCTCTGTCCCGTCCTTACGCCTGTCGCCTTGTGCCAAGTCTTCTGGTCAAAGGGTTGGACCTCGCCCGAGGCCCGGCCACGAGGCCTCGGGCGTGGCGGAGAGTAAATTCATCCTCCGAGGCCTGCTATGGAGGGCTCAGGGGATGGGGTCGTGTGGACTAGTAGTCCGCTGTGTCGGGTGTACTCGATGCACGGGAGTTTTGACTCTTGGGGAAAGCCAAGTCCTCCGCGGCGTTGTAGCTCGTCAGACGACCGTACGTCATCATTGCCCCGGAGTGGGTATAGTGTCGAACAGTGCCACCGGGTGTGGCTTTCCACGTCCGGATCTGCCGGTAGCGGAAAAGGGGGATGTGACTCCGGTCCTGTCTTCCCACGCCGCCTGCATGCCCCTGCCTTGTCCTGACAGCAGATGTCAGTGCGTTCCAGGGAGGAGTGTGGTTCTATTTGACAGAACATGGGCGCAGCGGGCGGTGGTACGGTTGTCAGAGTTGAGAGGAGCGAGGAGTTTTCTTCTTGCGGAAGGCTTGGGAGGTGGTGGAGCGCTTGCCCGAGGCCTGACGCGGAGGGCTCGGGCGAGATGGAGATCGAGCGTTCGCCCGAGGCCTAGCGCGGAGGGCTCGGGCGAGACGGAGAACGAGCGTTCGCCCGAGGCCTGACGCGGAGGGCTCGAGCGAGACGGAGAACGAGCATTCGCTCGAGGCCTGGCGCAGAGGGCTCGGGCAAGACGGAGAAGGAGCGTTCGCCCGAGGCCTGACGCGGAGGGCTCGAGCGAGACGGAGAACGAGCGTTCGCCCGAGGCCTGACGCGGAGGGCTCGAGCGAGACGGAGAACGAGCGTTCGCTCGAGGCCTGGCGCGGAGGGCTCGGGCAAGACGGAGAAGGAGCGTTCGCCCGAGGCCTGGCGTGGAGGGCTAGGGCGAATGCCAGGATTTGTTGGGTCGCCGCGGCCTACTTCCGCTTGACCGGTTTTCAGGCTTTTGGCTTGGCGGGCCAAGTAGTGTCGCTTATCTTCTTGGCCCTGGTTATGTTTTTCTGAAGCGAAGGTTTTGGGTACCCCTTTTCTATGTACTCGACACTACATAACTCGTATGTGCATAAAAGATTTAAAGATTTTAATCAATGATCATATTATATACTCTAATAGTAGTAAGGTATATGCCGACTCAGTTCGATTATGTCTACTCCGTACTCCTGGCATGCTATGCCAGTACAACCTCGGGCCGCTTGTCTATTGGTATATAATATTTCATCTCATATTTATAATCTACCTATAATAAAGAGAGAGAAAATTAGATGTCTTTTTTTGTCTAAATTTTTTCTCCTATTGAATATACTATTCTAACTTCTACAATATGAGAGAGATTAGGTCCATCATATCTTTAAAAAAATTATAAACGATGGATAATTTTTCCTCTCTTTAAATATAGATTAGAGACATCAACCATACGATATGTCTAGTCAGCTAATCGCACGTCGTTGTTTTCGACTTCCACGGTCCCACCTCGCTCTTATGTACCCTTTTTATCTTTTTTTCTTTTTCCTGGAATATTTACTTCATGTCCATCTTATCCAACCGCATTGGTCCTTTTGAGTTCAGCCTATTCGTGCCCAACACACTACACCCACCCGCGTCGGCCAGACACGGTGACTTTGCGATGATTCTCGGCCTCTCTCGTGCCACCTCTACCCCGCTCCTCCTCGTGCTGGTCTCAATTTGTGCGGATACATGCGTGTATGCCGGATCTTGAGATGATGAGTGATTGTCAACTTGTATGATGCGCATGTTCTTTGGCTTGTGTTGTGCAGGTGTCGAGCTCGGAGACGGTGATCAAAGGCAAGGTGAAGGTCAAGTAGAGACGTGTCGTGCCGATGGACCCGGAGTAGTGAAGGGCGGACGTGAGGCTTGGACTGACGGACCGGTGGCCTGAGGATCAGTCGTGGTGGCTGACAGCCTGGGACAACGACAAGTGAAGACTTGCGGGTGGACGGGGTGCACGGGCGGCATCCCTCTATGGTGTCGATTTGGTGGTTGAGCCACAGAAAAACCACCGGGTGGACTGTTTTCATGTTTGGGCCTCAAAACCTGGGTGCGGCTGGTTTCCGAGTTTGGGCACAAAACTCGGGCTGAGGACGGTTTCCAGGTTTGGGCCTCAAAACCTGGATGCTGACGGGTTTCTGAGTTGGGGCCACAAAAGTCAGCCGATGGACGGCTGGTTTTCCGGTTTCGGCCTCAAAACCGAGGGGAGGTCCGTGAAAAGGACGAACGACACGTGGCGGCATTCGGTGAGGTCGCGTCGAGGCGAAGCTACCTGATGTACGGGCGTGGCCGTCGGATCAACATCAACCTCGAGTTGGTCAGGAATACCCCTAGGGTTAGCCTGCTCGCTCATTAGCTGTAAGGGTAGAAGGGGAATAATTGTATTAGGCTATATAAGGAGAGGCCACCCCTCCCTCCAGACGATCTCAGCCATTTGCTACTTTCACTTAGGGTTTCCTGCTCTCTCATATCTCTGTTGTAGCTACTGACATCCGCAGAGACGGCTAATCATACCTCTGTGTATTTGGATTTTGCGGAAACGGGACCGGATTCTTGTTGTCTCCTCGTGGGGACGATTTTCGGCTGGAAATCGTGGTGGTGATTCGTGTTCTTGAGTTGTTCTTCACGTTCATCTTTTCTCCACGTTTTTCCCGTCGATCGATCTCTCTCTACGGTTGTTCGTTTTCGATTCCGTTTGTTACTACTTTTTCTTGATCGTGAGGGCTTCACCTCCATCGAAGGAATCTGTTTTGAACCTCACAGACAAGTAGATCGATTGATTTTCAGTTCGGATCGTGTTCTTCTCCTCTTTCCTCCAAAACTTCCTTGATTCATCGATTTAGAGATGTAACACCCCAGGTGTTTGCCGTTAGTTAAGCCATCAGTTGAGTACAGACTTGGTATATCAAGCAACGATGAAGAACTAAATTCAAGGTTAGTAAGTGATGACAGAAGTGCCAGGATCAATCTCAGAGGCAGAACCTGCGTTTGAATTATTCGGGAAATAATTAATGGAGCCAGTTAATAATGATCGCCAATTTATGAATATTCAAGATTAATGCTAAACAGGGATTTTTCATGTGACCCACCTCTATTCCTGTCTATAGTAACTCATGAAAAAGTTTCGTGAAGTTTGGAATCAAAAAGTCACATGAAATGACGAGTCGCAGCTTTGACAGTGC
Source organism: Coix lacryma-jobi var. lacryma-jobi (assembly GCA_009763385.1). Taxonomy (NCBI): domain Eukaryota; kingdom Viridiplantae; phylum Streptophyta; class Magnoliopsida; order Poales; family Poaceae; genus Coix; species Coix lacryma-jobi. The sequence goes on from CM019825.1 coordinate 110,986,921, forward strand.
TGACTGATTAACGGAAGAAAATCATTCGGGTTCAACCAAGTGTTGCAGTAATGCCCAATCAGCTATATATGAACTCACGGTCAAAAGTTATGAAAGTTTCGAGTTGAGCAGATGGCCAGAAAATGTTCCGACCGGCGAGAAAACCTAAGTCGGATTCTACCGGGTGATTACTTTGACCGGCGTTGAACGGTATTTTCGGGTATTCACATGTCGGCGCGCCTTAAATGAAAGTTGTAGTACAGTTCGAGAGGTACAAATTTTGTTATATGGCCGAGACCTGGATCGGTGCCGAAAATGGTGAAAACGAGCTCGCAAGATAGAGTACAACGCAGTTTTCAGGTTCAGGAAATGGCTAAGTCTGTGCTGCGAAATTTGGAATTTCGGTCGCCGCGAAGCTGCGGTCGACGATCGTTACGGGGCAAACCGTTGGGAATCTGACCAAGCGCCTTTAACGAAAGTCGGAGTACTCGTCGAGACGGCGACAACAAAATTAGTTTCGTCGAAATCGGAGTCCGTTTGAGCAGTGTTTGCAATTTTGGAATTTGACCAAAAGTTTCCGCAAACATGCCATTTTAGGAAAGAAATTTCTCCGTAAAATTGGCGTGGCCGACCACGGGCCTGACCAGCCGGCCGCGTGGCCTCCCTCTTCTGCGCCCCTGCCCGTGAAAAAAAGTGGAGACCGAGCCCCTCTTCTTCCCGGCCTCCCCATTCTATCGGTCTCTCCTTTCTCTCGTTCTCCCCGTTCACCACCAGAACGGTGACCATGGCTGCAGACCTCGGCTTCCATCCATGGCCGCTGCTCCTCTTCTCTGCGCCTCCTCCTTTTTTCCTTGGACGAGCAGCAAACTAGGGCTTCTCACCTCCTCCTTTCTTTCCCTGCCTGTGCGCCTCCCTGCGCGCTCGCCAGAACCGCGCGGCTCCGCGCGCGCCTCCGTGGCCGCGTGTTCCAGCGCCGCCAGCAGAGCACAGGCAGACAGCAGTAGCAGCGCTTGCAAGCAGCCCTGGTGGAGGCAGCCGGCAGCAACGCCAGCCCCTGGCCCAAACCCAGTCTCCAGCCCGGTTCCCCTCCTCCCATGCCGACATGCCGAGCTTTCTCCCGTAAAACAACGGTGAAAGGGTAAACTTGTGAAGCTGAAACTCTTGGTAGGTGTCTTTATGTAAAGTTGTATGACTCATTAGATTTGCTCCTTAATTGATTTGTGCAGATCCGAGGGCCCCCAGTGCAAAATGTGTTTATTATCCACGTTTTTGTTTAATTGACAAATCTGATCAGAACTTGTAAATTGCATAATAAATAGTGTGTTTGTCGAAAAATTGCGAGTGTTGACTTTTTGGAATCCTTGTGAAAATCTCTGTCTAGTGAATGCATAATGTGATGTGTGTTAGTGCAAAGTTTCTGCTGTGATGATTGATTTGTGTTAAATAGGCCTAAATAGGGAGATAATGATATCTGTTGTTATGTTGCTTGAAATGATGTGAAATTTTTATGGTAGGTTTGTCATGTGACGTGTGTCCTATGATAAAAATTTCAGAATATTTGGTGCATGTATGAATTAGTTATGCATTTATCTTGCTTTCAGCTCATTAAATGAATTATGGTAAATGTTTGCATATAAAAATAGAAAGGATGGTTCCACTGCCTTTCTATTGTGTTGTTGTAGCTTAGATAATTTTATTATGGTCAGTTGTTATGCAAAGCATAGAGTTTTAGATTTATCTTCTCTCTATAGTGTATTTCAGGATGTTCTGCACAGATTATAGGGCTTAAATAGTTGCCCCTTCTAAATGATGTTTGCTGTGAAATTGTCTATAGCAAAGTTGTAGATAACTTACATATCTAGCTTGTGTTAAAGTTTCATGATTTTTGGTCAAATAGATTATGAGTTATGGCTGTTCTAAATTCAGTTTCAGAAATGGTTGCTCTTTGTTTATGCCCAGATCAGATTCTGTGAATGCAATTGTTTCACCATGTTAACTAGCGAATCATGCTGAAATGTTTAAAGATGATTTGTAGGAAATTTCATAAGCTTTCCAAAATGTCTTGTTGTGTGTCATTTAGAGTTGTGTATTTCTAGTTGTGATTTAATTACCTAGCTCCTGTGTGTATGTCCAGTTTTGCTGAAATGTGGCTGCATGTGTAGTTCTTGTTGTGGTGATTAATTTGTAATGTAAATGTTGTTTTCTGTAGATGTGGTCTATACAAAAGTTGTATATAACATCTTAATATAGCTTGTCACCAAATTGCATGGCCATAGGCTTAATAGTTTAAGAGATATGGCTGTTGCAAGATTGCTGTCATGTTTTGCCAACATTCTGTCCAGATCTGAATGTTTGGATTGTTTCACCTAGTTAAATTGTGATTCATGCTTAGGTGCTTATAAATGAGTTGTAGTGCTTTTCATAATATTTCTAAATTATCTTAGCTCATGTCGATTGGAGTTATATAACTTGAGTTATGACTGTTTTAGTGCAGATGGCTAAATCTGTCCAAGTCTGGACAGAGATGCCTATTTATGTTAATTGGACCTTATTAACTTGTGAATCATCTTAAGATGATTATAGATGATTTGTAGAAAACTTAATAACCTTTCTAAAAAGTCTAGGGGCAAGTTCTCAGGTATTATAGATCTTTAGTTATGATTGTCTTAAGTTACTGTTGTGATGTGTGGCTAGTTCTACCCAAGTGTGGACAGAGCTGCACTAATCATATTGTTTGACCTTGTTAATGATTGATTCACCTTGAGATAACAATAAGAAAGATTTATATAATATTGTAAGCTTTCTATAATGTCTAATTGCATGCTCATGTGATGTTGGTATCTTGAGTTATGCTTCTCTGAAGCTCTGTCTGTCCTGCTGTCCAACAGCTGGACAGAGCTGCATTGTTATCTGTTTTTGAATTAGATAACCTCTGATTTTGCTCTTGTGTTGAATAGCAAAGTTGTAGGTACTCTTTTTAGCGTTCCAGAAAGTCTTAGTTTACCTTATTTGGATGTCTATAGCTCGAGTTATGTTTAAATTAGTGAACCACTGTCCTGCTGTCCAGAGTTTGAAGTGTGACTTGTGTGTGCAACTTGATTGCTTGTTAGGTCTAACTTTAATGAGTTAATTAGTAAGCTAAATAACCCTTAAATGTGTGTAATCTGCTGGTTGTTTGTTGGTCGGCTTACTTAGGCTATGGTTGTTAGTGTCTTGCACTAGCGTAAGTTAATTAACTTAGGTAGTATGTCGATAGACCTTATCATAGTTGTCTTATATGTCTTATGTTGCATCGTGAGTGTTTACCCTGCATTCATATGCTTGCACTATGCATCCCATCTAGGTACGATAGATGCATCGTGAAAGAGGTGACGGTGAGGCTCAACCCGAAGATGGTGTTGGGTGGCCATCCCGAAGAAGGTGTGGCGAACCCCGCAAGTTCCTGGAGCAGCGATGATCCCGAAGCGGTGCCATCTAACACTAGCTTAAGTGTTGTTTCCCAGGCAAGCCTCGTAGCATTTTAAGTCTCCTACCCTTCTTTTATAAATGCAATCGAGTCAATATAATGATTGTTGCATTAAGTTATAGGAGTTGAATGATACCGTTGATAAATGCATTACTTACTTATCCTTGTCCACCAGCAATTATTATCTTGATATCCCTGTTAGGTCTAGGCTCGATTATATGCTTAGCCCTGCTTAGACCGGTAGAAGTCGGGTGATTTCCTGTCTCCCGCATATAGGTGGATACTGATCATGACTAGCCTGGTGCTATCATGGAAATAACCATGTGATAATTAATCTGAGACCGGGCGGGATGTAGGAGCAGCAGGACATGGGTTCTGTGTGCTAGTAGTCTCCCGTCTGTGTCGATTAGGACCCGACGAAGGCACACCTCAGTCATTTTGAACACGTCAATCACTTAACGGAGCAGGTGCGGGTACCTCCCGTGAAGCCGAGTAAGGGTTTTCGAGCCGGTGACGGAGATGTTGACGCCTAACACCCAGGGCCTTATATGTACCGTGGGCAACTATTCTGATCGACCTGGCATGGTCCGAGGGCAGGCAGGGCCTGATCGACCTGGCATGACCGTGGGCAGTTAATAGCTTGAGCGACCTGGCATTGAGATAACCCCCGGTGTAGAAGGGCCCATGGCCGTCCCGCGATTTGGGTTCTCGAACCTCCTGAAGTGGTCGCCAACGGCCACCTGGCAGGGTGTGTCGGGCGAGTGTGCGACATTTTTATCCCCAGCTGGTAGGAATCGATTATAATCGCCATCGCTCCTGGTTAGTGAGTAACTTGACTGGGCATGTGTTACCGTAGTAACTTATGGAACTAAATATGGTTATGATACTGAATCTGAAAGGCTATTGATGAAATAGTCACTCTTGCTTGATTAATTAGCCAAGTGATTGCTCTAGATCAGGTGCAAATCTAGTTAATCAGGTAAATTACATAAAATTGACTGCTAATACTCTAATGAGGATTATTTAATAATGAAAATGCTTTTATGCAAAAAGGTAAGTATGGCCAACCCCAGATATAGCCTTGCATACTCCTTGGTGTCGTTTATTTCTGGTTTTTGACGGGTAAGTCTAGCTGAGTACATTCGAGTACTCAGGGTTTATCCCACCTTGTTGCAGGTGAAGGTGAGGCCTGCCAAAAGGTGATGGCCAGTGTCGGTGGGCTCGGCAGTTCCATACTTCTTCTCTTATGCTGTTGTTGGAGGATGTCACTCAAGCTAGCAAAGTATTTCAACTTATGTTATGGTATTTATTTCAAAGCTATGTTGTTCTTCTAAATTAAGTGGAACTCAACTTGTATCATTATTTGGGAACTCTATTGTAATATTATTTCCGCTGCAAAGCTCTGTGGACATGATTTGTATTTGCTTGACCATGCGATCTTGGCTGAATGTTGAAATGTTTGAAATCCTTCGAGATTTCCGGACTACCGGGTTTATATGGGCTCAAGTGTGCTAATTCAGCTGCTTCGGCGGAGGTTTTTCGCACTTGTGCTCTTATAAATTGGACGATTCTGTTACAGCTGGCATCGGAGCAAGGTTAAGCATAATACTGTCATGTGCATGGTTTTAAAACAAAGTTTTGGTTTTGCAAAGCCTATTTTATCTAAAAAGCTTTAGCTAGTAGGCAAGTTTGTCAAAACCTAATTTGTAAACTATGTGCTAGCGACAACCTCCAGGTATGCCCAACTAGGACTTTTAGGTGGCTATTTAAGTACTAACTTGGGGGTCGGGCATCATGTTTAATTTTTGTTGTTTTCTGTCGTCCATACGGCAAGGGTGAAATTGTATGGGTGCTATTCTTCGGAATAGTAATGTATGGATCAATTGCCTCTACGCCAAGGTAAGTGTGAGTTGTGAGAGCATGACCAAACAACCGTTGGTCTAGGGAAGAACTAGTTTGGTACTGGAACCTGTACTCGTAAGCACACGAATGCGGGTGAAGGTATTTAATTGTGGGAGTAATACATTTATGATGGGTGCATATACTACTTACGTGTATACTGGGTGTGCCCCTAAGTTAGTATTAGATTTACTTTCAGCAATGCATGATATTCATACTGTGGGCTGGGCTGAAATGAGATTTTCTGCAGGTACGCTAACCTCGAATGCGTAAGCATAGTTGACGACTAGTTATATCGAGAGTGCGTGTTATGCCACCGACCTAGAACGTGCTTGCTACCTCAGGTTGGCAATTTGTGAGGACGTATAGGACGAGCATACATCTTGTTGTGCATTGCTCATGAACATGCTTCTCTCACCTTTGTTCTAATAATAAGCAACTTGTTGTCAAGTGTGACTAATGTAACCATGAAACTTGATGGTTGTTTACGTATCAAAATGCTTCCCCACCCTTGTTCCTGTAATGGTAAAGTTGTTGTGAACTAGCGCTTCTATGTGATGTGCTAAAATTGCTTGTAAAAGTTAGGAATAAATCTTCTGTCTGGTGTTATATGTTGCCTGGATTAGATGTAATATGGTCTTGTTCATAATGTTGGTAGTGAGCAAGGTTTTATATGAGTGTTTCCATGTCATCTAGATAAGTGATTGCTTGTTTAGACTAGAAGTAAATGCATGTATGATGTTGTTTAGATAACCCTGCTAGCTCATCATGATTGTGTGTTGTCTTTCTCATCATGATGGTGTGTTGTCTTGATCTGCTTCCTGTATGTTAGAAGAGTGGTTAGACAACAAGCTTCTAACTGTTAAAATTTTCCCCTATGTTGAAATGCCTTGTAGTAACTAAATGGCTTGTGTGTATCCTGCTTGTGTGGCAAAGCTATGCTAAGTTTGTAGTTCCATGTTTTGAGTTAGGAAACTCCCTTTTGGGTGAAACCAATCGGGTTAGTTTTGTTTTGAAATGCTCCACCTAAAGAAACCATAGAACTTGTTGTTTGAGACTGTTAGTATACAGTTTTCTTTGGGTATGCTAAGTGCTTCCTAAAACATGTAATTCTAGTTTTGTTAGCTTTAACATGCTTCAACAAGGAAATGTACTAAAACATGTTGTTTAGTTGCTTTTCATGCTATAATAACGAAATTATGTATCAGGCTTATTTTCTTGCAAACATGAGAACTAGAGTTATATGAATTAAAAGTCTATAAAACCAATTTTCATACCTCACTAGTATCATGTTGCTGCAAGGAAAATGTGAAATTTGTTGCTTGGCAACCTTAAATAACATAAACTTGTTTAAGTTGTTGTAGGCATGTTGGTTGCTAAGAATTGTGTAGGCTGTTTTACTTGCTCAAACATGCTGAAATGCTAGTAATAGCCTACTAAATGCATTAGAGAGCTGCCATAATCTTCCTAGAATTCTCTAGGAGTAGATTGAAACAGCTCTATGTCTCACCTTGTTAAAGTAGGTAAATTAATAAGTGCATGTAAGAAAAATTAATTTTGCTTAATCATAAACTGTCTAACATGTTTAAGATGTATACAAACTGTTTTTCATACATGGTTATGCCTAGAATTATGTTTTTATGTGCACCATGCCTTGTAATTTCTCTCTAATCTAGCCTTAATTTATATTAGCTTATATGCTTGTTAGAATTAAATGCTTGCAACTAAATTAAGTGGCTGCAATTTAGCTTTTCTAACATATTTAGAATATCTTAAACTGTTGATTATGCTTGATTATACCCAAAAATCAAATTGTTGCATGCTTCTTGTTAGTTGTTGTTCCCTAGTGTCTGTTTATTCCTTCTTGGAATATAGACTATGCATGAGCTTGTTGCTTGCCTGATAGCTTCATATGCTGGATAAGTGTGGTAACTTAAGGTTGTGACTGTTATAGTTAACATACAAGTGTGCCCTAGTTGCTTGGTATATTTGCTTCCAGATAAAGAGTTATGCTCCAATCTAGTAAGCAAAAAATAAAATAATGACAACATATGTTCACCATGTTTTGCATGTCTACGTTTGCTTGCGTGCTATAGATAGATGCTTGTCTTGTTTGAGCGTAGTGGTTAGTGTTGGTCGCTTTAGCTGAATGATTGTGTGTTCCAAATGTTTGTTAAGGCTGTGTGTAGATGTGCTGTTATCTAAGTGATGCCTTGGTTAGTCAACCTTTGTCCTCGGTGAGTGCATGAGTGGTTGGTCAGCCTTCGGTTAGAGGTGTTGCCCGAGCCCTCCTGACCTTCCGAGATGCCTTCAGTTGAACCCTTGTTGCTTAAAGGCTTGTGTTTGTGTGTCTAGTTTTGATGGTTTAGGATGCTTGTGCCAAAAACCTGTACCTAGGCCTGTCCATGCCCTTTGTTAGACCAGTTGGCCCTAGCTAACCTTCCAAATCCTAGGTTCCCGAACCGTGGTATGTCTATGCTTGTTGTGTAGCCATGCCTCTAACCCAACCTGTTGACCCAATTTTGGCCTTAAGTGTTGCCAAAGCCATAGATGTTTGGTACCCTTTTGTTGTAATAGCTTTTGTTTGTTTGACCAGGCAAGTTTAATTCCTGTTAACCTCAGCCTTTGACCATAGTTGTCTTGCCCAGATGTGGAGACCATGCCCAAACCTATGTATCCCCTAGGTTGCTCTTTTGTTGCTGCTTGGCCAAATCAAGATCATGAAATCTTTCATCTTGTCATGACATTGATGTGCACCAGATGAATTCTTGTTGTCTGGTGCCATGTTCTGTCCTTGAAATCACCTCCTTGCTGATTTCTGAACCTTGTGATCATCCTTGTTTTGCTAGCTTATGCCTTGCATGTGATGCCTATCCATGCAAGATTTATCTGCGTCATGTGGGATTTCGCACTGGTTGTGGATTCGATAATGGTGTCTTGGTTAAGAACTAATGGTGCCGCGACGAAACCGAGAGCCTCCGGTGGGTGCACACACTTGGTTGTGCTGCTCGGCACGCGCTGGTACCGTCGGTTGTAATCAAGATCTATTATAGAACTGCGCCAATGTGTTATCTTTCATGAAGCATTCTCCTTGTTATCTCCTATGTTCCTTCCTTTAGAAAAACCCTTATGTCAGCTCAGATGAGGCAGTATTTCTTTCTGAAAATGGGAAGAAGGATTGACTTTTCAAGAATCGGTCAAGGATGAAAGCAGTAGTAGACTGTGAGAGGTGGCAGACAAAGGACTCTGTTGGATCGACAGCAAAGAGTGAGCATCGTATATGGTCATGGTGGAACAAGTGGCACTGAATTCTTAAAAGTGGACGAGTATCAGCTGAAGGATGAGTAACAGAAATGATGTGTTATTGAACCAGATACCTGAGGTCCAGAAGCTTTATGTCTGAACCTAATACATTATCTGCATGGTGATCTTGTAGTCAACCCAATCTTCTCAGGGGTGTCTGATTCTCGGCTGACTTTGGTGGTGTCCATGTGCATTGATATTCAACAGTGCTTGTAGTAAAAGCTGAAATCTTGGAGCTTTTAGTGTTGAGAGACAATTGATGAGTTTCTGCTAGTGAAAAGCTAATCCCCAGTTCAGAAATGACTCTTTGGTAGCTATGAAGGCTATGTCTCATAGAACAATGTTATGCCAGAAATCTGTAAACCAGCTGATTTTGTTGTAGCACTTGTACATCCAAGTCTCTGACATGTTCCAGCTAACCTTATCTTGGGAAAAATCTCAATGGTAATACAAGACGGTACGCCAACCCAGTAACTCAGTCAGAATTATGCCTCAAGTAAGAACTACCTGGTAATACATTGAGTACTATGGAAAGATTTATTCCAAATTATTTTGGTTGAAGCTAGAAAGGATTTTTAGAATCAGTCCCTTATTTTTGAGCAGTCAAGGTGTCCTACCAAAAATCGAATTTTTGAAGTGTAGATTGATGGCAATTGAAGTGTCAAACGACAGATTTCAGATTATGTTCCTGCAGTGCTGAGTGAATTTAAGAAGATCGCTCTATGAGCCAAGTAGTACATCAAGTCAGCCTCACTGAATTGCAACTACACCATGAAAGAAGAATGATGTTAATCTGCTCAGTAGTATAACGATTCAGAAACTTGGTATTGTTACCTGAGAGGTTGCATCAAATTCAACCTGAGTGACTATCGCTGTTTGGGGCTGAGAATTCTGTAAAGAAGGATCAGTGAAAATGTGGAATTGGTAGAGTCAGCTATCACATTCACCGCTTATCAGATTCAGATAATACAGTGTTATCATCAGAGAAAGAGAATTGCACACATGGAAACTTACGTAGCTTTTCCATCGATTGGTATCTGATTAATCAGACATTCACAGTGATATAAACCGTGGTTGCCGTCAGTCAGTTCCTGACCTTAGCAAGGATGTATTTTTGCTATGGTCCCCATCGGACGAAGATCCAATATTTGAAGTAATATTATTTTGGATTGCTCCCAAAGTAATAATGCAGTTTTGGTTTCCTTTTAACCCGACAGTGATATTGTGAGTGCACCTCAATGTTCAATGGAAATCAGTGAAGAATAATTCTTCCAACAAGAGCTAGTGATTGGAAAATGACATGAAAGATCGAAAAGTTGTTCTGTTTATAATAGTTTCTGTTCTGTCCAGAAGTCAGTACCTTGAGCTGTTAATAGCCTGTGATTAAGGATGGGTGCTACGCTTATCTTCCCTTGAAAAGTCTTTCGTCCGGAATCTCGGGACGAGATTCTTTTAAGGGGGGAGGGCTGTAACACCCCAAGTGTTTGCCGTTAGTTAAGCCATCAGTTGAGTACAGACTTGGTATATCAAGCAACGATGAAGAACTAAATTCAAGGTTAGTAAGTGATGACAGAAGTGCCAGGATCAATCTCAGAGGCAGAACCTACGTTTGAATTATTCGGGAAATAATTAATGGAGCCAGTTAATAATGATCGCTAATTTATGAATATTCAAGATTAATGCTAAACAGGGATTTTTCATGTGACCCACCTCCATTCCTGTCTATAGTAACTCATGAAAAAGTTTCGTGAAGTTTGGAATCAAAAAGTCACATGAAATGACGAGTCGCAGCTTTGACAGTGCTGACTGATTAACGGAAGAAAATCATTCGGGTTCAACCAAGTGTTGCAGTAATGCCCAATCAGCTATATATGAACTCACGGTCAAAAGTTATGAAAGTTTCGAGTTGAGCAGATGGCCAGAAAATGTTCCGACCGGCGAGAAAACCTAAGTCGGATTCTACCGGGTGATTACTTTGACCGGCGTTGAACGGTATTTTCGGGTATTCACATGTCGGCGCGCCTTAAATGAAAGTTGTAGTACAGTTCGAGAGGTACAAATTTTGTTATATGGCCGAGACCTGGATCGGTGCCGAAAATGGTGAAAACGAGCTCGCAAGATAGAGTACAACGCAGTTTTCACGTTCAGGAAATGGCTAAGTCTGTGCTGCGAAATTTGGAATTTCGGTCGCCGCGAAGCTGCCGTCGACGATCGTTACCGGGCAAACCATTGGGAATCTGACCAATCGCCTTTAACGAAAGTCGGAGTACTCGTCGAGACGGCGACAACAAAATTAGTTTCGTCGAAATCGGAATCCGTTTGAGCAGTGTTTGCAATTTTGGAATTTGACCAAAAGTTTCCAGAAACATGCCATTTTAGGAAAGAAATTTCTCCGTAAAATTGGCGTGGCCGACCACGGGCCTGACCAGCCGGCCGCGTGGCCTCCCTCTTTTGCGCCCCTGCCCGTGAAAAAAAGTGGAGACCGAGCCCCTCTTCTTCCCGGCCTCCCCAATCTATCGGTCTCTCCTTTCTCTCGTTCTCCCCGTTCACCACCAGAACGGTGACCATGGCTGCAGACCTCGGCTTCCATCCATGGCCGCTGCTCCTCTTCTCTGCGCCTCCTCCTCTTTTCCTTGGACGAGCAGCAAACTAGCGCTTCTCACCTCCTCCTTTCTTTCCCTGCCTGTGCGCCTCCCTGCGCGCTCGCCAGAACCGCGCGCGCCTCCGTGGCCGCGTGTTCCAGCGCCGCTAGCAGAGCACAGGCAGACAGCAGTAGGAGCGCTTGCAAGCAGCCCTGGTGGAGGCAGCCGGCAGCAACGCCAGCCCCTGGCCCAAACCCAGTCTCCAGCCCGGTTCCCCTCCTCCCATGCCGACATGCCGAGCTTTCTCCCGTAAAACAATGGTGAAAGGGTAAACTTGTGAAGCTGAAACTCTTGGTAGGTGTCTTTATGTAAAGTTGTATGACTCATTAGATTTGCTCCTTAATTGATTTGTGCAGATCCGAGGGCCCCCAGTGCAAAATGTGTTTATTATCCACGTTTTTGTTTAATTGACAAATCTGATCAGAACTTGTAAATTGCATAATAAATAGTGTGTTTGTCGAAAAATTGCGAGTGTTGACTTTTTGGAATCCTTGTGAAAATCTCTGTCTAGTGAATGCATAATGTGATGTGTGTTAGTGCAAAGTTTCTGCTGTGATGATTGATTTGTGTTAAATAGGCCTAAATAGGGAGAAAATGATATCTGTTGTTATGTTGCTTGAAATGATGTGAAATTTTTATGGTAGGTTTGTCATGTGACGTGTGTCCTATGATAAAAATTTCAGAATATTTGGTGCATGTATGAATTAGTTATGCATTTATCTTGCTTTCAGCTCATTAAATGAATTATGGTAAATGTTTGCATATAAAAATAGAAAGGATGGTTCCACTGCCTTTCTATTGTGTTGTTGTAGCTTAGATAATTTTATTATGGTCAGTTGTTATGCAAAGCATAGAGTTTTAGATTTATCTTCTCTCTATAGTGTATTTCGGGATGTTCTGCACAGATTATAGGGCTTAAATAGTTGCCCCTTCTAAATGATGTTTGCTGTGAAACTTGTCTATAGCAAAGTTGTAGATAACTTACATATCTAGCTTGTGTTAAAGTTTCTTGATTTTCGGTCAAATAGATTATGAGTTATGGCTGTTCTAAGTTCAGTTTCAGAAATGGTTGCTCTTTGTTTATGCCCAGATCAGATTCTGTGAATGCAAATGTTTAAAGATGATTTGTAGGAAATTTCATAAGCTTTCCAAAATGTCTTGTTGTGTGTCATTTAGAGTTGTGTATTTCTAGTTGTGATTTAATTACCTAGCTCCTGTGTGTATGTCCAGTTTTGCTGAAATGTGGCTGCATGTGTAGTTCTTGTTGTGGTGATTAATTTGTAATGTAAATGTTGTTTTCTGTAGATGTGGTCTATACAAAAGTTGTATATAACATCTTAATATAGCTTGTCACCAAATTGCATGGCCATAGGCTTAATAGTTTAAGAGATATGGCTGTTGCAAGATTGCTGTCATGTTTTGCCAACATTCTGTCCAGATCTGAATGTTTGGATTGTTTCACCTAGTTAAATTGTGATTCATGCTTAGGTGCTTATAAATGAGTTGTAGTGCTTTTCATAATATTTCTAAATTATCTTAGCTCATGTCGATTGGAGTTATATAACTTGAGTTATGACTGTTTTAGTGCAGATGGCTAAATCTGTCCAAGTCTGGACAGAGATGCCTATTTATGTTAATTGGACCTTATTAACTTGTGAATCATCTTAAGATGATTATAGATGATTTGTAGAAAACTTAATAACCTTTCTAAAAAGTCTAGGGGCAAGTTCTCAGGTATTATAGATCTTTAGTTATGATTGTCTTAAGTTACTGTTGTGATGTGTGGCTAGTTCTACCCAAGTGTGGACAGAGCTGCACTAATCATATTGTTTGACCTTGTTAATGATTGATTCACCTTGAGATAACAATAAGAAAGATTTATATAATATTGTAAGCTTTCTATAATGTCTAATTGCATGCTCATGTGATGTTGGTATCTTGAGTTATGCTTCTCTGAAGCTCTGTCTGTCCTGCTGTCCAACAGCTGGACAGAGCTGCATTGTTATCTGTTTTTGAATTAGATAACCTCTGATTTTGCTCTTGTGTTGAATAGCAAAGTTGTAGGTACTCTTTTTAGCGTTCCAGAAAGTCTTAGTTTACCTTATTTGGATGTCTATAGCTCGAGTTATGTTTAAATTAGTGAACCACTGTCCTGCTGTCCAGAGTTTGAAGTGTGACTTGTGTGTGCAACTTGATTGCTTGTTAGGTCTAACTTTAATGAGTTAATTAGTAAGCTAAATAACCCTTAAATGTGTGTAATCTGCTGGTTGTTTGTTGGTCGGCTTACTTAGGCTATGGTTGTTAGTGTCTTGCACTAGCGTAAGTTAATTAACTTAGGTAGTATGTCGATAGACCTTATCATAGTTGTCTTATATGTCTTATGTTGCATCGTGAGTGTTTACCCTGCATTCATATGCTTGCACTATGCATCCCATCTAGGTACGATAGATGCATCGTGAAAGAGGTGACGGTGAGGCTCAACCCGAAGATGGTGTTGGGTGGCCATCCCGAAGAAGGTGTGGCGAACCCCGCAAGTTCCTGGAGCAGCGATGATCCCGAAGCGGTGCCATCTAACACTAGCTTAAGTGTTGTTTCCCAGGCAAGCCTCGTAGCATTTTAAGTCTCCTACCCTTCTTTTATAAATGCAATCGAGTCAATATAATGATTGTTGCATTAAGTTATAGGAGTTGAATGATACCGTTGATAAATGCATTACTTACTTATCCTTGTCCACCAGCAATTATTATCTTGATATCCCTGTTAGGTCTAGGCTCGATTATATGCTTAGCCCTGCTTAGACCGGTAGAAGTCGGGTGATTTCCTGTCTCCCGCATATAGGTGGATACTGATCATGACTAGCCTGGTGCTATCATGGAAATAACCATGTGATAATTAATCTGAGACCGGGCGGGATGTAGGAGCAGCAGGACATGGGTTCTGTGTGCTAGTAGTCTCCCGTCTGTGTCGATTAGGACCCGACGAAGGCACACCTCAGTCATTTTGAACACGTCAATCACTTAACGGAGCAGGTGCGGGTACCTCCCGTGAAGCCGAGTAAGGGTTTTCGAGCCGGTGACGGAGATGTTGACGCCTAACACCCAGGGCCTTATATGTACCGTGGGCAACTATTCTGATCGACCTGGCATGGTCCGAGGGCAGGCAGGGCCTGATCGACCTGGCATGACCGTGGGCAGTTAATAGCTTGAGCGACCTGGCATTGAGATAACCCCCGGTGTAGAAGGGCCCATGGCCGTCCCGCGATTTGGGTTCTCGAACCTCCTGAAGTGGTCGCCAACGGCCACCTGGCAGGGTGTGTTGGGCGAGTGTGCGACATTTTTATCCCCAGCTGGTAGGAATCGATTATAATCGCCATCGCTCCTGGTTAGTGAGTAACTTGACTGGGCATGTGTTACCGTAGTAACTTATGGAACTAAATATGGTTATGATACTGAATCTGAAAGGCTATTGATGAAATAGTCACTCTTGCTTGATTAATTAGCCAAGTGATTGCTCTAGATCAGGTGCAAATCTAGTTAATCAGGTAAATTACATAAAATTGACTGCTAATACTCTAATGAGGATTATTTAATAATGAAAATGCTTTTATGCAAAAAGGTAAGTATGGCCAACCCCAGATATAGCCTTGCATACTCCTTGGTGTCGTTTATTTCTGGTTTTTGACGGGTAAGTCTAGTTGAGTACATTCGAGTACTCAGGGTTTATCCCACCTTGTTGCAGGTGAAGGTGAGGCCTGCCAAAAGGTGATGGCCAGTGTCGGTGGGCTCGGCAGTTTCATACTTTTTCTCTTATGCTGTTGTTGGAGGATGTCACTCAAGCTAGCAAAGTATTTCAACTTATGTTATGGTATTTATTTCAAAGCTATGTTGTTCTTCTAAATTAAGTGGAACTCAACTTGTATCATTATTTGCGAACTCTATTGTAATATTATTTCCGCTGCAAAGCTCCGTGGACATGATTTGTATTTGCTTGACCATGCGATCTTGGTTGAATGTTGAAATGTTTGAAATCCTTCGAGATTTCCGTACTACCGGGTTTATATGGGCTCAAGTGTGCTAATTCAGCTGCTTCGGCGGAGGTTTTTCGCACTTGTGCTCTTATAAATTGGACGGTTCTGTTACAAGAGATATGTTCGAGCCATGATCTCCTAGGAGTAGCTCACTATCCTCCTTGTGACTCTCCTGATAGAGTTTGAGACCTAGAGTCTTCGATTTGAAAGAGATCACATTGAATCGGTGGATGAACTGCTCCGTGTCGTGCTGACCGGACTCTGAGATCGGGAGGACGGGACGCTTGCGAGTGAGTCCGGTCGTTGAAGGAGTTCGCTGTTGTTTTTCGTAATCTGACCGGACTCTCACTCGTCAAGTGACCGGACTCGTCTCTACCACTGTTCACCGCTATATGTGCTGACCGGACGCATCAAGTGCTGCGACCGGACGCACTGTGCTAGTGAGTCCGGTCCAACACAGAGAGGTCCTAGAACGCATTTTTGCTGACCGGACACGTCCGATCGTTCCTGATCAGACGCTGGCCCGAGTTCGGTCAGTTGTGTTCTGCACAGTTTCATCCGCAGTTCGTTCGTTCGACTTACGATTTGGTTTCGGGTTTTTGCGTTGGGTTTCTAGAGTTATGTAGTGTCTCGCTGTGCTTCTTGGAAGCATCCACCCTACATCTAGGGTCGTGGACACTAACAAGCTCTAGGTTTGCTCTCAGGGTTGATTCTCGGAACAGAGGCTAAAAGTTTCTGAAAAGAAATCTGAAGCTCCCATTCACCCCCCTCTGGTCGCCTTTGGTAGCATTCTCGGTCCTTCAGTTCGTGGCCTCGTGTCGCCTCCCCACACTAGCATCTGCTTGTATCGCATTGCTGCTCTCTGTGCTGGTCTCCACTTACCACTAGCACCGCTCTCTGCGCCAGACTGTCCGCTCTCTGTGTTGATTTGTTTTTTGGCCTCAATTCAATCTATTTTATCATGCTTTGAATTGATTTGATGAGTTGTGATGATATGAGATGCAGATGCCTAGTATTTATAGTCTTGGATCCTGTTCAAATGTCTTCCAAAAAATGTTCACTTATCACATCGAATATTTGGATATATGCATGGAGTATTGTTTGCACCAGCTTTTGACCTAGATGCGGGAACACGATGATACGATGAAATTCCCAATTAATGAAATCGACTCAGAGTCGGTACCAAATGATTTTGGGGGAATTAACAATTTTTATCACTTTGGTCGATAGTGTACCACGTTGATTATCCCTAGAAGACTCTAATTAAGATCGACGACTCAAGACGCTCGTGCCTAGGGAGGAGATCAGACACGTCGAGCTTCAACAAAGAAGGAAAATGTGGAGTCCAAGTTACCTATAATACAATAGTAGAAGTCTCGTTTTCTTTCCGGTTCTGTAACTAGAATTCGTATTGGCTCAAGTGCAGAACATAAATATCAAACCCCATCTATTCTAAGAGGACATCCAATCAATCAAATACAATCGGCTTCATGCCAACCCCAGGAGTAGAAGCAATGTAGATTCGGCGAGTTCTTCATCGAGTTAGACTGCAACGACTTCATCCGATCTCTAGCTTGTTGCAAGTACCGTCATGACGTATGTTTAGCTTTGTAAGGCTGCAACGGCCTCGTCCGATCTCTTATAATGTTGAAGCATGAGTTAGTTATCGTTGATCATGTATTAAGTAATCTTTTCCTTTACGTATTATCATAGTTATTGAATCTACACAAAACGTCAAAGCTTGCTCTGTCGTGCTTGGTAGATTTATTTATCGATTTTGCTATAATTAATACTGATTAATTATAACATTATCTTCTAGCTAAGTTTGAAGTAGATCGGTCTTAAATCTTTTTGCTTATTCATTTTTAAGCTCTTTCATGTCTATGCTTGTACACGACGATTAAGTTTGATAGATCAACTATTTTACTTCAAACTTACGCCTCACGTGGTATGCGTTCTGAAGGACCAAAAAGGCGACCAGAGGGGGGGGGTGAATGGGAGCTTTAAAATTCTTCTCGAGAATCTGCAGACGCTGTCCCAAATTCAACCCCAAGAGCAAATCCTAGACTTTATAGTGTCCACGACCCTAGATGTCGGGTGGATGCTTCCAAGAAGCACCGCGAGACACTATACTAGTCAAGGAACCCAAAGCAAAAGTCGGAGTGCAAATCGGAAGCACATCGAACAAGCGAACGAAACGACACAAAATAGTACTGACCGAACTCTGAGGTGCATCCGGTCAGAGGGGATCGGACGCGTTCGGTCCAGTAAATACTGTTCAGGAACCTCTCTGTTCACGACCGGACTCTACACCAGGGAGCATCCGGTCAAAATGAACTGAGGGTCCGGTCACCACAACCGAATGAAGAGTAAAAGCTACGAGTCCGGTCAGTTTGCTTCAGATGCATCCGGTCAAGACATGAACTCACTGAGTGGTGACCAGACTCACAAGAAGCGTCCGATCGACTCTGAAGTGAGGGTCCGGTCACCCCGACAGGGCACTGTTCATCCACCGATTCTACTCGATCTCCCTCAAATTGATAGCACTAAGGCTCAAACTTTGTGAGGGGAGTCACAAGGATGTTAGTGAGCTACTCCTAGGAGATCATGGCTCGAACCTAACTCCAAATCGGTGAATCGAGGAAATTCGGGGAAAAGGAGTAAGAACTCAATCCAAATGAAAAACTGCCCGATCTACTTGCTCGTGAGGATTTTGACAAATTCCTTCGATGGAAATGATGCTCTCATGACAAAGAGCAAGCAGAAACAAACGGATCGAAAAACAAGTCACTGTAGAGAGAGATCAAGCCATGGGAGGAAAAAGGAGAAAAGAAGAAATGCGAAGAACACACAAGAATACGAATTCAACTCCAATTTTAGCCGAAAATCGTCCCCACAAGGAGACAAAGGGATTACGACCCCTTTTCCTGAGAATCACAAAATACACAGAGGTATTGTAGCACTCTGCGGATCACAAGCAACTACAGGCTGAGAAACCTAACAGAGAAGTGAGTCTGCGGGAATGAAAATGCTTGGATAGAATGAGAGGAAGAGCTGCCTCTCTATTTATACTCCAAATACATTATTCCCCTTCTACCCCTAGATACAAGAGCGAACAGGCTAACCCTCGGGGTATTCCAGTCCAACTCCGTCAGGTCTTGATCCGACGACCACGCCCGCACATCCAGTAGCTTCGCCTCGACGCGACCTCACAAGATGCCGCCACGTGCCGTCGCCACCCGACAGATCTCCTCGAGACCTCCGCCGCTGGTTTTGAGGTCCAAACCAGCAAACCGTCCTCCCCGAGTTTTGAGGCCCAAACTCGGAAACCCAGCAGTGTCTAGGTTTTGAGGCCCAAACCTGGAAACCGTCCTCAACCCGAGTTTTGAGGCTCAAACTCGGAAACCGGCCATCCAGTGGTTTTTCTGGGGCTCTATCACCAAACCGAAGCCGAAGAGGGATGCACCGCCCTTGCACCCCATCCACCAACACGTGTCCTCAGGTCCACGACCCGAGCCACACCGTGTCCCGCAAGTCTCCGCTCATCGCTGTCTCAGCATGTCAGCCACCGCGGCTGATCCTCCGGCCACCGGTCCATCAGTCCAAGTCTGAGTCCGCCCTTCATCGCCCTTGGTCCATCAGCACGACACTCCAACACTTGACCTTCACCTTGCCTTTGATCACCGTCTCCGAGCTCGACACCTGCACAACACAAGCTGAAGAACATGCGCATCAACTCCGTTGACAATCACTCATCACAAGACCCGGATCACAGCCTGTGCATCCACAATCTCCCCCTTGATGAGTGCATTGTCAACTACCAACCACAAATCATATGAAGTAAGAAGAAAAGAGAAAGAAGATAGATAGAAGAGAGAGCTCATCCAAATGACCAAAAGTGAAGCAACGCCAAGAGAAGGTCAAGTGGAGTGAGCAAAACAACTTGGTCCCCAAAGACATGGGCAACAGCTCGACGCAACCAAGCAAAGCAAAGCTAGCCCTCAAGAAGAGGCAGAGCAGGCTCAACACCACTAGCAAGAAGAACGGAGAAAAGTAGGCCAAAACTGAGTAAAACAACTAGTTCCTAAGAGAAGAGACAAAGGCTCAACACAACTAGCCCCAATCAAAACCAACTAAAAAACTCGACACAAGCAAAGCGAGCAAACTCCCCCTGGACACAACAACAAGTTTTCTCCCCCTTGATTAATGCATCACAACCAGTTATGATTTGTCAAATATTCTCCCCCTTAGATGATAATGCACTTATCAAGAACAAACATGGGAGCTTGAAAGTAACAAAATGAATGCAAAAGCTTCAAAGATATGCTTCTAGAGTGATAAAATGCTCTATTTGCACAAAGTGAACAAGTAAAGAGCTCTAATGCTAGCATAAGCTCATCATGATCATTTAACTTAACTAAATGGGCAAAACAGTTTTAGATATGAAATTTGAGGAAAAAGGTCAAGTTCAACATAGAAATAGCATCTAACATAAATAGACATGTCATCAACTAGAGCTAACAAGGCTACACTGGTGAGTTACCCCAAAGCAAGGGTCAATCAAGAAGCCATTGTACCACTTATTTCAACTTGAATTAAGAAAATTATACAAGAGTTATACATATCAAGTGATTGCGAGGGGTTGAGAGCACCACATGCCTAACTTTTCAACCAAGCAAGCCTAAGTCAAAGACTATCACAAGCTTAAGGCTATGGTTTCGGTCATACAATATGTGACACCCCTGGTGTCAAGCACTGCATTAGGGACATCATTAGCCACTAATGAGCATGAGCATTGCATTGCATCATCATATGTTTAATTAAAGTGTTTAAATTTCTTGTGATTATTAAATTCAAATTAGGGTTTTATAACTTGCTTGTTAATTAGAGTTTTGTGTTGGTAAATAATTTTATAAAATATAGAATAATGAAAGTAACATTTTTCATATTGATGACATGTCCTAATTAAGCATAGATTAATAACTAAAAATAGAAATACTAAAATAATTTTTAGCCGTAATATTGACTTAATTCAGTACAGGCTAGGTAAATGCTTTTCTCAGTTTTGTCCCGTATAAAAGTTGTAGAGAAAATTATTTTAAGCAACTTTTGTTTTTAGACCAAACCCTAGTTCTGAGTTTTTGAAACTGTTTTGAATTAAATAAGTTTGGGAAAAGAAATTCGAAAAGGAAAAGATTTGGAAATTCCCAAAAATCCTAACGCAACCCAACCGGCCCAGCCCACGCCAGGCCGACGCCCCCGCGCTGCGCGCGCCGCGCCGTGCCGCGCCGCACACAACCGACCCGCGGCCGCGCCTTACGCCGGCCGGTCTGCCGCGTGGCCATCGCCGGCCATGCCAGGATCTCCCGCAGCCACTCACCACGCGATCGCATTCCCCGCCTGACGCCACGATCTCCCTCGACCACTTGCACCCTGCCTCGCCTACCGTGTCTGCGCCACCACGGAGCGCCCGCCAGTCGCCATCACTACCGTGGCCACCGCCACGACGACCGCGCTGACCGGCCAGAGGAGCAAAACCAGCACCGGCACCCGCTCTCTCCTCTCACTAGCCATTCACCACTCGCTCCCGCTCTCGCTCTCTCCCTCTCATTCTGATGCACGAACACGAGCGCCACTGCTCGCCACCGTTCGCCACCGTGACTTGCCACCGCTGTTCCGGCCGCGCCCGTCCACCACCAGCCAATTCACCTCACACAACGCTCCGCCTCGCTCTCGCACACGTGGTGCGCTCGCTAGCGCCGCCATCAGAGCCCTACCATCGTCGACAAACCTTGCCCCCTTTCTCGGTTGCGGTCGCCATCGAGTGGAGCACGCCGCCGTTCCCGATGTGACCAAGCCACCGCAAGCCGTCTTCCTCGCCGTCGAGCCTCACCGTGCGAAGGCAAGGTGAGAACTCCCGACACCTCCATCTCTACCGCTCCCGAGCCTCCTATTCACCACGGCCAAGCACCATGGCCGCCGCCAAACAACATGCGCGCGCGGTCACGCCTCACCAGAGCCCCTCCGGCCAAACCGACCCCCCTATAGCCTTCCCTATTACTCATAGGTCATCACACACCCACTAATTGCACCGGCCACCACCTGAAACACCGTAGCCGAGCCTCACCGTCGCACTTTCCGCCGCCGCTCGCCGCCGGCTAGCTCCGGCCACGAGCTGGCCAAACCATCACCACCACAAGGTTCGTCTTGTCGAGGCGAACTCAACCGTGCCCACCTCACCGCCAGCGACCTCACCGTCGGCGACCGACGCCGCGCGGTCAGCGCCCTCCTCTGCTTCACTCTCACTAGCAAGTGGGCCCCGTTGACACGCTGGCCCCGCGCGTCAGTCACTCACAGGTCTATGGACCGCGTCCACTGAAGCCTAACCCCAGGCGTTTTCAAATGTTTTCCCTTTAATCTTTTTCCAATGATGCTTGTTTAATTTGTAGAGCACAATTTATTCATCCAAATGAAGTGTTGTAAATTTTGTTAAACTGTTCTTGAGTAAGGCTACTTGGGAAAATAGGAAATTAATTTTTGGATAATATTTATTGCACTGTTTTTAATTAATTAGTTTATGTGTAATATACCAAATAAATGTTTTATGCATTTCCCGGTCAGATAAAAATGTGATAAAATTTGTGTAAGTTCCTTGTCATGTGTAGGAGCTAGGAAAAATATATAAGGGTCTGTTTCTATAGAAAAAGTATCTGTTAATGTTCAAATATCTTTTTAGTTGTTTCTTAGAATATTTCTTGTGACAAATATATGTAGAAAGAAATTGTGGGAACAATTGTGTAGTCTCTGTGCACCTAAATAAAGATAAAAATAAATATGTGGTCTGTTGTATGGAAGAAAATGAACTTGTAGTTCAACTATGTTTTCTGTGTTTTTCTTAGGAAATTCATGAAGAAAATAATATGACAATACTATTCATGGAACTTTCTTGATAAATATTAAATTTTGTTTAGGATCTGAGAAAAATATAAAAATAGATGTTGCACCCTTTTCCAGCAAGGTTGTAGTTCAATGGTTAAAATCTGGATAAAAATTTAGGGATTTATGTAGGACAATGTATGCATGCTTTAGGAGTCATTTTTCTGGAGTAGTACTATTTTAGGTAGAAGAAGCCAGGAAAAATATGAAATTTATTGTTTGACATTTTTCAAAGGAAAATCTAGTTCAAAGCACTTTTTGGATGAATAATTAATCTTTTTGTATCTGCTGTTCAGTATTTTATTTCTAGCTAAAATATTTACAGTGAAGCCCAGTAGTTACAGCGTAGCTTCTGTAATTTTTGTAGATTTTTGTGAGCAATGGAAACAACACTTGCTGTATAAACATGATTTATTCAAAAATTGTGAATAGAAAATAATGGAACAGTAATTTATAATTATGGGAAATTAAGTGTTTCTGAAATATCAAAAGTTGTTCAACAAGTTGGTTTTTATTGGTTGGCACAAATGTACTTTGTTTACATACCATCATGACGCACCAATGCATTATTTATTTATTTATTTATCATTCGTATGCACCCTGGATCGGTAGCTCAGCAAGTCAACCTCGAGCCGGAAGCAAGCGAGGAACCAGAGATCCAGGAGGTGCAGCCGTGCGAGGAAGTCGACCTAGCCGACCTCGACACTAACTTGCTCGAGTGTCCCGCTCACAAGGCCTCCGTCTTCTTATGAGGCAAGCCCCGGAGCATTCTAAGCCTCCTAGTGTTTACAATTAATTTACTTGAGTATTTTATATTATGATGTATTAGGTATAGGAGTTGAATGAATCCCACTTGCTGCATTACCATTTCCTTGATTATTGTTTACAACTGTCTTGTTATCCTGTTATTTATTAAAAAGTAGCACTGCTTATTCTGCTTAGTTCATAGTAAATAGAGGATGTTACCGTAATGCCCCTAGTGGGTGATTACAGGATCACGGTTGGCTATATTTGCTATCGTGGAAAAGAACCTGAGTAGTAATGAAAAACGGTCAACTGAAAGGCAAGGCACCAAGTTTGAAAACTTGGGGGCAGCTAGTGTGTTGGATCGTGTAGGTTTGTATCGATGTTGGCCCTCATTCATTTTTGAAAGCGCCCTTTTACTTAGGGTGCCGGTGGTGATGTATTCCCGACGCCGAAGCCGGTTAGACGCTGTTCGGGCTGGATTCAACCCGAGTCGTGCCCTCTAGTATGCCTCTAGTATAGAAATACGATCTGCCTCGGAATGGCCATCATCAGGTTCCAATTAGGTGGTCCGTGCTTGAACCGCGATGATTACCACCTGGACAATATCGAGCGGCGACCCAATGCATGGACCCGACGGGGAAAGTGTGGGTTTGTATTAAAGGGTTCTCGCCAGCTGGTTTGTAATTCGATTCGAGTCGCCGTCTCCTCCGGTTAGTGGAAAACTATGTCGAGTTCACCACGATACAACTCCATGTGACATTGAAGGTTCAACTAAAATATGGATAAAGCAAACCTGATATGGTATCTTGTTAGATTCAAGTGAGTGCTTAGTTCAGGTGCAAACCTAGAGGTAAAGAATAGGTTAAAAATATGATTTCTCATCCCAATAAATTAAATAATAAACTTGTCTTAACCTGAGCTCTTTCCGCAACTAAACTTCCCAGCTCCACCCCAAAAGCCTTGCATATCCTTGGTGTCTTTATTTTCAGTTAGACGTGTAAGTCTAGCTGAGTACATTCCCGCACTCATGGTTTATCCCGTTGTTGCAGATGGCCAGATTTACTACGGCTATTGTAAGCACTGCCTCTACCCCGTGGAGGGTGATGAGGAGTAGGCCCAGGGCAGGGTCATCTGAAAGCTTCTCTTTTGCTTTTGCTGGATCAAGACTAGACATGGCAATGTATCTTTGAAAAAGAGGAGTGAGTTATCAAAACAATTTTTTATTTTGACCACATGTGTAGTGGTTGTGTTTTAAGACTTATTTCAGCTTCTGCAATTTGAACTCTGTGTTGTAATAACTTTAAGCTTTCGCACTCTGATTTATTCCAATGTTGAGCTGTTGTATCCTTACGAATGTTGTACTTGAACAATATGATCCTGGTATGTTATAAAGTTGTTTGAAATCCTTCAAGATTTTTGGACTACCGGAGTTATATGGGTTCAAGTATAGGTCAGTGGCAATTGAATCCGCTACGACTGTACTTGATCTCTTATAATTTAGCCGGTTCCGCCATAGCTGGTATCAGAGCATGGTTCAAGTAATTGCATCCACAAGGAGCTATTTTCGAACAAAAATGGGTATTTCAAAACTATTTTCAAAACTATTTTTGAAAATTCTAAGTGTGCCAAGTCTTGTCCTTAAGCCCTATACTAGGATTTAGGTGGCTTAACTGCTAACAGGGTTCTGGGATTTGCTTCATGCTGGAGTTTTTTATTTGCCTGGCCCATTCTCGGGAAGAGAATGCGTCGATTTGCGAAAACATGCATAAAATGGTTTAGTGAGACATGAGAGCATGACCGTCCAACCGTCGGTCTAGGGAGAGTGTTGTTGGTAGTTCTTAACTTCACTAAAGATAGAGCTAGGCAACTATCCCCGGTAACGGTCCAGAAATGCTTGTTGACACTTGCCAACATCGTGACTAGGAGTAGACTATGGAGTCTATCCCTGGCAACGGCGCCAGAAGTGCTTGAAGCAAGTCCAGTCACTATACCTAAAGGAGTGAAGCTAAAACATCTATCTACTAATGCCAAATGGGGTTGTCAATCCCGACACTAGTAGGAGCTTGCTAGCAAGAATGCAATCTACCAGGAGGAGATTCTGCAAGCGCACAGACTACTAGCACGACACTACTGGAGGAGTACCAGGTGTCGATTTATTTGATCCCAAGGGAAGGCTAGGGTGGTGTATGAGTCAAGTCAAGACGGGGATGAGAGTCGAAGAATAAGAAAAGGGGAAAGGGGAAAAGAGGAGATGAGATGAAAGGCTAGAAAGAATATATGGTTGGATAGGTAAGGATGAATGAAATGGCTAAGGTAAGGTGGATAGATAGATAGATAGGGAGTAACTAAGGGTAACTAACTACTAACTAATAACTACTCCTAGATAACTACGAAGCAAGATAACTATGAAACAAGATAACTGCGAAGCAAGATAGGCAAATGCCAATAAAGCAACCAAGTTGAGTAAAGTTTTATTCTTATCTTATCAAGTATCGAGGCGTACTAGCCTTACCACTGACTTAGGTTGAACGCTAGCACAACGAGCCTTACTGTTAAACTGGGCCAACTACGTGGTGGAATTCAAGGCGCACAGGGCTGTCACCACCTGCTTGCTACCACAGCTATCCGGGGGTCCAGCCGTATCTGAAGGTAAGTCTATAACTAAGCACCAAGCTTAATTATATTCTAACTATCTCTACCCTAGCTTTGAATAGAGACACCCTTGCAGACGTCAGAGAAAAATACTTGACTTAATAAGATAAACACTAAACTAACTAAGCAACCTATTGGCAAGATCAAACACTAAGCACACTAGAGATTAACTACTATGGCTAAGTGAATTGAACTGTATGATAGCTAGGCACTCAAGCAACCAATCAAGTATACTACTCAATACTGATAAGTAGAATAAAGTAATACTTGAAATGATGAACTAGAATATAGTAAAGTGCTTGAGTAACAAGAGCAAAACCTGAACTGGAGATGAAGGAAGACTCTTCCCAGCTTCAGGACCGATCACTCGCACGCTTCTACTCTTGAGCTAAGCCTTGAGCAGCGCTTCCGCGAGGGCAAAGATGCCTTTCTCTACTAGCTACCTACTTGCCTAAGCTTGGCTAAACCCTAAGTTATTAGCTCTCTGGCTCTAGCCTTGCTCTCTTTGCTTCCTTGCTTGTGTGTGTTGCTTGCTTGCTTGAAATGAAGTGATGCCTCAGGGGGGTATTTATAGCCCAAGTGAGTGAGGGGGTTATTTATAGGGGGCAGCCAGCCGACCTAGGGCAAACCCTAGTGGCGGGCGCCAGCCCTAGGTGGCGGACGCCACCCCCTTACCGTTGGATGCACCGTCATTGCTTCAACGGCATCCAGGAGCTCCAGAGAGGCGGTGGTTAGGTCGGTTGCATGTCTAAGTAACCACCATTTGGTCTTGATCCACGCTACTCCCTCCTGAGCCGTCCGATGCCACTGACCTAGTGACCAAGGGCCAAGATTTGGCCTTGGGGAGGTCACACAGATTGGTGACGTGGCATGGAGTGGACTTGGGCCAACCCAAGTGGCGGGCGCCACCTAGGGGTGGCGGGCGCCACCCCCCGTAGGCCCATTGGGGCCCTGCTGAGTGGGCTTGGCCTTTGGTGGTTCAAATATCCAAATCTGGTTCAAATCCTGCATTCAAAGAAAAATCTATGGACATGTGGAATTCGGTTAGTTTGAAACCTATTTGACTACATTTCATGCCTTTTTGGTGAAGTTTAGGGTAACATGTTGATGGTAAAACAAGTGTTTAAGGACCATCAACAAGCTCCCCAAGCTAACCTGCTTGCTCGTCGCAAGCAACAAGGCGGTTAAGTTTTAAGCAAAGCATGAAATAGATAGCAACTTAAGATGTATACAAGTGCATATTGTATAGTGAGAAATAACTTAGTATATATCATTAATCATAGCAATGTGGGGCTTATAGGTTTTCACTTCAAACATGCAAAAGTGAAATAAAGCAGTAGATAGGAAACTTAGGAAATTTGCTTAGGTCTGACTAGGATTTTGTCTGGAGGTTTTTTCAAGGTTTTTAAAAGATAACAACTTGCTTAAGTCCTCAAGATTCACTCAATCGCTCAATGGTGTTTAAATCCTCACTTAGGCCAAAATGTAGCCTCTCCTATTTCTAAAGAATGATATGTGGAGTTATAGGTAGGCTAAGAATCATGAGCAAATTGCCTAATGTTATTGCTAAGCTAGACACTCAGATCATAAGGAGCAGAAAATCATAAAAATTGATCAAGATGTGCATGTGTGGTTATGTGGAAGTGTATAGAGATATTTCATAACCCTTCCTAGTAATTTCTGGGGTCTAGAGCTAATGATAACTCTCTCTCTCTCTCTTCCTTTTTTTCAATACATAGTGAGTAGACAAAAATGTGTCCTCACATTTTCTTAGGACATAGTCCTCTCTTGAGCTACTTTGCTCATTTTTTTATCTCTCTCTTTTTTTTAGCTCTAGATTTCCCCAGATTATCTATAGGAAAAGATTTTTGAAATGAGTAGGGAAAGGGAGAGAAATGCTTATTCCCAGTGTAGGAATAGCATAAGGCTAGCAATGGGACGTTTGGCAAGGTATTGCATATCTCCAGTGTAGAGAATGAGCAATTATTTGGTGGCTGCAACTTCCAAAGTGGAGAGTAGGCAATTTATGTGGGTGTGTGAATCTTGATCAAAAGATATGATAAGCTTCTCTACTAAGATCTATGAGGTCTAACAAAACTCAACACAGACAAAGCTCTTTGTGGTTTTGACTAACAAATATTTGGCTAGGTGGGATGCGATAAAATCCAGGAGGAACTGTTAGCAAGGTTTTCAAGATTTTTAAAAGAAATCCTCCAGATTAGGTCCCAATTTCACCTTAGCAAGTTTAAAGAATTACTCTATCTCTAACTGACTCTATTCACTAAGCATGATTTTAGTTAAAACATGTGCAACCCACAAAAGCTACAACTTAGACAAAACTAGTTATTCAACCATAACAATAGCATTTGCATGACATATTTCAAATCTTATTCAGGTTCCAACATTTTAAGCAGATTTTATCATTTGTATTCAGGGGTAATTACTTAGGCAAGCATATAGCATTCAAAAGATATATAATTTAAGAACTGAATATAAAGTGTAGGCTTGAGACATACCTTATTGGAGCGGGAGTCTCCCCCAAGCTGGCTTCTTGCTTGGTAAAAGATCTTCTTCTTCTCAGTCGGAGCTCTTGTTCTCATTTATTAAAAGGGAAACTATCTAATGTTGTGAAAAGGGAAACTATCCTATTATGATATTTTTTTATTATTCTAGCTAAGTTAACATATACTTATGCATAAACTAATGATAACTTTTTTTAGTTTCATGCATGAACATATGTTATTTATTTGAAAAAGGGAAATTTGAAGGGAAAAGAAAAAATTAAAAGTAAATCCATACTTAGGTCCATGGAATTTCATCCTTATCAGGTGGATCTTCTTCCTTGGGTGCTTCTTCTTTAAGTACTTCATCGGGTTCTTCTTCTTTTGGCACCTTCTCCTTTGTCATGTGAATTACACAACTCAGGAGAATGTGGTTCTTCCTTATGTTCCACTTGTTCTTGGGTGCCTCTTCTTGGTACGAACGGGTTTTGCTACCTGCATGTTAGCGGCATATGCGGGACCACGGGAAAAGGAGAATATTTCCTTCCTCCCTCCTAATGTCATTTGCATTTTACCACTTCCCACATATATGCAAGCCATCAACAGTGTTCAAGAAAGGTCTACCCAGGATTAGAGGCACATCTTTCTATTTCCCATATCTAGTATTATGAAATCAGCAGGAACATAGGAGTCTCTAATATGAACAGGTAAATCATTGACTATTCCTTCTATATAGCAAGTGGATTGATCAGCTAGCACAACATGAGGAAGATGTGGATGACGTGGGTGGAAAGAATGATTAGTCATAGAAATCCTTA
The DNA here is from genome assembly GCA_009763385.1 of Coix lacryma-jobi var. lacryma-jobi. Classification (NCBI taxonomy): domain Eukaryota; kingdom Viridiplantae; phylum Streptophyta; class Magnoliopsida; order Poales; family Poaceae; genus Coix; species Coix lacryma-jobi. Next base: position 111,015,891 of record CM019825.1, read on the forward strand.
GGATATAACTTCACACTCGATCCTAAATCACACATGGCATTTTTAAAGACTTCACCGAAGATTGAGCATCTAATTATGGGACTACCAGGATCACCCTTTTTAATAGTCATGGTTTGATCTTCGTAATAGTTAAATATTTTATTTCAACCATGTTTGCAGTTTCCATGTCAGGTTTAGCAGGAATTTTGCCAGATTCAAAAGATGGTATGATAGCAGCAAGTTGAGCTAATTGAGTTTCTAACATCTTATTAATTTAATTGATTTTTCAGAGCAGATGAGAAATCTTCCAATTTAGCATTTATATTCTCAAGGGTTTTCATTCGACATTAATCTCTTATTCAAGAAATCAGTAGTTCTACCTTGTGAGTAAACTAATTTTTTCAAGAATGAGAAATTATCAGAATTCTGAAAATTAGAGCGAGGGAATGATTGTTACCCTGAGAATTTGCAGGCTGATTCCATCCTTGATTTTGTTGTCGGAAACCGTTGTTGTTTTTTGATGAAGTTCAAATCTTCATGTAGCTCGGGGCAGTGGTTCCCAGAATGTCTGGTTTCTCCACAGACTTCACAAGTCATGTAGGATTCCAGAGATTGGACACTCTCTTGTTGGTTCATCTTCTCACAGCTGTCCAGCTTCTTTGCCAGCAGGTCCATCTTGGCCACGATCATGTCGGCCTCCTTAAGGGAATGTATACCTCGCTTACGGGGCTACAGTCTCTCGTCATTCCATCCTTGGTTCGACACCATCTTCTCTATGAGAGCTTTAGCATCTGCAACATTCAAATAAAAGAATGCACCGCCGGCGGCGGCATCCAAATGGCTTCTAGAGAGTGGGGTTAGGCCATGGTAGAAGTTCTGGATCAATAGCCAGTCCTCCATACCATGGTGTGGACAGGCAGCGACGTACTCTTGCATTCTCTCCCAAGCCTCGGGAATAGATTCCTTGGCTTGTTGCGTAAAGCTGGAGATTTTGTTGCGAAGAGCATTCGTCTTGCCCATCGGGAAGAATTTGGCGAGAAAAGCATTAGAACAATTGTCCCATGTGTCTACATCATTGCGATTGGTATAGAACCATTGCTTCACTTTTCCTAGCAAAGAGAAAGGAAAGAGACGAAGATGGATGGCTTCTTGTGTTATCCTCTTAACGGTGAAGGTGCCACAAATCTCCAAGAATTGTTGGAGGTGAGCATTGGCATCCTCATGAGCTTTGCCACAGAATGGGCTAGCTTGGACCATCGTGATCAGAGCCGGTTTCAACTCAAAATTGAGGTTGGCATCGATCACGTCTGGTCCCGTCGCTACATTAGCGGTAGAAGGAGCAGAAAATTCACAAATGATCTTGTTGGCCATCGTGAAGATAGAATGAGATAAGAAAGAAAGAAGTAAGAAGATGAGGAAAAAGATAACAAGGACTAAGGAAGAAAGAATGGGTAAGATGGGATTCGCTAAGTGGGAGCTTAAGCGAAGATAACTTCGACACGGACTCAACCGATACACCAATTGCCTTCCCCAGCACAGTCAATCGAAAACGAAACGAAAGACAGGTGCACGTAAGGTCAAGTGTCAAACAGACAATGTACATGACTGAGATGGGAGACTTCCCCAGTAAAGAGATAAAGCTTTCGACACGGTTGCGAGTCACACTCCCCAAGACAGGGAGAGTAATCGGATAGTGGCCTTAGTCCCTTAGCAACAGGCCAGGGTGCTGTTGTAGGAGCTAGTCTATAACTTCAATCTAAAGAAGACTAGGGAGCTAACTCTGCCAATAACGCCAACAGAAATGCTTGTTGGTAGTTCAACTTACTGATAGAGTCACTAGTGGAGCTGATGCGCCAGGGAAGGAGTAGTAGTATCCCGGCAACGGCGCCAGAAGTGCTGAATCAGTCCAGTCACTACCTAAAGGAGTGAAGCTAAAGCAGCTATCTACTAATGCCAATGGGGTTGTCATCCCGACACTAGTAGGAGCTAGCTATCGAGAATGCAATCACCAGGAGGAGATTCTGCAAGCACACGAATATCATAGTTGCACTTCGCCTGGGAGTACCATGGTCGATTTATTTGATCCCAGGGAAGCTAGGTGGTGTAAGTCGAGTCAAGGCGGGGATGAGAGTCGAAGAATAAGAAAAGGGAAAAGGGGAAGAGGAGATGAAAGGCTAGAAAGAATATATGGGTGGATAGGTAAGGATGAATGAAATGGCTAAGGTAAGGTGGATAAAATAAGATAGGGAGTAACTAGGGTAACTAACTACTAACTATAACTACTCCTAGATAACTACGAAGCAAGATAACTATGAAGCAAGATAACTGCGAAGCAAGATAGGCAAATGCTAATAAAGCAACCAAGTTGAGTAAAGTTTTATTCTTATCTTATCAAGTATCGAGGCGTACAAACCTTTACCACTGACTTAGGTTGAACGCTAGCACAACGAGCCTTACTGTTAAACTGGGCCAACTACGTGGTGGAATTCAAGACGCACAGGGCTGTCACCACCTGCTTGCTACCACAGCTATCCGGGGGTCCAGCCGTATCTGAAGGTAAGTCTATAACTAAGCACCACGCTTAATTATATTCTAACTATCTCTACCCTAGCTTTGAATAGAGACACCCTTGCGGACGTCAGAGAAAATACTTGACTTAATAAGATAAACACTAAACTAACTAAGCAACCTATTGGCAAAGATCAAACACTAAGCACACTAGAGATTAACTACTATGGCTAAGTGAATTGAACTGTAGGATAGCTAGGCACTCAAGCAATCAATCAAGTATACTACTCAATACTGATAAGTAGAATAAAGTAATACTTGAAATGATGAACTAGCATATAGTAAAGTGCTTGAGTAACAAGAGCAAAACCTGAACTGGAGATGAAGGAAGACTCTTCCCAACTCCAGGACTGATCACTCGCACGCTTCTACTCTTGAGCTAAGCCTTGAGCAGCGCTTCCGCGAGGGCAAAGATACCTTGCTCTACTAGCTACCTACTTGCCTAAGCTTGGCTAAACCCTAAGCTATTAGCTCTCTGGCTCTAGCCTTGCTCTCTTTGCTTCCTTGCTTGTGTGTGTTGCTTGCTTGCTTGAAATGAAGTGATGCCTCAGGGGGGTATTTATAGCCCAAGTGAGTGAGGAGGGTATTTATAGGGGGCAGCCAGCCGACCTAGGGCAAACCCTAGTGGCAGGCGCCAGCCCTAGGTGGCGGCCGCCACCCCCCTCACCGTTGGATGCACCGTCATTGCTTCAACGACATCCAGGAGCTCCGGAGAGGCGGTGGTTAGGTCGGTTGCATGTCCAAGTAACCGCCATTCGGTCTTGATCCACGCCACTCCCTCCTGAGCCGTCCGATGCCACTGACCTAGTGACCAAGGGCCAAGATTTGGCCTTGGCGAGGTCAGACGGATCGGTGACGTGGCATGGAGTGGACCTGGGCCAACCCAAGTGGCGGGCGCCACCTAGGGGTGGCGGGCGCCACCCCCCTTAGGCCCATTTGGGCCCTGCTGAGTGGGCTTGGCCTTTGGTGGTTCAAATATCCAAATTTGGTTCAAATCCTGCATTCAAATAAAAATCTATGGACATGTGAAATTCGGTTAGTTTGAAACTGACGGACCAGGATGTCAGAGATATCATCTATCGATGATTACTCCGACTAATCTGGGATGGCTTTTAGAGATCCGAAGACTTGTAACGCAATGTGCTTGGATTAGGACTCTAGTTTGTAACTTAGCCGAGTTGTAAAAGGAAGTCCTATAATTAGAATAGGACTCCACTGTTGTAACCGGCTAGGACTCGGTCTGCGCTGAGGCTCACCCGGATATATAAGGGGAACCGGGCGCAGTCCTAGATCATCGAACATTGAATCATAAGCAATACACAAGGCACACGTCGCACTGGACGTAAGGTATTACGCTACTTAGCGGCCTGAACCAGTATAAATCGCTGTCCCTGTGTAATCATCGAGTCCTACGAACGCCGATCCCCACCGAACAAATCGTCTGAGATCACTCAAGACGAGTTGTCGGTTAACAAACACCGACAGCTGGCGCGCCAAGTAGGGGCTTTCGGTGATTCGACGATCAAGAGCCCGGCGAACCATGACAACATGTTCTCGGCGGGGTCAATTTTCGTTTTTGGCTCATGGACTTGCATTGCGGATGATCAAGGAAAGCTGCACAGGCAGCTTGACACTGAATCAAAGCTGCAAGCCACGCCAAAGACAGAAGATCTCATCCAGAGCCTAGCAAATCTAGCAATCCAAGACCCGCAGAACCCTGGGGACCATACAGAGACATCCGACTCCTACTCCAACTCGAACCCTGAAGAAAAGGACCCAGATACCTGCTATGGCTTCACCTTTGGGCTGCGGAACTCTGCCGAAAACTTTCAGGACCTGATTGGTGCAAAATTCAAAGAGTATCAACAGATACCTTTGACGAAAGCTCAACAAGGACTCGTTTTCAGCTCTACCAAGGAGGGTAACATTGTCCATTGGCCAATTCAGCCTGCCCCGGCTAGACTGGTTGGCACACTTGACCAGCAACTTCCATATCAGCACGGACATCAGCTCCCTTTTGAGGAACATGACTCCACAATGGAACTAATCTCCAGCACTTCTACTTTGGAGTTAGTAACACCGGGATCATCAAACCAGAGCTACACTCGTGAAGTCTTCATGGCGGGGCATCAGTCATCTCTACGACCACCAACCCCACCAGATGTCTTTCAAGACTATGAAACTCTGAGTATGATCTCTGACAATGATCCGGAAGGACCCGGGGAAACCGAGTCCTTGAAGGCTGAAAGAATCCGAAGGAATCAAGCTAAGGAGGCCCGCAGAAGGCGAGCAACTCACCGCAAGGAAGCTGTAGATCGCTACAATGCACGACTAGAAGAGTACAACACCCGGAGGCGTCTGGAAGCAGAGGCAGAGCGTCAAGCTCGCACTGAAGAGAATCACTCCCAGGATGATCTTAACAGACGGTGCCCTGATTGTTCTCGCAACCTTGAACCTGAGTTCATGAGGGTCGCCGGCCATAAAGTCTTCCAGACTCCCTATCAAAACATACTAGCTCTAGCTACGGAGATGGGAGCCAAGACCAACCGCACCCCTGATGAGGAGCGACGACTGGTCATGCTTCAGACTACCGCACTCCAACTACGGGGGCGGAATCTTGAATCCCTAGCTGATGAGCAAGCTTCATCTCACTCGAGCCAGAGGCAGCCGTTTCAAGAACGACTCGGTCGTATCCCAGCAAGGAGTCGTCTGGGCCACCGAGTACCCGATCAAGCTGAGGGAGGAGCCAAATCTTCATATAGAGGAGTCGCAGTTGCAGCATCCGACGCAGTTGATCGCTTCCCCTGCTTTTCCCAAAGGCTCCGAGCAGTCTCGTCCCCGCGCAAATTCAAACCCGGGAATTACTCAAAATATGACGGGAAGACATAACCTAAACGGTGGCTCAGGCTGTATGCTCAAGCAGTCGAGCTAGCTGGTGGAAGCAACGACGTCAAAGCACTCTACCTCCCAATGGCTCTAGAGACAATGCCGCTTGCTTGGTTCGATAGGCTTAAACCCGAGTCCATCGACTCCTGGGAACAACTACATCGTATCTTCGTTGAAAACTTTGCTGGTGTCCCAGAGAGATCAGATCCCCGAACTAAGCTCAGAACCTGCAAGCAGCAGAAAAACGAATCAATGCGGGAATACTATATGCGATTCTCAGAAATCCGCTCTACAGTATCTGACATCACAGACAGAGAAGTAATTGACCTCTTTGGCAACGACATTTGCGAAAGGTACAATTACAAAGATTTCATCAAGCAGGACCCGACCACCGCGGACGAGTTCCATCGGGCTGTCAACTCCATGATGGCAACAGAAGAACGCACACAGGAACGTTTCCCCGATAGAAACACGCAAGGTGATCGAGGAAACAATCAGATAGGCAACCAGGCACCACAGCAAAACACCCGGAAAGGGCAGGGAGACAATACTGTTGCCGCCATGGAACCTCAGAAGAAGGGAAACAAGCCATACACCTTTGATGACTTACTCGACGGGCCCTGTCCCTTCCATCCGAAGGGTGGACATCAAGCAAGGCACTGCCGACAGCTCAAGGAGCGAGGCTTGAACTCCGACTTCAATAAGAACAAGAAAGACAAAGGCAAGAAGACAGCTGAAGATCCTCAACAGGACGCCAGTGGTTTCCAGCACCCCAAAGGAGCCATCAACGTCATCTTCGGGGGAGTAACTACCAGCGATAGCAAGAGAGTCCAGAAGCTTTCCCTGCGAGAGATCATGTCGACCGAACTAGCGACACCCAACTACTTCGACTGGTCCGAGCATCCGATTAATTTCTCCAGAGCAGATCAATGGACTAGTGTTTCCAATGCAGGGCACTACCCGCTAGTATTGGACCCTACGGTCACGGGATATACACTTGGTAGGGTACTCATCGATGGCGAGGCAGGACTCAATGTCATCTTTGCAAGCACCCTACGAAAGATGAATCTAGATCTTGCAACTCAGCTTACACCATCAACCGCTCCTTTCTACGGCATAGTACCCGGAAAAGCGGTTGTACCACTCGGAAGGATCATACTACCCGTCACTTTTGGAACTCCGACCAACTACAGAATGAAGTACATCAGTTTCGAGGTAGCCGACTTCGAATCGTCGTATCACGCCATATTTGGGCGACCTGCTATCGCCAAGTTCATGGCAGTACCCCACTACCCGTATCTCCTATTGAAGATGCCGGGTCCTAAAGGAATCTTAACCTTCAGAGGCGACTTGAAGCGATCATTTGATTGCGACACAGAGGCTGTCCAAATCGCTGAAAAAGCTCAACTCACCCAGGAAGTACAAGAACTCGCTCAGATGGTGCATAATACTCAGTCCGGAGATTCGGAAATCCCAACCAAAAAGGCGAGTACTATCCAACCATCAGCAGAGGTATCCACAAAGACTATTGATCTGGAAACTGGCAATCCCTCCAAGACAGCGGTCATCAGCGCTCACCTATCTGACGAATAGGAACTCACGCTCACCAAGTTCTTTAGAGCAAACAAAGACATATTTGCTTGGAAACTAGCAGACATGCCTGGGGTCCCAAGGAACTTGGCTGAGCACAAATTGGAGTTAAAGGAAGGCTCTAGACCTATCATGCAAAGATTATGACGGTTCTCACCAGAGAAGAAAGAGGCAATCAAGAAGGAAATAGCCAAGCTACTCGCGCCCGGATTCATCAGAGAAATCCTTTACCCCGAGTGGTTAGCTAACCCAGTGCTAGTCAAGAAGAATAACTCTGCTGAGTGGTGCATGTGTGTCGACTACACAGACCTCAACAGGCATTGTCGATCCTTTCGGATTACCAAGGATAGATAAAATAGTTGATGCCACCACAGGTTCCGCCTTGTTATCCTTTTTGGATTGTTACTCCGGGTACCATCAGATTGCTCTCAAAAAAGAAGACCAACCCAAGACATCGTTCATTACTCCTTTCGGAGCATACTGTTACAAAACCATGTCCTTTGGACTGAAGAACGCGGGGGCTACTTATCAACGTACCATCCAAGATTGTCTGGGTGATCAGATCGGCCGCAATGCAGAAGCTTATGTTGATGATGTGGTCATAAAAACAAAGGATCCGACTACCCTGATATCAGACCTAGAGGAAACCTTCAACCGATTACGCGCGTATCAATGGAGACTCAATCCAACCAAATGCGTCTTCGGGGTACCCTTAGGACAATTACTCGGATTCCTTGTTAGTCATCGAGGCATCGAGGCTAGTCAAAAGTAGATCACAGCCATCATCAACATGAAACCACCTACCTCCGTCAGAGATGTTCAGAAGCTCGCCGGGTGCATGGCTGCGTTAAATCGATTCATCTCACGGCTAGGAGAGAAGGGATTTCCTTTCTTCAAATTGCTCAAAGCCGGTGATAAATTTCAGTGGACGGAAGAAGCGGACATGGCTTTTGAACAACTCAAAGGCTACCTTACCAATTCACCCATACTGACGCCGCCGGAGCCCAGGAAACCGATGATGTTGTATATTGCAGCTACCACACACGTTGTGAGTACTGCAATCGTGGTGGAGCGCAAAGACGACAAGCACATCTACAACACCCAACGACCAGTTTACTACATCAGCGAGGTACTCTCCGACTCAAAGGTCAGGTACCCGCAAGTACAGAAACTGCTCTATGCGTTACTCATATCCTCAAGAAAGCTACGGCACTACTTCGAAGCTCATGAGATCACGGTAGTCACGGATTTTCCTTTAGGAGAAATCCTTCACAACCACGATGCTACTGGAAGAATCTCCAAGTGGGCAGTTGAATTCGGCGCACTCAGCATCAAATTCACTCCCACGGAAGCTATCAAGTCACAGGCTCTAGCTGATTTCGTCGCCGAGTGGACAGAAATACAGTAGATCCAAGGCAGTGCTATTCCTGATCATTGGAAGATGTACTTCGATGGGTCCTTAAAACTCAGAGGAGCAGGAGCTGGAGTTCTTCTTGTATCACCCATTGGCGAACAACTCAAATACGTTCTACAAATATTGTGGCCGGCCACCAACAATGAAGCAGAATACGAGGCATTACTTCACGGACTTAAACTAGCAGTCACTTTGGGCATCAAGTGACTACTAGTCTATGGCGATTCTTCCATAGTCATTCACCAAGTTAATAAAGACTGGGACTGCACCAAGGAAACAATGAATGCCTATTGTGCTGAAGTCCGCAAGCTGGAAAAACACTTTGCAGGACTGGAACTCATTCATGTTACCCGGGATCTTAACGTGGCAGCAGATATACTCGCAAAATTTGGTTCTGACAGGGCACAAGTTCCCAGTGGTACCTTTGTACATGAGCTATCCAAGCCTTCAATCCAAGAGAAGGAAGAGTTCGAGCCAGTACCTTCCACCCAGGTCCTATCTATAGCACCCGACTGGACCCACGTCTTCATTGACTACTTCAAAGAGCATAAGCTACCAAGTGACAAAACTACCGCAGAGCAAGTCACCAGACGTAGCAAAAACTATGTTCTACTCAGAGACAAACTGTATCGACGTGGAGCTTCATCAGGTGTCCTCCTCAAGTGTATTTCACCAGAAGAAGGCAGGGAAATCTTAAATGAAGTTCACTCTGGATGTTGTGGTAACCATGCAGCCTCAAGGACTCTCGTCGGAAAAATCTTCAGATCAGGGTACTATTGGCCCTCAGCCTTGAAAGACGCAGAAGACTTAGTCCGCCGCTGTCAATCATGCCAATTCTTTGCCAAGCAGCATCATGTACCCGCACATGAACTGATATGCATCCCTCCATCATGGCCCTTCTCATGCTGGGGACTCGATATGGTGGGTCCTCTCAAGCGTGCCCCAGGCGGATTTGAGTACATCTATGTTGCAATTGACAAGTTCACAAAATGGATCGAGTACATGCCCTTGGTCAGGTTTAATGCAATTCGGTCAAGTTCAATGCTTCAAGTCAGTCCAATTCATGCAGAGCATCTTTCATCGCTTTGGAATGCCGCACAAAATCATCACTGATCTTGGGTCCCCCTTTACGACTATCGAATTCAAGTCATGGGCCAGCGACTGCGGAATCTAGATAGACTACGCATCAGTAGCTCACCCACAGTCCAATGACCAAGTTGAAAGAGCAAACGCCCTGATTCTCACCGTATTAAAACCAAGGCTATTTGTCCTCCTAAAAGATCACGACGGAAAGTGGGTTGAAGAATTGCCTAAGGTAGTCTGGGGGCTACGAACACAACGAAGTCGGGCAACAGGCCAAACACCTTTCTTTCTGGTATATGGCACTGAAGCAATCCTACCGGCTGACTTAACCTGGAACTCCCCACGAACAGAGCAGTACAACGAGGGCGAAGCTGATGATACCAGGCGATTAGAAGTCGACAGCCTTGAAGAAGCCCGACTAACCACACTCTTTCAATCAGCGAGGTACCTCCAAGGGATGAGACGTTACTACGAAAAAACGTCCATCACCGTACCTTTCAAGTGGGCGACATGGTGTTGAAGAAAATTCAGAATACTACAGGACGCCACAAGCTCTTGAGTCCATGGGAAGGTCCCTATATTGTATCCAAAGTAACAAGACCCGTGTCCTTTGAGCTAGTCACGGAAGATGGATTTCCATTGCCAAATTCATGGAATATTGAGCACTTGAGAATTCCATACTTAAGACTACGCTACATTTCGACTCAGGGCAATTGTATTTATTAGTCGGATATTAATAAAGTTTGAAGTTCATACGACACAAGAACTTTTATCCAGGCTATTTTCTACAACTCATCATGCCTATTTAGTCGCACAATAGTCTCTGCAATAGCAGGGCTTACCTCCGACTAATATTTAATATTACTCAGATAGATTGGTTCAGCGGAAACCATACTTGAGTTACGAGCTTCGAGCTCAATACAACTCACAAGGTAGTACGGCTTAACATCCGGCTATAAGCCCATAGTGAATATGGAATCCACCATAGTGGAGACTAGTTTCCTATAGGGCGTAACAGGCAGACAGTACTCACCTGTTACATATCTACTGGACAGAGGTCCACCTACCTTCGCACTCAAGCTGCGATCTCCAAGAGGATACGATCCACCCAGAAGGAACCAACGTCCGGTCCTTCAAGAGGTGCCTGATCAGAATTATCCCTTGAACAAGGGTACTAAGAGTAGTACTCAGGCAAAACTGCGTACTCTACACAATTGCTAGAGAAACGAAGTTATATGACCCACATCAAAGTGCTAAGAGAGCACTCGGATAGACTCGTCTAATTAGACGCCTGGTCATACATCCACAATTCAACAAAAACAACCCATTGTCGAAGAACCATCTCGCAATACGGAGTTGATTGCTTATGAAATCTATGAGATTCAAATGTAACCAATATTTTTTCCATAACAATTGTTTTCGGGAGATACAAATGCAGGGACTGAGGAGCCTAGACTACTCTACAAGATCTAATATCTATGAGTACTCCTCCACGGCGGTCTTCACCCCTCTTGCATTGCCGCAAGGTCCTCGTCACCTTTGCCCTCAGGAAGGGTCATCAGAGCGGACAGGTCAAAGGACGGCAGATGCAGCCGCAGCGTTGCCATCAGACCTGCACCACGGAGATCGACATATCTTTGATGTATTGCGCCAGCCGCCCCAGGTGCAGCCTTGGCCCGTTCAATCAAACTCCTCGACTCCTACCGGCGCCGGAATCATGTTGAGCAGGGGCTCGACAGCTTGCTCCAGGCCATCAGGGAATCCCGCGACTCCTTCGTAGACTTCAAAGCCTGCAGAAGGTCCCGGTCAGCACCCTCACGCATCAATTGGCTTCTTGAAGAGTACTCTGCGCGTTAGCAAATACCTCTTCAAGCTCCGCCTGCTTCCGATTAAAGGCGTTCTGCCACCCAGAAGCCAGCTTATTTGCATCTGCACACAACAGTCAGTTATCATGTCATCCGACTATATTATGGAGCAGAACGACACAGAACTCAAGTATACCTTCAAGCTGCTTTTTAGAACTCTTCTTGAACTCCTTCAACTTCTGTTCCATGGCAGCGGACTTGGTTATCAGCCCAACCTCTCGGTCGTTAGCAGCATCACGCTCCGCTTACCACTTCCTTGAGGTTGCCTGGAGTTCATTAATGCAATTATGCAAAACCTAGGTGGCTACCTCTGACTAATTTGGTCCTGGGCAATATAGTCCCGGAGCTCCTGGTTTTCGCGAGACAATTCCTAGCGGATTCGGGCAACTTGATCTCTAACCTTGAAGTCAAAGGACTACAATACAATAATATCGTGAGTACTCGGATGAGTTACAGTATAACAAGAAGAGATTGAGACTACTTCGATGCTAATATCACTGGGTTGACATTTAAACCAGAAGAAATAGCGGAAGAGAGTAATTGTAACACCTCAGGTGTTTACATGAATAAATGTTGCCATGTCATCATAAGCATTTCATAGCACCATATGCTAGCTCACTTTGAGATGCATTACTAAAATAAGTTTAATTATTAATCTGTGAGCAACTTTGCTTATAGGCTTGTGATGCAGTTTGAAAAACCTAATTTAGGATGTCATTATGAAATAACTTGTGTTCATTCCCAGTTGACTAAAGTCAGGTAAGGACATGAATCCAAGTTCAACAATTCAAAAGGGTATAAAATTTTGTGTAGCCTAGAAATGGGAAAGTCATCAAATTTCTATATAAGTTAATTAGCCCTTTTAGTTAACTCAAAATCTATGCATATTTAGGGTTGACCCTAAAAGCTCTTTGGTAGATCTTAAAAAGAGGTACAACTTTGGTATTTAAAGTTTTTTAGAGTTGCTGTCCAAAATTTCAAGTAATTATGAATTTACTTAAACCCTGGAAATGATGATCCCTTTTTGATTTTAAAATTGCATTTCAAAATTATTTGAAATCTGAGTTTGAAATCTACATCAAAGTTGTAGAGAATTTCAAAATGAACCTTTCATACATTGACCATTTTTCAAGTGTCAATGTAAAATCAAAAGTAATTTTGCTTCTACTACAAAACCCTAGTTCTGTCCCCTTTTCAAATTTCCATTTTGAAATGGATTTGAACTGTTTTGATCAAATTGACCTATTTCTAGTTGAAATCAGCCAAAGAGTGTTAAAGCAACGTTGTACACTTTTCAACTCTACATTCTATATATTGGAAAAATTTGAAGTTGTTCAGGAATTTCAAAAGTAATTTTGAAATTTAGTTTAGTCCAAATTTGGGTTTGAACTCTATTTCAAAATCCATGCAGAATTTGACTTTGGTTCTTAAAACAAACTTGTTAGAACACAAAGTTTGGAGCAACTTTTGTTTGGGAGTTTTTGCTGTGCAGAACAATATCTAGAGAAAAAGAAAAGGGGGAGATTTCAGCGCTACAGTATTCTGGGAGAGGGGGAAAAAGAGCAGAGCATGTGCTCTGCCCTTGGCCGCCGCGTCGCCGCCGCCGTGGCCTGGGCCCTCCGCTCGGCTCCGCGTGTCCGGCCACGCAGCTGCCTTCCTCTCTGCTTCACTCCGTGCGGTGGCAAGCTCTGAGAGCTCCCCAACCCTCTCATCACCCGCGTCCGCCACCTCCCCTTTTCTCCTCCCCTGTTTCCAGTCCGGCTCCGACGAGCTCACTCTCCGCCATTGCCGCGTCTCTGCCATCTCCATCTTCCCAGTCGCTCTGCCTAGATCCTCTGCTTCTCCTGAGCTAGCTAACTCGAGCCCTAGTGCTTGCAATCGCCGCCGCCACGGTCTCCTTCCTCGCTGCCGGCAGGAGCCGCCGTTGCGTGTCTTGGTCGCGGTCACGGTAAGCCGGGTACCTCCGTCTTTCCGATTAGTGTTTTAGCTTCGCGTTATGTCGTGGCTCATGTTCGGCTCGCTTGTGAGTAGCTATCGCTCTGGCTTTGGGCAGTCCACGAAGGTTGCCGCCGTACAGCTCCGCCATCGCCGCCGTCGTCGCCAGCACCGGTCCAGTGCTCCTCAAGTCAAGGTAAAGCACGCATCAGAGTCGTGATAAGTCCCTAAGCATGTGGCGTGTCTGGGTTTGGTCTCTACCGTATCCTAGTGGCCAGTCCGCGAGCTCGCCGTCGGCGCAAGCGCCGCCATGGCCGCCGTCGTGGACCGCATATGTCCAAGCCGTCTCTGTCCAAGTTAGAGAGCGCATCATGGTCGCGAGGTGTACCTCGGTGTGATGCTACCCTAGTCTAGGTCGCTACCGAGCCCGAGCGGCCGAAACGTCGTGTCGCCGCCGTGCTCGGCGTGGCTGAGCCGCCATAGCCGCGGTCAGCCTGAGCTTGAGTGGGAGCTAGAGCCAGAAAGGGATGGAATCGGTGCGCGAGACCAAGCCGAAGCCACTGAGGCCCTTGCCGTCGCCGCGACTTCGCCGGAGGAGGGGCCGACGGCCGGTCAGGGTCGGCCGGGCGTGGGCGTGGGCGTGAAGGATCAGATAATGTGGCTGACGCCTGGGCCCGGGTGTCAGTGGCCGTTGGGCCGAAGTTGGGCCGAGCCCAGTAAGTGTTAGAAAGGTTTTTCCTTTTTTATGAAATGGATGAATAGTGTTGATTTGTCTTTTTGATATCTTTTTGTAGAAAGCTCCTCCAAAAATTGTGAAAATTTTGGTAGCTTTCTCAAGCTGTCTAATTTATGAAAAATATGAAACATGAGTTTGGAACAAATTTTGAAAGTGATTTAAATAGGTCCTTCTATTAATAAATGGACTTTGATGATTTTTTGTAGGCCTATTTAAATGTCCAAAAATCATGAAACTATTTTTGGCCCTGTTTTTAGGTGAAAATGTATCATCACAAAAATTTTGAGCTCTGTTGAAGAAAATAAATTTTATTCTTATTTAAATGCTTTATTTAATCATTTGAATGTTTATAGTTAATTTAATTCTGTAAATTCATATGCTTGTCCAAAAATGCTGAAATTTATTTTATGCTGATTAAATTGCTTCCTTATGAATAAGAATATGGTAAAACATAAAAACCCAAGTTTCTTTAGAGTAGTTTTAAAGGTTAAGATAATTGAATTATCTTGATCTGCTGCTTGATACAGGCAAATGCCTCATTTAAACCATGTATGTTTATATAGTTGGTTTGTTGGTTTGCAATGGTACCGATGGAAAGCTGTTGCAAAATAAATTTATAGCTTAGAAAATTTCCATCTTTACCATGCATGACATGAGCATCTCATCAGGCATGCACTCTTTATCGTGTAGCTTCCGAAGTGGCGATTTTCCGGTCGAGGTTGGTCCGCGGGGGTGGGTCCGGAGTGTTCTATTGATCCGGAATACAGGAGTTTCTGACTTTTTCTATCAACGAAGGCAAGCCCCGGTTCATTTAACCATTTCCTTGGATTTACAATTACACTTACTTTCGATAACCTGATGCATTAAATGTTTATCAAATAAATGTTTTAACCTGTTGATGGATGATCAACCTTGTTATCGATATAGTATCCTTGATATCTGCTTATGCAACTGATAGAAATGCTTAGCCTTGCTTTATAAGCTCTTGGTAAATGTTTTCGATACTTATTGTTTTGGAATAATAATGAGAAAGATAATGGTTAAGACCAGACGGGCACATGCATCGAACCTTGGTGGTGTAGGGTGACCCGGATGTGTCGGTTTAGGGTTGACCGTGTTGGCCTGTTAGATTGAGAAACTGTGAAGTACCGATCATATACTATGGTAAGCCCTACCTTGTGGTTCTTAAATGAGAACGGCTAATTGCGCACTGGGAGTGGGAGAGATGGCGGGAGTACTAGCTACCCTCGTGGGTTAAAGTCCCGGATTGGAGGTGTACAAGTACTCTCGGGTGGCGCGACCCGGTCTTGTTTGGAGGATCCGAGATTGGGGATTGATATATGTGTGATCAAGGGTCTACATATATCGTATGATCGTGGAAAACTCCCAGATCTGGTTGAATCGGTTCGAATCGTCGTGCTCCTCGGTTAAGGAGACTCAATCTTTCGACCCGCACCGTAGAAAAAATGGACTGGTTTAAGAAAGAATGATAACAATCTATCACTAATGTTCACTTTCATCTTACCAAGTACTTAATTATTTAAGTAAAATTTGGATCTAGAACTATTTAGTAAGCTTTTATGCAAATGAAAAATTCTGTTGAGCCTACCCAAGCCAGCATACCTGTTTCTCTCTTCTCTTGTCGGGTCAGCCTTGTTGAGTACCATTGTACTCAAGTTTGTTAAACCCCTGTTGCAGGTGGCGTGCACGAGCAGCCTTTGCTTTGAGGCTTGTTGCGTGACAGTCATTGAGGAGGACGTGTCCGGGGAGGAGTAGTGCAACCCTTAGGCGGGGTTGTTTGTGTGTTATACGGTTTTTTTATAATGCTACTTCCACTACGCTAGGGTAAAGTTTGAAACTATGGTTTGTAATAACGACGTGAGTCTGAACAACTGGTTTGTAAAACTTATGGTGTAATACTTCCGCACTTTTATCTCTGATGTATATTATTTGTGAAATGTTGTAATACTGCAATGACTCTTGCAATGATCCTGGGAGTGTAAGGAAACATGGATGAGTCGGGTTACCCAATGACACGTGGTGGGTCTTTTGGGCTATTGGGCACAGTGTATGTCTGTTCGAGGTCTGTAGGACAAGGACAGGTACACGTGGGCCCTAATAACCCAGGAGGTTCCATCACAGTAATAGAGGGGCATATCCCCAGAAAAGCTTTACAAAGATGAGTGAAGATTGCAATATGAAGAACCGCATTGGGAATAATATGGTTCAGAGTCAAACCATAGTAATGCAGCAAGCCACGGAAGAAATCAGAAGCAGGAAGTCCCAATCCCCGCTCCACGAAGGACTTGAACATCACGATCTCCGTGGTGTTGGGGGCAGGAGCGCGATGATCAGTGGGTACCCTCCATCCATCCAGTGGTTGCGCCCGTAGCAATCCTTGCTGCGCCAGGAATGCCAGTTCCGCCAGGGTGGTGTCCGGCTTCTTCCACGCCAAGACATCAGTTGGCGGGTTCGGATGCTTAGGCTTTCCGGTGGTGGTGGTCCTAGGCTTCTTCTTGTCTCCTGTAGACTGCCTCTTGGGACCCATGTTAGTGACGAGAGATTTTCTATGCATCAACTGTGGAATTGGCTAAGGAATTTCTAGCTCCGAAGGCAATGGCTTGATGAAAGCGTGAGGAAAACATAAGCCTAGCGGCGGCTTATTATAGATCTATTTTGGTAACCATTCATCTTTCTTAAACGGCGTCATGGAACCGTCTAAAACCCTAACGGCTGGGAGTACGTGTCAGACGACGCTGGAGACGGAGAACAAGAATACAGTAAAACAGACAAGTTTCTTCTTCCGCAAGATACATTTAGTACTCGGAAACAAGACAGAGGACTCAGAAAATATTCCAAATACCCAGATCTTTGTTATTATTACTCGGAATTACAACAGAGATACATTGAAACATCTTGAGATACAACAACTTTCAACAGAAGTACAATCAAGGTGTAAAACGTTACTCTAGTGAATTCAAGGTACATAGCCTTGATGCCTACTGCACCAAGGACCGGGTTCAGTGAGACGCAGTAAAGCAGACACAGAACCTTGGGTAGACACTATTTTTTCAGTGCATCCCAAGGTGGGTCTTTGGTACCACCCTAGTACTCAAGGAACTCGGGGAAGACCATCACCCTCGCCACCCTTTTGACAACCTGTGACTCCGAGGTTATCTACGAGTGGTAGTCACAAGAGTTCTTCTAGGCGCACCTCTGTGTCCCTCTGCTCGCGACCACTTGGAAACCACCCTAACGGATGATCCTTTCACAAGAGTTCTCCTGGGCACTTCATCTATTCTACAGAAGAAAGACACCCGGGGGCTCGATCATCTCAGCTACTGCTATTACAATACCCATGGAGCTAAGTTTTACACTCTCGAAGGATATGAGCTCTTTGCTTCCCAGGCAGGGTATTTATAGGCGGTTTCTTCTTGGTCTATGGACATGGTTCATCAACAAGAGTGACCGCTGGACCAATAATTCAACCAATGTACTGTGGTGCATGTGAAGCTCGGCATGGGTAACAGAGTTGATTCTCACACGCACTTCAAGACGAAGACGACAAAGTTTGCAGTTGCAGAAAATGACAAACACCATTATTACGTATAGCTGGAACAGTTACCAGTCAATTATTGTTGGACTCATGGTAATTTTTATTCAGTGGGGGGTGA
Source organism: Coix lacryma-jobi var. lacryma-jobi (assembly GCA_009763385.1). Lineage (NCBI taxonomy): Eukaryota > Viridiplantae > Streptophyta > Magnoliopsida > Poales > Poaceae > Coix > Coix lacryma-jobi. The sequence continues at coordinate 111,033,621 of CM019825.1, forward strand.
TACGGGATGTTTGTTGAAAACTTTACCCACCTGAAGCTGAGTACTTATTACTCGGATGGTTTAAGCAATACACTGGTGTCATGCTCCGACTCCTCAAGACCTTGATAGAATACCTTTTTTGAAGATCCCAAGCACCGAGTACTACAGTACTCGGACCTCAGGCTCGGGGGCTACAGGGTATAATCTATAAAGGAAATGTTTTTTCTTATTCAGGAATTACTTGGACAAGGCTCTAAAAAGATCCTCAAAGTTATTGTAAATAACAAGAGGCTCGGGGGCTACACCCATAGGGTGCACTTTTTGAGAAAAGTGCACGCCATGGAAATTCTTTAAACTTCAGAGCACTTCAGGATTTCTCAAGACATTACTAGGGGATTCTCAAGAAGAAACTAGAAGGTAACGTCGTGAAGAAATGATGAAGAGCTCGGGGGCTTGACGGACCAGGATGTCAGAGATATCATCTATCGATGATTACTCCGACTAATCTGGGATGGCTTTTAGAGATCCGAAGACTTGTAACACAATGTGCTTGGATTAGGACTCTAGTTTGTAACTTAGCCGAGTTGTAAAAGGAAGTCCTATAATTAGAATAGGACTCCACTGTTGTAACCGGCTAGGACTCGGTCTGCGCTGAGGCTCACCCGGATATATAAGGGGAACTGGGCGCAGGTCCTAGATCATCGAACATTGAATCATAAGCAATACACAAGGCACACGCCGCACTGGACGTAAGGTATTACGCTACTTAGCGGCCTGAACCAGTATAAATTGTTGTCCCTGTGTAATCGTCGAGTCCAACGAACGCCGATCCCCACCGAACAAATCGTCTGAGATCACTCAAGACGAGTTGCCGGTTAACAAACACCGACAAAAACCTATTTGACTACATTTCATGCCTTTTTGGTGAAGTTTAGGGTAACATGTTGATGGTAAAACAGGTGTTTAAGGACCATCAACAAGTGTTGTTATATCGGGTTGTATGTAAGCTCTACGCGAACATATACGATGGTATCAAATTGGTGGGTGAATTTTTCTGAGCTTGGTGCATAAGGTTTAGTATTGGCTTGTATGTACCTTAGTACATACGGGCCGATTGCTTTTATCATTGGGATTTTCTTGGGCTGAAATGAATCTTTTGCAGGTACACTAACTACGCGATCGAGTAGAACGATTAGATAACGCATGAGAGATCGTTCTTACCACCGACTAGAATGTTAGGACTTGCGAGTCATTATTAGTGAGTGAGAACTTAAGTACGATCATGCATCATGTTTATGTTGTTGTTACATTGCATTTCCTCCCCTTAATTAAAAGTTGTTCCCCTTTTTATTTATAAAACTTGCCAACTTAATTATGCATCTCACGAGAGTTCAAAACCTCCTTTTGTTTCTACAGATGGCCCGGACCAGTTGACAGCTCGCAAGGCAACCAGAGGCAGAGTTCCGCGTCACCGTTTGGTGACAAAGTTGACCAAGAACACGTTCTTGTCATACTTTGGGTTGCCAACGATCCTTTGGAGGGTTCTGCACGCAGTTGGTTACTTGGAGGGATAGGAGCCCCGATACTCTTGGCAGAAGGATCAGTATGGACAGGATTCGCTGGTCATGGTGCAGGTCAAGGTTAAGGCCTTGGCTTGTAAGCCACACTAGACAGGATGGACGAAGATCACCAAGGGCTGTTGTGCAAAGGATGGGGCAAACAAGGCAGCTTATCTGGTTTTGAAGGACATCATAGCTCGTTTCCCCACTGATCTCGCTAGTGCCATGGCAGGAGTGTTCCCATGAGGATCACCTTTTCCTTTGGATTGGAGGCAGACTTTGGAGACAGTTCTGACAGGAGGCGCAGAGGAGAGGTTCTTCTGTGAGACTACGGCGATGAGCGCCATAGGAGCTTTGGTTGGTGTCTGTGAGAGCCTGGAGCACAGTCTGGAGGGTGTGTCCTTTACCCTCACGACCACTTACTAGAGCAAGAGGAAGCTGCAGGAGGAGTTCGACACTGAGGTAGCCTGGCTACAGGAGGAGCTGCACAAAGTCACCTTGGAGCGTGACGATGCCTGCGCCACCGCAGGAGCAGAGAACACCGCTCGCACCATGGACGAGCGGATGTTGAAGGACCGAGAAAGCACTAGCAAGGCGACCAGAGGGGGGGTGAATGGGAGCTCAAAAATCTCTTTCGAAACTTTGGCCTTTGTCCCACAAATCAACCCCAAAAGCTACGAACAAGAACCGTGATGCCCACGACCCTTGGAAGAGGGTGGATGATCCCTAGGATCACAGCGAGGCACCACAAAGCAAGAGTGAACCAAACTCCAAAAGCACCGGCACAAGTTCGACCCTCAAAAACCAAGTCCCGAACGTAGATAGACGGCTACGTCGAGAAATCCCCAAATACCTATGCTAACAAGTAGCAAAGATACCTAGAGAGGTTCCTTGATCAACTCTAGGGCCAAACGAGAAGTCCGAAAACCAAACAGAAAAGCCAGGAGAGCAAACGCACTAAAACGCAACACTCAGCAGGATCCTGGACTGTCCGGCCCTGGGGTCTCGGACTGTCCGCCCTACTACGGACTGTTCGCTAGGGGATGGCGGACTGTCCGCCGGTCAAAAGTGCAGAAACGCACTACTACTGAAGTGTCCCTGAGGAGTCCCGGACTGTCCGCGACCAACACCTGTGGACTGTCCGCCGGTCAAGAAAAGACCAAACAGCCGAGGGACGCAGCCACTGACTCGGCTTGCCCCCGACGCGCGGACTGTCCGAGCCTGGGGTGGCGGACTGTCCGCCAACACCCAGTGAGGGCGATTTCGGTCGCCCTTCACCCAAATCTCCTCCAAATTGATTCAAATCAAAATCCCTTGATCCCAAACTTGGAGAGGATGATCACGAGGTAGTTAGGAGACTATCCCCAAGAAATCATCTGCTCAAATCAACTCAATCAACGGGAAATCGAAGGGGAAGATGTATGAACCGAAAAAGTGCCACAAAAACGAAATTGACCTGATCTACTTGATCATGAGGAGTTAGATGAATTCCTTCGGTGGAAATTATCTCCTCACTATAAAGAACAAGTTGATTCAAGTGGAATTCGCAAAGACGCAGTAGAGAGGGAGATCGAGTGATGGGAAAATCGCGGAGAAACGAAGAACGCGAAGAACACGAACAAAACGAGAATCAAGTCATCGATCTGCAACCGTGTGGCTACCACACGCTACAACAGTGAGGTTACGGGCTCACTTCCTCAAAATCTCCAGTACACAGAGGTATGGTTCTCTGTGGATCTCAGCTAGCTACAGCAGGGGATTGGGAGAGTAGGAAACCCTAGAAGCAAAGAGCAAATGACTGAGATAGATGGGGAGGTGGGTGTCTCCCCCTACTTATCCTAATTCTAACTATTCCTAATTCCCACTCTACCCCTAACTAATTACAGAGCGAACCAGCTAAACCCTAGGGTTATTCTGGACCAACTCACGGTAGGTGGTGATCCGACGGCCACGCCCGCACAACTGGTAGCGTTGCCTCAACGCAACCTCACCGATTGCCGCCACGTGCCGCCACCGCTCTGCTTGTCCTTTCCCGGACGTCGCACCCCCGGTTTTGTGGCCCAAACCAGGAAACCAGCCTTCACAGCCAACCCCCGGTTTTGAGGCCCAAACCGGGAAACCAGCCATCCATGGCCTGAGTTTTTGTGGCCCAAACTCAGCAAAGCCGCAGCACCCAGGTTTTGAGGCCCAAACCTGGAAACCGTCCTCAGCCCGAGTTTTGTGGCCCAAACTAGGAAACCATCAGCGCCCAGGTTTTGAGGCCCAAACCTGGAAACCGTCCACTCAGTGGTTTTTCTGTGGCTCAACCACCAAACCGAGGCTGTAGAGGGGATGCACCGCCCGTGCACCCCGTCCACCGACACGTGTCCCCAGGTCCTCGACCCGCAACACCGTGACCGCAAGTCTTTGCTCGTCGCTGTCCCAGGCTGTCAGCCACCACAGCCGATCCTCGGGCCACCGGTCCCTCAGTCCAAGCCTCACGTCCGCCCTTCGCCACTCTCGGTCCATCGGCACGGCACGTCTCTACTTGACCTTCACCTTGCCTTTGATCACTGTATCCGTGCTTGACACCTGCATAACACAAGCCAAAGAACATGCGCATCATCCCAGTTGACAATCACTCATCACTTAGAGACTCGGCATACACCCATGTATCCGCAGATGTACCTGACGATGGTGATGCAACAGGATGAAGCGTGGTCCGCGTTCGACGATCTCAGAGAGTGTGCTCTTCAGTTGGTGCAGCACGTCAACCACCAGCAGGCCTACATCGACATCCTCCACGAGGCGATCCACCAGTTCCACCACGAGGCACAGGCGACAGCTGCAGTAGAGGTACCCGAGCCACTGGACGGAGTGGTGCTTGGTCCAGATCCTGCACCCGAGGACGAGGCCCACGTTGACGAGGTCCAGACGCAGATGGAGCAGGAGTCGCGCCCGACGCAGGAGACGTTTGAGCGTTAGATTCGCTAGGAGCCGATCTTTTGCTAAGTTATGTTTATGGTCTCTTTTGATGTAACCCAGACATGTGTTTATCCGTATGACTCAGTTCGTGTGATGACATGTATGACTTTTGGATGAAGTCCAGACTTCGATCTGGCACCTTTTATGGAAATATCGTCATTTGCGTTCTTATTTATGAGCGATTATTCTGTGATGTTATGTGGAAATAAGTAATTATATCTGGTCATGTGCTAATTTTTGAATTGTGTACAACACGGTATTTATTCATGTTTGATATGACATCACCTAATTGTTGCTCATTAATGGGATATGCAGATGCCGGTCCACACCCGCAGCCAGCGTGAACCCGAAGGAGAAAGCCAGGGAGAAAACCTGCCACCACCTCCACCACCCCCGATTACACCAGATGCTTTCTTTGGTCAGTTCTTGGGAAGCCAAAGGAACATAGAAGATATGCAGAGGTAGATGGGAGCTACGCTCCGCGACATAGCGGGTAACACCGCACAGCAGCGCCAGCAGCGTCAAGGCCCCGAGCCTAACCAATACAGCTCGTACCGTGACTTCTTGGACACCCGTCCGCCCGTGTTCAAGGAAGCCACCGAACCGCTAGAAGCAGACGAATGGCTCAACTCAGTTACTCAGAAGTTTCGTCTCCTTCGCCTGACAGAGGAGCTGAAGGCTGAATATGCAACACATATGTTGGAAGGACCCGTAGGACTATGGTGGTCCTAGTATCGTGCATCCTTGCCAGAGAATGCACCTGTTACCTGGGAGCAGTTTTCCACTGCTATGCACAGACACTATATCCCTAGTGGCCTGTTGGAAATGAAGGTTACAAAGTTCATGAGGCTGTCACAGGGAACCAGGTCTATGTCAGAGTATCTGCACAGCTTCAACAATCTCTCACGCTATGCCCTAGATTTCGTGAACATAGAAGCCAAGTGTCGAGTACATGGAAAAGGGGGTACCCCAAAACCTCCGCTTCGAAAAAGCTAATCCATGGCAAAGACTATAACCGTCCATCAATCACGACGCCCAAATCGGCCCAAGTACCAATCCGAAGTGGGTCGACCCATGAACGAAGCCCCAGCAACTCACCAAGCCATCAAGGAGTCCCTCCTCGAAACCGCCCCAACGCCCGGTCGAGGCACGATGATGGAAAATTTCCCGAGCGAACGGAGCAGGCCTCGACCGCCTCCTCGCACGTCCTTCAAGGGAACATCTCCGCAAACACCCCTCGATTGCAGAATCCTTCCAGGCGAAGGAAGCAAGCCTCGACTGCCTCTCCACAAACCGTCTCATACCTACCGCTTGTATGACCCCCAGAAGCATTTAATGCTCTCCATCTACTCCGGTCTGAGTCGCGTGGCCATAGCATACACCGCAGAGGGTCGTACCCCGGTTAAATCCACTTTAACTGCCCACGCCCGGGAAACGAGCATGACGTACAGCGCAGTGGCTCCATGCCGCACGCTGTGTCTTGTTAGGCGCCTCCTCGAGGCACGTTTGTCAAGCACTTTCCCCACAACTTCTGGGGCTCGCTTCACCCGTGTAGGCCTTGACTGCCTTACGCCTCCTCGAGGCACCCCTCGAAGGCCTCCTGCGCAACCCAGAAGCATTAAATGCCCTCCACCTACTCCTGTCTGAGTCGTGTGGCTATAGTGTATACCGCAGTGAATCGTACCCCGGTTAAATCAAACTTTAACCGCCCATCCCCGGGAAAGGGGGCGACTCATACGACACTGTAGCTCCATACCGCGCATCGCCCCTCGTCAGGTACCTCCTCGAGGTCCAAATTGTCAACATGTTTTCCATATTTTCCGGAGCTCGACCCCGCTCAAGCATGGCTCGACCCCATCGACGCGGGCCTCGGCCATCACGGCCATCCCCTCGAGGGCTACTCCATCGTGCCCAGTCAACACTCCAACAGCTCCCGACGCGATGTTCCTTCGCAAGACCGCGCATGGGCGCCGTCCTTCACCAACATGACCGGGCACACATCCACATGGTCGAGTATGTCTCTACAGTGGCACCGACATGACCGGCGACGTCATCACCGACGACATCACCCACATCATCGCTTACGCTAGCCCTAAACTCGTGTAACCCTGAGCGTCCCCTTCGTCTATAAAAGGGGGACGCTAGGGCTTAGGATAGGGCAAGTGAGAACGAACGCACACATACACTCACCCAAAAATGCACAAACTCACCTACTCTCCACAATAGCATAGAACACCAGAGCCCAGCCCTCTAGTTCTAGTCACCCTTCCTCATATCCCCCGCTCTCGGTCACGCTTGTACTCGCCCCTGTTCAAGCACTTCGGTGAAAGATAATATAGACTCCCCCCGCTGGACGTAGGGCCTTCTCTTGCCCGAACCAGGATAAATTGATATGTTCTTCTTGCATCACCATCTGGATTTGGGAGCACACACATAAATTTACTCGTTGGTGTAGACCCCCGAGTTCCGAACACCGACAGTTGGTGCGCCAGGTAGGGGTGGGAACGCTCCCCCCTGCGTGGCGGCGGCGCTCTTGCTTAGCCCCGGGAGCCCGACATGTCCCCAACACGGCCGGGGGCTGCTCGCCGGGGCACCCGGGGGCTCGGCATGCCTCTGACGCAGATTTCGACTCCTCTCAGACCCTGCGAAAGGTCCAGGAAGAGTCTCCATTAGTGAACGCCTTCATTCGCAGATGTTACGTCACGCCCCGTCTTACCTCCTCGTACCTGTTAGCCTCTCCGTTCGCTGATGTTACGTCAAGCGGAGAGGAGGAATCAGAGCCAGGAGAAGAAACAAGGGGTGCGGGGGGAAGGCTGGTGCCAATCACACTAGGACCCGCCTCTGAGCTCGCTGAGCCTGCCGATGACATGCTCGTCCGCTAGGAACCAGTATAGCAAAAGAGGATGTTTAGTGGAATGGAACCAGCTGCCTCCCCTCACGAGCTGCCACGGTAGGCTAAAGAGGCCATTCGGAGGACCGACAATCCGAAAACGCCTCCCACGCCCTCTATGGCTCACTGGAGCGAGCCCAAGAACTTGCTGCTTCCATCAAGATCTTCACCCAGCCTGCATCACCACCGGCAAAACGGCGCTACGACCCCAGTTTTCAGGGTCGCCGCACTTGCCAGGATCAACAGAAAGGTGATGCACGGCGGTGCAAGGCAAGCCTAGCAACCCCATCTCCCCCCTCCTCGAGCAGCAAGGAAGTCATTCATGGCAGTGCCGAGGTCCTCAGGAAAGCGTCACGTTTGCCGCCTATGACTCTCCAACACGTTCAGGACACCGTCCTGGAGAGGGAGTGTTGAACGGGTCGGAGAAGGGAAGAGAAGGGGCTGAGCCCAAGCAATGAGCAGACGTCAACCCTGAACACCCTACATCTGTCTCAGGGAGCTGGGATCTCATGGATTCAACCGTGGGATCTCACTGAATCTTCCTTTTGTTCTTTACGTACTTCTAGCATCCACCCTAGGAACGCTAGCCTTGTACCATTGTAATCTGAAAAAGGAAATAAAGGAGCTCCCTTCTTTCCAAAGGGGGCATTGTTCGAGCAAAATCCAAAAAAATTACCTTAACCCGTTAAACAAGGACCTCGGGTGACCTCGAGCTGAAACTCCGACCACAGACTCTTTCAACAAATTACTTCGCCAAGGCGCTTCACCAGGAGGCCAAAGGTTTCTAGGGAGCCATCGCAAGAAGGACGCGAACACCAAAGGATGTCTTCACTAAAGCAGAGGGCACAACGGCAATAGTCCGCCACACAAAGCTATGTTTCTTTCTGCCTCAGATTACATTTTTGTTCCAATAATAGGGGAAAAGCGACACTGCAAAAAATAAAAACCATATCACCTCGCCTGTGTTCCGCGCGCCCTTTTTCTCGAACCCAAGGAATGACGTCAATCGTGCCTTTTAGGGAAGCTGGTCGGGACTCGTCCGCCAACGCCCCCAGGGGCTAACGACACCAGTCCGCCGGTTGAACTAGAACATAGATAGCGGACTGAGTTCCCCAAAGTTCAAACATAGGACTAAGCAAACATGGGCGAAACGATAGGGATGTTCGACCTCTTCATCCTCATTCTCGTCCCTCGAGGCAGCGGGAAGTCGCACGAAGAGACGGAACAAAGCCACAAGACGAGGATGGGGTAGGGGAGTGCTCGCGTAATGACTTTTCTAAATAAAAAATGAAAAAGTTGTAACAATCCTGAAAAAGATTACCCAGTAGTATGCTAATGCATATCTTTTGCAAACAAGAGACAAAGGGCGTCGTGACATGACAGAACGCGTCTTTGGATCCCCTACGCCGACGAAAAAGATGGCACTTGCCAAGGCCACAGCCGACGCGAGACCCCACAGCAAAAGGGGGGATGTACCTAAAGAATTTCTGTGGCAAAAGGGCATCCAAATGACGCCGACCTCATGATCAGCGACCCATCCATCTTGGTCACCAGAGGCCTCGAAAAGGGCTTTGCCCCGACTAGTGTCGCCTTTGGCTACGAACCTCGCGCTCGGTCGCCAAGGGCCCCCAACCTGAGGACGAGCACGACCAGGGGTCGCAGCAAAAGACGCCAGAACATCTCAACCTATAGCACGAACCCATGCTGGCACCAGCCCGCTTCTTCATCTACGCCACCACAAGTACCCAGTATGGACCGGATAATCCAAGGCACCTCTCCATAGGAACCAACGGTCTAAAGGCTACACCCTCCAAGAGGTCTTTTCAGATCGCAGACGTCGTAGTCAACCAGACACCACGCCTTGCTGATGGCTCTACATCACTGACTCCTCAAAAGGAGGACTCGACAGAGATTCAATTCCAGTGAATCTTACAGCGGTGCGGCGCCTGCAAAAGGCGCTGCGGCGATAGCCTCACGGGCTAAACAGGAATTCGACTCGCTTCTCCATCCGAGGCCTCAAGCTCTGACCTTGGGGGATGAATTCGCTTTCCGCCGCACCCGAGCTCGCGTAGTCAGGCCTCAGACGAACTCCGCCCCATCAAGGGTGGTATTACGCCCTTCACCTCGCACCCGATCGAAAGGGCTCGCGGGAAGGACGCCGGAGCTAGCAACGCCCTAAGCCACGCGAGGCTCCGGGGCTCGACTACGCCCGACAACCCTCGATGAAGAGAGGGTCGAACCCACTCAGGGGCTACAAAAGCCCCCTTTTCTCAAAAAGGGCGTCGCTCGAAATGAATCAGGAAAAACCATCTTGACCCGTTTCGAGGTGCGTCGAAGCCAATAAAAATCGGGCCCCTACTCCATGGAATAGGATGACATGCGCCGAGTCAGTGGCCATCGAGGAACCTCCCAAAGCAGAGGGAGAGCCCCGCCGGTAGAAGTTCCTAAGGCAAAGGGATGCCTGAGCAGCACCGACCTAATGACCGATAACCCCTTGTTGACAATTACTACTGTCGCCACCAAAGTCGCCCTTGGCAACGACACTAGTAATGCTAAGGTATGTTATCAGAACACTAGAGATAAATCTGCAAGCGCACAGATTAGATACCGCACTTCACCGGATGTAGACCCAGTTTTATATCGAACCCAATGGAACAGGGTGATTGTCTTAAGTCTATTGCTTAAACCCTGAGCACAAGCAAAAGCGAGAATGTAAAAGATAAAGGGGAAACTAGGGTTTCCAGCTCTAACCTCAAGAAGCTATGTGATTATTATTCTACTGTGGATTACGTTGGGAGACCACAACCACAGTATGGCAATTCCCAAGTAATAAACTCCTGCTAGCCCTATAGACGGGAGGTGGACTATGGAATATTCAACAGGTCTATAAGAGTCACACCCACGAGCTACCACCGATCCGGAATATAGGGTACACTATGCAAGTAATCGAGTCTAAGCACCATGCTTACACGACGACAACTCCTCTAATTCTAGAGCAACTAGATTAGAGTACTCTAATTAGAATTATTACTTTAATTAGAGATGCAAGCTGGAAGAATAATAAGAACAAGAACACTTACTGATAATTAGAAGTTGAAGACCGAAGATTATCCTGATCCAAGCTCTTGACGAACTTGAATCCACAGGTACAAGCTGAAGAAGTAGATCCGACAGGCCGGAGCTCCTTCTAATCTCCCTCTAATACCTCTCTCTCCCTTCTAATCCTACAGAAGACTAGATCTGATCCCTAATTAGAGGGCTACTAATCTTCTAATTGCTAGATGGCTCTAATCCTCTCCCGATGAATATGACTGGAGTTTCTGTCTTGGATCTGATCTGAATGAGGATTGCTTCAGGGAGGGGGGTCTGAGGTTTCTTATATTGCCCTGGGGGATGTGACCTTCCGATCAAACCGACCTTGAACAACGGTTGAGATGCATCGAGGAGGTCGATTAGGGCACGCTCCACGAAGATGGGCCGAGGAGTGCCCTGGCCCAGGTCGGTCGGCCCCACCTGGCAGCCGCCAGGCTCCGTCTTCGCCGAGTTGTCTTCTAGAAGCCTCTTGGTTGCCCTAGCGCGACTTTCAATCTTGTTGCGCAATCCATCGTGTTGGAGAAGGAATCTATCTCTTTCCATCTGCTGGAAAACACCCTGGAGAACTAGAATTCACCATAGCTGTTGGATCTATCAGTTTAGCCCTTATATTATGTTGCTTGGTGATCACTCCAGGTTGCTTCTAGAAGCTTCCAAGTTGTAACAATTGAGGACTCTTCCATCGGGACTCCAATTGTGGTAAACCATATATCCGTTTCGATCGTCTTGACGAGCTCTTCGCAATGGTGTGCTCTGATTCAGCACTTGAGATACTTTTATGTAGTGAAATGTTGGTATTCCTGCAAAACAAGTGAGAACGACACAACTCGTGGAAGTCATTAGAATCAAACTCTATTCCTAGGTTGATGGTCACTTTTATTCTCTTTTAGGTGGCTTATTGACGATATAAGATATGAGTTAGTGACCGTCAACAAGCTCCCCCACACTAGATCTTTACTCGTCCCTGAGGAAAGTAGAGCTTCACATTCACTGTTCATAGAAAAACCTGCACTGTTGGGATTAGTAGTGTTTGAAAACAAATTTTATTACCTTTACCCTTCAGTCTTGATAGTTGGAGAGTTTTGTAAGATTTTCTGAAAAGAATATAGCTTTCCTTCTCCTCATTGTGATACTCTCAATGTCGCTCAAAGTTCTTATCTCCTCACAAGAGGCACTGCCTTCTTTTCAAGATTATTATTATATCTAGAGCTTAAAAGGTGTGTAGCACTTATGCTTTGATTATGTTACTAAGTCAACACTTTAGAGCTAGGGAGAGAAGTGTCATACTCCTTAATCAAGATTTTATTTTTGAAAACACTTGTCCTCTCTTGTTTGGCATTTTGCTTAAGAGAAACCATGAGCTATGAGGCTAATTCTACTGTTGAGCACGTGCCCATTTTTTAGAAGGTTCCGGACACTTGTCCCTTTTTATTTCTGAAGGACCGAGAAGCTACCCGAAAGCGACCAGAGGGGGGGTGAATGGGAGCTTCAAAATTTCCTTACGGAAACTAGATGCCACTGTCCCAAACTCAACCCCAAAAGCGAAACCTAGAGCTTGCTAATGTCCACGACCCTAGATGTAGGGTGGATGCTTCCTAGAAGCACAGCGGACACTAGACAACCCAAGAAAGCCAACGCAAAAGACGGAACTCGAATCCGATCAAGAACGACGAACCGCGAACGAAAACGCGTGAAACTGGATCGACCGGACTTTGGCCTGCCCGGTCAGCAGGGACCGGACGCGTCCGGTCAACAAAAAACGGCTCTGGAACCTTACTGTTCGCGACCGGACTCACGAGTACGGAGCGTCCGGTTGGTCACCTGCGTCCGGTCAGAATCAACACGCGCAGTGAACAGTAACTGAGGCGAGTCCGGTCACCCAAAAACAGCGGCCGGTCGCATGCGTCGGTCAAGCACAAAGACTTTGCACGAAAGTTCAACCACCGGACGCTCGACTGGTGCGTCCGGTCAACCCGAGCAGCGTCCGGTCACCCCGCGAATTCACTGTTCGTCCACCGATTCGACTAGAACTCACCAAAAAAATCCTCTAGGGATCAAACTTGATGAGTGAAGTCACAAGGAGGTTAGTGAGCTATCTCTAAGAGATCATGGCTCGAACCTAACTCCAAATCGGTGAATCGAAGAATTTCGGGGGAAGGGAGGAAAAGTGACCCGAATGAAAAATCGATCGATCTCCTAGACCGTGAGGTTAGAGGATGATTCCTTCGGTGGAAAGATGTGCCTCACGATCTAGAGCAACTGGTTCAAACGGAATCGCAAAAGATGAACCGAGCACAAGATCAAGCGACGGGAAACTCAAGGCACAAAGCAATCCGCGAAGAACATGATGAACATGAAATCAAAACGCGAATTGACACCAAGAGGTGGGATCCAAGGTGAGGATACGGCCTCACTTCCTCGAATCAACAATACACAGAGTGGAGTCTCTCTGCGGATCTCAGCTAGCTACAGCAGGGGATGGAGAGCAGGAAACCCTAAGTGCAGGAAGCAAATGAGATGACTAAAACTGAGATAGGGAGGAGGGTGTCTCCCCTAGACTACTTATACTAACCTAGCCTAAGTCTATTTCCTACTCTACCCCTCACTACTGTATTTACAGAGCGGACCAGCCTAACCCTAAGGCTATTCTAGTCCACCCGCTGGTGGTAGGTAGATCCGACGGCCACGCCCGCACGGTCTTCCGCGTCGCCTCCACGCAACCTTCAGATCGCCGCCACGTGCCGCCACCACTCTGCACCCCCGGTTTTGTGGCCCAAACCGGGAAACCAGCCTTTTCCATCAGCCCCGGTTTTGAGGCCCAAACCGGAAACCAGCCTCCAGCCCGAGTTTTGTGGCCAAACTCGGAAACCGTCGCGCCCGAGTTTTGAGGCCCAAACTCGGAAACCGGCCCACGCCCAGGTTTTGGGCTCAACCTGGAACCCAGCACCCAGGTTTTGAGGCCCAAACCTGGAAACCGTCCACCGTTGGTTTTTCTCGGGCTCTACCAACAAACCGGCGTCGTAGAGGGGATGCACCGCCTGTGCACCCCTTCCACCGACATGATCGCACTTCTCCGCCTGTCGCTGTCGCAGGCTGCCAGCCACCACAGCTGATCCTCCGGCCTCCAGTCCATCAGTCCAAGTCCACGTCCGCCCTTCACCGTCCGATACATCGGCATGGCACGTCCGCCGCACGGCACGCCATCCTTCATCGCGCCCGGTCCGTCGGCACGACACGTCGCAACTTGACCTTCACCCGCCATCGATCACTGTCTCCGTGCTCGACACCTGCACAACACAAGCCAAAGAACATGCGCATCATCTCCGTTGACAATCACTCATCACACAGAGACTCGGCATACACCCATGTATCCGCAATCTCCCCCTTGATGAGTGCATTGTCAACTCCACAACAAATCATGAATAAGAAGAAGGAGGTAGAAGGAGTGGGAAGAAAAACCCAACCAAATGACCCAAAAGCCTTAACAAAAGCCAAAGAAGGTCAAGTGGATGAAGCAAAAACTTGGTCCCCAAAGACATGGGCAACGGCTCGACGCAACCAAGCAAAGCAAAGCTAGCCCTCAAGAAGAGGTAGAACAGGCTCAACACCGCTAGCAGATACCAATTGAAGATCGGAGGACAACAGAAGCAAAATGCTAGTCCCTCAAGATAGAGGCACAGAGGCTCAACACAACTAGCAAGAAAATCACTCCGAACCAATTGGAAATCAACCCAACCAAATGGGAAAGCACACCAGACGATACCAATTGAAAGCCAAATGAAAAAGCTTATGAAAGCTCATGAAAAGCTAGGAACGTTTGCTAGTCCCTCAAGACAGAGGCAACGGCTCAACACAACTAGCAAACTCCCCCTCGACAAATGCAAGCAACTAGGACAAAAGATTCTCCCCTTAGTTGATCAACACAGGAGCATATGATTTGCATAAATTTCTCCCCCTAGTTGAAAATGCACTTATCAAGGCCAAAAGGTATCGGAGAAGCAACTCCCTTCACATAAACTCCCCCTGAACACAAGATCTCTTCCAAATGCATATGAAGTCAAAATGCAAGTTAGGAGCTTCAAGTATATAGTCAAAAGAGTGCAAAGATGCTCTAATCAGTATAGCTCCAACATCTCAATTAAGCACTCAAATAGCAAAGGCTCAAACTGATCACTTATACGAAATATGAAGCATATGAGCATGTGAGCAGTTTTAAGCCAAAAGGATAGTCACCATCAAAATAGCACTAGACATGTATAGAAGGAATCCAAACAAGTGCTAAGCATATATACAAGGTGAACTACCCCTAGCAAAGTTCAATCATCATGCATAGGAATGAAGCATATACTTGTGATTTCAAATTCATATCGGAGTTGCAGCGGTAAGAGAATTCACAAGTTCATTTTTAGCATGTGATTGCGAGAGGTTGAAAGCTTGTCATTGCCTAACTTTTCAACCGTGCGAAGCCTATGCCGAAGCAATCAGAAGCTTAAAGCAACGGTTTCGGTCATACACTACATGGCTCAAGTTTAACTCAAAGTGCAATGAGAAACAGTCTCAATACCATGAGGTGTTGACAAGCAATCCCATCTCGATCTTTTCAATTCAACAATACTTGGTTCAGATTTTAAGCAAGTTATGAACAACCAAGCAAGTGAATGACTCAGAACTAGAGACATAGCAACCTAGCATATATGAAAAGCAGGAATGGACTCAACACACCCTACACATGCTAGTTGCATATCTCAATGGTGAACATTTTCAGATTTATATACATTAGGCATAATTCACCATTCCAAAAATAGCTCGCTCATAACATGTAACAGTGATCAGAAAGAGCATAAGCTACAAGCATCATCATAAGTATCGGAGCAATACTAACAAGAGCATAATTACATTCTAGTGAATATAGACATGAAGCTCAGAATGTAAATGCGTATGCCCGACACAAAACTGAAAGAAAGAAGATACCAATGGAAAGACTCAAGAAACTCAAAAGAAAAGAGCCTCAAATAAAAGAGTCAGTCTGTACATCTCAAAATGCTTCCCCCATCTAAAAGGGGAAACACACACCAAGCTCACCCCTCAACCTATTAAAGGTTGATTCGTCTAAAGGCTTGGTGAAAATATCAGCCAATTGGTGATGAGTATCGACATGGCGAAGGTCGATATCACCCTTCTCCTGGTGGTCTCGCAAGAAATGAAAGCGCACATCAATGTGTTTGGTTTTCGAGTGAAGCACGGGTTCTTAGCAACGCTAATGGCACTCGTGCTGTCACAAAGCAAAGGAACTCGAGTAAAGCTCAAACCAAAATCACGCAAAGTGGCCATCATCCAGAGTAACTGGGAACAGCAGCTAGCCGCAGCAACATATTCAGCCTCCGTGGTAGACTGAGCGACACTAGACTGCTTGCGAGAAGACCACGACACCAGAGAAGATCCAATAAACTGGCAAGTCCCAGAAGTGGACTTGCGCTCAATGCGACAACCAGCAAAATCGCATCGGAATAACCGCAAAGCGAGAGAGTGGAGGAAGCAGAATACCAAATCCCGAACTCAGGCGTGAAACGAAGGTACCTGAAGATGCGCTTCACCGCCTGACGGTGAGAAGTGCGTGGCGAGGCCTGAAAGCGCGCGCACAAGCACACGGCGAACTGAATGTCCGGCCGTGTCGCCGTCAGGTAGAGCAGCGATCCAATCATGCTGCGGTACTCCTTCTGGTCCACTGCTTCTCCATCCGTGTCGGCATCCAGGGCAGTCGTCGTCGACATGGGCGTCAGAAGAGGCTTGGCCTCACCCATGTCGAACCGCTTCAGCAAGTCCCTCGTGTACTTGCCCTGGTGCACAAACGTCCCCTCTCGGGATTGCTTAATTTGCAACCCGAGAAAGAAAGTCAGCTCGCCCATCATGCTCATCTCGAACTCCCTGCTCATAGTATCTGCAAACTTGGCAACCAAAGCGTGAGAAGAACCACCGAAAATGATATCATCCACGTAAATTTGGACCAAGAGAGTATCTTTGCCTTGCTTGAGGAGAAAGAGCGTTTTATCACACATCCCATTTTAAAACCCTTAGCTAGCAAAAAGGTTTTTAATCTCTCATACCAGGCTCTAGGGGCTTGTTTCAAACCATACAAAGCTTTGTGGAGTTTAAAGACATGGTTTGGAAACTGGGATTTTCAAAACCGGGGGGTTGCTGGACATAGACCTCCTCCTCAATGTAGCCGTTTAAGAAAGCACTCTTGACATCCATTTGAAAAAGTTTGAAACCCATGGATGCAGCATAAGCCAAGAGTATCCTAATAGCTTCCAAACGAGCTACAGGAGCGAAAGTCTCCTCATAATCTATCCCCTCCTTCTGACTATAACCCTTCGCCACAAGCCGGGCCTTGTTTCTCACAATGTGGCCCTCCTCTCCTTGCTTGTTTTTAAATACCCATTTTGTCCCAATAGGTTTACAGTCAGGAGGTGGTGGCACTAGAACCCAAACCCGATTTCGCTCAAAGTTCTCTAGCTCCTCATGCATGGCATTGACCCAATCCGGATCCGTCAATGCGTGTCCAACATCTCGGGGCTCAAAAGACGCAAAAAAGCAGAATGAGCAAAGTGCGAGATGTGCTGTGACCTGGAGCGAGTAACTCGCTCGTCGATGTCGCCGATCATCTGTTCAGGGGGTGCTGGCGCTGGATATGTCGTGGCGCCTCCCGGGAAGAAGTGACCTCCCCCTCAACAGTAGCTGGTTCCACCCCGGGTACAAAAGGTACCGCGCGAGGTGGGTCCCATGGCCCCCAGGAAGAAGACGTCGGGGCCACGGGTCGTCGTCGAAGCCGCTCCCGGCGGCGCGGCAGGCGGAGGGGGTGCTGGATCATCTATACCTTCAGCACCCTCTTCCTCGTCATCGAAAAGAGGCTCTCCAACCTCGTGATCACCTGCACGCTCAAAACGAGAAGAAGGAGAAACAAGAGTCTCGTCGAAGGTGACATCTGATGTATCCATGACTCGGTTAGTGTCAAGGTTAAGTACACGATAAGCTCGAGTGTGAGTGCCATAACCCAAAACACACCGTCAGAAGAACGAGACTCAAACTTGTCCAGGTTGCCTTTTTTCAATATAAAACAGTGGCAACCAAAGACTCTAAAATAACTCACCTTGGGCTGGCGACCAAAACGCAACTCATAAGAGGTCTTCTTCAAAAACGCTCTCAGAAAAATGCGATTCGAAATTAGCATGCAGTGTTCATAGCTTCGGCCCAATAGCGCCTGGGAGTCCTATGCTCATCGAGCATCGTCCTGGCCATCTCAACAAGGGTCCGATTCTCCTCTCTACACACCATTCGAGGGCGGTGTATAGGGGGAAAAACTGATGCACCAAACCAAGGCGTTTACAAAACTTCTCAAATCCGAATTGGCAAATTCGGAACCATTATCACTTCTAATCGCCCGCATCGAGTTCAAAGGGAACTCGTTCTGAAGACGCAAAATCAGATCGCGAGCGACGGAGAATGTCTCGGACTTCTCAACTAAAAAGAAGACCCACGAATACCTCGAAAAGTCGTCAACAACAACAAGCACATACCACTTCCCACCAACCGAGCTCACCCGAGCCGGACCAACAAGGTCCATATGCAAAAGCTCTCCGGGGTGCGAGGTCATAACCTTGGTCAAAGGATGGTGGGGAGCAGCAACCATCTTTCCATGCCGGCAAGCATGGCAAACTAGATCCTTCTCCAACGAAAGCTTGGGCAATCCTCGGATTAAGCCAAGTGAGCTAAGTCTTGCAAGCAAGTCAAAACTCAAGTGGCCGAGCCTCCTATGCCACTTCCAAAGATCAGAAGGGAAGGACTAGCCAAAAGACAGCGAGAAGATCCAAACGACTTTGAGAAATTCGCGCGAAAGACATTCCCAAAGGGTGAAATCAGACATACAAGATCACCCTGAGGATCTAAGATCCGGCTAAGGTTCGGTTTGAAACGAATCTCATAGCCTTCACGAAAAAGTTGCGAAACAGAAAGCAAGTTAAAATGCAGGTTAGAAACAAGAGCAACCTCGCGCAACACAAAGTGCTCATTAACCCGCACTGCACCCACGGACAATACCTTGCCCTTACCTTTGTCGCCGAAGGTTTGTACTCCTTTCCGGCGACCGGACTATGGCTGGAGAACCATTTGGCATTTCCGGTCATGTGTCTCGAGCAACCGGAATCCACAAGCCAAATGTCCTCCAACCGCTCCTCCTACATCAATAAAAGACATAGGGTGAACATACGGTCCAACACTGGGGTTAGTAAGATAAGAAGGAAACCAGTGTTGGGCCGGCTGCTCAAAAGAACGGTCAGTGTAAAAAACCATCCTGTCTAGGAGGATAGCGATCACCACGCACAGGAAAACGTGGTCCGCTGGGGAAGAAGCGCTCACCGCGAAACTCTACCTGCGGTGGGACAAAGCGCTCAACAAGGCCTCCGCCACGGGGTCCGTTACCTGCAAAAGCAGGACCCCGTCGGGCACGCTCTCTACGAGGTCTACGCCTAGGAGCCTGCTGCTCAACTCTAGCCTCTCCTCGGAGCTCTCTCCTGCCTAGGCCTAACAAACTGAGGTGCTCCACCTCTAGGCCTAGTTCCCTCTAGGGGCTCTCTCCTGCTGCCTAGGCTGGTACCTTCCTCCAGACCTAGCAGCTCTCCCTGAGGCTTCGGAGCATGTCCACCACGAGCTGGGTGAACATGTCCGGGTTCTGCATCTCCCTAGCACGGCGCGCCTCTCCCTTGCGCCTAAAGCAGAACTCACTCAGGTGACCATCCGCCCACAAAAGTCACACTGAAACCTCACCGCGCGCAAAGGGGGTTGTTGGTTTGCAGGGATGTGGGGTATGGTTCACCTTGCCCTTGCCCTTCTGTGGCAATTCCTCTCGGATGGGTGGCATTGTGTCAAGCTTGTTCTTTAGGTGATTGGCTTGGGTTGCCATTGGGATTCTTGGGTGGAGCCTTGGAGGTTCAACTACAACTCCATCCTTGGTGACAGGCTTGGCAGGCTCTTTGGGTGGAAGCTTGGTTAGTTTGGGAGTAGTGGTGGAGTGGGGCTTCTCTCGGATAAGACCACTAGACTCTCCAATCTTCCCCAAAACCGGAAAGATCAACACCCTGCGCAAGGCCTACGCCTTGACCTCCAGGCAGCTCGCTTGAATTGGGAGATCATCATCCCGAGCTGAGGCTCACCACAAGACACCCATGACAAGACGGGTCCGAAGGTATGTGTTTTCCCTCCTCGGTACGCCCCTTGTCATGCCTCACATTGGCCATCTCCTGCTCCAGGCCCTCCACCAAAGCACACTCTTACACAAGTGCTATCCGAGCCGGCCTTCTCTAAAGACTCAAGCTTGGGCATTCTTCTCTGCCAACTCGGATTGCAAGACAGGACAAGTCTTGCACGCACCCAACAGCTGCGGTCTAGCTCGGAGCTCATCCACCTCATCTACCAGCGCAGCATGCTTACTCCTCAGAGTGAGAAGATCCGTCATGTGCGCGGCGCAACTCTCGCACTCCAACTCCTCCGACACAACCACGGTGGACCGAGCGAACTCAAGCTCCTTCACCGTGTCCTCCCACTTCTGCCTAAACTCCTTGCGCTCTCTAGCGGCACGCCTAAGCAACTTATCTTGACTAAGGAGGGCAGCAGTCAACTTCTCAACCTCGGAGGAAAGCTCGTCGTAGGTGAGAGATACCTGGGAGGTGTCGTCGTCGTCGTCGTTCCGAGGTGTGTGCTCCAGCTCGCCTCCGACCTCATCTCCGAGCGCCATGGTACACAGGCCTTCGTCGCCGGCGAAGAAGCATAAGCCGTTGAACGTGTCCTCCAGCTTCTTCTTCTCGGACTCGTCATCACTCGATCGAGCGGAGTCGTCATCCGAGCCGTCGACGTCGCTGAGCGTGGCGAAGAACGCACGCTGCTCAGCCTGCTGCTTCTCCAAGTACTTCTTCTTGATGTACTCTTTGTCGAAGCCGCCCCGCTTCTTGTGCCTTGGGGGAACGTGCTTCTCCTTGTACTTGGAGTCGCGCCTGTGGCCGTGATCGCCCTTCCCCAGATGCTTGTTCTTCTTCTTGGGGCAGTCGGCGATGAAGTGGTCGGGGTCGCCGCACTCGTAGCATCCCGTGCGTCCTCCTCCTCGACGACGGTTCATGCGGTTGTTGTGGAACCGCGAGAACCGGTTGGCGAGCAAAGCCAACTCGTCATCTCCCAAAGACTCCAGCTGGTCCTCTGTCACAGAAAGAGAGAAGAAAGCGCAAAGCCAGCTGAGGGGTTAGAGGAAGAGCCGGAAACCAAAGCCATGGACGGGCGAGAAGGATTTTCAAAAGAAGCCCTCGCCATAGCATCAATCTCACTGGACTTGAGCTTACTGAAGAGCTCGTCGCAGGTGAGGGTCTCATAGTTCGGCGATTCGATGATTGCCTGAACCTTGGAGTCCCACACCGAACGGTCAAGAGTGTGCAAAAGCTTCAAAGCACGCTCATGATCGTCAAATGGCAACTGCTCTCTGTTAGCCCTCATCCTGTTGACAATCACCTGAAAGCGAGCGAATAAACTTTCTATGCTCTCGCCAGGTTGATGTCTAAAGTTCTCATACTCTCGCTTGAACGACTCGTAGAGTCGGGTTTTGACTTGAGAGGTGCCCTCATGAAAACGCATGAGAGTGTCCCAGATCTCCCGAGCCGTAGCGAGGTGAGAAACACGATCAAACTCACCCATGCTCAAACAAGAAAAGAGAGCATTACGGGCTCGGCTATTGGCATCGTGCTCATCGATCTGTTGTGAGAGACACGAGCAGCCAAGACCACGTAATCAGGGGAGTTGCAAATATCCCAGATCGAAGCGCCCAAGCTCTGCAAATAGGCCGACATACGTATCTTCCAATACGCATAGTTCGTCCCATCGAAAAACGGCGGTTTGCCCACGCCGCGATCCATGTCGCCTTCGGTGGATCTGGAACCGGCTAAGGTGGAAGATCCTTAACCTGCTCCGATACCAATTGAAGGACCGAGAAGCTACCCGAAAGCGACCAGAGGGGGGGTGAATGGGAGCTTCAAAATTTCCTTACGGAAACTAGATGCCACTCCCAAACTCAACCCCAAAAGCGAAACCCTAGAGCTTGCTAATGTCCACGACCCTAGATGTAGGGTGGATGCTTCCTAGAAGCACAGCGGGACACTAGACAACCCTAGAAAGCCAACGCAAAAGACGGAACTCGAATCCGATCAAGAACGAACGAACCGCGAACGAAAACGCGCGAAACTGGATCGACCGGACTCTGGCCTGCGTCCGGTCAGCAGGGACCGGACGCGTCCGGTCAAAAAAAACGGCTCTGGAACCTTACTGTTCGCGACCGGACTCACGAGTACGGAGCGTCCGTTGGTTCACCCTGCGTCCGGTCAGAATCAACACGGCAGTGAACAGTAACTGAGGCGAGTCCGGTCCCCAAAAACAGAGCGTCCGTCGCATGCGTCCGGTCAAGCACAAAGACTTTGCACGAAAATTCAACCACCGGACGCTCGACTGGTGCGTCCGGTCAACCCGAGGCAGCGTCCGGTCACCCGCGAATTCACTGTTCGTCCACCGATTCGACTAGAACTCACCCAAAATAAATCCTCTAGGATCAACTTGATGAGTGAAGTCACAAGGAGGTTAGTGAGCTATCTCTAAGAGATCATGGCTCGAACCTAACTCCAAATCGGTGAATCGAAGAATTTCGGGGGAAGGAGGAAAAGTGACCCGAAATGAAAAATCGATCGATCTCCTAGACCGTGAGGTTAGAGGATGATTCCTTCGGTGGAAAGAAGTGCCTCACGATCTAGAGCAACTTGGTTCAAACGGAATCGCAAAGATGAACCGAGCACAAAGATCAAGCGACGGGAAAACTCAAGGCACAAAGCAATCCGCGAAGAACATGATGAACATGAAATCAAACGCGAATTGACACCAAGAGGTGGGATCCAAGGTGAGGATACGGCCTCACTTCCTCGAATCAACAGTACACAGTGGAGTCTCTCTGCGGATCTCAGCTAGCTACAGCAGGGATGGGAGAGCAGGAAACCCTAAGTGCAGGAAGCAAATGAGATGACTAAAACTGAGATAGGAGGAGGGTGTCTCCCCTAGACTACTTATACTAACCTAGCCTAAGTCTATTTCCTACTCTACCCCTCACTACTGTATTTACAGAGCGGACCAGCCTAACCCTAAGGCTATTCTAGTCCACCCGCTGGTGGTAGGTAGATCCGACGGCCACGCCCGCACGGTCTTCCGCGTCGCCTCCACGCAACCTTCAGATCGCCGCCACGTGCCGCCACCACACTCTGCACCCCCGGTTTTGTGGGCCCAAACCGGGAAACCAGCCTTTTCCATCAGCCCCCGGTTTTGAGGCCCAACCGGGAAACCAGCCTCCAGCCCGAGTTTTGTGGCCAAACTCGGAAACCGTCCGCGCCCGAGTTTTGAGGCCCAAACTCGGAAACCGGCCCACGCCCAGGTTTTGAGGCTCAACCTGGAAACCCAGCACCCAGGTTTAGGCCCAAACCTGGAAACCGTCCACCGTTGGTTTTTCCGGGCTCTACCAACAAACCGGCGTCGTAGAGGGGATGCACCGCCTGTGCACCCCTTCCACCGACATGATCGCACTTCTCGCCCTGTCGCTGTCGCAGGCTGCCAGCCACCACAGCTGATCCTCCGGCCTCCAGTCCATCAGTCCAAGTCCACGTCCGCCCTTCACCCGTCCGATACATCGGCATGGCACGTCCGCCGCACGGCACGCCCATCCTTCATCGCGCCGGTCCGTCGGCACGGCACGTCGCAACTTGACCTTCACCCGCCATCGATCACTGTCTCCGTGCTCGACACCTGCACAACACAAGCCAAAGAACATGCGCATCATCTCCGTTGACAATCACTCATCACACAGAGACTCGGCATACACCCATGTATCCGCAATTTCCTCGTGATCAATCTTTTTGAGGTTTCGGGCACTTGCTCTTTTTATTCTCGGATATATATATATTATATTTTTGCATAGCTCATGTCTCTTTCACAATACTTCTCAGAGGGACTTAACCTTTTTAAACGATCTTGATTTTAAGAAACATGATAAATCTCTCAACCAAAGCCAAAAAGTTAACTAGCATCATTACAAGGTAAGTAGCTAGAGTAACAAATATTTCATGATTATTAAGGCTTTAGCGGAAATATGTTTTTACCACCGAGGAGAAGAATTGCTATTTGATTTTAAGCATGTGAAATAAATTCTCCAAGAGAAGACTTGTAGAGTCAGGTATTATGATAAGCAATTAATTATTCCCACAGTAACAAGAGATTCTAAGAATAGATCATGTGAGCTATTTCAAGTTATTATCAAGTTTAATTTGGGACTCATCTTAAATATTGTTTCAAGTGGTTTTCAATTTCCAATTTGGAAATAGAGGGCAATATGAAGATAGAGAGGGTATGATACGTACTAGACCTGTAGACGCACAAGATTGATTCGTCATGTGTGGGTCCAATGAGTGATTCTTGTTTTCCTGTGATTCTTCGGTCGATCTTCCATTTATTGGTTAGGTCCTTCCCCACACTTGTTCCTGTTATACCTTTATGCACAACATGTGGAGACAAGACACATACCCAAAACAAATGTAGAGAGAGAGAGTAGATAACTAAAACAAAACTTTATTGATAACTTATAAGACACTTTATTACACAAGCAAGCAAAACAACTAAACGATTGAAATTAAACGAACTAAACACCCTTTAAAGAAACTCTAAGATTAACTCTAACACTTGTGCCTTATCATAATACTAATAATAATAACTCTCTCACTCTAATTGAGGTGATTAGCTACGGTGCGTGATATGATGTTTACACGAGACTTTAAACCACTTTGCTTAATCTCCTGTCTATCCATTCTCCTAACCAGGCTGTCACAAATCTTTGTCACAGAGGCTAGGTCTTGTTTAAACTGAGTGTTAGCTTTGGCAAGGGCATCCACCTGCTTACTAACTCTAATGTAGTCATTGATGAGGTCGTCCACCTGTTCCTCGAACTTCGTCAAGGGTTCTCCCTTGCATTTAGGCTTGGAAGAAAAGGCTTCGGATGGGGACTTCTCCTTACGAGGCTCTACCTGGATCTGTCCGGGGTCAGCTCAGACTCCAGTAATGGCGTAGCGAGATGTGGATGTGTACTTCATACAAGTTACATCTCCAAACTTGTTCGTCTTCAACCCCGTGAGCTGCTCATTGGGTCCTAGGGGCAGAAGATTGACTTCCTTGGAGACACGGAACTTCTTGAGCTCTCCTTGACGTGATCCTCCCTCCATGGGTTTGGCGTAGAAGGATTGGTGTTGAGGCTCGTTGCCCTTCGGTGGCATCGTGGCTAGGGGTGTTGGCTCGTCAACAGGCACGATCTCCTTCTTCGGCACAACAGTGAGGTCTTTCTTAGGAGCGACGACGAGGGCCATCGACTCGTCAGAAGGGAGAGGCTCGTTGAGGTTGATCCCGCGATTGCCGACCATTGGAACAAGGAGAGCCTGAACTGCTGCTTGAGATGAGAATAGATTGGATGGTATGACTCTGGGCTAGCAGGGGTCTGGTTTTATAGTCCTAGATCAACTAGAAGGAGGCTGATCTATGCTCCGAGGTTCTTGTAACGAAACAGATTAGGAAGTTACGAAAAAGGAATAAGGGAGGCTTTAGAAAGGAAAGGGAAGTGACGGGACCCAATCAGACACCAGGCCAGGCCGGCCGGCCTAGGGGTGGGGCCGGTGAAAGGTCTGAATTGGCTAGAGGGGCGGTGAATAGCCTAATTAAAAATCTACAAAATCACTTAGGCAAGCACTATTAGTATAACAAACGACGAAGCTTTTTGCGTTAGCCTAATAGTGTGTTGCAAGCCACCTACCCAACAATTCTACCTAATAAAACTATATCACACAAACAATTGGAGCTAGAAACTAAATGCGGAATAAAACAAACTAGCTCTAGCACAACTATGAATAAGATGATCTAAGACAAGCAAGTGTGTGCAAACGATGAACTTATGTTGACCAATTACAAATAGTTACACAAGGTATATGACAAGTGATATACACCAAGTAATAGAAACTACACAAATAAAATAGCTCAAAGTAAATACGCAAAGTAAATGAGCTAGATAGAGGTGGTTTCACCGAGCCTTCGGGATCGCCTAGTAGAGAGCCAATCACCGGTGAAATCCACTCATAAAACCAATCACCAAGAAGGATGCACAATCACAACAAGCACACGGGACACCAATATTTATCCCGAGGTTCACGTGCTTGTCGGCACGCTACTCCCCGGTTGTCGACCAACACTAGGTGACCCGTGGCTAATCGGCACAAAGCCAAGCTCACAAAGAGCGCCACAAGAATCTACCACTAGCGAGGTAGCTCAATGGCACGGGCAATCCACTAAGGATGCCTCTTGCCACTCCGGCGAGGTGAGGCTCCAAAACCTCTCACAATCTCGAACGGTGGTGGCCAAGAACAATCTCCTTCTCTTGCCAACTCCACCTCAACGCCTCCAAGCCATCAAGGCACCGACAAATGCCAAGAGTAACAAGCAACTCAAAGCCGATGCGAAGAACTAGTGCCACTAGAATGAACTATTTCAAATCTTAGCACTAATCACTCAATCTCACTAAGTTTGACCAAATCAACACTAGAGATGAGTTGGGAGGCTTGGCTATGCTCACAAGAATGCTTAGGGATCAAAATGTGCAAGAGGGAACCCATGTGAGCCGGCCAAGCCACTTATATAGCCCCCTCAAAACGGCCTAGCCGTTGGGCTGAAATCGCAACCATCAGACGCTCCGGTGCGCGACCATCAGATGCTGCCCCAGCGTCCGATGCTCCAGATGGAGCCACGTGTCCTTCTGATATGAATTCGAGCCCCCCGATCCCAATGGTCATATCTCTTTACGCCATGGTTAAAGTGACATCGGACGCGCCGATACCAGGCATCGGACACTCCCTTTTTGCGCCACTGCTTCTTTCAGCTCCCTTTTTGCGCCACATCGGACGCGCCGACACTGTCACATCGGACGCTCCACCCCTGCGTCTGATGACCATGCAGAGAAGTTCCAGAACGCTCCCAAACACATCAGACGTTGCCGATGGTTTGGCATCGGACGCAGGCCAGCGTCCGATGCTCCCTGCAAAGCTCGCTTGCGCCACGTCATCTCCATCGGACTCCGCAACAGTGATTCCTTAGAGTCCGTTGCCAGCGTCTGATGCCCCTTCAGCATCAGTCTATAGCTAGGGTTAGCCATCGGACGCTCGGCCCAACGTCCGATGCTGCTGCCTCCAGCGTCTGATGCTGTTAACTCAGCACCTTTCACTTTCTAACTTCTACCCTTGCTCTCATGCGCCAACACCAAAGTGTTTCAGCACTTATGCACGAGTGTTAGCATTTTACAAAGCATTTTCCAAGGGTTTAGTTAGTCTCTCACTAGGTCTAAAGCATCAATATGTTAGAGAACACCTAGTGGCACTTGGACACCGCATAATCCATGAATTAACTCCTCTTAATAGTAAAGCTATGTATCCTAAATGTGATCAGACTCGCTAAGTGTCTTGATCACCAGAACAAAGAGCCCTATAGGTTATACCTTTGCCTTTGGGCCTCTTTGCTCCATCTCTTCCCTTCTTCTCATATTTCACCAATGGTAGAACACTTGATCTCTTCAATTGCATGTGGCCATCACCATCCTCCGTGGTTGCCACCTTGCTAGCTTCACCACTTGGCTTGGGCCCAATCCTTCTCATAAGCTACACACATGCTTACCGATAGGATTAGACCAAATAGTTTCATCAATTAACCAAACCAAACTAGGCTTTCAATCTCCCCCTTTTTGGTAATTGATGACAACCTATACAAAGATATGTGATTTAAATTTGAGTAACCACATTAATAGTATTAGCTTTAGCTCCCCTACATATGTGCTATAGTGTTTTGGTTTTTTCATAGATTTGGCACCTATGTTATGATATGAAATGTTAGTAGCAAACACTATCAAAGGGTTCTAGATTTGGCACATATGTATGGATATGAAATGTGAGTGAGCAACACTATCAATGATGATGCTAAGGCATAAGAATGGACCTTTGAAGCATGATACCAATCGGAATGCACATATTATACCATCCTTAGAATCATTTATCACTAGACATTCACCAAAACTCAAGAACCCCGTGAGATCAACATAATAATAAGGCTCTTGAACCACTTGAAATATAGGTATGTCTAGTTGCCATTTTATACATGCTAGAGAATCAATTCATCAATCAAGTCCTATCACTAGCATTCACCACATAAGCATGTAAAACAATAAAATAGCTTATGTAATGCAAACAATCATATAAATATGCACATTTCAAATGCAACATACACATTTATGAGCTTGCTCGCCCTATTTGTATGCTTTGATCCCACTTGAAAACTAAGGCTACTTAGCAACTTAGCATATCTCTTTTATCTTTGTTATCTCCCCCTTTCACTAGCATATCTTTGTTGCATTTTCTCCCCCTTTGTCAACAATTATCATAAAAGTGGGGCAAGTTTTAAGGAAAGGAGACAATTTTGACCATGAGGTTTGCATACTAAGTCAAGTTGTGGCTTAATCTAGCTCATGAGCATAAGACATTTAACACGGTTTGCTCTAGAGTAAGCTTCTTCACACATCTTGCAATGGTTATCTTACTCACGTCGGTTAAATACTTATGAATCACTTACTAGATCAAACACTAGAGCTCACAAACAAGTTTTATGCTACCTCTAGATCAAGTTGAACATAGAAGCAATAGTGGTACCATATATACTTCAAATTCATTTGATTTACTATGAATGAACCTAAATAAGCAATATGATGGCTATATGAATTAGAACACATCCTAATAAGAATGAATGCACATGCCAAACAATTTCACCTTTGCTTTGTCGGAGGAGAGGCATGTCATATGTGGGGGTGTATTCAACTCATGTTGGAGAAATCAAGGATATTCAATTCATTCCTTAGCTTGCAAAACCTTCTCTCATCTAGTGGCTTGGTGAAGATATCGGCAAGTTGATCATCGGTGCCCACACTTTCAATAGATATGTCTCTCTTTGCTTGATGATCTCTAATGAAGTGGTGCCTTATGTCAATGTGCTTTGTCCTTAAGTGTTGAACCGGGTTGGTGGCTATTTTGACGGCGCTTTCATTATCACATAGCAATGGGACTTGTCCAAATTTGACTCCATAATCTTGCAAAGTTGCTTTCATCCATAGCAATTGTGCACAACAACTACCCGCAGATATATATTCGGCATCGGCGGTAGAGAGTGCAACACTATTTTGCTTCTTTGATGACCATGAGACAAGTGATCTTCCAAGCAATTGACAAGTGCCCGATGTGCTCTTCCTATCCAACTTGCATCCCGCATAATCGGAATCTGAGTATCCATTCAATTCAAATTAAGAGCCCTTGGGATACCATAGTCCAACATTTGGAGTGTGCTTCAAATATCTCAATATTTTTTTGGTGGCCTTCAAATGACTTTCTCTTGGTGAAGCTTGGAACCTTGCACACATGCACACACTAAACATGAGATCCGGCCTTGATGCGGTCACATAAAGTAGGCTTCCAATCATTAACCGATATAACTTTTGTTCCACCATGTCACCACTAGAATCACTATCCAAATGACTATTCGTGCCCATTGGAGTGGTTATAGCTTTTGCTTTATCTAACCCAAACTTTTTGAGCATGTCCTTGATGTACTTGCCTTGACTGACAAATGTGTCTTTCTTCATTTGCTTGATTTGTAGACCAAGGAAGTAACTAAGCTCTCCAATCATAGACATCTCAAACTCCTTAGCCATCATCTCTCCAAACTCTTCACAAAAGTCTTGGTTGGTTGATCCAAATATAATGTCATCCACATAGATTTGCAACAAAAACAAGTCACTTCCAATCTTCTTGGTGAAGAGAGTGGTGTCAACCTTCCCAATCTTGAACCCTTTGTCTAACAAGAAGTCTCTCAATCTTTTATACCATGCTCTTGGTGCTTGCTTCAACCCATAAAGTGCCTTCTTGAGCTTGTACACATGGTTGGGCTTCTTTAGATCTTCAAATCCGGGAGGTTGCTCAACATACACTAGCTCATTGATGAATCCATTGAGAAATGCACTCTTGACATCCATTTGATAGAGCTTGATGTTGTTAGCATAAGCATATGCAAGTAAGATTTGAATGGCTTCTAATCTAGCAACCGGTGCATTGGTTTCTCCAAAGTCAACTCCTTCCATTTGGGTGTACCCTTGTGCAACCAATCTTGCTTTGTTCTTTACAACAATGCCATCTTCATCTTGCTTGTTCCGGAAGACCCATCTTGTGCCAATTACATTTTTGCTCTTTGGTCGTTCCACTAACTCCCAAACATCATTGCGGGTGAAGTTGTTTAACTCTTCATGCATTGCATTTACCCAATCAACATCCATCAAAGCTTCATCAATCTTGGTTGGCTCAATAGATGATACAAATGAGTAGTGTTCACAAAATGAAGCCAATCTTGATCTTGTTTGTACACCTCTTCTTATGTCACCAACAATTTGATCTAGAGGATGATCTCTTGCAATATATGTTGGTTGGAGCACTTGTTGTGGTTGGACACTTGCACTTGCACTTTGATGAGCCACTTGAGAGCTACTAGCATCTTGTTGATCATGAGAACTACTAGAGCTTGCAACATCATTGCCATGCATGGTTGGAGGAGAGAGCACTTGATCTTTGTCATCTTCAATGTCAATCACTTGCTTTGGCCTAATATCACCAATGTCCATGTTATTCATAGCTTTCACCAATTGTGTTCCTCTCACATCATCTAGATTGTCTTGTCCTTCATGAGAGCCATTGGTTTCATCAAACTCAACATCATGGACTTCTTCAACTATTCTTGATGTGTTGTTCCACACACTAAATGCCTTGCTTGTGGTGGAGTAACCAAGTAGAAACCCTTCATCACACTTCTTTTCAAACTTGCCAAGTCTTGTGCCCTTCTTCAATATGTAGCATTTGCACCCAACGACCCAAAAATAGGCAATGTTGGGCTTTCTATCATTTAGGAGCTCATATGGTGTCTTCTTCAATAGAGGGTGACAATAGAGCCGGTTGCTATAATAGCATGCCGTGTTGATTGCTTCGGCCCAAAAAGAATCACTCATATTGTATTCACTAAGCATGGATCTTGACATATCAATGAGTGTCCTATTCTTCCTTTCAACTATCTCATTGGATTGAGGTGTATACTTGGCCGAGAATTGATGTTTGATTCCAAACTCATCACAAAACTCATCAACTCTTGTGTTTCTAAACTAACTTCCATTGTCACTTCTCACTTTCTTGATTCTTCTATCAAACTCATTTTGACTTCTCTTGACAAAAGTTTTGAATGTGCCAAACACTTCACTCTTGTCAATGAGAAAGAAGACCCATGTGTATCTTCTATAGTCATCCACTATCACAAAGCCATACTTGTTTCCTCCAATACTTGCATATGTAGTTGGTCCAAACAAGTCCATGTGCAACAACTCAAGTGCATGTGTAGTGCTCATCATTCCTTTATTGGGATGAGTGTCTCTAACTTGCTTTCCCATTTGACATGCACTACATAGCTTGTCCTTCTCAAAGTGAACATCTTTTAACCCTCTCACCATGTCATGCTTTACTAGCCTCTTTAGTTGCTTCATTCCAACATGTCCCAAGCGCCTATGTCATAGCCAACCCATACTTGATTTGGTGAACAAACATGTTGTCAATTGAGCTTCACTTGCATCAAAGTCCACCAAATAAAGGTTCTCATATCTAAATCCTTTGAAGACCAAATCACTTCCATCAACACTCACTATCTCCACATCATCCACACCAAATATGCATTTGAAACCCAAATCACACAATTGTGCCACAGACAATAGATTGAAGTTGAGAGATTCCACTAATAGCACATTGGAGATGCTCAAGTCATTGGATATTGCAATCTTGCCCAAGCCTTTGACCTTGCCTTTCTTGTTGTCACCAAATGTGATAGCATCCGCATGATCATTGCCACTAATGTTGATTGATTTGAACATTCTTCTATCTCCGGTCATGTGTTGAGTGCACCCACTATCAAGCACCTAATGCCTTCCTCCCGCTTTATAATTTACCTATAAAGAGATCAATTCCTCTTAGGTACCCAAATTTTTTTGGGTCCTCCAAGGTTAGTCACCAAGCTTTTGGGCACCCAAATTGCCTTCTTCTTTGGGCCAACCATGGGTGCACCAATGTACTTAGCCTTCACACCATTAGTGCCCTTTGTAAGCATATAACAAGAATCAAGTCTAAAAGATGAAACATGAGCATTGTTCTTGTTAAAGCAATTTTGCTCTATATGCTCGGATTGCTTGCAACTATGGAAAAACCGACCATTGCTCTTCACAAAATAAGTCTTGTGAGTAGCAAAGGCTGCCTTGCCCTTCTTGTGGGTATAGCCAAGTCCCTCCTTGTTGAGTGGACACCTTTGGCTACCCAAGCACTTTAGCAAGCAGGCATCTCCACCATAGGCATTGCCTAAGGCATGAGTGAGCTCAACAACCTTGTTCTTAAGGTTCTCATTCTCTACCACTAATGATGAATCACAAGTAGTAGAAGTAGGCATTTTAGTTGAGCTAGATGATGATGATGCATTTGTGGGAGCAACAATAATAGGAGCATAAAATGATTCATCAAGTATATCACAAGTAACTCCTACATTGCATGTCTCTACAACATCCTCAATCTTACTTTGATCAAGGAGGTAGGAGTGGGCTTCCTTAAGCCTAGTATGAGCTTGATCAAGCTTCTCATGGGCTTCCTCTAGCCTCTCATGAGTAGACTTGAGCTCATCAAAGGATTGCTCAAGAGCCTTGTTGGCCTTGCGCAATTCTTTGCTCTCCTTCCTCTTAGTCTCAATGTAAGAGTGAGCATCTTTTAGCATGCTCATGAGGTCCTCCTTTGAGTACTCCTCATCATCATCACTCTCACTCTCACTTTCACTCTCATCGGATGATACCTTAGTGACCTTAGCCATGAAGCATGTCGATGGAGTGTTGAAGATAGAAGGCTTGCTTGAGATAGCAAGACTAGCCATAGCCTTCTTCTTGGTGGTCTTCCTCTCATCATCACTAGAGTCATCATCATCACTTGAGGAAGCATCACTATCCCATGTCACAACATAGTAACCACCCTTCTTCTTCTCCTTCTTCTTCTCTTTCTTTTCCTTCTTTTCTTTCTTGTCTTTCTTCATGCTCTTCTTATGATCATCATCTTCATCACTAGAATATGGACAATCCGCAATGAAGTGATCCTTGCTCTTGCATCTATAGCACCTTTTAGTTATGCTTTTGGTTGCATCTCTTCTCTTTCTTGCTCCATAGCCCTTCTTCTTCATGAACTTGCCAAATCTCTTGACAAATAGAGTCATTTCATCATCATCCATCTCACAAAAGCTTGTACTGGCTTCATCATCACTTGCCTCCTTCTTTGCTTTGCCCTTGCTCTTGCTCTTGGAGGATGATGCCTTGAATGCTACTGTCTTTTTCTTCTTCTCTTCCTCTTGGGCTCCCCCATCCCTTTCCACACGGTATGTGTCTTGTGTGACCACATCACCTAGTACTTGGTTTGGGGTTACCGTATAAATCCTTCCCTCACTAGGATAGTCACCAAAGTATCAAACCTTGGTGGCAAACATCTCAAGAACTTGTGAGAAAAGTCCTTGTCCTCTACCTTCTCTCCCAAGGCCTTCAAGTCATTGATAATGACTTGCAACCGGTGAAACATCTCCGGTATGCTTTCATCATCTTGCATCTTGAACATGACAAGCTTGTCCTTGAGAATGTATAGCTTGGCACCCTTGACCACCTTGGTGCCCTCATATGTTTCCTCCAATCCCTCCTATATCTCACTTCCTCTTTCAAGGTCCTTGATTTGCTCAAACACCTTTGTGTCAAATGCTTCATAGAACAAGTTGATTGCCACACTCTTGGAGTGGGACTTGCGGTGTCAATTACCACAAAATCATGCTCAATCACTTCCCAAATCTTTCTATTCATTCCTCTTGTGAATGCACACATTTTCCTCTTCCAACAATCAAAGTTGGTGCCGTCAAAATGCGGTGGCTTCCCCATATAGTTGATTTGAGCCATTGTAACACCGGAGGATGTTAAGCCTCAAACAAACGGTGACCACGACTCCGATACCACTTGAAAGGTCCGAATTTGCTAGAGGGGGGTGAATAGCCTAATTAAAAATCTACAAAATCACTTAGGCAAGCACTATTAGTATAACAAACGGCGAAGCTTTTTGCGTTAGCCTAATAGTGTGTTGCAAGCCACCTATCCAACAATTCTACCTAATAAAACTATATCACACAAACAATTGGAGCTAGAAACTAAATGCGGAATAAAACAAACTAGCTCTAGCACAACTATGATCAAGATGATCTAAGATAGGTCGGGTCGACAACATATGGTAGTAAGGTGCACCAGTCATGATCTCTGGCTGCGTTAGGCTGGCCACCAAGATCTCAGATGGGTTCTTCTTCAGATCTGGCTGATCGCCTGAATTTCGATGCTGGTCTGGAGTTTCAAGATGAAGTACGCCGTCTGTTCAAATCTCCGGTACATCACCCTTTCCCCTGTCCTGATGGCTCCTTCTTCCTTCTGGTAACCTTTTGGCGCTTTCTCTTCCGGTTAACAGAGGATTCAGTTTCCCTTGCTCTGCAATCTTGTCTGGGTGGACGTGCCTTGGATTTTCATGTAAAGTTTTTAAGCAGCAATCATTTCCGTTTCTCTGTTTTCTCGAAAGAAGTCGGCTTTCATGTTTACCGTCTTCGTAGAGTAATCAGCTCCTCTTTTGATTGCTATTTTCACCTCTGGAATAATGGCACTCCCCATTGGGAGAAAGAGAAACGTGCCTGGGAATTGGAGCAAGAAAAAGAATGGACGAAAGTCCTTTCAAAAAGTGCAAAGATTGCAGCTGCTAAGGCCAAGCCTCAGAAAAGTGTTAGATTTGCAAAAAATCTAGTTCGTCCCTCATCAGCCCCCAAACCTCCTGCTTCCAAACAGATTTACTTTGGAACCTTTCTTACAACTCTGGGATCCCCCTCAAAATCTTCTCTGTTTGGCAATTCCAAGATCCAGCAAGGAAGTTCGGATGCGCGTGCCCACAATCATGCTGACTGGGTCGTGCATGGTGCCATGCAACGGGATGGATCTCATTCCGCTCTTGATGGCCGTGTTCATCGGCCCATTCAGCTCCAGGCATTTTCAAATTCAAGTTCCTTCGGTCACACATCTTGCTCCTGTTGCAGTAAAACGGGCCATGTAACACGCAAGTGCCGGGCCGAATCTGTTGCTAGAAGTGTGCCAATTTTGGCCACACTCGGGCTGCTTGCCTCTCATGCTCCCGTGCATGTTTCCAATGGGCCCCAAAGTTGCTTTCCACAACATTTGAGCCCAGTTTAAAGTGGAGGCCTAAAATCCCTCTCGTGGTAGACAATGAGATCGACGAGAGCAAGAAGGCCAAGGAAACCCGTTTCTCAGGTGCGAATTCTTCGGATACATTACCCTTTAATCTGTAACAGAAAAGGCTCCAAAACCTTTCCCACCCACCGCCACCGCCGTGTCCCTCGATCTCTCCTCTTGAGACATCCAGCGAAATCCACAATCCTTTGCTACCATCGGCTGCTGTTTTGGCTGCTTCATTCATCGGGAAGGATATTATGGCCAACTTTCCAGCTACAACAGGCCTAGAAATAGCCGATTCCTCATGTTATGGCTCTTCAATTCCTTCCTGTCATAGCTGAATGTCGTCGGTGGGCTACTGTAACCCCAACCAAGTCTAGCTCTGTCATTCTTCTGGGTAACACTCCATGGGAGGAACAACAAGGACTGACTGACTCATGCCCCTCAAATCCTGAAGCTC
Source organism: Coix lacryma-jobi var. lacryma-jobi (assembly GCA_009763385.1). NCBI lineage: Eukaryota > Viridiplantae > Streptophyta > Magnoliopsida > Poales > Poaceae > Coix > Coix lacryma-jobi. The sequence goes on from CM019825.1 coordinate 111,069,122, forward strand.
AGATAGAACAGTACATCCCAGCTACTTGAAGAAAAAATCGCAACCATGGAGCCAACATGGCCCTGCCTACGTCTGTGGGAAATGCAGCCACTCCTATAGTTGATAGCACAGTCAGACGCAGTACAAGGAGGAACAATGTCACTGATGGCTTTCACGAAGTCCGAATTGACAAAGAACCATCCAAGAAAAGGAAGGGCAGCATTATTGTGATTGATGAGAAAGCTGGAAGCTCTGGCCTGGTTCCGATTGACATCTTACAAAGATGGGGAATTGACTGCGGGATACCTCCTGAGGAGCTATCCATGGAGGCATTGATGCAGACGCCATCTACCAACCCTTCCACCAATGAAGAATCATCAGCTTAAAGTCTGCATCACCACAAGGATCAGCTACAAGGATCCTTGTGATGTTCTTGAGGCAGCTACCCTAATCTTATTTACCCATCTTATTTATGTCGTGTGCTCAAACTTTAAGTCTCCCTCAACCACCATTGTCTTATTTGGCTTATTTTTTCTCTTAGTGGACATGTTGGGTCATACGAACACCCTTTGCTTCTGTTATCAGAACCGGTTAATTCATAGTGCTCATGCCACATTTATTTTTGGTTCTGCTGTGCTCTGCATTTTTTTCCTCTCGCCTACTCATGCTAGCCGTGGTAGGATTCACTTGATGCCATTTGTTCCCAATGAATACACGCAATTGGAACATTCTTTGCTGGAACATCCGTGGGATTAATGGTTCAGAAAAATGGGATGCAGTAAGGGATAAAACTGAAGAAAGTGCTAGTGCTGTTATCTGCCTACAGGAAACGAAAAAAGCCTCCTTTGATACTGCCTTTATCAGGAAGTTTGCCCCACGACGTTTCGATCACTTTGATTTCATACCATCGACTGGTGCTTCCGGCGGAATCTTAGTTCTCTGGAACAGTGCCATCTTTCATGGATCAGTTCTTGATAAGCAGAATTTTGGTATTACCATCAACTTTACCTCAGTTCACGACGCAGAATCCTGGAAGCTAACTACTCTATACGGCCCTTGTGACGAACCAGCCCGCTCAGAGTTCATAGATTGGTTTCGTGGCCACGACATCTCAGATAGTGATAATTGGATCTTTCTCGGAGATTTCAACTACTATGGATCTCTTAGCAATCGCAATAGGCCAGGTGGCAATCTTGCTGACACTTTCACTTTCAATGACGTAATCGGGCATCTGGGTCTGGTTGAACTGCCACTCAAAGGTCGTGCTTTTACGTGGAGCAACATGCAGACTAATCCTTTGCTTGAGCAGCTTGACTGGTTCTTTACCTCCCTCAAATGGACCATTGACTACCCCAACACAGAGGTGCTGCCATTGGCAAAAATTACTTCTGATCATTTGCCTTGCAAGGTGTCCATCAGTACAAAAATTCCAAAAGCATGTCCCTTTCGCTTTGAGAACTTCTGGGCAGAGCATGATGAGTTTCTTCAGACAGTAAGTGACTGCTGGCTCATCACCCCAACTGTGCCCAACTCAGCCAGAAATATTTCTGCTAAGTTCAAAGCTTTGAGAGCAAGGTTGAAGGTCTCGAGCAAGCAATTTTCAAACCTTCGACTCCTCATTAGTAACTGCAATACTGTCATATGCTTTCTTGATGGCTTGGAAGATAAAAGAAACCTTTTTAACACTGAAGCAAACTTAAGAGCAGCAATCAAAAGGCAACTCCAAGTCTGGTTGCATTATAAAAATCTATATTGGAGGAAAAGATATACAGTCAATAGAATCAAATTTGGTGATGAATGCACAAAATTTTTTCATGGCATGGCCACCATCTCCCATCGAAGGAATACTATCTCGCAACTCATAAATGAATAGGGTGCCTACATCCAAGACCATGAAGGGAAAGCAGCGTTACTTTGGAACTCCTACAGGAACCGAATGGGTACCACCACATCCCCCTTCATGCTTTTTGACCTTGGCAGCTTAATTCCACAAGTACAGAACCTAGATACTCTCGTGGTCCCTTTTCTTCAGGAAGAAGTTGACCTTGTGATTAAGCACATGACCAATGATAAAGCGCCTGGTCCGGATGGCTTCAATGGGCTATTCCTCAAAAAGTGTTGGCAATTTATTAAGAGTGATTTTTACAAGCTATGTGCTGATTTCTTCACTGGGCAGCTCAATTTAGAATGCATCAACTCCTCTTTCATCACTCTAGTTCCAAAAAAGGAAAATCCAGAGACAGTCAGCGACTTTCGCCCTATAGCCCTCATGAACATCTCGCTCAAGGTCATCACCAAATTGCTTGCTGACAGGCTACAGTAAGTCATATTGCGGATTGTACACCAGAACCAATATGGATTTATCCAGTCGCGCACGATACAAGATTGCCTAGGTTGGAGCTATGAATACATACATCAGTGTCATCAATCCAGAAGAGAAGTGATCATACTCAAGTTAGATTTTGAAAAAGCATTCGACACGGTTGAACACTCATGCATTTTACATGTTATGACTCATATGGGTTTTCCTGAGAGGTGGTTGTCATGGATAAAAAATATCCTTTCATCAGGGTCTTCTGCCATCCTACTTAATGGAATACCAGGGAAATTTTTTAAATGCAAGAGGGGTTCATCAGGGAGATCCCCTCTCCCCCCCTTTTATTCGTCCTTGCAGCAGAGTTATTGCAGATTCTGGTCAACCATGCAGCCCTCTTTGAATCTGCTCATACCTCCTATTCCGCAGCCCACTGAAGATTTCCCAATAGTGCAGTACGCGGATGATACTCTTCTCATGGTGCAAGCAGATGCGAGGCAACTGTTCTTTCTTAAAAGCTTACTGTATAGCTTTTCAGAGTCAACAGGGCTTAAGGTGAACTATCACAAGTCTCGTATGTACCCCATAAATGTTTCACATGGGAAAATGATTCACCTAGCTAATACCCTGGGGTGTGATATTGGGGCAATGCCGTTTACTTACCTGGGTCTGCCCATGGGGACGACCAAACCTTGCATTGAAGATTTTACCCCCATGATGGACAGGATTGAGCATCGACTCTCTGCCTGCTCAGCTTGGCTCTCATACTCTAGGCGCCTGGAAATGGTGAACTCGGCAATCACTCCCATTGCAATATACACCATGTGCACTGTCAAACTACAGAAAGGGGTGATTGACAATATTGACACAGCAAGAAAGCAGTGCCTCTGGCGCGGCAATGATAGCCAGAAGAAAGGAGGTAATTTAGTAGCCTGGGAAGTTGTGATGAAGCCCAAAGAGAAGGGTGGCTTAGGGGTTATCAACCTTCGCCTCCAAAATGATGCCCTCCTTTTGAAACAGCTAGTCAAGTTTTACAACAATGAGAATGTTCCCTGGGTGCAGCTTGTCTGGAACAAATATTATGTGAGCAAGGTACCACATGCAGCAAGGGAGACAGGTTCGTTCTGGTGGAAAGACATATTTCGTCTTCACATTATTTTTCGTATTATAGCCAGATGTGAGATAGGTGATGGTGCCACAGTATGCTTCTAGGAGGACATATGGGATGAATCAGTACTCACTCAGGACTACCCGAGATTAGCCTCATTTGCTTTGAGAGATGGGGCTTCGGTGAAAGAAATCATGCATGCTGAAAATCTTGATGAGATTTTCTTTCTGCCCCTCTCGCAACAAGCTAACGAAGAACTCCAGCTCCTTCAAAGCCGGCTTCAGAATGTGTCATATGATGGTGGCGCCACCAATCGCTGGATGCCTACGTGGGGAAACAAGTACACATCTCACTGTTTCTATCATTATGTCTTTGGGGCCATTGATGCACACCCCATTTTCAAGATCATCTGGAAATCAAGATGCACTCCAAGAGTCAAGTTTTTTGAATGGCTTGTCTTGGTGGACCGGCTCAACACCAAGTCAATGCTTCGCCGTCGGCATTTAAACACACAGGATTCAGCTGCATGTGTCCTATGCAGCAGTGGTGAAGAAGAAACCATACAACACCTGTTTTTTGATTGTTCTTTTCGCACAAGAGTGTTGGGCGATTCTCCATTTTCAATGGGATATTTCCCTTCCACTTTTGGACAGGTTAGTACAAGCTGGAAATGCACATAATCTTCCATTCTTCACAGAGGCAGGCCTCATTGCAGCATGGGAATTATGGAAGCTGCGCAACGACAAGGTGTTCCAGAGACGTGATCCCACCCCTTCAATTTGGCTAGGAAATTTTAAAAACCAATGTATTCTCCAGTCTGCACGTTTCAAGGATGATCTTAGGTCATCTTTCTGCTTCTTGCTAGACGCTTTTAGCTAATTGGTATGTAAGTACTTTCTCAGTCTTCCAAAATTAATATAATTTGGCTCACTGTGGGGACCTCCCCCACAGTCTTTTATGGTAAAAAAAAGATGATCTAAGATAAGCAAGTGTGTGCAAACGATGAACTTATGTAGACCAATTACAACTAGTTACACAAGGTATATGATAAGAGATATACACCAAGTAATAGAAACTACACAAATAAAATAGCTCAAAGTAAATACACAAAGTAAATGAGCTGGATAGAGGTGGTTTCACCGAGTCTTCGGGATCGCCTAGTAGAGAGCCAATCACCGGTGAAATCCACTCATGAAACCAATCACCAAGAAGGATGCACAATCACAATAAGCACACGGGACACCAATATTTATCCCGAGGTTCACGTGCTTGCCGGCACGCTACTCCCCGTTGTGTCGACCAACACTAGGTGACCCGGTGGCTAATCAGCACAAAGCCAAGCTCACAAAGAGCGCCACAAGAATCTACGACTAGCGAGGTAGCTCAGTGACACGAGCAATCCACTAAGGATGCCTCTTGCCACTCCAGCGAGGTGAGGCTCCAAAACCTCTCACAATCTCGAATGGTGGTGGCCAAGAACAATCTCCTTCTCTTGCCAACTCCACCTCAACGCCTCCAAGCCGTCTAGGCACTGGCAAATGCCAAGAGTAACAAGCAACTCAAAGCCGATGCGAAGAACTAGTGCCACTAGAATGAACTCTTTCAAATCTTAGCACTAATCACTCAATCTCACTAAGTTTGATCAAATCATCACTAGAGATGAGTTGGGAGGCTTGGCTATGCTCACAAGAATTCTTAGGGATCAAAATGTGCAAGAGGAAACCCATGTGAGCCGCCCAAGCCACTTATATAGCCCCCTCAAAATGGCCTAGCCGTTGGGCTGAAATCGCGACCATCGGACGCTCCGGTGCGCGACCATCGGACGCTCCAGATGGAGCCACGTGTCCTTCTGATACGAATTCGAGCCCACCGATCCCAATGGTCATATCTCTTTACGCCATGGTTAAAGTGACATTAGACGCGCCGATGCTAGGCATCGGACGCTCCGATGCCACTGCTTCTTTCAGCTCCCTTTTTGCGCCACATCGGACGCGCCGGCACTGTCACATCGGACGCTCAACCCCTGCGTCCGATGACCATGCAGAGAAGTTCCAGAATGCTCCCAAACACATCGGACTTGACCGATGGTTTGGCATCAGACGCGGGCCAGCGTCCGATGGTCCCTGCAAAGCTCGCTCGCGTCACGTCATCTCCATCGGACTCTGCAACAGTGATTCCTTAGAGTTCATTGTCAGCGTCCGATGCCCCTTCAGCATCAGTCTATAGCTAGGGTTAGCCATCGGACGCTCGGCCCAGCGTCCGATGCTGCTGCCTCCAGCGTCCGATGCTGATAACTCAGCACGTTTCGCTTTCTAACTTCTACTCTTGCTCTCATGCGCCAACACCAAAGTTTTTCAGCACTTATGCACGAGTGTTAGCATTTTACAAAGCATTTTCCAAGGGTTTAGTTAGTCTCTCACTAGGTATAAAGCATCAATATGTTAGAGAACACCTAGTGGCTCTTGGACACCACATAGGCCGTGAATTAACTCCTCTTAATAGTACGGCTATGTATCCTAAATGTGATCACACTGGCTAAGTGTCTTGATCACCAGAACAAAGAGCCCTATAGGTTATATCTTTGCCTTTGGGCCTCTTTGTTCCATCTCTTCCCTTCTTCTCATATTTCACCAATGGTAGAGCACTTGATCTCTTCAATTGCATGTGGCCATCACCATCCTCCATGGTTGCCACCTTGCTAGCTTCACCACTTGGCTTGGTCCCAATCCTTTCTCATAAGCTACACACATGCTTACCAATAGGATTAGACCAAATAGGTTTCATCAATTAACCAAAACCAAACTAGGGCTTTCAGCCGGCGGCCCCCCTTCTCTCCGGAAGGCGGCCCGCTTTCTCGTGGCTCTCTTTTGTACTTTCCTAAACTCTATTTACTACCTTTTCTGTTACGAAACCTATCGGAGGTGGCAGAGAATCAAATTAATGGAAAGTGAGGAACTGGATCACATCCAACTCCTCAGGACTCTTTTCAGGTTCTAGAAAAATCTTAAGGTGATGACCATTTACCTTAAATAACGTACCTTGGTCATTTTGAAGTGTCACCGCTCCATGGGACGAAGTGCTAATCACCGTGAATGGTCCTTCCCATTTACTTTGTAGCTTTCCATGACCGAATAGCTTAACCATGTGTTTACACCAGATTTTGGACCAAAAAAGATTATTGTTTTGTAGGCAGAAACGACTGATTTTGTTAATGATGAAATCGGCCAGAAAAATAAAAAAGGGGTGTTTAGACCCGGACATGACCGAAAGTTCATGTGGGCCAGACATGACAAGACTTTGAAGACCTTTTGGGTTCGGCCGAGGAATTTGAGTCTGGGTCATCTTTTGTTTTATTTTTATGTAACCTAGTCGTGTTAGGACAGGAGTCAACCGGGTTATAAATAGCTAGAAACCCGATTTTGTAACAGACAATCAATCAATCAACACATCGGCCACTGGCCAAAACCCTAGGAGTAGGAGTAAGGTAGAACTCGGTGGAACTTTCAAACAGGTAGGGCTGCATCGGCTCGACCGACCTCCGGTTTGCTTGTAAGTTTCACCAATGGCTTGTGTCATTGTTCAATAAGGCTGTATTTGGCATCGACCAAACTCTTGTTAAGCTATGATATGTCTAGTTATCGATCTAAGTTCGCCTTTTGTAAGACTGTCTTCACTCTGATCAATCTCTTGCTTTAGTCGATCTTGACTAGTTATCAACTCTATTGGTTTTGGCAAGTCAATAGATTCATCAAGTTATCGATGTTGTTTATGCTTTAATGTTTTTCTTTAGATTTAAACAATATCTTGCCCAATCAAGATTGACAAAGTAGCTTAAGCTTAAAAGTTGTTTAGTTTCGGCTATCCAAGGGCTTTATACGCTTACACCAAAGAAAATAGCCGATCTAAGCCTCTCATCGATTATTTTGTCAATCTTGATTGTTACATGTTGTGCGTTCGAGATATCTGATAAAATCGTGGTTTGATCTAAGAATAAATAGATTTGATCTAACATGTTTATTACTGTTGTATTTCCGAACCCCACTGATATATATGATAGATTAGATTTGTTTGATCTTAAGTCGAATCATGGTCTTGACGGATAGATCTTGTTCGTGCCTCATGGACCCTATATCGGCTAAAATAGTCGATCCAGTTATTCTTCCTTCGTAATGTGTACTTTTAAGTGGTCTGGGATCAATGGATTTGCTCGTTGCATCGGACGTGATCTAGTTTGGTCATCATTATGGCTGTATGAAGACACCCCACTGTTGATGTTCAAATTATTTTATCGATCTATTTGATATTATGGCTGCATGGAAACACTCCACTGTTAACAGATAGAACTGCCTATGCAATTAGTCGATTCGTTGATTTCATGCCGTTTAAATGTACACATAGATCTTTATTCTCTTCACATGTCTAAGCTTATCGGCTGTTTTCTTGCTCTAAGTGTTTCTTTACATATACAATAGCCGTTTAGCTTTATATCTTTATCAATGATTTCATGTAATCTTTTGGGAGTTGACTATGTAGTCAATATCCTATAAACAAATGGCTATATCAGAGCCGCATAATTTGGAACTGTCTGGCACCAAACCGGTAGGTTCCACAATTTGACATTATTTTCTTCTCCTTGTCAATTGCAGGTCAAATTGACTGCCACGCCCGAGGTCGCTCTCACCAAGATTGGGCGTCGCCACCTTTTGAAGGTCCAGGAGGTCAAAATCTTACTCCGCACGGCCTCTGAGGACCGTGTTCGAGTGTGTTGGCGCTTTCGACCAGATTTTCGTGCCAACACATTCTTTTGGCACGCCTGGTGGGACACAATCGTCTGATCATGACAATCGGTAATGCAGATACATGGGTGTATGCCGGATCTTGAGTGATGAGTGATTGTCAACTGGGATGATGCGCATGTTCTTTGGCTTGTGTTGTGCAGGTGTCGAGCACGAATACGGTGATAAAAGGCAAGGTGAAGGTCAAGTAGAGACGTGTCGTGCCGATGGACCCGGAGTGGTGAAGGGCGAACGTGAGGCTTGGACTGACGGACCGGTGGCCTGAGGATCGGCCGTGGTGGCTGACAGCCTGGGACAGCGACAAGTGAAGACTTGCATGTGGACGGGGTGCACGGGCGGTGCATCCCCTCTACGACTCGGTTTGGTGGTTGAGCCCCCAGAAAAACCACCGGTGGACGGTTTCAAGGTTTGGGCCACAAAACCTGGGTGCTGCGGGTTTGCCAAGTTTGGGCCACAAAACTCAGGCTGAGGACGGTTTCCAGGTTTGGGCCTCAAAACCTGGGCGCTGGCGGGTTTCTGAGTTTGGGCCACAAAACTCAGGCGATGGACGGCTGGTTTCCCGGTTTCGGCCTCAAAATCGGGGGTTGGCCGTGAAGGCTGGTTTCCCGGTTTGGGCCTCAAAACCGGGGGCGAGGTCCGTGAAAAGGACGAGCAGAGCGGTGGCGGCACGTGGCGGCAATCGGTGAGGTTGCGTCGAGGCAACGCTACCAGTTGTGCGTGCGTGGCTGTCGGATCAGCATCTACTTCAAGTTGGTCCAGAATAACCCTAGGGTTTAGCTGGTTCGCTCTGTAATTAGTTAGGGGTAGAGTGGGAACTAGAATTAGGATAAGTAGAGGGAGCCACCCACCTCCCATCCCATCTCAGTTATTTGCTCTTTGCCTTCTAGGGTTTTCCTGCTCTCCCAATCCCCCTGCTGTAGCAACTGAGATCCGCAGAGAACCATACCTCTGTGTTCATGAGATTTTGAGGAAGTGAGACCGTAATCTCACTGTTATAGCGTGTGGTAGCCACACGGTTGCAGATCGATGTCTTGATTCACGTTTTTACTTTGTTCTTCGCGTTCTTCGTTTCTCCGCGATTTTCCCATCACTCGATCTCCTTCTCTACTGTGTCTTTTGGAAATCCACTTGAATCAACTTATTCTTTATAGTGAGGAGATCATTTCCACCGAAGGAATTCATCTAACTCCTCACGAACAAGTAGATCAGGTCGATTCAATTTTCGTGGCGCTTCTTCGGTTTATACACCTTCCCCTTCAATTTCCCGTTGATTGAATTGATTTGAGCGGATGATTTATTTGGGATAGTCTCCTTACTACCTCGTGATCATCCTCTCCAAGTTTGGGATCAAGGGATTTTGATTTGGATCGATTTGGAGGATATTTGAGTTGAGGGCGACAAAAATCGTCCTTTCTGTTCATCTGCGGACAGTCCGCCGTAGGGGGCGCGACAGTCCGCGCGTCGGGCTCCGACCGAGTCAGTGGTCGCGCGGCTCGACTGAGTTGTCTCGGATTGACCGGCGGACAGTCCGCAGTAGGAATCCGCGGACAGTCCGGGAGTCGTGCAGGGGGTGTTCAACAACTGTGTTGTTTGGCGATTTTTGCTAGTGGACAGTCCGCCAGGGGATCGCGGACAGTCCGCCCCTGGCGCGGACAGTCCGGGACTGGGGGTCCGGACAGTCCGGGACTTGGCTGAGTGTTGCAATTTAGTGCGGTTGCTCTCCCGGCTTCTCGACTTGATTTCCGGACTTCTCGTTTGGCCCTTGAGTTGACCAAGTAACCTCTCTAGGTATCTTTGCTACTTGTTAGCATAGGTATTTGGAGTTTTCTCGACGTAGCTGTCTATCTACGCTCGGGAGTCAGTTTTTGAGGGTCGAACTTTAGACGGTGCTTTTGGTGTTTGGTTCGCTCTTGCTTTGTGGTGCCTCGGTGTGATCCTAGGGATCATCCACCCTCTTCCAAGGGTCGTGGGCATCACGGTCTCAGTCGAAGCTTTTGGGGGTTGATTTTTGGGACAAAGGCCAAAGTTTCGAGAGAAATTTTTGAGGCTCCCATTCACCCCCCCTCTAGTCACCTTGCTTTTGCATTCTCGATCCTTCAATTGGTATCGGAGCAAGTTAAGGATCTTCCACCTTACCTGGATCCAGATCCACCGAAGGCGACATGGATCACGGCGTGGGCAAACCGCCGTTTTTCGATGGGACGAACTATGCGTATTGGAAGATACACATGTCGACCTATCTTCAGAGCATGGGTGCTTCTGTTTGGGAGATTTGCAACAGGGCCGATTACGTTGTCTTGGCTGCTCGTGTGACTCAGCTGCAGATCGATGAGCACGATGCCAATAGCCGAGCCCGTAATGCTCTTTTCTCGTGTTTGAGTGTTTCTGAGTTCGATCGCGTTTCTCATCTCCCCACGGCTCATGAGATTTGGGCGACCGTTATGCGCTTTCATGAGGGAACCTCTCAAGTCAAATCCCGTCTCTACGAGTCACACAAGCGGGAGTATGAGAACTTTCGACACATGCCTGGCGAGAGCATAGAGAGTTTATTCACTTGCTTTCAGGTGATTGTCAATAGGATGAGAGCAAACAAGGAGTTGTTGCCTTTCGACGATCATGAGAGGGCTCTTAAGCTTTTGTATACTCTCGATCGGTCGGTGTGGGACTCAAAGGTCCAGGCGATCACTATGACACCCTCACATGCGACGAGCTCTTTAGTAAGCTCAAGTCCAGTGAGATTGATGCCATGACGAGGGCTTCTTATGAGAATCCTTATAGCCCGTCTATGGCTTTGCTTTCTGGCTCTTCTGCTAACCGCTCTAGAGGATTTGCACTTTCTTCTCTTCTCTCTGTCACAGAGGAGCAGCTAGAGTTCATGGGGGATGATGAGTTGGCTCTGCTCGCCAACCGGTTCTCACGGTTCCACAACAACCGCATGAACCGTCGCCGCGGAGGAGGATGCACTGGATGTTTTGAGTGCAGCGACCCCGACCACTTCATCGCCAACTGTCCCAAGAAGAACAAGCAAGTATTTGGGAAGGGCGATCATGGGCACAAGTACGACTTCGGCAAGCGCAAGGAGAAGTACGTCCCCACGAAGCACAAGCGGAAGGGCATCTTCAACAAGGAGTACATCAAGAAGAAGTACTTGGAGAAGGCCCAGGCTGAGCAGCGTGCCTTCTTCGCGACGCTCAGCAACGTCGACGACTCAGATGACGACTCCGCTTCCTCAAGCGACGACGAGTCCGAGAAGAAGAAGAAGATCGAGGACAAGCTGAACGCCCTCTGCTTCTTCGCCGACAACGAGGGCTTTTGCACCATGGCCCTCGGCAAGGAGGTCGACAGCCAGCTGGAGAAGATCCCTCAGAACGACGACGACGACGACGACACCTCCCAGGTATCTTAGACCCCTAACGAGCTTTCTGCTGAGATCGAGAAACTTACTGCCGCCCTTCTTAGTCAAGATAAGCTGCTTAGGCGCGCTGCTAGAGAGCGGAAGGAGTTTAGGCAGAAGTGGGAGGATACGGTGAAGGTGCTTGAGTTTGCCAAGTCCACCGTAGTTGTCTCTGAGGAGGGTGAGTGCGAGATGTGCACCAAGCACATGACTGACCTTCTCACTTTGAGAGGTAACTATGCTGCTTTGGTTGGAGAGGTGGATGAGCTCCGGGCTAGGCCCATGTTGTTGGGTGTGTGCAAGTCTTGTGTAGGCTTGCAATCCGAGTTGGCAGAGAAGGATGCCAAGATTGTGTCTCTTGAGAAGGCCAGCTCAGGTAGCACTTGTGTGGCTAGGTGTGCTTTGTGTGAGGGCTCAGAGATGGAGATAGCCAATGTGAAGCATGACAAGATGCAAACCGAGGAAGAAAACACATACCTTCGGACCATCTTGTCATGGGTGTCTTGTGGTGAGCCGCAGCTTGGGATGATGATTGCCCAGTTCAAGCGTGCTGCTGGAGGGCCTGGTGTAGGCTTTGCTCTGGGTGCTGAGTGTGCATCCTCTTTTGGGAAGATTGGAGAGTCGAGTGGTCTTAACCCGAGTGAGAAGCCCAACTCCACCACTACTCCCAAGCTTACCAAGATTCCACCCAAAGAGCCTCTTAAGCCCAACACCAAGGATGGGGTGTTTGTTGAACCTCCGAGAGCTCCACCCAAGAAATAGACATGGGCTCCAAAACCAAACCACCTCAAGAACAAGCTAGACACCATGCCACCTATCCAAGAGGAGCTCATGCCACAGAAAGGCACAGTGATCCACACTCACTACCGTGAGTACCAACAACCCCCTATGAGAGCGGTGAGGTACCATTGTGAGCACTGTGGGAGAGATGGACACTTGAAGGAGTTTTGCTTTCGGCGCAAGAGAGAGGAGCGCCGTGCAAAGGAGATGGACAACACGGACATGTACCATCCTTTCCATGATGTACATGTGCCGAACGTTCAGAGGCGTGCTGCTAGGTCTAGAGGTCCAATGCCTCAAGGTCCTAGGCCTAGGCCACGAGGAGGACGTGCCCGGCGGGAGCCTGCAGTTGTGGGCTATGGACCCCGTGGCGGTGGCTTTGTAGTTGAGCGTTTTCCCCCATCACGTTTTGAGTATCGCGATGGACGCTCTTTCCTTAGCGGACCAAGTTTTCCTCTGCGTGGTGATCGCTTTCCCCGTAGGCGTGCTAGGAATGGTTTTTCTACTAACCGTTCTTTTGAGCAGCCGGCCCAACACTGGTATAATTCCCATTTCACTCACCCAGTGTTGGACCGTATGCTCACCCTATGTCTTTTTATTGATGTAGGTAAAACGATTGGAGAACGTTTGGTTGGTGGATTTTGGGTGTTCGAGGCACATGACCAGAAACGCCAAGTGGTTCTCCAGTCTTAGTCTAGTCGCCGGAAAGGAGTTTATCACCTTCGGTGACAATAGCAAAGGTAAAGTGTTGTCTTGTTGGTCGGTGCGAGTTAATGAACATTTTGTGTTGCGTGATGTTGCTCTTGTTTCTAACTTGCATTTTAACCTTCTTTCTGTTTCGCAACTTTTCGATGATGACTATGAGATTCGTTTTAAGCCGAATCTCAATCGTATTTTGGATCCTCAGGGCAATCTTGTATGTTTGATTTCGCCCTTTGGGAAAGTCTTTTGTGCGAATTTCTCGGAGTCTTTTGGAATTTCTCGTTGTCTTTTGGCTAGACCTTCCTCCTCTGATCTTTGGAAGTGGCATAGGAGACTAGGACATTTGAGCTTCGACTTGCTTGCAAGGCTTAGTTCACTTGGCCTAATCCGAGGATTGCCCAAGTTGTCCATGGAGAAGGATCTTGTTTGCCATTCTTGTAGACATGGGAAGATGGTTGCCGCTCCCCACCATCCAGTGACTCAGGTCATGACTAAGCGCCCTGGAGAGCTTTTGCATATGGATCTTGTTGGTCCGGCTCGGGTGAGCTCGGTTGGGGGGAAGTGGTATGTGCTTGTTGTTGTTGATGACTTTTCGAGATATTCGTGGGTTTTCTTTTTAGCTGAGAAAACTGAGACTTTCTCTTTTGCTCGCAATCTGATTTTGCGTCTTCAGAACGAGTTCCCTAAGAACTCGATGCGAGCTATTAGAAGTGATAATGGTTTCGAGTTCAAAAACTCAGATTTTGAGAAGTTTTGTGACTCTTTGGGTTTGGAGCATCAGTTTTCTTCCCCTACACACCGCCACAGAATGGTGTTGTAGAGAGGAAGAATCGTACCCTTGTAGAGATGGCCAGGACGATGCTTGATCAGCATAGGACTCCTAGGCGATATTGGGCCGAAGCTATGAACACTGCATGCTATATTTCCAATCGCATTTTTCTCTAAGCTTTCTTGAAAAAGACTTCTTATGAGTTGCGTTTTGGAAAACAACCCAAAGTGAGTTATTTTAGAGTTTTCGGTTGCCATTGTTTTATACTCAAAAAAGTGCAACTTGGACAAGTTTGAGTCTCGTTCTTCTGATGGTGTATTGTTGGGTTATGGCACTCATACTCGTGCATATCGTGTACTTAACCTTGATACTAACCGAGCCATGGAGACATCCGATGTCACCTTCGACGAGACTGTTCTTTGTCCTTCTTCTAGTTTTGAGCGTGCAGGTGATCATGTGGTTAGAGAACCTATTTTTGATGATGAGGAAGAAGGTGCTGAAGGGATTGATGATCCAGCACTTCCTCCACCTGCTGCGCTAAGTGGGTCGACTTCGACCACGATTGCACGCGGCCCCGACCCTTCTTCCTCTACTACATGGGGGCCGTGTGATCCACCACCTTGGGCTGTACCGCTTGTTCCCGAGGGGGCACCAGCTACTGTTGAGGGGGAGGTTACATTAGCAAGGGAGGCGCCACAACACATTCAGCGCTAACACCCTCCTCAACAGATGATCGGCAACATCCACGAATGCGGCACTCGGTCTAGGTCACAACAAATCTCTCACTTTGCACATTCCGCATTTGTTGCTGATTTTGAACCCCGAGATGTTGGACACACTTTATCTGATCCGGATTGGGTCAATGCCATGCATGAGGAGCTTGGAAACTTTGAGAGAAATCGGGTTTGGGTTCTTGTTCCTCTTCCTCCTGAGTGTCTGCGGATACATGGGTGTATGCCGAGTCTCTGAGTGATGAGTGATTGTCAACTGGGATAATACGCATGTTCTTTGGCTTGTGTTTTGCAGGTGTCGAGCACGGATATAGTGATTGAAGGCAAGGTGAAGGTCAAGTAGAGATGTGTCGTGCTGATGGACCGAGAGTGGCGAAGGGCGGACGTGAGGCTTGGACTGAGGGACCGGTGGCCTGAGGATCAGCTGTGGTGGCTGACAGCCTAGGACATCGACGAGCGAAGACTTGCGGGTGGACGGGGTGCACGGGCGGTGCATCCCATCTACGGCTCGGTTTGGTGGTTGAGCCACAGAAAAACCACTGAGTGGATGGTTTCCAGGTTTGGGCCTCAAAACCTGGGCGCTGATGGTTTCCGAGTTTGGGCCACAAAACTCGGGCTGAGGACGGTTTCCAGGTTTGTGCCTCAAAACCTGGGTGCTACGGGTTTGCTGAGTTTGGTCCACAAAACTCAGGCCATGGATGGCTGGTTTCCCGGTTTGGGCCTCAAAACCGGGGGTTCGCTGTGAAGGCTGGTTTCCCGGTTTGGGCCACAAAACCGGGGGTGCGACGTCCGGGAAAGGACAAGCAGAGCGGTGGCGGCACGTGGCGGCAATCGGTGAGGTTGCGTCGAGGCAACGCTACCAGTTGTGTGGGCGTGGCCGTCGGATCACCACCTACCACGAGTTGGTCCAGAATAACCCTAGGGTTTAGCTGGTTTGCTCTGTAATTAGTTAGGGGTAGAGTGGGAATTAGGAATAATTAGAATTAGGATAAGTAGGGCGAGACACCCACCTCCCCATCTATCTCAGTCATTTTGCTCTTTGCTTCTAGGGTTTCCTGCTCTCCCAATCCCCTGCTGTAGCTAGCTGAGATCCGCAGAGAACCATACCTCTGTGTACTGGAGATTTTGAGGAAGTGAGGCCGTAACCTCACTGTTGTAGCATGTGGTAGTCACACGGTTGCAGATCGATGTCTTGATTCGCGTTTTGTTCGTGTTCTTCGTGTTCTTCGTTTCTCCGCGATATTCCCGTCACTCGATCTCCCTCTCTAGTGCTTCTTTGCGAAATCCGTTTGAATCAACTTGTTCTTTATAGTGAGGAGATCATTTCCACCGAAGCAATTCATCTAACTTCTCACGAACAAGTAGATCGGGTTGATTTTGTTTTCGTGGCACTTTTTCGTTCATACTCCTCCCCTTTCGATTTCCCGGTGATTGAATCGATTTGAGCGGATGATCTCTTGGGGATAGTCACCTAACTACCTCGAGATCATCTTCTCCAAGTTTGGGAACGTGGGATTGAGTTTTGATTCGGATTTGGGAAGAGTTGTGTGAGAGGCGACCAAGATCGCCCTCACTGGGCACTCGTGGACAGTCCGTCGTTGTGCCCGCGGACAGTCCGCACGTCGGGCTCCGACCGAGGCAGTGGTCGCGCGACTCGGCTATGTTGTTTCAGTTTGACCGGTGGACAGTCCGCCGTAGTTGGTCGCGGACAGTCCGTGAGCCGACCAGGGAGGTTCAGCAGACTTGCTGTTTTGGTGAAGTTGCCGGCGGACAGTCCGCCCCTTCTTCACGAACAGTCCGGGACTACTGCTGACAGTCCGGGACCGTACCCGCCGACAGTCCGTGAATCGGCTGTGTACTCTGGTTTTGTGCGTTTGCTCTTCCGGCTTCTTCGCTTGGTTTCCGTACTTTCCGTTTGGCCCTAGAGTTGATCAAGGAACCTCTCTAGGTATCTTTGCTACTTGTTAGCATAGGTATTTGGGGATTTCTCGACGTAGCTGTCTATCTACATTCGGGACTTGATTTTTGAGGGTCGAACTTGTGTCGGTGCTTTTGACATTTAGTTCGCTATCGCTTTGTGGTGCCTCGCTGTGATCCTAGGGATCATCCACCCTCTTCCAAGGGTCGTGGGCATCACAGTTTCGATCGAAGCTCTTGGGGTTGATTTTGGGGACAAAAGGCCAAAGTTTCGAGAGAAATTTTTGAGCTCCCATTCACCCCCCTCTGGTTGCCTTGCTATTGCATTTTTGGTCCTTCAATTGGTATCGGAGCAGGTTAAGGATCTTCCACCTTAGCCAGTTCCAGATCCACAGAAGGCGACATGGATCGCGGCGTGGGCAAACCGCCGTTCTTTGATGGGACGAACTATGCGTATTGGAAGATACGCATGTCGGCCTATTTGCAGAGTATTGGTGCTTCCATCTGGGATATTTGCAACTCTGCTGATTACGTGGTCTTGGCTGCTCGTGTCACTCAGCGTCAGATCGATGAGCACGATGCCAATAGCCGAGCCCGTAATGCTCTTTTCTCATGTTTAAGCATGTCTGAGTTTGATCGCGTTTCTCACCTTGCTACGGCTCGGGAGATTTGGGCTACCCTCATGCGCTTCCATGAGGGAACCTCTCAAGTCAAAACCCGTCTCTACGACTCGTTCAAGCGAGAGTATGAGAACTTTCGACATATGCCTGGCGAGAGCATAGAAAGTTTATTCGCTCGCTTTCAGGTGATTGTCAACAGGATGAGGGCTAACAAGGAGCTGTTGCCTTTCGATGATCATGAGAGAGCTTTGAAGCTTTTGCATAATCTTGATCGATCGGTGTGGGATTCCAATGTTCAGGTGATCATCGAATCGCCTAACTATGAGACCCTCACGTGCGACGAGCTCTTTAGTAAGCTCAAGTCCAGTGAGATTGACGCCATGGCGAGGGCTTCTTATGAAAATCCTTCTGGCCCGTCGATGGCTTTGGTTTCTGGCTCTTCTGCTAACCCCTCTAGAGGCCTTGCACTCTCTTCTCTTCTTTCTATCACAGAGGAGCAGCTGGAGTTCATGGGGGATGACGAGTTGGCATTGCTCGCCAACCGGTTCTCGCGGTTTCACAACAACTGCATGAACCGTCGCCGCGGAGGAGGACGCTCGGGATGTTTCGAGTGCGGCGACCCCAACCACTTCATCGCCAATTGCCCGAAGAAGAACAAGCAGACCTTCGGCAAGGCGGATCATGGGCACAAGTACAACTCCGGCAAGCGCAAGGAGAAGTACATCCCTGCAAAGCACAAGCGGAAGGGCGGCTTCGACAAGGAGTACATCAAGACGAAGTACTTGGAGAAGGCCTAGGCTGAGCAGCGTGCGTTCTTCGCCACACTCAGTGACGTCGACGACTCAGATGATGACTCCGCTGCCTCAAGCGACGATGAGTCCGAGAAGAAGAAGAGGATCGAGGACAAGCTGAACGACCTCTGCTTCTTCGCTGACGACGACGGCTTCTGCACCATGGCCCTCGGAAAGGAGGTCGACGGCGAGCTGGAGGACATCCCTCGGAAAGACGACGACGACGACGACGACACCTCCCAGGTATCTCAGACCCTCGATGAGCTTTCGGCTGAGGTCGAGAAACTTACTGCCGCGCTTCTTAGTCAAGATAAGCTGCTTAGGCGTGCTGCTAGAGAGCGCAAGGAGTTTAGGCAGAAGTGGGAGGATACGGTGAAGGAACTTGAATCTGTCAAGTCTGCGGATACATGGGAGTATGCCGAGTCCCGAGTGATGAGTGATTGTCAACAGGTTTGATCGCAGGTTCTTTGGCTAGTGTTTGTGCAGGTGTCGAGCACGGAGACAGTGATCGAGGGCAAGGTGAAGGTCAAGTAGAGACGTGCCGTGCCGACAGACCGGGAGTGGTGATGGGCGGACGTGAGGCTTGGACTGAGGGACCAGTGGCCTGAGGATCAGCTGTGGTGGCTGGCAGCCTGGGACAGCGACGAGCGAAGACTTGTGGGACATAGTGTTGCTCGGGTCGAGGACCTGGGGACACGTGTCGGTGGACGGGGTGCACAGGCGGTGCATCCCCTCTATAGCTTCGGTTTGGTGGTAGAGCCAGAGAAAAACCATCGGGTGGACGGTTTCCAGGTTTGGGCCACAAAACCTGGGCGTGTGGCGGGTTTCTGAGTTTGGGCCACAAAACTCGGGCTGAGGACGGTTTCCAGGTTTGGGCCTCAAAACCTGGGCGCTGGCGGGTTTCTGAGTTTCGGCCACAAAACTCAGGCGATGGGCGGCTGGTTTCCCGGTTTGGGCCTCAAAACCGGGGGTGGACGTGAAGGCCTAGTTTCCCGGTTTCGGCCACAAAACCGGGGGCGGAGTCCGTGAAAAGGACAGGCGGAGCGGTGGCGGCACGTGGCGACAATCGGTGAGGTTGCGTCGAGGCAACGCTACCAGTTGTGCGGGCGTGGCCGTCGGATTACCAGCATCTTCGAGTTGGTCCAGAATAACCCTAGGGTTTAGCTGGTTTGCTCTGTAATTAGTTAAGGGTAGAGTGGGAATTAGGAATAGTTAGAATTAGGATAAGTAGGGGGAGACACCCACCTCCCCATCTATCTCAGTCATTTGCTCTTTCACTCCTAGGGTTTCCTGCTCTCTCCCATTCCCTGCTGTAGAAAACTGAGATCCACAGAGAAGAGAACCATACCTCTGTGTTCGTGAGATTTTGAGGAAGTGAGACCGTAATCTCACTATTGTAGCGTGTGGTAGCCACACGGTTGCAAATTCGTGGTTGCGATTCGCGTTTTGTTCATGTTCTTCACGGGTTACTTTTCACCACGTTTTTCCCGTTGATCGATCTCTCTACTCAGTGCATCTCTTGAAATTCCGTTTGAATAGAGTTGTTCTAGATCGTGAGGCACTTCTTTTCACCGAAGGAATTTACCTCTAACCTCACGAGCTAGTAGATCGATTGATTTTTGTTTCGGGTCATGTTTTTCACCCTTTTCCTGAATTTCTTCGATTCATCAATTTGGAGATAGGTTCGAGCCATGATCTCTTAGAGATAGCTCACTATCTTCCTTGTGACTCATCTCTCCAAGTTTGAACCCTAGAGGTTTCGTTTTGGGAGAGTTTGAATCGAATCGGTGGTCCAACAGAGGGCAGTCGGGGTGACCGGACGCTGGGCACGGGTTGACCGGACGCTGTCCCCGTGCGTCCGGTCGTTGAATGCTCAGCGTGGTGTCTTCGAGACTTGACTGGCCGCTCCTAGTGCTCTGTGATCGGACTCGCCCTTAGTACTGTTCACCGTGCTTGTTTTAGACTGACCGGACTCTGAGGTAGTGACCGGACGCTCCAGGACAGTGAGTCCGGTCACAAACAGAGAGCTCCGAAAGTTGATTCCGCTTGACCGGACGCCTCCGGTGGTGCATGACTGGACGCAGGCAGAGTCCGGTCAAAGCTGTTTCTGCGCTATTTTGTTCGCAGTTTGCTTGTCCGTTGTCGGTTTTGGTTTCTGGCTTTTGCGTTGGATTTCTAGAGTCGTGAAGTGTCTCGCTGTGCTTCTTGGAAGCATCCACCCTGTCTCTAGGGTCGTGGACACTTACGAGCTCTAGGGTTTGCTCTTGGGGTTAATTCTTGGGACAAGTGGTGATAAGTTTCCGAAAGGAAAATTTAAAGCTCCCATTCACCCCCCCCTCTGGTCGCTTTCTGGTAGCACTCTCGGTCCTTCAATTGGTATTGGAGCAGGTTAAGGATCTTCCACCTTAACTGGTTCCAGATCCACAGAAGGCGACATGGATCGCGGCGTTGGCAAACCGCCGTTCTTTGATGGGACAAACTATGCGTATTGGAAGGTACGCATGTCGACCTATCTTCAGAGCATGGGCTCTTCTGTTTGGGAAATTTGCAATAGAGACGATTACGTTGTCTTGGCTGCTCATGTTACTCAGCTTCAGATGGATGAGCACGATGCCAATAGCCGAGCGCGTAACGCTCTTTTCTCCTGTTTGAGCATGTCCGAGTTTGATCGCGTTTCTCACCTCCCCACGGCTCGTGAGATTTGGGCAACCCTCATGCGCTTTCATGAGGGAACCACTCAAGTCAAATCCCGTCTCTACGAGTCGCACAAGCAGGAGTACGAGAACTTTCGACACAGGCCTGGCGAGAGCATAGAGAGTTTATTTGCTCGCTTTCAGGTCATTGTCAACAAGATGAGAGCGAACAAGGAGCTGTTGCTTTTTGACGATCATGAGAGAGCTTTGAAGCTTTTCACACTCTTGATCGGTCAGTGTGGGACTCAAAGGTCCAGGCGATCATCGAATTGTCTAACTATGAGACCCTCACTTGCGACGAGCTCTTTAGTAAGCTCAAGTCTAGTGAGATTGATGCCATGTCGAGGGCTTCTTATGAAAATCCTTCTGGCCCGACTATGGCTTTGGTTTCTGGCTCTTCTTCTAACCCCTCTGGAGGATTTGCACTTTCTTCACTCTTTTCTGTCATAGAGGACCAGCTGGAGTCTTTGGGGGATGACGAGTTGGCTTTGCTCGCCATCCGGTTCTTGCGGTTCCACAACAACCGCATGAACCGTCGCCGCGGAGGAGGACGCTCAGGATGCTTTGAGTGCGGCGACCCCGACCATTTCATCACCAACTGTCCCAAGAAGAAGCACACATCTGGGAAGGGCGATCATGGGCACAAGTACGACTCCAGCAAGCGCAAGGAGAAGTACGTCCCCGCGAGGCACAAGCGGAGGGGCGGCTTCGACAAGGAGTACATCAAGAAGAAGTACTTGGAGAAGGCCCAGGCTGAACAACGTGCGTTCTTCGCCACGCTCAGCGACGTCAACGGCTCGGATGACGACTCCGCTTGCTCAAGCGATGACGAGTCCGAGAAGAAGAAGAGGATCGAGGACAAGCTAAACGGTCTCTGCTTCTTCGTCGACGATGAGGGTTTCTGCACCATGGCCCTCGGCAAGGAGGTCGACGACGAGCTGGTGGACACTCCTCGGAACGACGACGACGACGACACCTCTCAGGTATCTCTGACCCATGACGAGCTTTCTGCTGAGGTCGAGAAGCTTACTGCCACCTTGCTTAGTCAGGATAAGCTGCTTAGGCGTGCCGCTAGAGAGCGCAAGGAGTTTAGGCAGAAGTGGGAGGACACGGTGAAGGAGCTAGAGTTTGCTAAATCCACCGTGGTCGTGTCTGAGGAGGTTGAGTGTGAGATGTGCACCAAGCACATGACTGACCTTCTCACTTTGAGAGGTAAGTATGCTGCTTTGGTTGGAGAGGTGGATGAGCTCCGGGCTAGACCCTTGCTGTTGGGTGCGTGCAAGTCTTGTCCAGTCTTGCAAACCGAGTTGGCAGAGAAGAATGCCAAGATTGAGTCTCTTGAGGAGGCTAGCTCGGATAGCACTTGTGTGACTAGGTGCGCTTTGTGCGAGGGTTTGGAGATGGAAATTGCCAATGTGAAGCATGGCAAGATGCAAACAGTTTGTCATGGGTGTCTTGCAATGAGCCGCGGCTTGGGATGATGATCGCTCAGTTTAAGCGAGCTGCTGGAGGTCCTGGTGTTGGTTTTGCTCCGGGTGTTGATATCTCTTCTTTTGGGAAGATTGCGGAGTCGAGTGGTCTGAACCCATGTGAGAAGCCTAACTCCACCACTATTCCCAAGCTTACCAAGCTTCCACATAAAGAGCCTCCTAAGCCTAACACCAAGGATGGAGTGGTTGAGGAACCTCCGAGACCTCCACCCAAGAACCAAGTGTGGCATCCCAAACCCAACCACTTGAAAAACAAGCTGGATACAATGCCACCTATCCAGGAGGAGCTTATGTCGCAGAAGGGCAAAGTGATCCACACCCACAACCGTGTACCAACAACCCCCTATGAGAGCGGTGAGGTACCATTGTGAACACTATGGGAGAGATGGACACTTGAGGGAGTTCTGCTTTAGGCGAAAGAGAGAGGAGCGCCGTTCCAAGGAGATGAACAATCCGGACATGTACCATCCTTTCCATGATGTACATGTGTCGAATGTTCAGAGGAGAGCTCCGAGGAGAGCTGCTAGGCCTAGAGGTGCAGTCCCTCAAGGTCCTAGGCGTCAGGGAGGTGGTGCCCGATGGGGTCCTGACTTTGCAGGATACGTACCCCGTGGCGGAGGCTTTGTTGAGCGTTTCCCTCCACCGCGGTTTGAGCATCGCGATGGACGCTCTTCCCTTAGCGGACCATGTTTTCCTGTGCGTGGTGATCGCTATCCCCGTAGACCTGCTAGGAATGGTTTTTACACTGATCGTTCTTTTGAGCAGCCGGCCCAACACTGGTATTCTCCCTACTTCACTAACCCCAGTGTTGGACCGTATGCTCACCCTATATCTTTTTATTGATGTAGGTAAAACGATTGGAGAACGTTTGGTTGGTGGATTCCGGGTGTTCGAGGCACATGAGCGGAAACGCCAATGTGGTTCTCCAGTCTTAGTCTAGTCATCGGTAAGGAATTTATCACCTTCGGCGACAATAGCAAAGGTAAAGTGTTGTCTCGTGGGTCGGTGCGAGTTAATGAGCACTTTGTGTTGCGTGATGTTGCTCTTGTTTCTAACTTGCATTTTAACCTTCTCTCTGTTTCGCAACTTTTTGATGATGACTATGAGATTCGTTTTAAACCGAATCTCAGTCGCATTTTAGATCCTCAGGGCAATCTTGTTTGTATGATTTTGCCCTTTGGGAAAGTCTTTCGTGCGAATTTCTTAGAGTCGTTTGGTATTTCTCGTTGTCTTGTGGCTGGTCCTTCCTCCTCTGATCTTTGGAAGTGGCATAGGAGACTGGGACATTTGAGCTTCGACTTGCTTGCAAGACTTAGCTCACTTGGTCTAATCCGAGGATTGCCCAAGTTGTCGATGGAGAAGGATCTTGTTTGTCATTCGTGTAGACATGGGAAGATGGTTGCCGGCTTCCACCATCCAGTGACTCAGGTCATGACACAGCGCCCTGGAGAGCTTTTACACATGGACCTTGTTGGTCTGGCTCGGGTGAGCTCGGTTGGGGGGAAGTGGTATGTGCTTGTTGTTGTTGACGACTTTTCGAGGTATTCATGGGTCTTCTTTTTGTCTGAGAAGACCGAGACTTTCTCTTTTACTCGCAATCTGATTTTGCGTCTTCAGAACGAGTTCCCTTTGAACTCGATGCGAGCTATTAGAAGTGATAATGGTTCCGAATTCAAGAATTCGGATTTTGAGAAGTTTTGTAACTCTTTGGGTTTAGAGCATCAGTTTTCTTCTCCCTACACACCGCATCAGAATGGTGTTGTAGAAAGGAAGAATCGGACCCTTGTAGAGATGGCCAGGACGATGCTCGATGAGCATAGGACTCCTAGGCGATATTGGGCCGAAGCTATGAGCACTGCATGCTATATTTCCAGTCGTATTTTTCTCCAAGCTTTTTTGAAAAAGACTTCTTATGAGTTGCGTTTTGGAAAACTACCCAAAGTAAGTTATTTTAGAGTTTTCGGTTGCCATTGTTTTATACTCAAAAAGGGCAACTTGGACAAGTTTGAGACTCGTTCTTCTGACGGTGTGTTCTTGGGTTATGGCACTCATACTCGTGCTTATCGTGTACTTAACCTTGACACTAACCGAGTCATGGAGACATCCGATGTCACCTTCGACGAGACCATGGTTTGTCCTTCTTCTCGTTTTGAGCGTGCAGGTGATCATGAGGTTGGCGAGCCTCTTTTCGATGATGAAGAAGAAGGTGCTGAAGGGATGGATGACCCAGCACCTCCTCCACCTGCTGTGCCGCAAAGAGCGGCTTCTACTATGACTCACGGCCCCGATCCCTCTTCTTCGACTTGGGGGCCGTGGGATCCGCCACCTCGAGCGGTACCTTTTGTACCCGAGGAGGCACCAGCTGCTGTTGAGGGGGAGGCCACTTCGGCAAGGGAGGCGCCACGACACATTCAGCGCCAACACCCGCCTCAACATATGATCGGTAGCATCGGCGAACGCGTTACTCACTCAAGGTCACAACATATCTCTCACTTTGCTCATTCTGCATTTGTTGCTGATTTTGAACCCCGAGATGTTGCACACGCTTTGACGGATCCAGATTGGGTCAATGCCATGCATGAGGAGTTAGAAAATTTTGAAAGAAATCGGGTTTGGGTTCTAGTTTCTCCTCCCTCTGAGTGTCACCCAATTGGGACAAAATGGGTTTTCAAAAACAAACAAGGAGAGGATGGTCATGTTGTGAGAAACAAGGCCAGACTTGTAGCCCAGGGGTATAGCCAGAAGGAGGGAATAGACTATGAGGAGACTTTTGCTCCTGTAGCTCGTTTGGAGGCTATTAGGATACTCTTGGCTTTTGCTGCATCCAAAGGTTTCAAACTATTTCAAATGGATGTCAAGAGTGCCTTCTTAAACGGCTACATAGAAGAGGAAGTATATGTGAGACAACCCCCCGGTTTTGAAAATCCCAAGTTTCCAAACCATGTTTTTAAACTTCACAAAGCTTTGTATGGTTTGAAACAAGCCCCTAGAGCCTGGTATGATAGGTTGAAAACCTTTTTGCTTGCTAAGGGTTTTAAAATGGGATGTGTGGATAAAACGCTCTTTCTCCTCAAGCAAGGCACTGATACTCTCTTGGTCCAGATTTACGTGGATGATATCATTTTCGGTGGTTCTTCTCACGCTTTGGTTGCCAAGTTTGCAGATACTATGAGCAGGGAATTTGAGATGAGCATGATGGGCGAGTTGACATTTTTCCTCGGATTGCAAATCAAGCAATCTCGAGAGGGAACGTTTGTGCACCAGGGTAAGTATACCAAGGATATCTTGAAGAAATTCGATATGGGTGAGGCCAAGCCTCTTCCAACACCCATGTCGACCATGATGGCCCTGGATGCGGACAAGCAGGGAGAAGCAGTGGATCAGAAGGAGTACCGGAGTATGATCGGGTCGCTGCTGTACCTGACGGCGACACGCCCGGACATCCAGTTCGCGGTGTGTCTCTGCGCGCGCTTTCAGTCTTCGCCGCGCACCTCTCACCGTCAGGCGGTCAAGCGCATTATGAGGTACTTATGCTTCACTCCCGAGTTTGGGATTTGGTATTCTGCTTCCTCCACCCTTTCCCTTTGTGGTTATTCTGATGCCAATTTTGCTGGTTGTCGCATTGAGCGCAAGTCCACCTCTGGGACTTGCCAGTTTATTGGTTCTTCTCTTGTATCGTGGTCTTCTCGCAAGCAGTCTAGTGTCGCCCAGTCTACCACGGAGGCTGAGTATGTTGCTGCAGCTAGCTGCTGTTCCCAGTTGCTTTGGATGATGGCCACTTTGCGTGATTTTGGTCTGAGCTTTTCTCGTGTTCCTTTGCTTTGTGACAGCATGAGTGCTATTAGCATTGCTAAAAACCCCGTGCTGCACTCTAAGACCAAACACATTGATGTGTGCTTTCATTTTCTGCGAGACCACTATGAGAAGGGTGATATCGACCTTCGCCATGTCGATACTCATCATCAGTTGGCTGATATTTTCACCAAGCCTTTGGAGCAATCAACTTTTGCTAGGTTGAGAGGTGAGCTTGGTGTGTGTTTCCCCTTTTAGGTGGGGGAAACATTTTGATTCTTGTACTATAAACTGACTTTGCGTTTTTTAGTTGGTTTCTTCATGCATCTTTGCATTTCATCTTGCATATTTACATTCAGAGCTTCATGTATATAATCTGAAGAATGTAACTATGCTCTGTATAGTATTTGCTCCGATGCTTTATGATGATGCTATAGCTTATGCTCTTTCTGATCACTGTTACATGTTGTGAGCGGAGCTATTTTGTGAATGGTGAATCTGATTAATAACCATAAAACTTGAAAATGTTCACCATTGAGATTTGCAACTAGCATGTGTAGAATGTGTTGAAATCACTTGTGCTCTTCATATATGCTAGGTTGCTATGTCTCTAGTGTTGAGTCATTCACTTGCTTGGTATGTTCATATTCTGTTTAAAATCTGAACCAAGATTAAGTGAATTGGAAAGATCGAGATGGGATTGCTTGTTAACACATCACAGTTTCGAGACTGTTTCTCATTGCACTTGAGTTAAACTTGAGCTGTGTAGTGTATGACCGAAACTGTTGCTTTAAGCTTCTGATTGCTTCTGCATAGGCTTCGCACAATTGAAAAGTTAGGCAATGACAAGCTTTCAACCTCTCGCAATCATATGCTGATATTTGAACTTGTGAAATTTTACCGCTGCAACTCCGATTAAAATTTGAATTCACAAGTGTATGTTTCATTCTATAGCATGATGATTGAACTTTGCTAGGGGTAGTTCACCTTGTATACATGTTTAGCACTTGTTTGACTTCCTGTCTATACATGTCTCGTGCTATTTTGATGGTGAATACCTTTTCAGCTAAAAACTGCTCTTTTTGTTCTCATGTTCATATTTTGTATCTGGTGATCAGTTTGAGCCTTTGCTAGCTTCTTATGGATGTTGTTGAGTCATCGGATCAGAACTGCGTAGAGCAACCTTGCACCCTTTTGATTATATTCCTGAAGCTGCTAACTTGCATTTTCATTCATATGCATTTCTGGAGGGAGATGTTCTGTCAAGGGGGAGAACCTTGAGTGCTTGTGCACATTTGCTTGCTGGTGCATTTTCAACTAAGAGGGAGAAATACTGACAAATCATGTGTTCCCTGGGTTGTGTGCACTATTTGAGAGGGAGTTTGCTAGTTGTGTTGAGCCTTTGCCTCTTTCTTGAGGGACTAGCAAACATTTTCAGCTTTTCAATTGGCTTTTCAGCTCTTCGATTGGTATCGAACTCTTTTGATCTTTGAGTTGGTAACAGTTGGTATCGAGCTTCCTCGCTAGCGGTGTTGAGCCCGTTCTGTCTCTTCTTGAGGGCTAGCTCTGTTTTGCTTGAATTTCAGTTGATCCTTCAATTGGTTTCAAGTTTTCCTGCTAGCGGTATTGAGCCTATTCTACCTCTTCTTGGGGGCTAGCTTTCCTTTGCTTGGTTGCATCAAGCCGTTGCCCATATCTTTGGGGACCAAGTTGTCTTTCTCTTTCCACTTGACCTTTTTCGGCTTTGCTATGCTTTTGGGTCATTTGGTTGAGTTGTCTCTCCTTCTCTCTTCTTTATTCCATTCCATTATGATTTGTGTTGGTAGTGGACAATGCACTCATCAAGGGGGAGATTGCGGATACATGGGTGTATGCCGAGTCTCTGAGTGATGAGTGATTGTCAACTGGGATAATGCGCATGTTCTTTGGCTTGTGTTGTGCAGGTGTCGAGCACAGATACAGTGATCGAAGGCAAGGTGAAGGTCAAGTAGAGACGTGTCGTGCCGATGGACCGAGAGTGGCGAAGGGCGGACGTGAGGCTTGGACTGAGGGACCGGTGGCCTGAGGATCAGCTGTGGTGGCTGACAGCTTGGGACATCGTCGAGCGAAGACTTGCGGGTGGACGGGGTGCACGGGTGGTGCATCCCATCTATGGCTCGGTTTGGTGGTTGAGCCAAAGAAAAACCACCGATTGGACAGTTTCCAGGTTTGGGTCTCAAAACCTGGGCGCTGATGGTTTCCGAGTTTGGGCCACAAAACTCGGGCTGAGGACGGTTTCCAGGTTTGGGCCTCAAAACCTGGGTGTTGCGGGTTTGCTGAGTTTGGGCCACAAAAGTCAGGCCATGGATGGCTGGTTTCCCGGTTTGGGCCTCAAAGCCGGGGGTTGGCTGTGAAGGCTGGTTACCCGGTTTGGGCCACAAAACCGGGGGTGCGACGTCCGGGAAAGGACAAGCAGAGCGGTGGCGGCACGTGGCGGCAATCGGTGAGGTTGCGTCGAGGCAACGCTACCAGTTGTGCGGGCGTGGCCGTCGGATCACCACCTACCACGAGTTGGTCCAGAATAACCCTAAGGTTTAGCTGGTTCGCTCTATAATTAGTTAGGGGTAGAGTGGGAATTAGGAATAGTTAGAATTAGGATAAGTAGGGGGAGACACCCACCTCCCCATCTATCTCAGTCATTTTGCTCTTTGCTTCTACGGTTTCCTGCTCTCCCAATCCCCTACTGTAGCTAGCTGAGATCCGCAGAGAACCATACCTCTGTGTACTGGAGATTTTGAGGAAGTGAGGCCGTAACCTCACTGTTGTAGCGTGTGGTAGCCACACGGTTGCAGATCGATGCCTTGATTCACGTTTTGTTCGTGTTCTTCGAGTTCTTCGTTTCTCCGCGATTTTCCCGTCACTCGATCGCCCTCTCTAGTGCTTCTTTGCGAAATCCATTTGAATCAACTTGTTCTTTATAGTGAGGAGATCATTTCCACCGAAGGAATTCATCTAACTCCTCACGAACAAGTAGATCGGGTTGATTTCCTTTTTGTGGCACTTTTTCGTTCATACTCCTCCCCTTTCGATTTCCCGGTGATTGAATCGATTTGAGCGGATGATCTCTTGGGGATAGTCACCTAACTACCTCATGATCATCTTCTCCAAGTTTGGGAACGTGGGATTGAGTTTTGATTCAGATTTGGGAAGAGTTGTGTGAGGGGTGACCATGATCGCCCTCACTGGGCACTCGCGGACAGTCCGTCGTTGTGCCCGCGGACAGTCCGCACGTCGGGCTCCGACCGAGGCAGTGCTGTTTCAGTTTGACCGGCGGACAGTCCGCCGTAGTCGGTCGCGAACAGTCCGCGAGCCGACCAGGGAGGTTCAGCAGACTTGCTGTTTTGGTGAAGTTGCCGGCGGACAGTCCGCCCCTTCTTCGCGGACAGTCCGGGACTACTGCGGACAGTCCGGGACCATCCCCGCGGACAGTCCGCGAATCGGCTGTGTACTCCGGTTTTGTGCGTTTGCTCTTCCGGCTTCTTCGCTTGGTTTCCGGACTTTCCGTTTGGCCCTAGAGTTGATCAAGGAACCTCTCTAGGTATCTTTGCTACTTGTTAGCATAGGTATTTGGGGATTTCTTGACGTAGCCGTCTATCTACGTTCGGGACTTGATTTTTGAGGGTCGAACTTGTGTTGGTGCTTTTGACATTTGGTTCGCTATCGCTTTGTGGTGCCTCGCTGTGATCCTAGGGATCATCCACCCTCTTCCAAGGGTCGTGGGCATCACGGTTTCGATTGAAGCTCTTGGGGTTGATTTTGGGGACAAAAGGCCAAAGTTTTGAGAGAAATTTTTGAGCTCCCATTCACCCCCCCCCCCCCTCTGGTGGCCTTGCTATTGCGTTTTCGGTCCTTCAGTGTCACCCTATTGGGACAAAATGGGTTTTCAAAAACAAACAAGGAGAAGATGACCATGTTGTGAGAAACAAGGCCAGACTTGTGGCCCAGGGGTATAGTCAGAAGGAGGGGATAGACTATGAGGAGACCTTCGCTCCTGTAGCTCGTTTGGAGGCAATTAGGATCCTCTTGGCTTTTGCTGCATCCAAAGGGTTTAAACTTTTTCAAATGGATGTCAAGAGTGCTTTCCTAAACGGCTACATAGAAGAAGACGTGTATGTGAAACAACCCCCCGGTTTTGAAAATCCCAAGTTTCAAAACCATGTATTTAAACTACACAAAGCCTTATATGGTTTGAAACAAGCTCCTAGAGCCTGGTATGATAGGTTGAAAACTTTTTTGCTTGCTAAGTGTTTTAAAATGGGATGTGTGGATAAAACTCTCTTTCTCCTCAAGCAAGGAAATGACACTTTGTTGGTTCAAATTTACGTGGATGATATCATATTTGGTGGTTCTTCTCATGCTTTGGTTGCTGTTGACTCTTGCTAACGTCGTCACTAGGAGTAGACTATGGAATCTATCCTCGGCAACGGCGCCAGAAAGGTTTGTTGGTACTTCTTAATGTAAGAAGTATAACTAACTATTTGTATGACTATTGGTAGGTTCCGCAAGCGCACAGAATAAGTATATTGTAGCACTTCACCCGGGAGTAACCGAGTATCGTATTTATTTCCACAGGGAAGCTACTATGGCAGAACTAACACTAGGACCGCTATGAACAACTAGTGATTCTAGCAGGGTTGATCGAAAAGTGTGAATGAGGGTTGGTTTCTACTACTACTAAAAAGGAAGAAAGAAAGACTAACTATTACTAACCTAAATCGGCAGGGTCTGGCCGATGAACAGATTAATGTTTTCCTACACACTTACGATCACAACTAACTTAGCAATAAAGGTTCTATCTAGTACTTCGAACCGTACACACCCTCTGGACTATTTACCTCAGACGTGCACAATGAGGTTTATGATTTAAGAACTAACCCAACTACGTGGTGGAATTCAAGGCTCCCAGGGCTGTCACCACCTGTTTGCTACCACAGCTATTCGAGGGGCTAGCCACAAACTAAGGTATACCTAGTCTAAGCACCGCGCTTACACTAATATATACTACTCTAATCTTGCGTCCAAAACTAGAGCACTGATTACTCAGCGAAGAACCCAAACTAGATATAAACTAAATACTAAGTTATCTATGATCGAAAGCACTCAACAAGAACAATAAGTAAAGAACTTAAAGTAAATGCTAAAACTAGAAGAACACTAAGAACTAGAAGAACACTAAGATAAATGAAGGAAGACTTGGAATTATACCAGAGACTTGGAAGATCCTCTATTACAACTCCAGCTCTTCTCTTCTACACTCTCGCTCTCACTCTAAGTCTCTCAACTAGAGTGTTCCTTAACCAGAGCTTCGCTTACAAGAGAGTGGGACTAATGAGGTGAGGTCTGAGTACAAATGAGCTTGGGGGGTCCTATTTATAGCCTAAGGGACCTAGTGGGGTACTTATGGACCTAGGGTTAGGTCAGGGGGTAAGTGTGGTGGCGGGCGCCAGCTGGGGGTGGCGGGCGCCACTCCCCTGGCCCTTGGATCCACCGCCTCTTCACCAACGGCATCCAGGAGGTCCCCGAAGTCGGTTTGGGGTCGGTTAGAGTTGTCCAATAACCGTCACATGGGCAATTAGGCCATGATCCATGTGACACTGCTTCTTAGCCCTTGGATGAACCGACTTGGGTGAGCAACGGCTGCCAATGAGTGTGGGATGCTTCCCCTGGATCAGTGACGTGGCAGGGGGAGTTTGGGCTTCTCCCCCCTGGCGGCCGCCAGCTAGGGGTGGCGGGCGCCACCCCTCCTTGGCCCAAAGTGAGCCCAGGCAAGTGGGCTTGCTTCCTGGTGGGTCCATTTGGTCATTTTGCTCAAAAACCCTGCAATTTCCTACATTCAAATAAAACTCTAGGACAAGTGGAAATCGCTAGTTTATAAAAGGTTTTTGGTTGATTTTAGGCCCTTGTGTTGCATTATATGACCTTGTTGATGCTAAGAATATGACACTTAGTGAGCGTCAACAGTTGCCAAGTTTGCAGATACTATGAGCAGGGAATTTGAGATGAGCATGATGGGCGAGTTGACGTTTTTCCTCGGGTTGCAAATCAAGCAATCTCGAGAGAGGACGTTTGTGCACCAGGGCAAGTATACCAAGGACATCCTGCAGAAGTTCGATATGGGTGAGGCCAAGCCTCTTCCAACACCCATGTCGACCACGACGGCCCTGGATGCGGACAAGGATGGAGAAGCTGTGGATCATAAGGAGTACCGGAGCATGATCGGGTCGCTACTGTACCTGACGGCAACACGCCCGGATATCCAGTTCGCGGTGTGTCTTTGCGCACGATTTCAGTCGTCGCCGCACACCTCTCACCGTCAGGCGGTCAAGCGCATTATGAGGTACTTATGCTTCACACCAAAATTTGGGATTTGGTATTCTGCTTCCTCCACCCTCTCCCTTTGCGGTTATTCTGATGCCGATTTTGCTGGTTGCCGACTTGATTGCATGTCCACTTCTGGGACTTGTCAGTTTATTGGTTCTTCTTTTGTATCTTGGTCTTCTCGCAAGCAGTCTAGCGTCGCCCAGTCTACCACGGAGGCTGAGTATGTTGCTGCGGCTAGCTGCTGTTCACAATTGCTTTGGATGATGGCCACTTTGCATGATTTTGGTCTGAGCTTTTCTTGTGTTCCTTTGCTTTGTGACACCACGAGTGCTATTAGCGTTGCTAAGAACCCTATGCTGCACTCTAAGACCAAACACATTGATGTGCGCTTTCATTTCTTGCGAGACCACTATGAGAAGGGAGACATCGACCTTCGCCATGTCGATACTCATCTTCAGTTATCAGATATTTTTACCAAGCCTTTGGACCAATCAACCTTTGCTAGGTTGAGAGGTGAGCTTGGGGTGTGTTTCCCTTTTTAGTTGGGGGAAACATTTTGTCTATTGTATCATAGACTGACTCTTTTCCTTTGTTTTGCTCTCATTTCTGTAAGTTAGTCTTTGCATTTCATCATACACTTTTGCATTCTAAGCTTGATGTATATAATCTTTAGAATGTGATTATGCTCTATCTAGTATGCTCCGATGCTATATGATGATATTTGTAGCTTATGCTCTTTCTGATTACTGATACATATTGTGAGCTGAGCTATTTTATGAATGGTGAACTTGCTTAATGAACATAAAATTTGAAATTATTCACCATTGAGATATGCAACTAGCATGTGTAGAATGTGTTGAATTCACTTGTGCTTTTCATATATGCTAGGTTGCTATGTCTCTAGTTCTGAGTCATTCACTTGCTTGGCATGTTTATATTCTGTCATAAAAATTGAACCAAGAATTAAGTGAATTGAAAAGATCGAGATGGGATTGCTTGTCAACACATCACGGCTTCGGGACTGTTTCTCATTGCACTTTGAGTTAAACTTGAGCCGTGTAGTGTATGACCGAAACCGTTGCCTTAAGCTTCTAATTGCTTCTGCATAGGCTTCGCACGGTTGAAAAGTTAGGCACTGACAAGCTTTCAACCTCTCGCAATTACATGCTGAAATCTGAACTTGTGTAATTTCACCGCTGCAACTCCGATTAAAATATGAAAACACAAGTATATGTTTCATTCTGTAGCATGATGATTGAACTTTGCTAGGGGTAGTTCACCTTGTATACATGTTGAGCACTTGTTTGACTTCCTGTCTATAAATGTTTAGCGCTATTTTGATGGTGAATGCTTTTTGGCTAAAAACTGCTCACTTTGCTCATATGTTCATATTTCGTATTTGGTGATCAGTTTGAGCCTATGCTAGCATGATATGTATGTTGTTGAGTCATCGGATAACACTTTGTACAACATCTTTTCATTCTATCGAGTATATTCTTGAAGCTCCTAACTTGCATCTTAGACCCATATGCATTTGGAAGGGAGAAGTTTGCCTTGTTGTGTGCATTTTCAACTAAGGGGGAGAAATTCTTGCCAAATCATAAGGGGGAGAAATTGACAAATCATGTCCCTAGTTGTATGCATCTTTGAAGGGGGACTTCATGTTTAGGGGGAGTTTGCTCGATTTCTGTTTTGACAAGCTGTTCAATTGTTTTGGAGCGACTTTCAGCCCATATGTGGTGTTTCATTTGGTTTGGAGCGGTTTGGCTAGTTGTGTTGAGCCTTTGCCTCTTTCTGGAGGAACTAGCTTGTGTGTGCTTCCTTTGCTCTGACTTTTTCGCTAGCGGTGTTGAGCCTATTCTACCTCTTCTTGAGGGCTAGCTTTGCTTTGCTTGGTTGTGTCGAGCCGTTGCCCATGTCTTTGGGGACCAAGTTGTTTTGCTCTTTCACTTGACCTTCTACTAGCTTTGTTATGCTTTTGGGTCATTTGGACGAGTTCTCTACTTCTCCTTCCTCTTCCTTCTTCTATCTTCATTATGATTTGTGTTGGTAGTTGACAATGCACTCATCAAGGGGGAGATTGCGGATACATGGGTGTATGTCGGATCTTGAGTGATGAGTGATTGTCAACTGGGATGATGCGCATGTTCTTTGGCTTGTGTTGCGCAGGTGTCAAGCACAGATACGATGATCAAAGGCAAGGTGAAGGTCAAGTAGAGACGTGTCGTGCCGATGGACCCGGAGCGGTGAAGGGCGAACGTGAGGCTTGGACTAACGGACCGGTGGCCGGAGGATCGGCCTTGGTGGCTGACAGCCTGGGACAGCGACAAGTGAAGACTTGCATGTGGACGGGGTCCACGGGCGGTGCATCCCCTCTACGGCTCGGTTTGGTGGTTGAGCCCTAGAAAAACCACCGGTGGACGGTTTCCAGGTTTGGGCCACAAAACTTGGGTGCTGCGGGTTTGTCGAGTTTGGGCCACAAAACTCGGGCTGAGGACGGTTTCCAGGTTTGGGCCTCAAAACCTGGGCGTTGGCGGGTTTCTGAGTTTGGGCCACAAAACTCAGGCGATGGACGGCTGGTTTCCCGGTTTGGGCCTCAAAACCAGGGGTTGGTCGTGAAGGCTGGTTTCCCGGTTTGGGCCTCAAAACCGGGGGCAAGGTCCGTGAAAAGGACGAGCAAAGCGGTGGCGGCACGTGGCGGCAATCGGTGAGGTTGTGTCGAGGCAACTCTACCAGTTGTGCGAGCGTGGCCGTTGGATCAACATCTACTTCGAGTTGGTCCAGAATAACCCTAGGGTTTAGCTGGTTCACTCTGTAATTAGTTAGGGGTAGAGTGGGAACTAGAATTAGGATAAGTAGAGGGAGACACCCACCTCCCATCCCATCTCAGTTATTTGCTCTTTGCCTTCTAGGGTTTTTCCTGCTCTCCCAATCCCCTGTTGTAGCAACTGAGATCCGCAGAGAACCATACCTCTGTGTTCATGAGATTTTGAGGAAGTGAGACCGTAATCTCACTGTTGTAGCGTGTGGTAGCCACACGGTTGCAGATCGATGTCTTGATTCACGTTTTTACTTTGTTCTTTGCGTTCTTCGTTTCTCCGCGATTTTCCCGTTACTCGATCTCCCTCTCTACTGCGTATTTTTGAAATCCACTTGAATCAACTAGTTCTTTATAGTGAGGAGATCATTTCCACTGAAGGAATTCATCTAAGTCCTCACGAACAAGTAGATCGGGTTGATTTAATTTTCGTGGCGCTTCTTCGGTTCATACACCTTCCCCTTCGATTTTCCATTGATTGAATTGATTTGAGCGGATGATTTCTTGGGGATAGTCTCCTAACTACCTCGTGATCATCCTCTCCAAGTTTGGGATCAAGGGATTTTGATTTGGATCGATTTGGAGGAGATTTGAGTTGAGGGCAACCAAAATCGTCCTTTCTGTTCATCCGCGAACAGTCCGCCGTAGGGGGCAAGGACAGTCCGCGCGTCGGGCTCCGACCGAGTCAGTGGTCGCGCGGCTCGGCTGAGTTGTCTCGGATTGACCGGTGGACAGCCCGCAGTAGGAATCCGCGGACAGTCCGGGAGTCGTGCAGGGGGTGTTCAGCAACTGTGTTGTTTGGCGCTTTTTGCCGGCGGACAGTCCGCCAGGGGACCGCGGACAGTCCGCCCCTGGCGCGGACAGTTCAGGACTGGGGGTCCGGACAGTCCAGGACTTGGCTGACTGTTGCAATTTAGTGCGGTTGCTCTCCCGGCTTCTCGACTTGATTTCCGGACTTCTCGTTTGGCCCTTGAGTTGACCAAGTAACCTCTTTAGGTATCTTTGCTACTTGTTAGCATAGGTATTTGGAGTTTTCTCGACGTAGCTCTCTATCTACCCTCGGGAGTCGGTTTTTGAGGGTCGAACTTTAGATGGTGCTTTTGGTTTTTGGTTCGCTCTTGCTTTGTGGTGCCTCGCTGTGATCCTAGGGATCATCCACCCTCTTCCAAGGGTCGTGGGCATCACGGTTTCGGTCGAAGCTTTTGGGGGTTGATTTTTGGGACAAAGGCCAAAGTTTTGAGAGAAATTTTTGAGGCTCCCATTCACCCCCCCTCTGGTCGCCTTGCTTTTGCATTCTCGGTCCTTCAGGTAATGATGAAGTACTGAACGCGACGATGGATGAACTTCCAGATGATCTTAGACGCATGATAGAAGAAACTATTGAGCAATATCAGCACATGTGTTTGTTGAGCTTCAGTAGAAACAGGGATAATAAGATTATCCAGAAGTCTCATCTTCCAAGAGTGGTTCTGGAAGGTCAAGTCGATCCAATGATCCAGATCCAACACAATGCCATGCAGGAAGTGATCAGCAAAGCAATGTCTACTACCCTGATGAATCATAACGAAGTGTTCCTCAACAGTCTCACGAATGCAATTAAGGAAGCTTTCAACTTAGGTAATGATGGAAGAGGTCCAACATATACAGTTGGAGGCAATCGAGGAGCTGGAACTTCTGGCGGTCCATAGATGAATGGTCCCAATGGCAATGGAAACCGGATGATTGTCCGCCCTGGGGGCATGACACCGCAGCCAATGCAACAGCCGAATATGAGTAATAACATATACTCATTGGCTACAAAAATAGCTCCCCATGCAAGGAGAATTACCAGAGATTTCAATGTACCGCCCTACCAAGGGAACGTAGCCCCTAGTGATGTTCCTCCTGGGTATCATTATGTTTCAGATTTTTATACTTTGGATGCTCAGGAGAATCCAGGATATCATGGCAATACCTTCGGGGGGAAAACATCGGCTATCAAGGGCCGGTGAATCAGGTAGACCAGTTGATGAGTCGGGTCACCGATATGGTTCAAAAGCAATTTGGTTTAACGCCAAAGTCTACATTGACTGGCTACAAGAAGCCATATCCAGAGTGGTATGATCATCAGGTTGTTTTTCCTCCGAGATATAGAATTCCTGATTTTACCAAGTTCACAGGAACGGGCTCAGTGACAACCATGGAACACATAACTCAGTTTCTAGTCTAGCTCAGGGAAGTTGGTGACAAACTGACACTTAAAGTCAGGATGTTTCCGTTGTCCTTGTCTGGTTTGGCTTTTTCGTGGTTTTCATCTCTGCCACCCAATTCCATTCAGAGCTGGAAAGATTTAGAAGATAAGATCCAAAAATACTTTGACTCTGGAGTGTTGGAAAAAGGACTTGTGGACTTAGTCGATACAAGGTAAGGAAATAATGAGACTGGATGCCAATTCTTCAGAGATTCAGAGAGATGAAAAATCAATGCTATACCTTGTCATTATCAGATCCAGAGATAGTTAGCATTGCAATTCGAGGGCTAATACCAGCCATAAGAGAAAAGATTGGTTTCGGTTGTAACAATATGGCTGATTTGGTTAAGAAGGTGGCAAATATTGATGCTCAGAACAGGTGCAATCAAGTTTTCAAGCCCAAGAAAGCCTACAATGCAGAAAGTTCCTTCTTTTTACAAGATGAAGATAATTCAAGTGATGAAGACGAAGATGAGATAGCTGCTATTGACTGGCTTGGAGGAACAGTGAGTACATGCCTTGGGCAATGGCTAAAAGTTCTGAGAAAGACGTAAAATATAGCTTTGACATTATCAAAGCCGATAAGATATTTGACTACTTATTGGAAAAGGGTCAAATTAAATTAACTGGAAATCACAATATCCCATCGGCTGAAGAACTCAAGAATAAAAGGTACTACAAATTCCATAACTCTGGTACTCATACTACTAACTATTGCCGAGTTTTCAGAGATATGATCCAGAGAGCTATTATCAAAGGAAGAATTGGCTTAGAAAAGGCCAAGGGTATGAGCATCAACGGTCATCCCTTTCCAGCAAACATGGTAGCTCCTGCACCTCGAAGTGAAATCAAAGTACTGACTTCTGACAAAGCCAAGGCAGCCGGGACAGTCGATCCAAAGAAGCAGCTAATAGCTAAAGAGTATCAGGAGATGAAAGAGAAGAAAAATATTAATCAACATGATCTTCCTGAGACCTCAAGAGCTGGTGAAGCAAGAAGACGTCCAACTGTCAGAATCTTATTGAACAAATGACAACGTTAGAAAGAAAGAAATCAAATGCAAAGAGAAAGAGAGGAACAAGAATATCAAGAGTGGCTTGAAGAGGAGGAATACAGAAGGTCTCATGAAGAAGAAAGGAGTATTAGAGATGAAGAAAAGAATCATTGGGATTGCCCTTTCTTTAGACATTGTTGGAATGAAGGCTTAAACCTTCCTACTCTTCGTAATTGCCCGGAATGCAGTGAGCGATATTGGGAGTATAAGCAGTCGAGAGACAACCGCAGATCTGTACATGAAAGATTAAGATTTGAAAGGACAGATCGGCGCATAAAAAATGAAAGTGTTCATGATCGGCTTGGAAAAAGATTAGCTGATCATGATCATCCTTGGCAACAAGGACAATGGTGTCTAGGTGGCTTGACTAAGAGCCAGAAACGATGGGTTCAGAGACTAAGGAATGATGAAATTCAGAAAAAGAAGCCCAAAGTCTGGCAGGTGAAACAAGTAGCCGATAAGGGGGAATCATCGGCTAATATATCTGCTTTGTTCATGCTACCTGCGGAATTTAGATCCTCTGATCATGAAGAAGAGTCTGATGATGAAGAAGCAATTGCTCAGTGGATCTATCAGGCAGAAGGGGCCATGTTTCAAAAGCCTGAGAAACATTCCCATCTAAAGGCTTTATATTTAAAGGGGTTTGTCGATGGAAGGCCTTTGAGCAGGATGTTAGTTGATGGAGGTGCGACTGTTGACTTGATGCCATATGCCACCTTCAGAAAGCTTGGCAAGACCGCAGAAGACTTAACTCAAACCAATATGAGATTGACAGACTTTGCTGGCAACATATTGGCTACTAAAGGTACCATATGTGTCGAGTTAACAGTTGGCAGCAAGAGTTTGCCGACTACTTTCTTCGTAGTCGATGCAAAATGATCGTACAGTGTGCTTCTTGGAAGGCATTGGATTCATGGAAACTGTTGTGTTCCATCTACCATGCACCAAAACGTAATCCAGTGGATCGGAGACACTGTGGAAGTGGTACAAGCCGATTCAACTGTTAGCATTGCTTACTCTGATCCTGATGTTTGGAACTTCGACAATATAGAGTGCTTTTCTGGAAAAGTTCTTGAAGAAGGCTTCCTCAAGACATCTGAGGATAGTCAACAACCGATCCATGTAGTCGGCTTTAAAAAAATGTATCTAATGGATTGTATGATCAATGAGGATGAAAGTAAGATGGGTAAAAGTTTTACATCAGCTGATGAACTAGAGGCAGTTGATATTGGAAACGGTGATAAACCAAGATTGACATATATCAGTGCAAAGCTGGATCCCAATTTTAGACAAGAACTTATTACTTTGTTAAAAGAATATAAAGAATGTTTTGCTTGGGATTATTCTAAGATGCCTGGTCTTGATCGATCGTTGGTTGAGCATCGACTACCTATCAAACATGTGAGTCAGCCTGTAAAACAAGCTCCGAGGAGAACTAGAGCACAGGTTATGGCAGACGTAAAAACGGAAATCACTCGGCTTTATGAGGCTAATTTCATTCGGCAATGTAAATATGCCGAGTGGATATCTAGTGTAGTCCCTGTGTATAAGAAAAATGGGAAAATGAGAGTTTGCATTGATTTGGATGGCTACCCGATGCCAGTAGCAGACATGTTGGTTGATGCAGCGGCAGGGCATAAGGTAATCAGTTTTATGGATGGCAATGCTGGTTATAATCAAATCTTTATGGCAGAAGAAGATATACATAAAACTGCATTAAAATGTCCGAGTGCTATAGGATTATATGAATGGGTAGTTATGACCTTTGGACTTAAAAATTCCGGTGCAACTTATCAAAGGGCTATGAATTATATCTTTCAGGAGTTGATCGGCAAGATTGTGGAAATCTACATTGATGATGTGGTTGTAAAGTCCAAAGATTATCAACGACATATTAAAGATCTCAGAGATACTCTAGAATGTGCAAGAAAACATGGATTAAGAATGAATCCCCACAAGTGTGCATTCGGAGTGTCAGCTGGACAGTTTTTGGGGTTTATGGTACATGAAAAAGGGATTGAAGTTGGTCAGAAAAGTTATGACGCGATTGATAAAGCAGTACCACCGACTACAAAAACTCAGTTACAATCTTTGATTGGTAAAATTAATTTCATTAGAAGATTTGTTTCAAATTTGTCAGCCAGGATTTTACCATTCTCAGTATTGCTGAAATTGAAGGATGACCAGGAATTTAAGTGGGGAAGTGAGCAACAGAAAGCATTTGATGAAATCAAAGAATATATGAAGTCTCCACCAGTTTTGATTCCTCCTCAAAGAGATAAGCCTTTTAAATTATATGTTTCGGCTAATGATCATACAATTGGATTGGCTTTAATGCAAGAATTTGAAGGAAAGGAAAGAGTAGTGTTCTATCTCAGTAGAAGGTTACTTGATCCGGAAACAAGATATTCTCCCGTTGAGAAGTTATGCTTGTGTTTATACTTCTCATGCACCAAGCTTCGTCATTATCTTTTGTCCTCTGAATGCACGGTGGTGTCAAAGTTTGACGTAATTAAAAATATGTTGTCTATGCCCATTTTGAACGAAATCATTGGCAAATGGTTCTTGCATTATCAGAATTCGATTTGAAATATGAATCGGCTAAAGTAGTTAAAGGTCGGGTAATAGCTGATTTTGTTACTCATCATCATGAACAAGAAGTTAAGACTTTGGATTTTACCCCATGGCCTTTGTTCTTTAATGGTTCTAATTGCAAATAAGGTGGAGGTATTGGTATTGTCCTTGTTTCACCTCAAGGGAAAAGTTTTGAATATGTCTTTCCAATTGATCCAACCTCTACTAATAATCAAGTTGAGTATGAAGCACTTCTCAAGGGACTTCAGCTTTTGTGAGGTAAGGGCCGAGGCTATTGAGATTTTTGGTGATTCTCAATTAGTGGTTAATCAACTGCTCGGCCTATATAAATGCAAAGATGACATCTTGAGGGGGCATTATGAGAAGTGTCTCGAATTGCTTGATTCTTTCTCTTCTGTTGTTATAAAACATATTCCTAGATGTTAGAATCAAGAGGCTAATCGTTTAGCTCAAAGTGTTTCTGGGCATCGGTAAATCGTTGAGATATTAGCCGATGAGATTACTAATGATGATGATTGGAGAATTGGAATTATTGAATATTTGAAAGATTCATCGCGACAAGTATCCAGAAAACTAAGATATAAGGCTACGAAGTTTGTCCTTCTTGATGATCAGCTTTATCACAAGACAATCGATGGTGTGCTCCTTAAATGTATCAATCGAGAGGAGGCTAAAGTTTTGATGGGAGAGATCCATGAGGGAGTTTGTGGTACACATCAGTCTGCTCATAAAATGAAATGGATGATCAGGACAGCAGGATATTTTTGGCCAACCATATTGGAAGATTGTTTTAAGTATTATAAAGGATGTCAAGAGTGTCAGAGATTCGGTAATGTCCAAAAATCTCCAGCGTCAGCTATGAATCCTATTACAAAGCCATGGCCATTTAGAGGATGGGGAATAGATCTAATTAGCCAAATATTCCCGGCATCTAGCAAAGGACACAAATTTGTGTTGGTAGCAACTGACTATTTCACCAAATGGGTTGAAGCTATTCTTTTGAAGGAGGCTTCATCGGCTACCGTGATTGAGTTTATCAAGGAGCATATCATCTATAGATTTGGTGTTCCACAAACCATTACCACGGATCAAGGAAAGATGTTTACATTAAACGAGTTTGAGGATTTTGCTGCTAGCATGGGTTTCAAGTTAATTAATTCATCTCCATATTACGCCCAGGCCAATGGACAAGCTGAAGCCTCTAACAAAATCTTAATCAAGATTATTAAGAAAAAGATCAAAGAAAATCCAAAGAAATGACATTCAATACTTTGTGAAACCTTGTGGTCCTATAGAATGGTTTGTCATGGTGCGATTAAGTGTTCACCTTATGAATTGGTCTACGGTCATGAAGCTGTGTTACCTTGGGAGATCAGTATTGGGTCCAGAAGGGTGTCACAGCAGAATAATTTGAAAGTCGATTAGTACAAGCATCTCATGATGGATAACCTTGATGATTTAAATTTTCTTCGGCTAAAAGCTCTTGAGAATATTAGAGCTCCGAAGTTGAGAGTTGCTAAGTATTATGATCGAAAGGTCAGGGAGAAAAAGTTTAATGAAGGGGACTTGGTTTGGAAAGTCATTTTACCTATTGGAACTAAGGATAGCAAATATGGTAAATGGTCACCAAATTGGGAAGGACCCTATCGGATTACCAGATGTGCTCCTAGCAATGCTTATTTCTATGAAACTTTAGAGGGTGTCGAGTGCTTCAGAGCAGTTAATGGGAAATATTTTAAGAAATATTATCCTAGTATCTGGGTGGATTTACTTTGATTAATCAGTTTGATCAATAGCCGATATGACTATATCGCCATCAGGCTAAAAAGGAAATATAGCCGATATGTATAGTATCGCCTCTAGCAGTAAAGCGAATAGCCGATGCAAGTGAGGCATTGCCTTCAGCACAAAAAATATGAATTTG
This sequence comes from Coix lacryma-jobi var. lacryma-jobi, assembly GCA_009763385.1. Taxonomy (NCBI): domain Eukaryota; kingdom Viridiplantae; phylum Streptophyta; class Magnoliopsida; order Poales; family Poaceae; genus Coix; species Coix lacryma-jobi. The sequence goes on from CM019825.1 coordinate 111,111,979, forward strand.
AGGGCTTCTGAATTTAAAAGACCTTGATGGGTCTTATCACAGAGAGATCATAAAAGAACAGAGACTTCATTATATCATGAGTAGATTTCTTATACAGTAGTTTGATCCTAATAAACTACTCAAAGACTTTATCTACTATGAATACAGAGGGGGTGGACTCTGCTATCTCCCCAGCTGCTCCGTCGATGCCATCAAAGTTCGCTTCCATGGCGTGACTTATTTCTGGAGTGATTTCGAGGCCACCCAAGTCTTGGCCGGTGTAGGCCTGGGCAGCTCCGAGAGCCATGGCGGCACCATGGCGGACACCATGGAGGGCAACCTCGTGCACCCTTGCAGGGATGTTGGTCACCCTCTCGGCTACGCTATCGCCGGTGGCATTCACAGAGTCAGCCGCTTTGTTCCCCGCCTCCTAAACGGACTCCAGATGTACGGTCAGGTCTACAAAGCATGCCAGATAATACATTGTGATACTGAAGATGAGAGCTTTCGAAAGAAGTTTTCTTTAATTAAAGGAATTACCGGCGACACGAGCGTCGGATTCGGCGCATTGATGAATTGCCCAAGAGGCTTTTGCCTTTGCATCTTCCAACGCCTTCTGGAGCTGGGAGATGTGATCCTGGAGCAGGCAGTTCCTGATGGTAGCCTCGGAATGAAGATTCCTCATTTCTGTCATTTGACAACAATGACTAGCGGCTGTCGACTCTGAGCTATCGGAAGAGGGGTTTTCAGAGACCGATTCCATCCTGGGAGGAAGTCCCAAAGCTGCGGTGGCATTGGAGGGACTTGTGTCAACCCTGAATGAAGAAATTAAAAGAAGAATCAAATCGGATCTGAAAAGCCAATGATAAAATATTGGGATCGGCTAATGCAAGAGAAAGTACACCTAGCGCAGTGCTGAGGACGACGGTAGGAGTTCACTTCCTCCTCTGCTGGTCGCTTGCCGCGGTTGTTGTCTGCCATCGAATGAAAAAGAGAAGGGCATTTGATGAGAAAGAGGGTTTTCTTTTGGGTGGAAGACGAGAAGCGGCAGTGGATGCGCTCTGAAGTATGACGAAAGATGGAAACGGAGTAGGAATTTATATTAAGAAGATTGAGTCTCCAAAGGGGAGAAGATGCCATTTCGTACGGTGTGCGCAAAGTGCTCGAGTGGGATGTTAAATCATGACACGGTTTTCAAGAGAAGAGCAGCCGTTTCGCATTAATCATCAAGATACTGATCAGTAAAAATCTTCGAGCCATTTGAAATGCCGAAGGGGAAGAAAGAAAGACTCAAATTTTTGGAATAAAATAAATTTCATCCCAAAATTGGGGGGCATGTGTTTACACCAGATTTTGGACCAAAAAAGATTATTGTTTTGTAGGCACAAACGACTGATTTTGTTAATGAAGAAATCGGCCAGAAAAATAAAAAAAGGGTGTTTAGACCCGGACACGACCGAAAGTTCATGTGGGCTAGACATGACAAGACTTTGAAGACTATTGGGTTCGGCCGAGGAATTTGAGTCTGGGTCATCTTTTGTTTTATTTTTATGTAACCTAGTCGTGTTAGGACAAGAGTCAACTGGGTTATAAATAGCTAGAAAACGATTTTGTAACAGACAATCAATCAATCAACATATGGGCCACCGGCCAAAACCCTAGGAGTAGGAGTAAGGTAGAACTCGGTGGAACTTTCAAATAGGCAGGGCTGCATCGGCTCGACCTACCTCCGGTTTGCTTGTAAGTTTCACCAATGGCTTGTGTCATTGTTCAATAAGGCTGTATTTGGCATTGACCAAACTCTTGTTAAGCTATGATATGGCTAGTTATCGGTCTAAGTTCGCCTTTTGTAAGACTGTCTTGACTCTGATCAATCTCTTGCTTTAGTCAATCTTGACTAGTTATCGGCTCTATTGGTTTTGGCAAGTCAATAGATTCATCAAGTTATCGATGTTGTTTATGCTTTAATGTTTTTCTTTAGATTTAAACAATATCTTGCCCAATCAAGATTGACAAAGTAGCTTAAGCTTAAAAGTTGTTTAGTTTCGGCTATCCAAGGGCTTTATACGCTTACACCAAAGAAAATAGCTGATCTAAGCCTCTCATCGACTATTTTGTAAATCTTGATTGTTACATGTTGTGCGTTCGAGATATCCGATAAAACTGTGGTTTGATCTAAGAATAAATAGATTTGATCTAACATGTTTATTACGGTTGTATTTCCGAACCCCACTGATATATATGATAGATTAGATTTGTTTGATCTTAAGTCAAATCGTGGTCTTGACGGATAGATCTTGTTCGTGCCTCATGGACCCTGTATCGGCTAAAATAGTCGATCCAGTTATTCTTCCTTCATAATGTGTACTTTTAAGTGGTCTGGGATCAATGGATTTGCTCGTTGCATCGGACGTGATCTAGTTTGGTCATCATTATGGCTGTATGGAGACACCCCACTATTGATGTTCAAATTATTTTATCGATCTATTTATTATTATGGATGCATGGAAACACTCCACTGTTAACAGACAGAACTGCCTATGCAATTAGTCGATGAAGGACCGAAAGTGCTATCAGAAAGCGACCAGAGGGGGGGTGAATGAGAGCTTCAAAATTTCTTTTCAGAAACTTGTTGCTACTGTCCCGAGAATCACGCCAAAAGCAAACCAAGAGCTTAAATAGTGTCCACGACCCTAGATGTAGGGTGGATGCTTCCGAGAAGCACAGCGAGACACTACTCAACTCTAGAAACCCAAAGCAAAAGCCGGAAATCAAAACCGGCAACGAACGAATGAACCACGGACGAAAGCGCGCAGAGCACACCTGACCAGACTCTGCCTGCGTCCGGTCAGAGACCACCGGACGCGTCCGGTCTGGGAAAAATGATTCTGAACCCTTACTGTTTGTGACCGGACTCACTGTCACTGAGCGTCCGGTCAAGACTCAAGCGTCCGGTCAACAGAGAACCACCCGATGAACAGTGGAAGTGTTGCGTCCGGTCGTTTACAAATTGAGCGTCCGGTCAAATCGCAAGCGAAACACAGTGAACGTGTTCATCGACCGAACTCAGAACCGAGCGTCCGGTCACCCTGAACCGAGCGTCCGGTCACCCCAATTTTGTGTTGTTCGTCCACCGATTCGACTTGATCTCACCCAAAACAAATCCTCTAGGGATCAAACTTGGTGAGAGGAGTCACAAGAAGGATAGTGAGCTACTCCTACGAGATCATGGCTCCAACCTATCTCCAAATCGATGAATCGAAGAAATTCGGGAAAGAGAGGAGAAAAGTAGATCCAAAACGAAAACCAACCGATGTACATGTTCGTGAGGCTTGAGGTAAATTCCTTCGGTGAAAGTGATCTCCTCACTGTAAAGAACAAGTTGATTCAAATGGTTTTGCAAACGGAGCAACGTAGAAGGAGAATGATCAACGGGAAAATCGTGGAGAAAATGAAGAACGCGAAGAATAAGTTCAAAACGCGAATCACAAGCACGAATTTGCAACCGTGTGGCTACCACACGCTACAACACTGAGATTACGGTCTCACTTCCTCAAAATCTCATGAAAACAGAGGTATGATTCTCTGCGGATCTCAGTAGCTACAGCAAGGTATTGGGAGAGCAGGAAAGCCCTAAGTGGAGAATATCAAATGACCGAGATAGGATGGGAGGTGGGTGTCTCCCTCTACTTATCCTAATTCTAGTTCTCACTCTACCCCAAACTAATTACAGAGCGAACCAGCTAAACCCTAGGGTTATTCTGGACCAACTCGAAGTAGATGCTGATCCGATGGGTACGCCCGCACAACTGGTAGCGTTGCCTCGACGCAACCTCACCGATTGCCGCCACGTGCTACCACCGCTCTGGTCGTCCTTTTCATGGACCTCGCCCCCGGTTTTGAGGCCCAAACCGGGAAACCAGCCTTCACGACCAACCCCCGGTTTTGAGGCCCAAACCGAGAAACCAGCCGTCCAACGCCTGAGTTTTGTGGCCCAAACTCAGAAACCCGCCAGCGCCCAGGTTTTGAGGCCCAAACCTGGAAACCGTCCTCAGCCCGAGTTTTGTGGCCGAAACTCGGCAAACCCGCAGCACCCAGGTTTTGTGGCCCAAACCTGGAAACTGTCCACCCGATGGTTTTTCTGTGGCTCAACCATCAAACCGACACTGTAGAGGGGATGCACCGCCCGTGCACCCCGTCCACCAACACATGTCCCCAGGTCCTCGACCCGAGCAACACTGTGCCCACAAGTCTTCGCTCGTCGCTGTCCCAAGCTGTCAGCCACCACAGCTGATCCTCAGGCCACCGGTCCCTTAGTCCAAGCCTCACATCCGCCCTTCACCGCTCCCGGTCCATCGGCACGGCACGTCTCTACTTGACCTTCACCTTGCCTTCGATCACTGTATCCGTGCTCGGCACCTGCACAACACAAGCCAAAGAACATGCGCATCATCCCAGTTGACAATCACTCATCACTCAAGATCCGGCATACACCCATGTATCCGCAATCTCCCCCTTGATGAGTGCATTGTCAACTACCAACACAAATCATAATGAATGTAGAAGAACAAGGAAGAAGGAGAAGTAGGGAACTCGTCCAAATGACCCAAAAGCATATCAAAGCCAGAAGAAGGTCAAGTGAAAGAGCAAGACAACTTGGTCCCCAAAGACATGGGCAACGGCTCGACGCAACCAAGCAAAGCAAAGCTAGCCCTCAAGAAGAGGTAGAGCAGGCTCAACACCGCTAGCGTAAAGATCGGAGCAAAGGAAGCAAAGACAAGCTAGTTCCTCCAGAAAGAGGCAAAGGCTCAACACAACTAGCCAAACAGCTCCAAACCAAATGAAACACCACATATGGGCTGAAAGTCGCTCCAAACCAATTGAACAACTTGTCAAAGCAGAAATCGAGCAAACTCCCCCTTCAAAAATGCATACAACTAGGGACATGATTTTATGATTTCTCCCCTTATGATTTGACAACTTGCTCCCCCTTAGTTGAAAATGCACACAACAAGACAAACTTCTCTCTTCCAAATGCATATGAGTCAAAAATGCAAGTTAGCAGCTTCAGGAATGTAGTCGACAGAATGAAAAGATGCTCTACAAAGTATAACTCCAATGACTCAACAATATATACATCATGCTAGCAAAGGCTCAAACTGATCACCAAATACCAAATATGATCATATGAGCAAAGTGAGCAGTTTTAGCCAAAAAGTATTCACCATCAAAATAGCACTTAAACATGTATAGACAAGAATTCAAACAAGTGCTCAACATGTATACAAGGTGAAATACCCCTAGCAAAGTTCAATCATCATGCTACAGAATGAAACATATACTTGTGATTTCAGATTTTAATCGGAGTTGCAGCGGTGAAATTACACAAGTTCAAAATTCAGCATGTGATTGCGAGAGGTTGAAGGCTTGTCATTGCCTAACTTTTCAACCGAGCTAAGCCTATGCAGAAGTAATCAAAAGCTTAAAGCGTCGGTTTCGGTCATGCACTACATGTCTCAAGTTTAACTCAATGTGCAAAGAGAAACAGTCTCGATACCGTGATGTGCTGACAAGCAATCCCATCTCGATCTTTTCAAGTCACTTAAAACTTGGTTCAATTTGATAACAGAATATGGACATACCAAGCAAGTGAATGACTCGGAATTAGAGACATAGCAACCTAGCATATATGAAAGCACAAGGGATTTCAACACATTCTACACATGCTAGTTGCATATCTCAATGGTGAACAATTTCAAATTTTAAGTTCATAAAGCATATTCGCCATATACAAAATAGCTCAGCTCACAACATGTATGTGACACCCCAATTTTAAGAACAAAATTGGAGCACAATATATGTATGCCAGGATCAATTTTCATACATATATCCACATCATAGTAAATATCAAAACAATGCTTTATTAATATATCGAACATTATTACAAAAATGACCCTCGGGTCTAAAAGAAAAGTACAGACTCTCAGTCTAACTCTAATGTAGACTCACGGAAAGTGGACGCCATCTCCACAGGAAGGTCGACCGGGGGCTGCGCCATCCTAGTACAAGTCGTCTGGGTCGTGTCCATCGTCTTCTGGGTACTCTTGATCCTCGTCGATGTAGCCGCCAGCGTCTGGGTGGGGTAGTAGGGGGTTCAAAGAGGAAGGGTGAGTACATCGAAATGTACTCCGCAAGTGTAGGAAATATATGCTTATGAGGCTATTAACAAAGGTAGGCTGACTCTGTTTGACTCAAGCGCCTAAAGCAACACAACCCTATTAATCCTATTAAACCTATGCACCTATTTACTAGGTTATAACCATAGTCTCCTCAGAACAGTAACCACACCCGAAGTCGCACCGAGCAAACCACACTCGGAGTCACACCGAGCAACCAACACTTGGAGTCCACCAAGCAACCACACTTGGAGTCACACCAAGCAAACCCACACCTGAAGTCCATCAGATGACCCGAACTAGGCCGTTTCAAGGAGTCCTATGTGTATTAGTTCCATACGTCACGACATAGAGAGCTACCTTCCGTAATAACACCAGGTCTGCGCCCGAGCCTAGGAATCACTCCCGTACCAAGCAGTAACCCGCGTAGAAGAAGCCTTTGTACCCATGTCATATGAGACTAATAACCACATAAGGCTTCTCTAACGAACTAGAACAAAACCACCAGCTAATCTCGAAGAAGTCCAAGCCGCTCGTGACCGTGAGCACGACTGATATATCAGTTTTAATACTCTGCAGAGTTCGCACATCTTTACCCATGAGTCATGCGTTCCCCATCACGCCAAACACTACCAAGGTGCACAGCGGGGTCGCACTACAAGGCCGTTACAAAATTCCCTCCAAGCCCGTTTTACACGTTCACTATGGTTTCACCGCTAACAGTGGATATACACACCACTGCAGAAGCCCCCTCTTGTGCCACAAATCCGACCCCATGTAAACCCTCAACTTGGAGGAAACTAATTACTTAGCCAGTCCCAAAGCCATATAGGCCTCATGGTTTGCGCTGTTTTGCCGGGTTACATGCTCCAAGAACCGGGTCCTAGGGATCCAGGCAGGATAAATCTAACACAAGCCCAGAACCAAAAACCAAAACCAGCTGTCGATTCCATAGCACAAAACCACCAATACGGTCCAGCCTGCCGGATTTACCTACTCACCATAGTAATCATTACCAGTCCACATGTTCCATAGATCATTAATCATAATTAATAATTTAAACCATCCCATTCCAACATGACTGCAGGGCTAAGCATGACTTCTACCCGAACATCCCAAACCAGGCGACAAGGATAATATAATCAAGTGCTAGTAAACCATATCATGAGATTCAATTTAAGACTGCATGCAACTACTGGATCTAACTACTCTAACTCAAAAAAAAATAAATACAGGAGCAAGATGTTCAAGGACACTTGCCTTCGGGCTGGGTCGAATCTGCAGGATCACAAGGAGGGTCTGGGGCGTCCTCGTACTCCGCACTCTCTAGATCACGCATCATCACATGGCCCAAACAAAGCGCATAAATAACAGTACATCAAACATTATTAAAACAGTATATGAACAGGACTAACGTATAGAGCTTGTCGCTACGAATCTAACGCAAGTTGAATGGGTCAAAACGGAATTAAAATGAGCAAGTTATGAGCTTTTGAATCTGAGTGGCAAAACTGTTAATAAACCGAAGTCATTTTCATATTTAAATTAAATAAAATCAGAAAAAGAAAGGGCGGTGGACTGGGCCTCATTTGTGCAGAACTGCAGGGGTTAGATCGCAAGAATTCGCAGACCCAGTGGACATGACGATTGGACTGCGGGTTGATTTCCAAATAGGGGAGGGGCTCTTTTGCAAAACGTTCGGCGAAGAGGTATGATCATTTCTGGGCTGTTGATCTCGCAACGGAGGGCCGAGATTAGAAGGGGAAGGGAGAGAGAGAGGGCGGTTATGTACAGGTACTAGCGTATATGTGTATTTTCTAAAGTATTACCGGAATTATTTTTCTAAAGGAAAACGGCCAGAAAACATCACGTGCATGTCATCATGACATCATCAAGCTAGCATGGGGCAAAGCATGCACGGCCGGCTGCATGCTTCTGCTTGCTTGTGCGAGTGCGATGTATAGTCGTGCTCTGGCGTTCGTGTAGTTTTGTACGACTGTGTGCGGTGCTGGGAGGGGAATGGTCACCGGACCACACTGGGGCACGGCGACGCCATGCCCACCACGGTTGAGGTTTTCCGCCGGTGCAAGGGAGCTCGGCCTGGAGAGAGCTAGAAGGAAAACTACGTACGTAGACAAGTACGTACATTAGATTCGGGCGCTCTCACGGTGAAACTGATGGAGTAATTCTCGGTGACCTGTTTGCAAAGGAGAGGGAGGGAGGGTCTGCTCGCCGTCGGTACTGGGAACACGGCGGCGCCATGCATGGGCCGTGTGGCGGCCGGCCGGATGGGAAGGAAAAGCGGTGGCGCCATGGAATTAAGGAAGGTGGCCGGAGCGGTCCGGGATGACGTACGATACAGTGCCTGGCAGGGAAAGGTGAAGGCATGGGGGACTATAGAGGCTCATTGCGGGCTCGGCAGTGGTGTCATTGCTCGGGAGCCACCGGCAGATGGGAAGTGGGGCGGTGGCACCATGGGTGGTCTCGCCAACAGGGCTCGGGAACGGCATAGCGGTCGGTGGAGACCTAGGGGAGAGATGGGATCGGTCGAGCGGCTTACAGCAGGGTCGTAGGTGGGCTTCTTGTCGCCGATGGAGATCCAGAGACGGCTGGCGGCGTGGACGTCGCGGCCGTGGCGCTCGGGTGCTCCGGTGGGGTCGAGGATGGTGTGCTCCGGCTCGGGTTCTTGTCGAGGAGGGCTCCTGGACGCGTCGTGCCTCGGCAAGGACGATCCTTGGCACCGGTCGATGTACCGAGAGAGGACAGGTGCTGACGCGGTGGCGGATCCTTGCGGTGCGGATACTGAAGGTCTAGGGTGGCGCGGTGGGCGTTGGAGAGGTACTGGGGAGGGGCGGCGTAGTTGGTGTGGCCGCGAAACCCTAAAGGACCACCTTATAGGACCCAGGGGGAGAGGTGGTGCGGCAGCGGGCTCGGGCGTGTGCGGGGAAGTCGCGCGAGTTCGGTGAGGAGGGTTCGGCGCGGCAGGTAGGGGAAAGCGCCTACACCTGGGGTCCATGCAGCAGAGAGAGAGAACGGCGTGCGCCGGGGAGGGAGTGCAGGCCGAAAGGAGGGAGTGGCAGGCCGGGCCGGGAGAAGGTGGCGGGCCGGCGCGTCGGGCTTGGCCCAAGGCGGGAAGAGGAGAGGGGAACACGGGAGTGGGCCAAAAAGGATGAGGGAGCCCTTTTGCCATTTCTTTTTCCTTTTGTTTTCCTTTTTATTTTATTTTCCAAATTCTTTTGAAACCAAATTCAAATCCATTTCGAATTCAAACAGTTTGCAAATTTTCCAAAAGGTTTTCCCTAGGTTTGGAAATAAAATTTGAGTTTGACTTTATAAACTTTTTACAAATCTTTTTATTTATCTTTTAAATAGAATAAATTCGATTCGCCCTAATCGGGTTTAACAAAAATTCTTTTTCACCCAATAAAAATTATGCAACAGCATGAATGCAACAAACATCTCGCTAGAATTTTCCTCCATCAAGGGTTTTGGCCATTTCCTGATTAAATTCTAATTTATTTTAATTAATTTAACACCCGGGGTGTTACAATGTATCAGTGATCAGAAAGAGCATAAGCTACAAGCATCATCATATAGCATCGGATCATACTAGACAGAGCATAGTTACATTCTAAGGAATATAGTCATGAAGCTCAGAAAGTAAAAATGCATGATGAAAAGCAAAGAAAACGAAACAAAACAAAAAGAGTCAGTTTATGATACAATAACCAAAATGTTTCCCCCATCTAAAAGGGGGAAACACACACCAAGCTCATCTCTCAACCTATTAAAAGTTGATTGGTCCAAAGGCTTGGTAAAAATATCTGCCAACTGATGATGAGTATCGACATGGTGAAGGTCGATATCACCCTTCTCATAATGGTCTCGCACAAAATGAAAGCGCACGTCAATGTGTTTGGTCTTAGAATGCAGCATGGGGTTCTTAGCAACGCTAATAGCACTCGTGCTGTCACAAAGCAAAGGCACTCGAGAAAAGCTCAGACCAAAATCACGCAAAGTGGCCATCATCCAAAGCAACTGGGAACAACAGCTAGCCGCAGCAACATATTCAGCCTCTGTGGTAGACTGAGCGACGCTAGACTGCTTGCGAGAAGACCACGATACAAGAGAAGAACCAATAAACTGACAAGTCCTAGAAGTGGACTTGCGATCAAGTCGGCAACCAGCAAAATCGGCATCAAAATAACCACAAAGGGAGAGGGTGGAGGAAGCAGAATACCAAATCCCAAACTCAGGTGTGAAGCATAAGTACCTCATAATGTGCTTAACTGCCTGACGGTGAGAGGTGCGCGGCGACGACTGAAATCGTGCGCAAAGACACACCGCGAACTGGATGTCCGGGCGTGTCGCCGTCAGGTACAGCAGCGACCCGATCATACTCCGGTACTCCTTCTGGTCCACAGCTTCTCCATCCTTTTCCGCATCCTTAGTATACTTGCCTTGGACAAACGTCCCCTCTCGGGATTGCTTAATTTGCAACCCGAGAAAGAATGTCAACTTGCCCATCATGCTCATCTCAAACTCCCTGCTCATAAGATCTGCAATCTTGGCAACCAAAGCGTGAGAAGAACCACCGAAAATGATATCATCATGTAAATCTGGACCAAGAGAGTGTCATTGCCTTGCTTGAGGCGAAAAAACGTTTTATCCACACATCCCATTTCAAAACCCTTAGCAAGCAAAAAGGTTTTCAACCTATCATACCAGGCTCTAGGGGCTTGTTTTAAACCATATAATGCTTTGTGGAGTTTAAAAACCTGGTTTGGAAACTTGGGATATTCAAAACTGAGGGGTTGTTTCACATACACCTCTTCTTCTATGTAACCGTTTAAGAAGGCACTCTTGACATCCATTCGAAAAAGTTTAAAACCTTTGGATGCAGCAAAAGCCAAGAGAATCCTAATTGCCTCCAAACGAGCTACAGGAGCAAAAGTCTCCTCATAGTCTATCCCCTCCTTCTAACTATACCCCTGGGCTACAAGTCGGGCCTTGTTTCTCACAATATGGCCATCCTCTCCTTGTTTATTTTTGAAAACCCATTTTGTACCAATAGGGTGACACTCAGGAGGAGGTGGAACCAAAACCCAAACCTGATTTCTCTCAAAATTTTCTAACTCCTCATGCATGGCATTAACCCAATCCAGATCAGATAAAGCATGTCCAACATCTCGGGGTTCAAAATCAGCAACAAATGCAGAATGAGCAAAGTGAGAGATTTGTTGTGACCTTGACCGAGTGACACGTTCGTCGATGCTGCCGATCATCTGTTGAGGTGGGTGCTGTCGCTGAATGTGTCGTGGTGCCTCCCGAGCTGAAGAAACCTCCCCCTCAATAGCAGCTGGTGCCTCCCCGGGTACAAACGGTACAACCCGAGGTGGCGGATCCCACGACCCCCAATTAAGTAGTCAAAGAAGAAGGGTCGGGGCCGTGAGTGGTAGTAGAGGCCGCTCTTTGCAGCACAGCAGGTGGAGGTGGTGCTGGGTCATCCATCCCTTTAGCACCCTCGTCTTCATCATCAAAAAGAGGTTCGCCAACCTAATGATCACCTGCACGCTCAAATATAGAAGAAGGACAAACCATGGTCTCGTCGAAGGTGACATCGGATGTCTCCATGACTCGGTTAGTATCAAGGTTAAGTACACGATATGCACGAGTGTGAGTGCCATAACCCAAAAATACACCGTCAGAAGAACGAGACTCAAATTTGTCTAGGTTGCCTTTCTTGAGTATAAAACAGTGGCAACCAAAAACTCTAAAATAACTCACTTTGGGTTGTTTTCCAAAACGCAACTCATAAAAGTCTTTTTCAAGAAAGCTCGGAGAAAAATGCGATTGGAAATATAGCATGCAGTGTTCATAGCCTCGGCCCAATATCGCCTAGGAGTCCTATGCTCATCGAGCATCGTCCGGGCCATCTCTACAAGGGTCCGATTCTTCCTTTCTACAACACCATTCTGATGCGGTGTGTAGGGAGAAGAAAACTGATGCTCTAAACCCAAAGAGTTACAAAACTTCTCAAAATCCGAATTCTTGAATTCGGAACCATTATCACTCCTAATAGCTCGCATTGAGTTCAAAGGGAACTCATTCTGAAGACGCAAATTCAGATTGCGAGCAAAGGAGAAGGTCTCAGTTTTCTCAGCTAAAAAGAAAACCCACGAATATCTCGAAAAGTCATCAACAACAACAAGCACATACCACTTCCCACCAACCGAGCTCACCCGAGCCGAACCAACAAGGTCCAAGTGTAAAAGCTCTCCAGGGCGCTTAGTCATGACCTGAGTCACTGGATGGTGGGGAGCGGCGACCATCTTCCCATGTCTATAGGAATGGCAAACAAGATCCTTCTCCATGCACAACTTGGGCAATCCTCGGATTAGGCCAAGTGAGCTAAGCCTTGCAAGCAAGTCGAAGCTCAAATGTCCAAGCCTCCTATGCCACTTCCAAAGATCAGAGGAAGAAGGTCCAGCCACAAGACAACGAGAAATGCCAAAAGACTCCGAGAAATTCGCACGAATGACTTTCCCAAAGGGCAAAATCAAGCATACAAGATTGCCCTGAGGATCCAAAATACGACTGAGATTCGGCTTAAAATGAATCTCATAGTCATCATCAAAGAGTTGCGAAACAGAAAGAAGGTTAAAATGCAAGTTAGAAACAAGAGCAACATCGCGCAACACAAAGTGCTCATTAACTCGCACCGACCCATGAGACAACACTTTACCTTTGCTATTGTCGCCGAAGGTGATAAACTCCTTTCTGGCAACAGGACTAATATTGGAGAACCACTTGGCGTTTCCGGTCATGTGCCTCGAACAACCGGAATCCACCAACCAAATGTCCTCTAATCGTTTTACCTACATCAATAAAAAGACATAGGGTGAGCATACGGTCCAACACTGGGGTGAGTGAAATAGGAAGAATACCAGTGTTGGGCCGACTGCTCAAAAGAACGGTTAGTAGAAAAACCATTCCTAGCACGCCTACAGGGAAAGCGATCACCACGTATAGGAAAACGTGGTCCGCTAAGGGAAGAGCGTCCATCGCGATACTGAAAACGCGATGGGGGAAAACGCTCAACTACAAAGCCACCGCCACGGGGTCCATAGCCTACAACTGTAGGCTCCCGCCGAGCACGTCCTCCTCGCGGCCTAGGCCTAGAAACTTGAGGCATTGGACCTTTAGGCCTAGCAGCACTCCTCTGAACGTTAGGCACATGTACATCATGGAAAGGATGGTACATGTCGGTGTTGTTCATCTCCTTTGCATGACACTCTTCTCTCTTGCGCCGAAAGCAAAACTCCCTCAAGTGTCCATCTCTCCCACAATGCTCACAATGGTACGTCACCGCTCTCATAGGGGGTTGTTGGTACTCACGGTAGTGGGTGTGGATCACTTTGCTCTTCTGTGGCATGAGCTCCTCTTGGATAGGTGCCATAGTGTCTAGCTTGTTCTTGAGGTGGTTTTGTTTTGGAGCCCATGATTGTTTCTTGGGTGGAGCTCTTGGAGGTTCAACAAACACCCCATCCTCAGTGTTAGGCTTGAAAGGCTCTTTGGGTGGAATCTTGGTTAGTTTGGGAGTAGTGGTGGAGTTGGGCTTCTCACTCGGGTTAAGACCACTCGACTCTCCAATCTTACCAAAAGATGAAGCACACTCGACACCCTGAGCAAAGCCTACACCAGGACCTCCAGCAGCACGCTTGAATTGGGCAATCATCATCCCAAGCTGCGGCTCACCACTAGACACCCATGACAAGATGGTTCGAAGGTATGTGTTTTCTTCCTCGGTTTGGATCTTGTCATGCTTCACATTGTCTATCTCCATCTCCAAGCCCTCACACAAAGCACACCTAGCCACACAAGTGCTACTCGAGCTGGCCTTCTCAAGAGACACAATCTTGGCATTCTTCTCTGCCAACTCGGATTGCAAGCCTGCACAAGACTTGCATGCACCAGGAACTGAGGATCTAGCTCTAAGCTCATCAACCTCTCCAACCAAAGCAACATACTTTCCCCTCAAAGTGAGATGGTCAGTCATGTGCTTGGAGCACATCTCACACTCGTCCTCCTCAGACACAACAACGGTGGACTTGACAGATTCAAGTTCCTTCACTGTATCGTCCCACTTCTGCCTAAACTCCTTCCGCTCTCTTGCAGCACGCCTAAGCAACTTATCTTGAATAAGAACAGCGGCAGTAAGTTTCTCGACCTCAGCAGAAAGCTCGTCAGGGGTCTGAGATACCTGGGAGGTGTCGTCGTCGTCATTCCGAGGGGTCTCCTCCAGCTGGCTCTCGACCTCCTGGCCGAGGGCCATGGTGCAAAAGCCCTCGTTGTCGGTGGAGAAGCAGAGGCCGTTCTGCTTGTCCTCGATCTTCTTCTTCTTCTCAGACTCGTCATCGCTTGAAGAAGCGGAGTCGTCATCCGAGTCATCGACGTCGCTGAGCGTGGCAAAAAAGGCACGCTGCTCAGCCTGGGCCTTCTCCAAGTACTTCTTCTTGATGTACTCTTTGTTGAAGCCGCCCTTCCGCTTGTGCTTTGCGGGGACGTACTTCTCCTTGTGCTTGCCGAAGTCATACTTGTGGCCATGATCGCCCTTCCCAAAAGCTTGCTTGTTCTTCTTGGAACAGTTGGCGATGAAGTGGTCGGGGTCGCCGCACTCGAAACATCCAGAGCGTCCTCCTCCGCGGCGACGGTTCATGCGGTTGTTGTGGAACCGCGAGAACCGGTTGGCGAGCAAAGCCAACTCGTCATCCCCCATGAACTCCAGCTGCTCCTCTATGACAGAAAGAAGAGAGGAAAGTGCAAAGCCTCCAGAGGGGTTAGCAGAAGAGCCAGAAAGCAAAGCCATCGACGGGCCAGAAGGATTTTCATAAAAAGCCCTCGCCATGACATCAATCTCACTGGACTTGAGCTTACTGAAGAGCTCGTCGCATGTGAGGGTCTCATAGTTAGGTGATTCGATGATCGCCTGAACCTTCGAGTCCCACACCGATCGATCGAGAGTGTGTAAAAGCTTTAAAGCCCTCTCATGATCGTCGAAAGGCAACAACTCCTTGTTAGCCCTCATCCTATTGACAATCACCTGAAAGCGAGCGAATAAACTTTCTATGCTCTCGCCAGGCATGTGTCGAAAGTTCTCATACTCTCGCTTGTGCGACTCATAGAGATGGTTTTTGACTTGAGTGGTTCCCTCATGGAAACGCATGAGGGTATCCCAAATCTCCCGAGCCGTAGCGAGGTGAGAAACGCGATCAAACTCCTTCATGCTCAAACATGAGAAAAGAGCATTACGGGCTCGGCTATTGGCATCGTGCTCATCAATCTGATGCTGAGTCACACGAGCAGCCAAGACCACGTAAAAGGTAGAGTTGCAAATATCCCCGATGGAAGCACCCAAACTCTGAAGATAGGCCGACATGCGTATCTTCCAATACGCATAGTTCGTCCCATCGAAAAATGGCGGTTTGCCCACACCGCGATCAATGTCGCCTTCTGTGGATCTGGAACCGGCTAAGGTGGAAGATCCTTAACCCGCTCCGTTACCAATTGAAGGACCGAAAGTGCTATAAGAAAACGACCAGAGGGGGGGTGAATGGGAGCTTAAAAGTTTCTTTTCAGAAACTTGTTGCTACTGTCCCGAGAATCACCCCAAAAGCAATCCAAGAGCTTAAATAGTGTCCACGACCCTAGATGTAGGGTGGATGCTTCCGAGAAGCACAGCGAGACACTACTCAACTCTAGAAACCCAAAGCAAAAGCCAGAAATCAAAACCGACAACGAACGAACGAACCACGGACGAAAGCGCGCAGAGCACACCAGACCGGACTCTGCCTGCGTCCAGTCAGAGACCACCGGACGCGTCCGGTCTGGGAAAAACGATTATGAACCCTTACAGTTTGTGACCGGACTCACTGTCACTGAGCGTCCGTGTGACGGAACCTCCTGGATTATTAGGGCCCACGTGTACCTGTCCTTGTCCTACAGACCTCGGACAGACATACACTGTGCCCAATAGCCCAAAAGACCCACCACGTGTCATCGGGTAACCCGACTCATCCACATTTCCTTACCTTCCCAGGATCATTGCAAGAGTCATTGCAGTATTACAACATTTCACAAATAATATACATCAGAGATAAAAGTGCGGAAGTATTACACCAAAAGTTTTACAAACCAGTTGATCAAACTTGTGTCATTATTACAAACCATAGTTTTAAACTTTACCCTAGGTAGTGGAGGTAGCATTACTAAAACTGTATAACACACAAACAACCCCGCCTAAGGGTTGCCTTACTCCTCCCCGGACACGACCTCCTCAACGACGGTCACGCAACAAGCCTCAAAGCAAGGCTGCTCGTGCACGTCACCTGCAACAGGGGATTAACAAATCCTGAGTACAAAGGTACTCAACAAGACTGACCCGACAAGAGAAGAGAAGAAACAAGTATGCTGGTTTGGGTAGGCTCAACAAAATTTTTCATTTGCATAAAAGCTTACTAAAGTAATCCTAGATCCAAATTTTACTTAATCATTTAAGTACTTGGTAAGAACTAAAAGTGAACCTTAGTGAAAGATCATCATCATTCTTTCTTAAACCAGTTACATTTTCATTCTACGGTGCAGGTCGAAAGATTGAGTCTCCTTAACCGAGGAGCACGATGATTCGAACCGATTCAACCAGATTTGGGAGTTTTCCATGATCATACGATATATGTAGACCCGTGATCACACATATACCAACCCAACCTCGGATCCTCCAAACAAGACCGGGTCCGCGCCACCCGAGAGTACTTGTACACCTCTAATCTGGGACTTTAACCCACGAGGGTAGCTAGTACTCCCGCCATCTCTCCAATCCCAGTGCGCGATTAGCCGTTCTTATTTAAGAACCACCAAGGTAGAGCTTACCGTAGCATATGGTTGGTACTTCACAGTTTCTCAATCTAGCAGGCCAACAACGGTTAACCCTATCTCAACACATCCGGGTCACCCTACACCAACACAAGGTTCGATGTATGTGCCCGTCTGGTCTTAACCATCATTCTTTCTCATTGTCATTCCAAAACGATAACTATCAAAACATTTATCGGGAGCGTGAGAAAGCAAGGCTGAGCTTTTCTATCATTTACATAGAGCAGGTATCAAGGACAGATATATCGATAACAAGGTTGATCATGCATCAACAGGTTTAAAGCATTTATTTGATAAACATCTAATGCATCAGGTTATCGAAAGTAAGTGTAATTGTAAATCCAAGGAAATGGTTAAATGAACCGGGGCTTGCCTTCGTGGACTGGAAGAGTCTGGAATTTTTGGTAATCCGGATCAACTGGATACTCTGAAGCTTCTGGACCAACCTCGTTCGGACACTCGATCACTTCGGAAGCTATACGATAATAGAGTGCATGCTTAATGAGATGCTCATGTCATGATCATGGTAAAGATGGAAATTTACACTTGACTTGCAACAACTTGCCTCCACGGTAAAGTTGCAAACAAACAAAACTAACTTATAAAAACATACATGGTTACAATGAGTGACTCTTGCTTGCATCAAGCAGCATATCAAGATAATTCACTTATCTTAACCTTTTAAAACTACTCTAAAGAACTTGGGTTTTATGTTTTATAACATTATTTAACCATAAAGAAAGCAATTTTAATTAGTCGAAAATAAGTTGTGCAGCAAACTATGTTCAAATTAGTTCCAACTTGGTACACAGATTGGTTATGATTCAAACAATGCACAAAATAAATTTCAGAATTTTTGGAGTTAAACTTGATTTTATAAAAATCATTGAATGCTTATTTAAGAATTAAGAGGCATAATTTTTACTGTAAAACAAAATACAGAAACATGTCCACATTATATTTTTCATAAAAACTACACATTTCATAGAACATGTACAAAATTTTTCATGATTTTTGGATTAACAGATTAATTGATACAAAAATAACAAAACCAACATTAGTATGCTCAAAACAGAAAATAGATTAAAACGTTTAAAAACACAAAACCCCTAATGGGCCGAAACTGGCCCGATCGGCCCATCCCGCGCGCAAGGCGGCCCAACGCGGGCCTGCCCGCGCCTGCACAGCCAAACATGCAGAAAAGCCCTCTGGCTTTAACAAAACTACAACCAAGCCCTTGACACTATTTGGCACTATTCAACTGAGTCTACGACTTTGCACTTAGGCCCTCGGGTTTTGTCGAATTCTCGTCGACACGTCCCCGATGCCAAGGCTGCCGGCGGCGAGCTTCGTCTCGCGCACGCCGGGGCAACGCAACCTTCTCCGGCCAAACCAACCAGCTCAGCACCTTCCCCTTCACCTCATGGCTCCGTTGAACCCTCAAATTCCCTCCCTCGACCTCTCTCTCTACTACGACAACGACAGCGGCGGACGCGACGGCACGGCGACGGCACGCCGGGCAACTGGGAGCTCTAACGAGCCCACGAACAAGCGCATCAGCACTAGAGGCTCACCACGACCCTAGCGGGCTAGGTCTCCAAGGCTGACGCGGCTCCGAACGGTGATGACGACGACGACGGCGGGTTTCAGCGGTGCGGCTCGACGGCGACGACCTGTTCCGGCTGAGACAGAGAGAGACAAGGTCAAC
Organism: Coix lacryma-jobi var. lacryma-jobi; assembly: GCA_009763385.1. Taxonomy (NCBI): domain Eukaryota; kingdom Viridiplantae; phylum Streptophyta; class Magnoliopsida; order Poales; family Poaceae; genus Coix; species Coix lacryma-jobi. The sequence continues at coordinate 111,130,774 of CM019825.1, forward strand.
GACCTGGTGCTAGAGCATCAGCAACAGATAAGGAAGAGAAAACGGGGCTCAGGTGAGAATGATAGGGCCCCAAGCTCGCTGACCACGGTGGTGGCGTCGATGGAGGTGTCCGGGACCGGAGATGAAGAAGACGACCACGCTGGGCGGCTGCGGGGACGAGCGAGGCTGCGACCTAGCTCTACGGCTCCGCAACGATGAGGCGAACACGCTGACCCGGTTGAACGGGACGGATGAGCGCTCACGTGGCCGGCGTAGCTGAGCAGAGGGACGGCGGCGACGGCGAGCGAGCAGAGGAGAAAGCGAAACGCGGAGCTTCTGTGGGACGATAGGGGTGAAGGAGAGGGCGGCGGCGTGAAGAACTTGCGCACGCAGCTGCCAAGCAGCTCGCTGGCGCGACGCATGCGCCCCAGCGCGAGCACGACCCGGGCGGAGCAGCTCGCTGGCGAGCTTCCAGGCGTTTCCCCCCTATGGCACTGTTCCTTGCTCTCTCCCCCCTTTCTGAAATTTCAAAATTACTTTTGAAATTTGAACTGCACTTCAAGTTTTGCCAAAATATGAAATGTAGAGTTTGAAAAGTTGTACAAGTTTGCCTTAACACCCCATGGCTGATTTCAACTGGAAATAAGTCAAATTGATCAAAACTGTTCAAATCCAATTCAAATTTGGAAATTTGAAAAGAGGACAGAACTAGGGTTTTATAGTAGAAGCAAAATTACTTTTGATTTTGCAATGCCACTTGAAAAATAGTCAATGTATGAAATGTTCCTTTTGAAATTCTCTACAACTTTTATGTAAACCTCAAATTCAGATTTCAAATAGTTTTTGAAATGCAAGTTTAGAATCAAAAGGGGACCATTTCCAGGGTTTGAATAGATTCAAAATTACTTAGAATTTTGTACAGAAACTTTGAAAACTTTGAATACCAAAGTTGTACCTCTTCTCAAGATCTACTAAAAAGCTTTTAGGGTCAGCCCCTAAATAAGCACAGATTTTGAGTTAACTGGAAAGGGTTAATTAACTTATATAGAAATTGATGATTTCCCCATTTTTAGGCTAAGTAAACTTTGTAACCTTTTGAATTGTTGAACCTGGATTCATGCCTTTACATGACTCTAGTCAAAAGGGAATGAACACAAGTTACTTCATAATGACATTCCAAAATAGGATTTTGAGCTACCTCACAAGCAATAACAAAATGCTCACACATTAGGAATTAAACTCTTTTTAGTGAATGCATCTCAAGTGAGCTAGCATATGATGCTATGGAATAGAATGCTTATGATGGCATGACAATATTTTATTCATGTAAACACCTGAGGTGTTACAGTCTGGTCAAGACTCAAGCGTCCGGTCAACAGAGAACCACCCAATGAACAGTGGAAGTGTTGCGTCCGGTCGTTTACAAATTGAGCGTCCGGTCAAATCGCAAGTGAAACACAGTGAATGTGTTCATCGACCGGACTCAGAGTCGAGCGTCCGGTCACCTTGAACCGAGCGTCCGGTCACCCCGATTTTGTGCTGTTCGTCCACCGATTCGACTTGATCTCACCCAAAACAAATCCTCTAGGGATCAAACTTGGTGAGAGGAGTCACAAGGAGGATAGTGAGCTACTCCTACGAGATCATGGCTCCAACCTATCTCCAAATCGATGAATCGAAGAAATTAGGGAAAGAGAGGAGAAAAGTTGATCCAAAACGAAAACCAACCGATCTACTTGTTCGTGAGGTTTGAGGTAAATTCCTTTGGTGAAAGTGATCTCCTCACTATAAAGAACAAGTTGATTCAAATGGTTTTGCAAACGGAGCAACGTAGAAGGAGAATGATCAACAGGAAAATCAAGGAGAAAATGAAGAACACGAAGAACAAGTTCAAAACGCGAATCACAAGCACGAATTTGCAACCGTGTGGCTACCACACGCTACAACAGTGAGATTACGGTCTCACTTTCTCAAAATCTCATGAACACAGAGGTATGATTCTCTGCGGATCTCAGTAGCTACAGCAGGGGATTGGGAGAGCAGGAAAACCCTAAGTGGAGAATAGCAAATGACCGAGACAGGATAGGAGGTGGGTCTCTCCCTCTACTTATCCTAATTCTAGTTCCCACTCTACCCCAAACTAATTACAGAGCGAACCAGCCAAACCCTAGGGTTATTCTGGACCAACTCAAAGTAGATGCTGATCCGATGGCCACGCCCGCACAACTGGTAGCGTTGCCTCGACGCAACCTCACCGATTGCCGCCACGTGCCTCCACCACTCTGCTCGTCCTTTTCACGGACCTCACCCCCGGTTTTGAGGCCCAAACCGGGAAACCAGCCTTCACGACCAACCCCCGGTTTTGAGGACCAAACCGGCAAACCAGCCGTCCGACGCCTGAGTTTTGTGGCCAAACTCAGAAACCCACCAGCGCCCAGGTTTTGAGGCCCAAACCTGAAAACCGTCCTCAACCCGAGTTTTGTGGCCCAAACTCGGCAAACCTGCAGCACCCAGATTTTGTGGCCCAAACCTGGAAACCGTCCACCCGAAGGTTTTTCTGTGGCTCAACCATCAAACCGACGCTGTAGAGGGGATGCACCGCCCTTGCACCCCGTCCACCAACACTTGTCCCCAGGTCCTCGACCCGAGCAACACTGTGCCCCTCAAGTCTTCGCTCGTCGCTGTCCCAGGCTGTCAGCCACCACAACTGATCCTCAGGCCACCGGTCCCTCAGTCCAAGCCTCACGTCCGCCCTTCACCGCTCCCGGTCCATCGGAACGGCACGTCTCTACTTGACCTTCACCTTGCCTTCGATCACTGTATCCGTGCTCGGCACCTGCACAACACAAGCCAAAGACCATGTGCATCATCCCAGTTGACAATCACTCATTACTCAAGATCTGGCATACACACATGTATCCGCAGTCGATTCGTTGATTTCATACCGTTTAAATGTACACATAGATCTTTATTCTCTTCACATGTCTAAGCTTATCGACTGTTTTCTTGCTCTAAGTGTTTCTTTACATATACAATAGCCGTTTTGCTTTATATCTTTATCAATGCTTTCAGGTAATCTTTTGGGAGTTGACTTTGTAGTCAATATCCTATATAAACAAATGACTATATCAGAGCCGCATAATTTAGAACAGTCTGGCACCAAACCGGTAGGTTCCACAATTTGACATTATTTTCTTCTCCTTATCAATTGTAGGTCAAATTGACTGGCACGGCCGAGGTCGCTCTCACCTAGATTTGGTGTGACAGAACCGACCTATTTATAAGAGCACAAGTGTGAAAACCTCTACCGAAACAGCTGAATTAGCACACTTGAGCCCATATAAACCTGGTAGTCCATGAAATCCTGAGGGATTTCAAACCTTTTCAACATCTTAGCCAAGATTGCATGGTCAAGCAAATACAAATCATGTTCACGGAGCTTTGCAACGGAAATAAAATTACAATAGAGTTCACAAATAAAATACAAGTGAAGTTCCACTTAATTTAGAAGAAACAACATAACTTTGAAATGAATACCATAAAATAAGTTGAAATACTTTGCTAGCTTTTGTGACACCATCCAACAACAGCATAAAGAGAAGAAGTATAGAACTGCCAAGCCCACCGGCACTGGCCATCACCTCTCGGCGGGCCTAACCTTCACCTGCAACAAGGTGTGATAAACCCTGAGTACTCAAATGTACTCAGCTAGACTTACCCGTCGTAAACCAAAAATAAAGTGACACCAAGGAGTATGCAAGGCTGATATAAACAATGGAGCTAGCTAACTTTATTTGCGAAAGGAGCTTAAGTTAAAGGAGTTCATCATTTAATTGTATGAGCAGTCATCTTTTATCATATTCCTTAAATTCTAGGTTTTGCACCTGCACTAGGGCACTCACTTGAATCTAGCAAACAATAATATAATACCATATCAAGTTTGCTTTGTCAATATTTTAGTTGAACCATCAATGTCACATGGAGTTGTATCGTGTTGAAGCTCGACATAGTTTCCCAATAACCGGGGGAGACGGCGACTCGAATCGAATTGTAAACCAGCTGGCGAGAAACCTTTAATACAAACCAACACTTTTCGCGTTGGGTCCATGCATTGGGTCACCGCTCGATACTGTCCGTGGTGGTAATCGTCGCGGTTCAAGCACGGACCGCCCAATTAGAACTTGACGATGGCCACGCGAGGCAGATCGTATTTCCATACTAGAGGGCGCGACACGGGTTGAGACCGGCCCGAACAGCGTCTAACCGGCTTCGAGGTCGGGAATATATCACCGGCACCCTAAGTAAAAGGGCGCTTTCAAAAATAAACGAGGGCCATCATCGATACACACCTACACGATCCAACAGACGAGCTGCCCCAAGTTTCCAAACTTGGTGCCTTGTCTTCCAGTTGACCGTATTTCATTACTACACAGGTTCTTTTCCACAATAACAAATATAGCCAACCGTGATCCGGTAATCACCCATCAGGGCATTACGGTAACATCCTCTATTTACTACCTTATTAAGTAGGCTAAGCAGTTCTACATTTAAATAAATAACAGGATAACAAGGCAGGTATAATCAATAATTAAAGAATGGTAATGCAGCAAGTAGGATTCAATCAACTCTTATACCTAATGCATCACAATAAAAATACTCAATTAAATTGATTATAAAAACAGGGAATGCTCCGGGGCTTGCCTAGGAACCAACACTAGGTTAGTGTTTGTTAGGTGATACTCGCTTGGCGAGCATCTCCGCTGCAGCACTTGCTTAACTCCGCATCTTCGGGAGAATCCACCAACACCGTCTTCGGGTTTAGCCTCATCATCATGTCCTTCACGATATATCTACCGTTACGTAAATGAGATGCGCAATGCAAGCGTATGAATGCAAGAGAAACGCTTACGAAGCGAACATAAGACGATAACACATGCATTACTAATTACTTCAGCAGGTTATAATTAAAGTAAGGTGCGACACACGTTTCATTAGCAACTCCGAGAGGCTAGATATAACAATCAATCAAGGCTACATCACACATCACACAAATGGAACACATTTATGCGCATACAACTCTTATATTAGTTAAGCATGTCAACCATCATTATTTAATATATTTATATAATATATCAGGTTAATTAATTTAATAATATGAAATGCACAAACTAAACATTATCAAGTCATGACATAGCATCAAGGATCACATAGTCAACATTAAGCTATAGCAATCAACTTTGCTTCATTTACACAATTTGGACAGCAACACAACATGTACTTTAAACAGGCATAACTAGAGCTACACATATCCAAATAAGGTGATCCTAGGCTTTCTGGAAAACTACTGAAAGTATCTACAACTTTGTTATTATCACCTAAGTATGATTCAGCCATTAAAAAGACCAAACATAACAGACAAGCACTTCTGTCCAAACTTTGGACAGAATATTACATTCATCTTCAAACAACCATAACTAAAGATCTAAAGCACCTTAAGACTTGAAATAAGACTTATTAGAAATATTATTAAGTTATCTACAACTTATTTATAATCATCTTAAGATGATTAAGCAGTTATTAAAGCTAACCAACTCAAACAAATAAATCTGTCCAGACTTGAACAAATTCTGACTTCTAACTTTAAACACATGTAACTCAAGTTTTAGACCACCAAAAATAGTGATCCAAGACAATTTAGAAATATTATTAAAAGAACTACAACTATTCTATTAACATGAAGACATGATTCATAACTTAAACTAACCAAACAGTTCAATCTTCCAGATATGTACAAAAAGCATATAAAACCTGACAGCGAACTTACAAAAAACCATAACTCCTAAACTACTTTGTCTAAAATCATGATTTTTTTGGACAAACGAGATAAAGAAGTTATCTATAACTTTTGTATAGAATACATCTACAGAAAATATCATTTTCCTCACGAACTACTCACCGCAATAGAAACTGTACATATAGTCATTTCAGCATATTAACAAATCATTTCATTACTTGTTTAGTTAATCATTTGAGCACACATATAACCTATTAAACACTTCTCATAGTCATAATAATGATTACACATCACTTATCTTAGATTAATATGCAACAAAGGTAATCACATAGATATACATATGCCATCTATTACTATATTTTAATTAATTATTTAATTATTAAACATAGACATTATTTTTAAGTGACGTTGCAAATATATAATTTGGGGCGAATATTTTTACTGATGACAAATAATACCAAATCTTGACTACTGTAAAAATATTACATGCTCAGGTTTTATTTATTAAAAACAGGGCAAGTTTTATTCACAAAAATGAATGTGAGAGCAAAAAAATTCTATAAATCATATTTTCTGGAAATACATGGCCATAATAAAATTACCTAAGCTACAAAAATATCATATAAAGGAAGTGGAACCACCTTTTCTATTTTTACATGCAAACATTTATCTGAAATCAATTTAATTCATTTAATAGGCTGCAAGAAAAATAAATTCATAACTAAAACATATTTGCACCAAAAATTCTGAAACTTTTATCACAGTACACACATGACATAACAAGCCTACCATAAAAATTTCACAACAAACTAAGTAATACAACCACAGATATTTTTTTCTCTCTATTTAATCTTATTTAACACAATAAATCATTACAGCAGAAACTATCAACTAACCCACATCATTTTATACATTCACTGAACAGAGCTATTCGCAAGAATTCCAAAAAGTCTACATATGCAGTCACACGAGTTTCCTACAATTTATTATGAATTTCCAAAACTTCAGCCATTTATGCACAAACATAAAAGAAAAGGAAAAACGTATTTGCACTAAGGACCCTGAGCTTTTACCGAAACAAACCATAACGAAGAGGTCCTTTTTGGCACTATTCACGTGAGTCACGAGCTCTGCACTTAACCCCCTCTCTTCTTCTTTAATCCCGTGTGAACTCCACCTTCTTCTTCCTGTACGCACACACAATAGAGGAGGGGGAGGCCATTCATGGCTTAGGGATCGGCCGACCTTGGTTGGCGGCGGGCTAGCAGCGTCAGGACGAGACCGCAGCGAGCCCAGGGCCCTTGCACACCAGCAGGGGTGTGGACTCGACCTGCAGTCGCCGGGAGCAGCCCGGCCATGGGAGCCTGCAGCTCGGCCATGGCGTACAACGGCGGCGAGACGCCCCGACAATGATTGGGACCAACAAAAGGGTATAGGAGGAGTGCCGCGACATGAAGAACATATGGCAGAGCTTGGACAGGACGGAGGAGCAGCCGACGTAGAGGAACGGCGGTAGCAGCGAGCTGGGCCATGGTGGCCATGGCGGCGGCGACCGCGCGGCGACGAGTAGAGCGAGAGAGAGGAGATGGGGAGGGAGAGGCACGGAGGGAGTGAATGAGGACGGTCTCTGGCGCACGGCATCCCTTCTGGGATGTAGGCAGGGGCAAGGGAGCAAGTGGCAGCCATGGAGGGCAAGCTCTAGCGCATGAACTCCACGTCGCCATTTCGTCGAACACGTGGTGCGCGACGACTTCCGATCTTAGGTGGCCGCAAACGGCATCTTCCGGGCATATTCGGGTCCGACGCCTGTAAGCAAAGTTGTAGATTTCGTAGTGCTCTACAACTTTTGTTAAATGCGCACGACCATTAGAGCCACGAATTAGTAGGTGATTAGCTCCAAATATGACAGTGTCAGTGACTTAATTAGGATTGACCTTGCTGCGATGAAACACAAAATCCTCAGTCAAAACTTGGTCAAATTGAGTGCAACTTTTGATATGCTCTTCTCCAAAGAATTACCTACAACTCTTATTTTTGGACCAACTGAAGTAACTTAACAAATTTGGAGAACACGGCTTGCCAACGTGATTGACACTGCTGTTTCAGACTTGGCCAAAATTTTAGTGCTGAAAACAGCAACAGATTTGAATTTGGGTGCTCTGTTTGACAAGATTAGAATGAGATTCAAGCCTGGGTCCTTTAACAACTTTTGTTGTAAACATCCTGCTCTATAACTTTGCTTAAAGGTCAAACCTCATATCTGGTATAAAAACTGTAGTTTCTCTTTGGTCAAAACAGCAACTTAATAAACCTTTAAATTAAGGTTTTAGGCCGATTGAGGCATTTTCTTGACATTTGCTCAACACGAACCTTTCATAACTTTTGTTCGTGAGTCCATATAGAGTTGATTGGACATAATTGAAAGACTTGATGAAACTCAAATGATCTCCTTCACTTAATAAGCCATTATAGGCTAAGCTGTGACCCATCATTTCATGTGACTTTTTGATTCCAAACTTCATGAAACATTTCCACTAGTTATTATACATAGGAACTGAGGTGAGGCACATGAAAAGGTCACGTTTAGTAGAAATCTTGAATTTTCTGAAATTGGGCAACTATTATAATCTGGCTCTGTTAATTATTTCCCAAATAATTTCAACTGGAGCTCTGCCTCTAATATTGATCCTGACACTTCTGTCACCACTGACAATACTAGAAATTAGCTCTTGATCTTCACTTGATATACCATGTTTGTGCTAAAACTGATTGCTCAACTGGCGTCAAATACTTGGGGTGTTACATTCGGCACCGCCACCTTTTGAAGGTCCAGGAGGTCAAGATCTTACTCCGCACGGCCTCTGAAGACCGTGTTCGAGTGTGTTGGCGCTTTCGACCAGATTTTCGTGCCAACACCCTAGCATTAAAAAGTAATACCTTGTCTCCCGGAGTGAAGTTCTTCGTCTTGATCCTCTTGTAATGCCACCTTTTGGTTCTCTCTTTCTAGATCTTGGCTTTATGGTATGCTTTTTCACGTCATTCATCTAGTTCTGAGAGTTGCATCTTTCTCTTAATTCCTGCTGCTTCCAAGTCCATGTTCCATCTTTTTATCGCATAGTGAGCTTTGAACTCTAGCTCAATAGGCAAGTGACAAGTCTTCCCGTAGACGTGTTAATATGGTGACATTCCCAGCGGTGTCTTGTAGGCTATACGGTAGACCCACAATGCATCCGGTAGTCTGTCTCTCCACTTTGTTCCCATCTCGTTGACTGTCTTCTATAGAATGTTCTTGATTTGCTTGTTTGATGTTTCTGCTTGGCCACTTGTCTGAGGGTGATAGGGGGTAGCGATGTTGTGACAGATCCCATGTTTTGACAGGTATGCACAGAAGTGCTTGTCATTGAAATGAGAACCTCCATCACTAATCACCATTCTTGGTACTCTGAATCTTGGAAATATCACTTCCTTGAATATTTTCTTGGAGCTTCTGGCATCTGCAGGTTTACATGGTAGGGCTTCGACCCATTTGGAAACGTAGTCGACTGCCATTAAGATGTACTCACTGTTCTTGGGTTTTGGAAATGGTCCCATGAAATCAATTCCCCAACAGTCAAAGAGCTCGATCTGGAGATTGTTAGTGAGTGGCATGATATCTCTTGAATTGATATTGCCATGCCTCTGACATGCTCCACATCTCCAGATGAAATCTTTTGTGTCGTCATACATGGTTGGCCAGAAAATCCACTTTGCCAGATCTTGGAATGCGTGCGGAATGCTCCATAGTGTCCTCCATAGGGTGATGAGTGGCATCTTTCAATGATCTTGATTCCTTCTTTAGATGGTTCACATCTTCTGAGTAGCCCGTCAGAGCACACTCTGAAGAGATACGGATCATCCCATAGGTGAATACGACTCTCATAGATGAGCTTTCTCTTATCTTTGCCAGGTGGTACGTACCCTGAAACCATAAAATTAACAATATCTGCATACCAGGGGTCAGACCTAGAGACTAGATAGAGTGTATCGTCCCTGAGTGAATCGTTGATAGGTAGTTCCTGTGGATTCTCAAATTGCATTCTTGACAAGTGATCGGCAACATAATTCTCTACTCCCTTTTTATCTTTTCTTTCTAAAACAAATTCTTGGAGTAACAGAATCCATCTTATCAAGCGAAGTTTAGCATCTTTCTTAGTGAGCAAGTATTTAAGAGCAACATGATCAGTGTAAACAATTACTTTAGCTCCAACTAAGTAATATCTAAATTTATCAATGGCAAAAACAACAGCTAGCAGTTCTTTTTCTATTGTTGCATAATTAAGTTGTGGTCCAGTCAAAGTTTTACTAGCATATGCAATTGCATGATGCTTCTTATCTTTACATTGTCCTAGCACAGCACCTACTGCATAATCACTTGCATCACACATGATCTCAAAAGGTAAAGACCAATCAGGTGGTTGAATGATTGGTGCAGAAGTGAGTGCTTTCTTTAGGATTTCAAAAGCTTTTAAGCATGCATCATCAAATTCAAAGGGTATATCCTTAGCCAAAATATTAGTAAGTGGTCTAGCAATGTGTGAAAAATCTTTTATAAACCGACGATAGAAACCAGCATGGCCCAGAAAACTTTGTATCCCTTTAATATTAATAGGAGGAGGTAGTTGTTCAATTACTACAATTTTAGCTTTGTCTACCTCAATTCTACGTTAAGAAATTAAATGACCAAGCACTATGCCTTCTCTAACCATGAAATGTCATTTTTCCCAATTAAGGACTAAGTGCTTTTCCTCACATCTTTGCAAAACCTTGTCTAAATTTTCTAGACAGTGATCAAAAGTTTTTCCATAAACCGAAAAATCATCCATGAACACTTCTATGATTTCTTCAATCATATCAAAAAATATAGACATCATGCATCTTTGAAAAGAAACAGGGGCATTACAATCGAAAAGACATTCTACGATAAGCATAAGTTCCATATGGACATGTAAAAGTGGTTTTGTTTTGATCATTAGGATGGATTGGAATCTGATGATATCCAGAGTATCCATCAAGAAAACAAAAGAAGGAGTGATTAGCAAACCATTCTAACATTTCATCAATGAAGGGCAGTGGAAAGTGATCTTTCTTTATTGCCTTGTTAAGTTTTCTGTAATCAATACACATTCTCCATCCAGTCACAGTTCTCTGTGGAATTAATTCGTTCTTTTCATTTCTAACAACAGTCATGCCACCCTTTTTAGGCACAACTTGCACAGGGCTTACCCACTCACTGTGTGGCACAGGATAAATAATCCTGACGTGTAATAACTTTAAGACCTCTTTCTTAACTACTTCCCTCATCGCATTATTAAGCCTACGTTGGGTTCTCTAGAAGGTAAAGCATCGGGATCTGTAAGAATGCGATGGGTGCAAAGAGCAGGGTTGATCCCTCTGAGATCTTGGAGTGAATAGCCAAAGGCACATCTATGATTCTCTAGAACAGTGATCAAGCGGAGTGCTTCTTCTGGAAAAAGTTTATCGCTTATAATCACAGGAGTATCTGGATCATTGTTAAGAAAAACGTAGTGAAGACCAGAAGGCAGAAGTTTTAACTCTATAGGAGGTTTAGGAGTTCTTCGAAAGGGTCCAGGTGTTGGAGTTTTAGAATGTTCATCCTCTTCCTCTATGAAAAACTTAGCATCATCTTCAAGATTAAGTTCTATGAAAGTTTCAAGAGATGCTACCTTGACCTCTTCTACAGGGTCTAACTCTGGACATGATTCACTTCCAGTGTTTAGGGTATGAGTGATAGATACGGGTAGTGAAAGGTTTTTCCCTAGACAAAAGTTTAATGTCCCCGTCATTCCTTCATGTATAAGTCTTTCGATTGGTTGTCCTATCAACAGGTCAAACTCATGGATATCAAAGATATAAAAGCTTAAGTGCACTAGAGTTTCTTTTACCCGGATAGGCAGGACATACAAGATTCCTAAACTAGGAAGAACATGTCCTGAAAGGCTTTTAAGGCATTTAGTTGTTGGGGTTAGTGACATGTCTTCTAAAAAGTCACGTGCAAAGGTTGCAGACATGATATTAACATCGACAACAGGGTTATAAAGAGCATGGAAAGGGTCTCTATGGATTTGATAGAGGATAGAAGTAGAAGGTGAATCTAAGCCAGTTATATCAGAGGAGGACTCTGACTCTTCTAACCACTTATGGCTTACCACAGACACTAGCTCTTCCGTAGTCTTTTTAAAGAAAGCTTTATCAGTCAAATCTGTAGGTTTGTCAGGAAGTTTGAGACTATGAGGCTTTCTTGTCGTGTTATACTTCGAGGTATCACCAAACTCGGTGAAATACTCATCCTAGAATTTGAAGAAGATCTCTGAGATCAGAGTTTCCTCCTTATCAGGATCTGAGATAGTTGATGCTAAAGATTTTGGTGGAGTTTCGGGTTCAACTATCTGGGTTTGATTCTCTTCTAAGAACTCTATAGACTTAGCTTCGGGAGCGGATTGAGCTATCTTTTGCAGAAGCTCTCTTGTCGCAGGAGCAGATGTGCAAAGAAATGATCCATTTGCAGCTAAGTTAAAAAAGAAGAAGTTTTCCTATTTAGACCCATATAAAAGTGTTGAAGAAGAACATGGTCTGGTATTGATATAGATGGACCAGAGTGAAGAAGATTTTCAAAATGTTCCCAGGCAGTTATTAGATATTCATCGTCTTCTTGTATAAAAGATAGGACTTCTAATCTAAGACAGACGATTTCGGAAATTGGAAAGAAATCTAAGCAAAAATTAGAGCAAAGATTTTTCCAATCCCCATTCTTACTCGACGCTACTATACCAGGTTTTAGCTTTCCCTCTCAAAGAGAAAGGAAAAAGCTTCCATCTAAGGGTTTCGTTGGACATGCCTTTGATATAAAGACATGAACAGGTCTATTCGAACTCGTTAAGGTGAGTGTACGGATTCTCATCTTCCTTGCCTGAAAACGATTGTTTTTGGACCATCTGTATCAAACACGGGCGTAGCTCATAGCCACCGGATAGGATAGGTCTAGATGATTCTGGTGGTTCTGAGGCTACTACTTTAGGAAAATGGCAGAGGCTAATAGGAGTGGAATCTTTGGAACCTAGAGGAGATTCTAAGAAATCCATATATAAAAAGAAAAGACAAAAGATAAAAGATAAAACTATGATTACAAGTTTAAGCAGACTTTAAGATGCGGATACATGGGTGTATGCCAGATCTTGAAATAATGAGTGATTGTCAACTGGTATGATGCGCATGTTTTTTGGCTTGTGTTGTGCAGGTGTTGAGCACGGATACGGTGATCAAAGGCAAGGTGAAGGAAAAGTAGAGACGTGCTGTGCCGATGGACCCGGAGCGGTGAAGGGCAGATGTGAGGCTTGGATTGACGAACCGGTGGCCTGAGGATGGGATAGCGACAAGTGAAGACTTGTAGGTGGACGGGGTGCATGGGCGGTGCATCCCTCTACGACGTCGGTTTGGTGGTTGAGCCACAGAAAAACCACCGAGAGGACGGTTTCCAGGTTTGGGCCTCAAAACCTGGGCGCTGGCGGGTTTCTGAGTTTGGGCCACAAAACTCAGGCGACAGATGACAGGTTTCCCGGTTTCGGCCTCAAAACCGGGGGATGGCCTAGGTTTCCCTGTTTCGGCCTCAAAACCGGAAGAGGTCCATGAAAAGGACGAGCGACACTTGGCGGCACGTGGCGACATCCGGTGAGGACGCGTCGAGGTGAAGCTACCCGATGTGCGGGCGTGGCCGTTGGATCAACATCAACTCGAGTTGGTCAGGAATACCCTTAGGGTTAGCCTGCTCGCTCATTAGCAGTAGCGGTAGAAGTAGAATTGTATTAGGCTATATTAGGAGAGGCAGCCCCTGCCTCCAAACTATCTCAGACATTGCTATTTTCATTCTAGGGTTTCCTGCTCTCCCACATCCCTGCTGTAGCTACTGAGATCCACAGAGACGGTTTAATCATACCTCTGTGTATTTTGATTTTGCGGAAACGGGACCTGATTCCCGTTGTCTCCTCGTGGGGACGAATTTCGGCTGGCAATTGAGGTTGTGATTCGCGTTCTTGTGTTGTTCTTCGCGTTTTGCTTTTTACCTTAAGTTTCCCGTCGATCGATCTCTCTCCACGTTGCTCTATTTGGAAAACCATTTGAATCAACTTGTTCTTTATCATGTGAGGATAGTTTCTACCAAAGGAATTCAACTCAATTCTCATGAACAAGTAGATCCGTTGGTTTTTGCATTTGGATCGGTTTTCTCTCCTTTACCCCCAATTCTTCCGATTCACCGATTTGGAGTTAGGTTCGAGCCATGATCTCTTAGGAGAAGCTCACTAACATCCTTGTGACCTCTCAGATCGAGTCTTGGCTCTAGAGCTTTTGATTCGGAGGAGATCGGCTTGAATTGGCGAAGAACAACACTACTGTTGGGGGCATCAGACGCTCGGCTCGGGGGCATCGGACGCTGAGTTTGTCACATCGGACGCTCAGACGCCACGTGGCAAGAACTACGTTTTTCAAAGGAGCATCGGACGCTCCGATGGCCATCGAACGTGCCAGACCTGAGCATCGGACGATGAGCTTTCACTGTAGCAGCGTCCGATGGTCATACAGTAAGGTTCTAGAACTGCACATTTTGCATCGGACGCATCCGATGCTTGGACATCGGACGCAGGCCAACGTCCGATGCAGCATTCTCTACACTGTTTCATTCGCTGTTTGGTCGTCTGACTTCGGATTTGATTTCTGGTTTTTGTGTTAGGTTTCTAGAGTCGTATAGTGTCCCGCTGTGCTTCTTGGAAGCATCCACCCTACATCTAGGGTCATGGACACTAACAAACTCTAGGTTTGCACTTGGGGTTGATTTTTGGACAGTGGTGATAAGTTTCTGAAAAGAAAATTAAAGGTCCCATTCACCCCCTCTGGTCGCCTTTGTGTAACACTTTCGGTCCTTCAATTGGTATCGGAGCAGGTTAAGGATCTTCCACCTTAGCCGGTTCCAGATCCACAGAAGGCGACATGGATCGCGGCATGGGCAAACCACCATTTTTTGATGGGACGAACTATGCGTATTGGAATATACGTATGTCGGCCTATCTTCAGAGTATGGGTGCTTCTGTCTAGGAGATTTGCAACAAGGCTGATTACGTGGTCTTGGCTGCTCGTGTGACTCAGCTGTAGATCGATGAGCACGATGCCAATAGCTGAGCCCGTAATACTCTTTTCTCATGTTTGAGCATGTCTAAGTTTGATCGCGTTTCTCACCTCCCCACGGCTCGGGAGATTTGGGCGACCCTCATGTGTTTCCATGAGGGAACCACTCAAGTTAAATCTCGTCTCTACGAGTCGCACAAGCGGGAGTATGAGAACTTTCGACACATGCCTGGCGAGAGCATAGAAAGCATATTCGCTCGCTTTCAGGTGATTGTCAACACGATGAGGGCTAACAAGGAGCTGTTGCCTTTCGACGATCATGAGAGGGCTCTCAAGCTTTTACACACTCTTGATCGGTCGGTGTGGGACTCCAAGGTTCAGGCGATCATC
The DNA here is from genome assembly GCA_009763385.1 of Coix lacryma-jobi var. lacryma-jobi. Taxonomy (NCBI): domain Eukaryota; kingdom Viridiplantae; phylum Streptophyta; class Magnoliopsida; order Poales; family Poaceae; genus Coix; species Coix lacryma-jobi. The sequence goes on from CM019825.1 coordinate 111,146,111, forward strand.
GAATTGCCTAACTATGAGACTCTCATGTGTGACGAGCTCTTTAGTAAGCTCAAGTCCAGTGAGATTGACGCCATGGTGAGTGCTTCTTATGAAAATCCTTCTGGCCCGTCGATGGCTTTAGTTTCTGGCTCTTCTACTAACACCTCTAGAGGCTTTTCTTTGTCATCTCTTCTTTCTGTCACAGAGGAGCAACTGGAGTTCGTGGCGGACGATGAGTTAGCTCTGCTTGCCAACCGGTTCTTACGGTTCCACAACAACCGCATGAACCGTCGCCGTGGAGGAGGATGAGGTGGCTGCTACGAGTGTGGAGGCTCCAACCACTTCATCGCCAACTGCTCGAAGAAGAACAAGCAAGTTTTCGGCAAGACGAGTCATGGCCACAAGTACGACTCCAGCAAGCGCAAGGAGAAGTACGTCCCCGCCAAGCACAAGCGAAGGGGCGGCTTCAACAAGGAGTACATCAAGGAGAAGTACTTGGAGAAGGCCCAGGGCGAGCAGCGTGCCTTCTTCGCCACGCTCAGTGACGTCGATGACTCGGATGACGACTCCGCTGCATCAAGCGATGACGAGTCCGAGAAGAAGAAGAAGATCGAGGACAAGCTGAACGGTCTTTGCTTCTTCGCCGACAATGAGGGCTTCGGCACCATGGCCCTCGGCGATGAGGTCAACGGCGAGCTGGAGGAGATCCCTCATGATGACGACGACGACACCTCCCAGGTATCTCAAACTCCTGACGAACTCTCTACTGAGGTTGACAAGCTTACTGCTGCTCTTCTTAGTCAAGACAAACTGCTTAGGCTTGCCGCTAGAGAGAGAAAGGAGTTTAGGAGGAAGTGGGAGGACACAGTAAAAGAGCTTGAGTCTGTCAAGTCCACCATTGTCGTGTCCGAGGAGGATGAGTGTGAGATGTGCTCCAAGCACATGACTGATATTCTCACTTTGAGGGGGAAGTATGTTGCTTTGGTTGGAGAGGTGGATGAGCTTAGAGCTAGATCCTCTGTGCTTGGTGCATGCAAGTCTTGTGCAGGCTTGCAATCCGAGTTGGCAGAGAAGAATGCCAAGATTGTGTCTCTTGAGAAGGCCAGCTCGGGTAGCACTTGTGTGTCCAGGTGTGCTTTGTGTGAGGGTTTGGAGATTGAGATTGCAAACGTAAAGCATGACAAGATGCAAATCGATGAAGAAAACACATACCTTCGGACCATCTTGTCATGGGTGTCTAGTGGTGAGCCGCAGCTTGGGATGATGATTTCCCAATTCAAGCGTGCTGCTGGAGGTCCAGGTGTAGGTTTTGCTCAGGGGATGGAGAGTGCTGCGTCTTTTGGCAAGATTGGAGAGTCTAGTGGTCTTAACCCGAGTGAGAAGCCCAACTCCACCACTACTCCCAAACTTACCAAGATACCACCCAAAGAGCCTCTTAAGCCTAACACCAAAGATGGAGTGTATGAGGAACCTCCGAGAGCTCCACCAAAGAAACAAGTGTGTTCTCCTAAACCCAACCACCTAAGGAACAAGCTAGACACAATGTCACCTATCCAAGAGGAGCTCATGCCACAAAAGGCCAAGTGATCCACACCCACTACCGTGAGTACCAACAACCCCCTATGAGAGCGGTGAGGTACCACTGTGAGCACTGTGGGAGAGATGGACACTTGAGGGAGTTTTGTTTTCGGCGTAAGAGTGAGGAGCGTCGTGCAAAGGAGATGAACAACTCGGACATGTACCATCCTTTCAATGGTGTACATGTGCCGAAGGTTCAGAGGAGAGCTGCTAGGCCTAGAGGTCCAATGCCTCAAGGTCCTAGGCCGCAAGGAGGTCGTGCCCGGTGGGAGCCTGCTTTTGTAGGTTTTGGACCCCGTGGCGGTGGCTTTGCTGTTGAGCGTTACCGCCACCGCGTTTTGAGAATCGCGATGGACGCTCTTCCCTTAGCGGACCATGTTTTCCTATACGTGGTGATCGCTTTCCCCGTAGGCGTGCTAGGAATGGTTTTGCTACTAACCGTTTTTTTGAGCAGCCAGCCCAACACTGGTACACTTCCGATTTTACTCACCCCAGTGTTGGACTGTATGCTCACCCTATGTCTTTTTATTGATATAGGTAAAACGATTGGAGGACATTTGGTTGGTGGATTCCGGGTGCTCAAGGCATATGACCGGAAACGCCAAGTGGTTCTCTAGTCTTAGTCCAGTTCCCGGAAAGGAGTTTATCACCTTCGGCGACAATAGAAAAGGTAAAGTGTTGTCTCGTGGGTCGGTGCGAGTTAATGAGCACTTTGTGTTGCGTGATGTTGCTCTTGTTTCTAACTTGCATTTTAACCTTCTTTCTGTTTCGCAACTCTTTGATGATGACTATGAGATTCATTTTAAGCCGAATCTCAGTCGTATTTTGGATCCTCAGGGCAATCTTGTGTGTTTGATTTCACCCTTTGGGAATGTCTTTCGTGCAAATTTCTCGGAGTCGTTTGGAATTTCTCGTTGTCTTTTGGCTGGACCTTCCTCCTCTGATCTTTGGAAGTGGCATATGAGACTAGGTCATCTGAGCTTTGACTTGCTTGCAAAGCTTAGTTCACTTGGCCTAATCCGAGGATTGCCCAAGTTGTGCATGGAGAAGGATCTTGTTTGCCATTCTTGTAGACATGGGAAAATGGTAGCCGCTCCCCAGCATCTGGTAAATCATGCTATCACTAAGCGCCCTGGAGAGCTTTTGCATATGGATCTTGTTGGTCCAGCTCGGGTGGGCTCGGTTGGGGGGAAGTGGTATGTGCTTGTTGTTGTTGACGACTTTTCGAGATATTCGTGGGTTTTCTTTTTAGCTGAGAAAACTGAGACTTTCACCTTTGTTCGCAATTTGATCTTGCGACTTCAGAACGAGTTCCCTAAGAACTTGATGAGAGTTATTCATCACGATAATGGTTCCGAGTTTATGAACTCGGATTTTGAGAAGTTTTGTAACTCTTTGGGTTTAGAGCATTAATTTTCTTCCGCCTACACACCACCACAAAATAGTGTTGTAGAGAGGAAAAATCGGACCCTTGTAGAGATGGCCAGGACGATGCTCGATGAGCATAGGACTCCTAGGCGGTATTGGGCCGAGGCTATTAACACTGCATGCTACATTTCCAATCGCATTTTTCTCCGTGCTTTCTTCAAGAAGACTTCTTATGAGTTGCGATTTGGGAAGCAACCCAAAGTGAGTTACTTTAGAGTTTTTGGTTTCCACTGTTTTATACTCAAGAAAGGCAACTTGGACAAGTTTGAGTCTCGTTCTTCTGACGGTGTATTTTTGGGTTATGGTAATCATACTCGTGCATATCGTGTACTTAACCTTGTTACTAACCGAGTCATGGAGACATCCGATGTCACCTTCGATGAGACCATGCATTGTCCTTCTTTTAGAGTTGAGCGTGCAAGTGATCACGAGGTTGGCGAACCTCTTTTTGATGATGAGGAAGAAGGTGCTGAAGGGATTGATGATCCAGCACTTCCTCCACCTGTTGTGCCGATTGCGTCGACTTTGACCACCACTGCTCGTGGCCACGACCCGTCTTCTTCCACTACATGGGGGCCGTGTGATCCACCACCTCGGGCTGTACCACTTGTACCCGAGGGAGCGCCAGCTACTGTTGAGGGGGAGCTTACTTCAGCAAGGGAGGCGCCACGATAGATTCAGCGCCAACACCCACGTCAACAGATGATCGGCGACATCCACGAACGCGTCACTCAGTCTAGGTCACAACAAATCTCTCTCTTTGCTCATTCTGCATTTGTTGCTGATTTTGAACCCCGAGATGTTGGACACGCTTTATCTGATCTGGATTGGGTCAATGCCATGCATGAGGAGCTTGAAAACTTTGAGAGAAATCAGGTTTGGGTTCTTGTTCCTCTTCCTCCAGAGTGTCACCCTATTGGGACAAAATGGGTTTTCAAAAACAAACAAGGAGAAGATGGCCATATTGTGAGAAACAAGGCCAGACTTGTAGCCCAGGGGTATAGTCAGAAGGAGGGGATAGACTATGAGGAGACTTTTGCTCCTGTAGCTCGTTTGGAGGCTGTTGACACTTCTTAATGGAATCACTCTAAGATAGACTTCATAAACAATAACCTAGTGAAGGCACTAAGAAGTGTACGGGACACTACTAGCATCACTTAACGTCAAGTTGTCATCCCCAACATGAAACCAGCAATGTGATTATATCATGGCACTGACTCTAAAGATAAATATTTACCCACAAGCGCACAGATAAATACACCCGTTGTAGCAGCATTTTACCTAGAGATGTTCCAAGTATCGTTATTTATATTTAGCACTAGGAATGAAGTGAGATAAATAAGGACAAGAGCTACTCTACACATGTGATAGGAGAATTGAGAACAAAGTAAGAACACACTCCTTTATCCTAAACAGGGATCAATCACAATAATGAGGTACACTATAAATGATAAAAGATCAATCTATGATAGTCCTTAGAGCATTTCAACTTAGACAAGGCATGCACATTAGAATAGACATTATAAAGAAGTATTCCTAAGTTATTCTAATTATAAGTCATAATATACATTGATTAGTCCAATTATATTTGGCAATCATTGGCTAGGTTATCCCATATTCATATTCAAGAGGCAACTCCATAGTAAAGGTGCCAAACAGAGTAACCCCTAAACCATGAGTTAGCTGAGCCATACTGAACACTACATTCGGGAGGTGGAATACAAAGGACTCAACAGGCATGTCACACCCGCGATCTACCACTCTATCCGGAACATAGGACGCATTCGCAGATAAATAGTGTATAGGCACCACACCTACATGAGAACATATATGATGAATGATTGACTTTAACGAGGAAGGTTTGAGGCTTTTACCCGGTTTAGTCCATATCTCGCTATGCGCTTAATGTTTATGACTAACCGGTGGCGTTGAGTTGTGGTGTTTCTGTGTTGGTGTGCGTGTGCGACATGTGTCTCTTGGCTGTGTTGATGTGCAGGTGTGGAGCTCGGATACAGTGGTCTATGGCGAGGTGAAGGTCAAGTAGAGACGTGTCGTGCCGACGGACCGGGAGCGGTGAAGGATGGGCATGCCGTGCGGTGGACGTGCCATGTCGATGTACCCAGAGCGGTGAAGGGCGGACGTGAGGCTTGGACTGACGGACCAGAGGGCCAGAGGACCAGCTGTGGTAGCTGGCACGTGGCATCGGCAATCGGGAGCACATGGGGATGTGCGATGCATCGGCCGAGTCGGGAGGAAGACGTGGCGTCGTGACACTTGGCGGGAGGTCGGACACGGGCTTGCGTGCGGCGCAAGTGCCATCGGCCGAGTCAAGGAGGATGGCGAAGGCGTTGTGCCCGGCGTGGAGGCTGGACATGCATCGGCATCGGTGCCGGTGGTCGGGGTGTGCGAACCACATCCCGTCTACGGTGCGGGTTCGGTAGCTGAGCCTCAAAAAGCTACCATCGACGGTTTCCAGGTTTGGGCCTCAAAACCTGGGGTGGCCGGTTTCCGAGTTTGGGCCTCAAAACTCGGCGAGGACGGTTTCTAGGTTTGGGCCTCAAAACCTAGGCTTGCGGGTTTCCGAGTTTGGGCCTCAAAACTCGGGGTGGACGGTTTGCCAGGTTTGGGCCTCAAAACCTGGGCTGGCAGGTTTACCGGTTTGGGCCTCAAAACCGGGGGAAGGTCCAAGAGGACGGTCGACGCGTGGCGGCACCGAGAGGCTTGCGTTGCGGCGAAGCTATCGGTGAGAAAGCGCGGCGGTCGACGGTGACGGCACGTGGTGGCATCAGGGAGGTCGCGTCGAGGCGAAGCTACCGGATGTGCGGGTGTGGCCATTGGATGAAGATTGACCGAACTGGACGGTTTTACCCCTAGGGGGTATTTGGGTTGAGTGCTTAATGTAAGGGCGTTTTGGTCTTCGGACGTGCGCCTATATATATGAGGGGGGCTGCTAGGGCAGCCGTATCCTTGGGGAATTCTTGATGGTGTCTCTCTCACTTTGTTCCTGTGAGAGAAGGCTAGGGTTAGGGAGAGTTGGCTCTTGTTCTTGAGCTTTTTGCCATCCAAGCTTTGTGTTGCTAGGATTGGCTTGTAGCCTGACACCGAGTGCTTAATCAATCATCCATTCCTCTGAATCCAAGGATCAAATTCGTGGTTGAATTCGTGTTTTGAATTTGTTCTTCGCGTTTTTCTTTTCTCCACGATTTTCTCCTCCCCCGATCTCCTTCTACGCTGCGTCTTTTGTGATTCCGTTTGAATCAACTTGTTCTTAGATGTGAGGAGAACATTTCCACCGAAGGAATTCATCCCTACCCTCACGAACAAGTAGATCGGCTCGAAATCATTTTTGTTCTTCCCTCTTCCCCTTTTCTAGTGTTCTTACGATTTCTCATGGATTATTTGGATTGAAGCAATGATATCCTAGGATTAGCTTCCCAACACATAGAAGAACACTTGGGAGAAGTTTGGTAGAAGCCCCATTCGATTTGGTGAAGATCCAATCGATTTTGGTTTTGTCCCGTGGCGTTTTTTGGGACTCTAGTCATTGGCGGACTGTCCGGCCCCCCAGTGGCGGACTGTCCGGCCATCGGGCTCGGCCAGACCAGAACAGCGCAGCGCGCACTGCTCACGGTCACTTTGACCGGCAGACAGTCCGCCGTATAAGGCGCGGACAGTCCGCGAGTCGCGCAGGGTTTTGCAGCAGCGTTGCTGTTTTTGCAACTTGTCCGGGGGACAGTCCGACCCCCTCGTGGCGGACAGTCTGGCTCACACCAGACAGTCTGGGAGCCTAACGGCAGACAGTCCGGCAACCTGCAGTTTGTGCAGTTTTAGTGCGATCGCTCTCTCGGCTTTTCCGTTTCACTTCCGGATTTCTCATTTGCTCCTAGAGTTCACGTAGGAACCTCTCTACATATCTTTGCTACGCGTTAGCATCGGTATTTGGAGGAATCCCGACGTAGCCCTCTATCTACGTTTGGGAGTGGTCTTTTAGGCACGAACTTGACACGGGGTTTTGAGAGTTTTGGGTTGCTCTCTTGTGTGGTGCCTCGCTGTGATCCTTGGGATCATCCACCCTCTTTCCGAGGGTCGTGGGCATCACGTTTGAGTCCGAAGCTTTTGGGGTTGATTTTATTGGGGCAGAGGCCATAATTTCTGCGAAGAAATTTTAGGCTCCCATTCACCCCCCCTCTGGTCGCCTTGCTTTAGCATTTTCGGTCCTTCAATTGGTATCGGAGCCAGTTAAGGATCTCTCTACCTTAACCGGTTCTGGATCCGCGAAGGCGACCTTTTGAGAGCGGTTGTGTTTCCGACTTTGCTTGTCGAGGTGTTGAGCTTGTGTTTTGGCTAACACTAACGGTGCTTTTGGAAATGGCACCAAGTTCTTCTTCCAGTGTGTCTTTGTCCTTAGGATTGAGTCTTGGACATGTGATCGAGGACGACACTTTGGCAAGAAGGAGGAGTACGGCTCTTGAGGCGGAATGCGAGGTGGATGCTTTGTTGGGCTTCCTAGGAGATGATGAGCATTCGACGGAGGATCGCATACGCGAACTTGGCAAAGCCAAGAAAGGTATTCTTGCTGCTTGTCTTGGGATTTTATCCCAACAATTTGAAGCTTGTTGTGATGATAATCTGAGATATGATGAGCTTTGTGATACCTTGCATAGAAATATCAAGAAATTGAAATGCTCCATCACTAGGTTAAAATGTGGCCTTTTTCATTGGAAGTCTAGTGCATCTTTACCTTGCACCTCTTTGTAGTGACATGGTTAGGAAGAATGATGAGCTATGCTTTTCCCTTGCTAGCTTAAAATCTGAGAATGAAATGTTGAAATTAAATGCTTCCATACCATGTCTTGTTTGCTTTGACTTGCGCAAGGACCTTGTTTATGCTAAATCTGAAATAGCCTTGCTTAGGTCAAAAGCTTCTGTACCATGTGTTTCATGTGAGTCTTTGCATGCTGAAATTAATGAATTAAAATTGACTCACACCACATGTGCAGATGAACTTGAGCATGCTAGGGCTGAAATTGATGAGATAAATACTAGGCCTTGTAGCTTGTGCTCCTTAAATAAAAATGCTTGCCATGCCTCTAGTGCTATTCATGATTCTTTGCTTGATGTGAATGGTGATGTTTCTTCCACCAATTTCATTTGCACTTCATGCATTGATTTGGAAAAAGAGGTTTTGGCTTTGAAGGTTTTGTGCGATGATATGAGCGCCAAGTTGGTTGAGCACAATGATATGAGTGCCAACCTTGAAAAAGAAAATGAACTCTTGTGTACCACATATGCCGAGTGCATTAGGGAGGAGATTGAAAATTTGAAAAACACTCCTTGTGTACTTGTGATCGCCTCATGTTTGAAAATGAGGTTTGAGCCAAAAGATGCAAGAGTCTTTGTGCTAAGTCATTTGAGTCACGCATTTCTTCCAACTCCGATGTTGATGTTTCCAAGTCTGCATCTTTGCAACCGGAGTTGAGTTCTTGTGTTGCGCGTGAGTCTCGTGACGTTAGCACTAGTGTCAAGGTTTCAGATATCTCTTTCATAGCTACTCCTAACCTTGTTGTTTCTTCGAGTGATGTCCAAGGGACTTCTCTTGACAAGGGTGCTTCTCACATTTTTGGGACTCATGCTCCCAATCCGGTTTTCCATTGCACCTTTTGCAAGAAGGATGGACACTCATTCGATTTTTGTTTCCGCCGTGTCAAACACGAGCGACGTATTCGAGCTAAGGCTTTTAGGAAGCCGCGTAGCCTTTCCCATGGCACGTGTGCTCCTAGTGCTGGCACCAAGTTGGTTGTTGATGCTTCTTGTTCTAAGTCCCAAGGGACTTCTCACTTATCGGAGAATGGTGTGCCTTCCAGTAGGCCTTTGTACCATTGCTCGTTTTGTGAGAAAGATGGGCATCAAGAAAGCTTTTGCTATCGGCGTGCCAAACGCTTGCGCCAAGCTCGTTCTTCTAGGAAGATGGTGGTTCATAGCCCTTCTCATGGCATGAACGCTTGTGCTTCTAGTGCTTCTTGTGTTGGTCCACATCATGCTTCTCATGAAGCTTCTATTAGTTCTTCGACAAAAACCTTGGAAGATGTTTGCCTCTTTTCCCGTGGTACGACTCGCTCTTCTCCTCGAGTTGTCATTTTGAGGAATGCTTCCAAGGGTATTTCAAAACTGCATTTGAACCAAAATTTGCATCATGCTAACCCACAGGATAAGTTGAGTTTTGTGACCAAGTCCTAGATTCCCAAGTACATGCTTAACCCTTCAGGATCCAAGACTCGGGTTATGTTGTCCTCTTGTGTGTAGATATGAGGACGCGGGGTGAAGAACATGCGCCTGATGGAGCTTGATCTTTTAGATGTGATCAAGAGTTGATGGTTCTCTACACCCCGGTTAGATTTGCCTCCAAAGAGGCTTTTGCAGTTCGGTGAGCTTTCTTTTACACTCATACCTTGTACATCCATGATTTATGTCTTGTGGTATGAGATGGTTCTTCATGTGCTCACTTGTATGGTTCTTGCATGTACATTTTCTTTTGTGTCATGTTTTGTTTTAGTCTAGCATGTGCTATCTTTTGTATCATATGTCATGCTAGCTTTGTGTATAACTTTTGTGGAATATCCACTTTTCATGCTAGTGTGTGATCCTCATGAACATTATGCCATGCTTTACCTTATTTCTCCATGAGCTTTACATATAGAGGTATGATGTTCATTAGGTATCATTTTTCAGGTGCTAGTTTTGTGTAGCGACATGTACCCTGTTGATATGATTAGTTTTGAGCACTAGTCCTTCCTCGATTTTATCATGTTACATGCTTTTGGATCTATTGCTATCATTATCTTGCATTGTAGCATGTGTTGAGGTTTAGGCTGTGTTTGGGTTGATCATGTCTCTAGGCTGCATTTTGCTATACAGTGCTCTATCCTGTCGCATGGTAGTCTTGACTAGGTTGAGTTCAGATCTCCTTGCGGTATCATTCATAGGTAGACCTCTTTTGTTGAGTGTTCACCTCATGCTTATTATGTGACTAACCGCTCTGTGGAGACCTTGAGGTCACACTGGACGAGACATTGCCTTGTGTTTTCTTCTGCTTTTGAGTATGCAGGAGAACAGGAGCCTGGAGAGAGCATTTCGGCTCACGGACCCGATCCCACCTCTTCCATGACTTGGGGTTCCATTCGAGCAGCTCTCCAGTGAGCACTAGCAGCACCTGTGCGAGCGACAGCATCAGGCGAGGGGGAGACGACTTCGGCGAGGCAGGTGCCCCGGAGTTCAGCAGATTCAGGCGTCCCCTCGAGTATCACACCAGCAGGAGGTCATGCGCTTCATGAGGTACCTCCGACACACTTCTGAGTTCGGTTTTTTGGTACACTCCTTCTTCGACCTCTTTCTGCTGTGTGGTCTTTTCGATGTGGATTTTGCTGTCTGTCGCTTGAGCGTTTCCTGGCTCTTCGCTTGTGAGTTTGATGTGTGTTTCCCTTTTAGTTGGGGAAGCATTTTTGTCTGTTGTGTCTTAGTTTGACTTCTCCGATACCATTTTGTTTTGGGTTTTCCTGTTTTAGGCTAGTTTTGTTTTGTCTTTGATATACTAGCTTTTGCATGCATTTCATCATGTATTCTAGTGCATTTTAGAGCTTCATGTTTACACCAATGAGAATGAGATTATGCTCGTTTTGGTATGCCCTGTTTATTCATGATGATGCTTGTAGCTTAGGCTCTTTTTGATAACTTGATACATGTTATGAGCTCAGCTATTTTTGCAAATGGTGAACTTGACTAATCAACTATGAAATATTTAATTTGTTCACCATTAAGAGTGGCAACTAGCATGGGTAGGATGTGTTGAGATCACTTGTGCTATCTTTTGTATGCTAGGTTGCTATGTCTCTTGCATTGAATCATTCACTTGCTTGGATTGTTCATATTTACCCTGTGCTTAAAATTTGATCCAAGTCTAGTGAAATGAAAAGATCGAGATGAGATTGCATGTGTCAGCACATCACAGTATCGAGACTGTTTCTCATTGCACATTTGAGTTAAACTTAAGCCGTGTAGTGTAAGACCGAAACCGGTGCTTTAAGCTTCTGATTGCTTTTCTTGCATAGGCTTAGCCCGGTTGAAAAGTTAGGCAATGACCATGCTTTTAACCTCTCTCAATCACATGCTTTTAATATGAACTTGTGTTAATACCGCTGCAATCTCCGATAAAATTTGAAAAATAACACAAGTATATGCTTCGTTCTATTGCATGATGATTGAACTTTGCTAGGGGTAGTTCACCTTTTATACTTGAGTTAGCACTTGTTTGATTTCCTGTCTATTCATGCTAAGTGCTATTTTAGTGGTGAACTCCTTTTCAAATGGCTTAAAACTGCTCATATGCTCTATTGTTCATATTTCGTATTCACTTGATCAGTTTGAGCCTTTGCTAGCATTTGTTTTGATTGCTACGCTTTCAGGGCAGCACCCTTTTGAGCATCTTTTCATTCTGATTGCTATACACTTGAAGCTATTGCATTGTGCATATCATGCATTTTTAGTTTAGTGTACATACCCCCAGCTCCAATACACTTCTTGGTCACTTTCAGTGCTTTTCATTGGCCCCATATGCTTTTGGTTGATGACTTGTCTTGCGCTTGTGTCAACTTTGTGGAAAAATGTTAAAACCCCTCAGCATGTTCCCTTTTGTCAAGGGGGAGTAGTTGTTTGCATGGGAGAGCTTGAGTGTTGGTACAAAGGGGAGAGTCATGCATTTTGGGGAGAGCTTTGAGCAAGGGGGAGTTTAGCTCTTTTATGTTCTTCTTCACTCGGTATAGCTCTTTTATGTGTTTCAATTGGTAACCATCTTTTGGTATGGAATGCAATTGGTGTCATGAGCTTTATTGCATAGCTCTTGTATATAGGCTTGCTTTCAAGGGGAGTCGCTTTTGTCTTGCTGCTTCTCCGCGTGCTCCGAGTGATTGTGCTCCATTTAGTGTTGAGCTTCTCTTGTGATTTTTCTCAGTCGGTATCGAGCCTGCTAGTCGTGTTGAGCCATTTTTGCCTCTGTCTAGAGGGACTAGCAGTTTTTGCTTGGTATTTTCGATTGGTATGGACCCTTCAGCTAGTTGCGTCGCGCCTATGTGCCTCTGGCTTGAGGAACTAGCTGTTTTCACCAATTCTTGGCTGTTTGTGATCAGTTTTGCATTCTTATGCGTTGATTCAGCCTCAATTGGTATCGAGCCTTGAGCTAGTGGTCTTGAGCCTTTTCTGCCTCTTCTTGAGGACTAGCTCATTTTTGACTTGGTTGCGTCGAGCCGTTGCCCATGTCTTTGGGAACCAAGATTTTCGCTCTATGTGATCAAGCTTTGCTCTTTGATGAGTTGTTGCTCCGATCCCTTGCTTGGTTGCATTGAGCCATTGCCCATGTCTTTGGGGACCAAGTTATGTTCATTTCAAATTGCCCCTCTTTAGCATTTCTTTGACTTTTGGGCATTTGAATGGATAATCTTCTCATGACAAGTGACTTTGTTCTTTGCCCTTCTATGGCTTTTGATCACTTGAATGAGATTTTTGGTTTTGGTATCTCAAAGCATCTCTTGTGCCTAGTTTTTGTCAATTCAATCATCAAGGGGGAGAAAGAGAAAAAGAAAGAGAAAAAGGGGGAGAAATCTTCTCCCCAAGTGAATCCAAGTGGATAAGTACCTTGGTTTCTTTTGTGATGATTGTTTGACAATTTATTTGAGATCGATTTTCGAGTACCTTTTGGGATTCATGAAACTATTGTTTCTCTTGACTCTTCGGTTGTGTGGAGGCCTTGCCCGCTTTTCCCGTTTCCTTCGGGACCGAGAGCTTTTATTTGAGTTTTCATGATCCTTCCTCATCTCAAGTAGCCTTGTGTTTGCTTTTGCTTAGCTTTTGGGCACTTGGATGAGGCTTGCCTTCAAACCCTTCCTTTGTGGTTTATTTTTAGTCAATGCATTCATCAAGGGGGAGATTGAGAACATATATGATGAATGATTGACTTTGATGAGGAAGGTTTGAGGCTTTTACCCGGTTTAGTCCATATCTCGCTATGCGCTTAATGTTTATGACTAACCGGTGGCGTTGAGTTGTGGTGTTTCTGTGTTGGTGTGCGTGTGCGACATGTGTCTCTTGGCTGTGTTGATGTGCAGGTGTGGAGCTCGGATACAGTGGTCTATGGCGAGGTGAAGGTCAAGTAGAGACGTGCCGTGCCGACGGACCGGGAGCGGTGAAGGATGGGCGTGCCGTGCGGCGGACGTGCCATGCCGATGTACCCAGAGCGGTGAAGGGCGGACGTGAGGCTTGGACTGACGGACCAGAGGGCCAGAGGACCAGCTGTGGTAGCTGGCACGTGGCATCGGCAAGCGGGAGCACATGGGGATGTGCGATGCATCGGTCGAGTCGGGAGGAAGACGTGGCGTCGTGACACTTGGCGGGAGGTCAGACACGGGCTTGCGTGCGGCGCAAGTGCCGTCGGCCGAGTCAAGGAGGATGGCGAAGGCGTTGTGCCCGGCGTGGAGGCTGGGCATGCATCGGCATCAGTGCCGGTGGTCGGGGTGTGTGAACCACATCCCGTCTACGGTGCAGGTTCGGTAGCTGAGCCTCAAAAAGCTACCATCGACGGTTTCCAGGTTTGGGCCTCAAAACCTGGGGTGGCCGGTTTCCGAGTTTGGGCGAAGCTACCGGATGTGCGGGCATGGCCGTGGGATGAAGATTGACCGGACTGGACGGTTTTACCCCTGGGGGGTATTTGGGTTGAGTGCTTAATGTAAGGGCGTTTTGGTCTTCGGACGTGCGCCTATATATATGACGGGGGCTGCTAGGGCAGCCGTATCCTTGGGGAATTCTTGGTGGTGTCTCTCTCACTTTGTTCCTGTGAGAGAAGGCTAAGGTTAGGGAGAGTTGGCTCTTGTTCTTGAGATTTTTGCCATCCAAGCTTTGTGTTGCTAGGATTGGCTTGTAGCCCGACACCGAGTGCTTAATCAATCATCCATTCCTTGGAATCCAAGGATCAAATTCGTGGTTGAATTCGCGTTTTGAATTTGTTCTTCGTGTTTTTCTTTTCTCCATGATTTTCTCCTCCCCCGATCTCCTTCTACGCTGCGTCTTTTGTGATTCCGTTTGAATCAACTTGATCTTAGATGTGAGGAGAACATTTCCACCGAAGGAATTCATCCCTACCCTCATGAACAAGTAGATCGGCTCGAAATCATTTTTGTTCTTCCCTCTTCCCCTTTTCTAGTGTTCTTCGGATTTCTCATGGATTAGTTGGATTGAAGCGATGATATCCTAGAATTAGCTTCCCAACACATAGAAGAACACTTGGGAGAAGTTTGGTAGAAGCCCCATTCGATTTGGTGAAGATCCAATCGATTTTGGTTTTGTCCCGTGGCGTTTTTGGGGACTCTGGTCATTGGCGGACTGTCCGGCCCCCCAGTGGCGGAATGTCCGGCCATCGGGCTCGGCCAGACCAGAACAGCGCAGCGCGCACTGCTCACGGTCACTTTGACCGGCGGACAGTCCGCCGTATAAGGCGCGGACAGTCCGCGAGTCGCGCAGGGGTTTGCAGTAGCGTTGCTGTTTTTGCAGCTTGGCCGGCGGACAGTCCGGCCCCCTCGTGGCGGACAGTCCGGCTCACACCGGACAGTCCGGGAGCCTGACGGCAGACAGTCTGGCAACCTGCAGTTTGTGCAGTTTTAGTGCGATCGCTCTCTCGGCTTTTCCGTTTCGCTTCCGGATTTCTCGTTTGCTCCTAGAGTTCACCTAGGAACCTCTCTACATATCTTTGCTACGCGTTAGCATCGGTATTTGGAGGAATCGCGACGTAGCCCTCTATCTACGTTTGGGAGTGGTCTTTTAGGCACGAACTTGACACGGGGTTTTGAGAGTTTTGGGTTGCTCTCTTGTGTGGTGCCTCGCTGTGATCCTTGGGATCATCCACCCTCTTTCCGAGGGTCGTGGGCATCACGTTTGAGTCCGAAGCTTTTGGGGTTGATTTTATTGGGGCAGAGGCCATAATTTCTGCGAAGAAATTTTAGGCTCCCATTCACCCCCCCTCTGGTCGCCTTGCTTTAGCATTTTCGGTCCTTCACTACACAGCATTTATCACCCACCCGTTGATCATTAAGATAAGCGCTATACGAACATGAGTATAAACATGATGATAATCTATCTATGCCAAATATATAATCAAAGCATACTACAAGCAGTATAATTAAGAATATAATAATTAATGTCTTAGTCATATCAATTATATCTAAACTATTATGAACTAGACCATGAACTAGCACACAATGATGAACAGTATGATGAACTAGAACACATAGATGAACTATAGTATGAACTAGACGATGAACTAGAACTAGAAGATGAACTAGAACATGAACAATGAAGAACTAGAAGAACAATTATGAACTAGAAACATAATTAGATCCATAATGTTGATACAAGAGAGAAGATCTTGGGTTTACCAAGCCTTATCGCGACTAGATCCGGAATCCAAGCGAAGCTTGCCTCTTCTAATTCTAATTCTATCTAGCTATGCCTAAGTTGATGTGGCTCTAAGGAAATTAGGATTTCTGATTGATCCTCCTCCTCTTCTAATGACTTGAGATCTGATGATGATGGAGAAGGGGGGTCTGGGGTTTATTATATAGGGGCTCCTGGCCTCCCCTCCACCTTGGGTAAGCGATGTGGGACTAAATCCTTCGTCATATGCACATGGGCCTAAATGTGCCAAAACGTGTTGAAGAGGTCGGTTGGAGGTAGCTTGCAGAAGACGGAAGCCAGCGGGCCCAGGGGGGACCGGTCGGTCCCACCAGTCGGCCTCTCGCGGTGGTCGACCTCCTGGTGTCTTCTTTCGTCCTCTGGAGTCTTCTAGAATAATCCTGACGTGGTGGTTGCGTTATCTCCCGTCGGTTTCCTTCTATGGGAAGCTATTGGTGCTGATTTCCTGGTTTAGTCCCTGCAGAATCATAGTTCACCAAAACTCGTGGAATATTGTCCGTTAAAACCCTAAACCGTTGTTGGTGATCAAATTCTTGCCCTTTTCATATTTATTTATCCCTTAATTATGATAGATAACCAGCGTCAACAATTCCCCCAAGCTTACCTTTTGCTAGTCCCTTAGCAAATAATCATGATGAATCAGGAATTGCTACT
Organism: Coix lacryma-jobi var. lacryma-jobi; assembly: GCA_009763385.1. NCBI lineage: Eukaryota > Viridiplantae > Streptophyta > Magnoliopsida > Poales > Poaceae > Coix > Coix lacryma-jobi. The sequence continues at coordinate 111,162,260 of CM019825.1, forward strand.
ATGCTTTCACACCTCAATGGTACATATGTTCAAACAAAAAATCTTCCCTTAGATTAGAGTTAACTATTCTGACTTTCTCATATTACCTTTAACTATGGAGCTTTTGCCTTCACCTGAATCTTTAAACAATTGAAAGATAGAACAATCAAGTTAAGCACTGTATCTCTGACTCTTTGATCAACCTTCATTCTGGAGTTTTTTTATATATTTTTAAAATAAAGATCAGAGATTCCACTGTATGACACTCTCAAATCGCTCTTTTATATTTTATGATTCCTTACTGATGCATTTTCCTTCCTTCTATGTATATATATCTGGAGCTTTAAGAAGTGAAAAGCATATCTTACCAAGTCAAAGTTCAAAGCTAGGGAGAAAGATGTCATACTTATAGATCAAAAACTTAGAACTTTTGAAATTTGTCATCTCTTGCTGGCATATTGTAATCAGAGGGACCATGGGCTATCTTTCTTTTTTTTTCTTTCATATTTTTATCACAATACTTTTCCTTCTCTCTTTTTTTTCTTTTGAGGTAGTCGGACACTTGTCCCTTTTTATTTCCTCCTTTTATACTTTTGCATAGAACCATGCCTCTAACACAATACTACTTCGGAAGAGTGAATCTTTTAATAAAACGTTCTTGATTTCTAGAGCATGATAAATTTCTCAACCATAACTAAAAACTTAGAACAAAGCAAGTAGCCTTATCTTAAGATCATATTAATGGCTCTGGGTAGGAATTCATGTGATGTCATACAGGATCTCATCATGTGTTTTTAATCTTTTCAAAATGTAAATCACCAGAATTCTAGTATCTCTAGGAATTAGATAAACAGCAGCTCAAACCTTTTTATATCATATCTCATAATTATCTAGACTTTAGATCAAGCATTTTCCATCCACAGGTTTCAGGTTCAGAGTTTATTCAGAACAACTTTGTCTAAAACTCAAGAAAATTTAAGTTTGAACAATAGGTACTTAAGAGGGATTACGGCAGAGCAACTATTCATCATTTTCATCATGAGCAAAATTAAGTTCATATCAACTTAGGCATTTATTCATTATATACTATATATATTTGGTTTCATAATAGTTATTCATCTTTTTATGGGTTTTATATATATTGACCTGGATCTAGCTAAAACGAACTAATAATGAATAAAAATAGTCGTGGTACGATACTTATCGTGATAACTGAGGGTGCTCTCCCCCAAGCTGGATCTTGACGTGATCTTTTTCCCAGAAGATGAGTAGACCATCAGCAGTGGCTTAAGTCCCTCTCTTCTTTATTTCCTGCTGAACTTAAAAATAGACAACACAACTAGTGGAACTTGATTAAGTGTTAGTGATAAATATTCTTTCCCTTTATGTAGTTGTCTAAAGCTCTTAAGATCATTTATGTTCTTCCTTTCCACTAAGCAGAAATTCAGCAGTTCTCTATAGTGTCTCTTTTTAGATTTAATGGTGAGCCTTCATGTGCCCACATATTTTTATTTCTCCCTTTTTTTTTAATTAATGGTGAGCCTTCATGTGCTCACATATTTTTGGTGTTTTGAATTTATTTATAGAATGAAAAACTTAAGAGGATAGAGATACTTACGTGGATACATGGGGGTGCCTTCGCCCAAGCTGAATGTTGACGTAGTCACTTTGCAATGTAGCAGACTGGCAGTGGATATGTCCTTCCTCTATTAGAGCTTTGATTGATGTTGATGTTTGTTGAGACAGTGCCCCAACAGTGGATGAAGCATTCACTTGTTCGTCAGCTTTTCTTGGCCTTTCAAATACTGTGAAACTCAAATAGATAACAAAACTTGTGGAACAAATTAAGCATTAGCGGTTGGCCACTCAAGCCTTAGTTGTCTAGAATTTCAGTAAGATCTCTTTCTCAATATTTTTATATTTCAATATTATTTTTTTTATGATGCAAGAAAAATGCAACAGGATGAATGTATGCATATTTATTTTTAGTATTATTATATTATTATTATTATTATATTTTTTATGCCATCACGGTGAACATTTTTGTGGGTTTTACACACCATAGAATTATTCACATAGGGCTTAAAGTTTTTTTTATTTTCTTTTCTAATGCAGATATAATTTGCTAAAAAGTAAATATGCAACTAGAAGTAAAATGATATGATTATGCAGTACTTAATTTATTGCTAAAGAAATATGGATAACTACCGAGTTACCTTCCGGCGAGGATTCGATGTTTATAGTTTATCGAACAAGACTTCTTGCACGCTCTTTATTCTTCCTTGGGTGCATCAGTAGATCCTCGTGGTGAAGACCTTAGTTGTACTTCAGTAGAACTCTCTTTCTTCTTGAAGTGGCTAATGGACTTGTCTCCTTTGGTTCACTGCTCTTCATATTCTTTAATGGGCGTTGGCATGATCATTTACTTTGAATCCTTGACAGCGTAGATGTTCATCACTTCTCTTGAGCTATAACTATTGATGATTGGCTCTTGAGTGGACGAAGACTTTATCGGCATCATAGTGGAATTCCTATCTTCTGTGGAAACTCAGATAGACAACAAAGCTCGTGGAATGGATTAAGGGTTAGTGAAAAACTACACTTTAATTATTTTAGAGTCTTGATTTATTTCTTTCAAGCACAAAGCAACAGAGTTTTGGATTTCCATTTATGTGACTCAATGATGGTACAATAATTGTTTTATCACATATGTATTAAGAAAATAGGAGGTAAATGTCAATCCTACATTTTAAGAAAATAGGAGGTATTAATACTGTAAGCTAGCAACATCCTCTAGAGTTCGTGAAACTTTGGGAGACCACTCTTTGTACAGTGTGTGCTACTCGCAAAACTAAGGCAAAGATCAAGTGCATAAGTTCTGCTGGTGAGAAAACACCAATAGAACCAAAACTTCATTTACTCTACTCTAACCTTAGGCACATTTAATATGATAAGATTGGTATTTTGTGCATTGTTTCATTCTTAAAACATGGGTGATGAAATCAGAAGAGTGAGCATGAATTTGACAACGAGGGTTGAGTTGTTCAAGACTAAGTGATTAAAAGAGTGATACTCAAAAAACAAAGCATGTTGAGTTTTTTAGATTAAACATTTAAAGTTGTAACTCAAACATTTTGATTTTTTTTATTTAAGTGCAATGCAAGACCAAGTGAAAGCTTTTGTAGAGAATGGTCACTTACCTTAAAATATTACCTTCATCATTGAAACGCAGTGGCGCCATGTGATGAGGGATAGATGATCTATCATGACCCCTTCCTTTTGTTTGAAGCTTCTCCTTGCATCTTGAGCTTTTTCCTGAACATCTTGTCTCCTGTGTTGCACTTTATCTTCCTCAACCTCTAATCTATCCTTTTTCTCTCTCCCCATGAATTATGTTTGGACTTATTGCTCCACTTATTATTTTATTCCTGAAAGCATTAGTGGACAACACATACCCGAAGGGATATACAAGTAATAACAAGGGTAGTGTTGTCATAGAGCTAAAGTCACTTTCTATGCTATAGAGAAGTTAATCTTGGCATTTTAATTAGCATAGAATTTGTATCCCATATTTTATTTACCTTCATTGTTCACCATTACTTCTTCTCTAAAGGATCAATTTTATTTTGTATATTAAGTTTGATTTTTAAGCTTAGAATTTGTAATATCATTTAAACTTAAAGAGACAAAGTAATAGTGAGTAGAGAGATTGCAAACTAGTGTGTCAGGATGTTGACAGCTTCTTGATTGGGAGGATGAGCATGGTTGTAGAATTTTTGGAAGAGCTAGTCTTCCTCCCCACACTTAGACAAAGGCAAGTGTGAATGTTGAAACATCCCTCGCATTGTATTTGCAACTCTCATGTTCTCAGACATTGTTCACCCTACAGTGGTTAGTGACAAGAATATCCGAAGGGAACTAGTCCTAAGAACATAATTATTATTTTTTTAATTTTTGTAAATTAAGACAAGATTCTAAATTTAAAAAGTCATAAGATAACTACCGATTGACCTCTCGGCAAGGGCTCGCAGTTTTAGGTTCGTTGAGCAAGACCTTTCTTTAATGGACACATACCCGAGGGAATATATAAAGTTGAAATACAGGTTGTCCACTGTTAGATTTATAATCCTTATCTATGCTAATGGGTAGATGGATTTGGAATTGTTTTAGCATAGACATGATTCATCATAGTTCATAGACAACTTGGTGGCTGTATTATTTCATGGCTCAAGGCAAAGGTAGCTTATAGCAAAAGACAAAGTGAATATTCTTTGATACTTACAATTCAGTGATTCATCATAGTTGCTGAATCATCCCAGTGTGAGTTCATCTCTTGACTTCCCCATTTTGATATTGAGAGATTTCTACAGGGGTTAGTCCAACAAAATAACCGATATCTACTAGAGCATACTCTTGGTTCAAAAATCAAACTAGACGCCATGTCTAATTTAATCTAGGAAAGCATTTTAACCTAAGCACCACGCTTAATTTAAAAAGCCTTTGAAAGTAAGATCAACACTCCTAGACTAAGCACCATGCTTAATTTAAAAGTTGTATGAACATACTCCAAACCTTAAGCATATTATAGTAAATAACAGTGGCATGAAAGCACTACAGAGATTCACTTTAATGGGGATGAAAGAGTGTGATCAAGGTGAGTAGTATATATATATATATATTTTTTCTTTTTAGATGCACATAACATGAGTGGATGCAAGTGATAAAAATTAAACATGTATGAGAGAACATAAACTAAATAGAGTGAATGTATGATGATATGCAAAGGATTTAATAAGATAACTACTCATCAATTTAAAGTCCATGAGCAAGACTGACTCACCTCGATTAAACTTACCATGACTCACAATGGAATTGTGAGTGGTACAACGTCTGGTATCGTCACTCGTCACGTGCTTGAAAACTTGTAACGTTGACCTTCTTCGATCCTTGTGGGAGTTTGTCGGAAAGTCAAAGTGACAACAATTGTTTATACCTTATCTGGTTGATTCCTAACAAAGTAGTTGAATGGATCTTGAGGCTTGAGCAAAGCCTCTGGACCCGCAACGTAGTTTGTCGGAAGTTCAAAACCAGTCATACACCTCACCCTGCATAAGATCAAAACTATACAAAAGCCAGGGTGGGCCTGTTTGGATAAAGGGTGAATAATATATCTCAATTATCACATGTGTAAGAGTTCTCCTAGATGTTGAAAATGTATTCTAGCTACCGTCCTTAATTACTCATTCATTCGCCGGCAACGGCGCCAAAAATGCTTGTTGACACTTCTTAATGGAATCACTCTAAGATAGACTTCATAAACAATAACCTAGTGAAGGCACTAAGAAGTGTACGGGACACTACTAGCATCACTTAACGTCAAGTTATCATCCTCAACATGAAACCAGCAATGTGATTATATCATGGCACTGACTCTAAAGATAAATATTTACCCGCAAGCGCACAGATAAATACACCCATTGTAGCAGCATTTTACCCAGAGATGTTCCAAGTATCGTTATTTATATTTAGCACTAGGAATGAAGTGAGATAAATAAGGACAAGAGCTACTCTACACATGTGATAGGAGAATTGAGAACAAAGTAAGAACACACTCCTTTATCCTAAATAGGGATCAATCACAATAATTAGGTACACTATAAATGATAAAAGATCAATCTATGATAGTCCTTAGAGCATTTCAACTTAGACAAGGCATGCACATTAGAATAGACATTATAAAGAAGTATTCCTAAGTTATTCTAATTATAAGTCATAATATACATTGATTAGTGCAATTATATTTGGCAATCATTGGCTAGGTTATCCCATATTCATATTCAAGAGGCAACTCCATAGTAAAGGTGCCAAACAGAGTAACCCCTAAACCATGAGTTAACTGAGCCATACTGAACACTACATTCGGGAGGTGGAATACAAAGGACTCAATAGGCCTGTCACACTCGTGATCTACCACTCTATCCGGAACATAGGACGCATTCGCAGATAAATAGTGTATAGGCATCACACCTACACAACATTTATCACCCACCCGTTGATCATTAAGATGAGCGCTATACGAACATGAGTATAAACATGATGATAATCTATCTACGCCAAATATATAATCAAAGCATACAACAAGCAGTATAATTAAGAATATAATAATTAATGTCTTAGTCATATCAATTATATCTAAACTATTATGAACTAGACCATGAACTAGCACACAATGATGAACAGTATGATGAACTAGAACACATAGATAAACGAGAGTATGAACTAGACGATGAACTAGAACTAGAAGATGAACTAGAACATGAACAATGAAGAACTAGAAGAACAATTATGAACTATAAACATAATTAGATCCATAATGTTGATACAAGAGAGAAGATCTTGGGTTTACCGAGCCTTCTCGCGACTAGATCCAGAATCCAAGCAAAGCTTGCCTCTTCTAATTCTAATTCTATCTAGCTATGCCTAAGTTGATGTGGCTCTAACGAAATTAGGATTTCTGATTGATCCTCCTCCTCTTCTAATGACTTGAGATCTGATGATGATGGAGAAAGGGGGTCTGGGGTTTATTATATAGGGGCTCCTGGCCTCCCCTCCACCTTGGGTAAGTGATGTGGGACTAAATCCTTCGCCATATGCACATGGGCCTAAATGGGCCGAAACGTGTTGAAGAGGTCGGTTGGAGGTAGCTTGCAGAAGACGTAAGCCAGCGGGCCCAGGGGGGGACCGGTCGGTCTCCTGGTGGGACCAGTCGGTCCCACCAGTCGGCCTCTCACGGTGGTCGACCTCCTGGTGTCTTCTTTCGTCCTCTGGAGTCTTCTAGAATAATCCTGACGTGGTGGTTGCGTTATCTCCCGTCGGTTTCCTTCTATGGGAAGCTATTGGTGCTTATTTCCTGGTTTAGTCCCTGCAGAATCATAGTTCACCAAAACTCGTGGAATATTATTAGTTAAAACCCTAAACCTTTGTTGGTGATCAAATTCTTGACCTTTTCATATTTATTTATCCCTCAATTATGATAGATAACCAGCGTCAACAGAGGCAATTAGGATCCTCTTGGCTTTTGCTGCATCCAAAGGTTTCAAACTTTTTCAAATGGATGTCAAGAGTGCCTTCCTAAACGGCTACATAGAAGAAGAGGTGTATGTGAAACAACCCCCCGGTTTTGAAAATCCCAAGTTTCCAAACCATGTTTTTAAACTTCACATAGCTTTGTATGGTTTGAAACAAGCCCCTAGAGCCTGGTATGATAGGTTGAAAACCTTTTTGCTTGCTAAGGGTTTTAAAATGTGATGTGTAGATAAAACTCTTTTTCTCCTCAAGCAAGGCAATGACACTTTGTTGGTTCAGATTTACGTGGATGATATCATTTTCGGTGGTTCCTCTCATGCTTTGGTTGCCAAGTTTGCAGATACTATGAGCAGGGAATTTGAGATGAGCATGATGGGCGAGTTGACATTTTTCCTCGGGTTGCAAATCAAGCAATCCCGAGAAGGGACGTTTGTGCACCAGGGCAAGTACACCAAGGATATTTTGAAGAAGTTCGATATGGGTGAGGCCAAGCCTCTTCCAACACCCATGTCGACCACGATGGCCCTGGATGCAGACAAGGATGGAGAAGCTGTGGACCAGAAGGAGTACCGGAGTATGATCAGGTCGCTGCTGTACCTAACGGCGACACGCCCGGACAGTCAGTTCGCGGTGTGCCATTGCGCGCGCTTTCAGGCGTCGCCGCGCACTTCTCACCGTCAGGCAGTCAAGCGCATTATGATGTACTTTTGTTTCACACCTGAGTTCGGGATTTGGTATTCTGCTTCTTCCACCCTCTCCCTTTGTGGTTACTCGGATGCTGATTTTGCTGGCTGCCGACTTGATCGCAAGTCCACTTCGGGGACTTGTCAGTTTTTGGGTTCTTCTCTTGTATCTTGGTCTTCTCGCAAGCAGTCTAGTGTCACACAGTCTACCACAGAGGCTGAATCTTGTCGGTGTTTGTTAACCGACAACTCATCTTGAGGGATCTCAGACGATTTGTTCGGTGGGGATCGACGTTCGTAGAACTCGGCAAGTACACAAGGACAGTGATTTATACTGGTTCAGGCCGCTTAATAGCGTAATACCTTACGTCTAGTGCGGCGTGTGCCTTGTGTTATGATTCAAGATTCAATGATAGGGGTCGACGCCTGCTTCCCCTTATATATCTCGGTGAAGCACGTCGTATACCGAGTCCTAGTCAGTTACAATCAGAGGAGTCCTATTCTAATTACAAGACTTCCTTTAGGAACTCGACTAAGTTACAATGAGAGTCCTAATCCATGTACACTTCATATCAAGTCTTTGGATCTCCCGTGTCGCCCAGGGTTAGTCGGAGTAATCATCTTTTGATGATATCTCTGACATCCTGGTCCGTCAAGCCCCCGAGCTCTTCATCATTTCTCTAAAACGTTATCTTCTGGCTTCTCTCTGAGAATCTCTGGGTAATGTCTTGAGAAATCTTGAGGTGCTCTGTAGGTAAAAACTTCCATGGTTTGCACTTTTTCTTGAAAAGTGCACCCATAGGGTGTAGCCCCCGAGCCTCTTGTTATTTACAACAACTTTGAGGGTCTTTCAAGCCTTTTTCGAGTAATCTTAGGCTAAGAAAAAATATTTCCTTTATGGTATATACCCTGTAGCTCCCGAGCCTGAGTTCCGAGTACCTGAGTAGTCGGTACTCGGGGTCTGTAAGATATCATCTGGGTAGACCACAAGAATGGCAATAAACTAGAACATGACACTGATCTATATCTTAATCGCTGCAGGTAATAAATATCCAGCTTCAGGTGGGTAATGTTTTCATCAAACACCCCTTTTCACCCCCACTGAAAAAATTACCGCAAGGACAATCAATAATTGACCAGTGACTGTTTCAACTGCCCTCATTGATGATTCTTGTCGTTTTCTGCAACTGCAATAGTTTTGTCATCTTGGCTTGAAGTAATCACGTGAAGCTGACCCGTCACTGAAGCCATGCTTCACATGTGCAACAGTGTACAGAAAATTATTGCTCTTTGGCAGGAACTAAATCCATTCGTGAACTAAGTCCATAGGCCAGAAACGACCGCCTATAAATACCCTGTCTGGGGAACATGGAAGCCACACCTTCCTGAGTGTATGACTTCTCTTAGTCTCTTGAGTGTTATAGTATCTGTGGCGGAAATGTCTGAGCCCCCAGGTATCTTCCTTGTATAAGATAGTTGAGGTGTCTAGAAGAACTCTTGTGAAGGGATCATCCGTCACGGTGGTTTCCATGTGGTCGCAAGCAGAGGGATACAGAGGTGCGCCTAGAAGAACTCTTGTGACTCCCACATCGCGGGCAACCTCGGGGTCACAGGTCGTCAAAAGGTGCTAGGGTTAGGGCCTACTACCGAGTTCTTTGTGTACAGGGGTAGATCCTTGAAACCCGCATTGGGATGCACTGAAAAGATAGTGTCTACCCAAGGTTCTGTGTCTGCTTTACTGCGTCTCACTAAACCCGGTCCTTGGTGTGGTGTGCATCAAGACTCTGTACCTTGATTACACTAGAGTAGCGTTTTACATCCCGAGTGAACTTGTACTGGAAGCTGTTTGTATCTCAAGATGCATCCGTGTATCTCCGTTGTAATTCCGAGTAATAATTAATAAGATCCGGGTACTTGGAATGTTTTCCGAGTCCTTTATCTTTTCCTCCGAGTACTAAATGCGGATACATGGGTGTATGCCGGATCTTGAGTGATGAGTGATTGTCAACTGGGATGATGCGCATGTTCTTTGGCTTGTGTTGTGCAGGTGCCGAGCACGGATACAGTGATCGAAGGCAAGGTGAAGGTCAAGTAGAGACGTGCCATGCCAATGGACCGGGAGCGGTGAAGGGCGGACATGAGGCTTGGACTGAGGGACCGGTGGCCTGAGGATCAGCTGTGGTGGCTGACAGCCTGGGACAGCAACGAGCGAAGACTTGCGAGACACGGTGTTGCTCGGGTCGAGGACCTGGGGAAATGTGTCGGTGGATGGGGTGCACGGGCGTTGCATCCCCTCTACAGCGTCGGTTTGATGGTTGAGGCAAAGAAAAACCATCGGGTGGACGGTTTCCAGGTTTGGGCCACAAAACCTGGGTGCTGCGGGTTTGCCGAGTTTGGGCCACAAAACTCGGGCTGAGGACGGTTTCCAGGTTTGGGCCTCAAAACCTGGGCGCTGGCGGGTTTCTGAGTTTGGGCCACAAAACTCAGGCGATGGACGGCTGGTTTCCCGGATTGGGCATCAAAACCGGGGGTTGGTCGTGAAGGCTGGTTTCCCGGTTTGGGCCACAAAACCGGGGGCGGAGTCCGTGATAAGGACAAGCAGAGCGGTGGCGGCATGTGGCGGCAATCGGTGAGGTTGCGTCGAGGCAACGCTACCAGTTGTACGGGCGTGGCCGTCGGATCAGCATCTAGTTCGAGTTGGTCTAGAATAGCCCTAGGGTTTAGCTGGTTCGCTCTGTAATTAGTTAGGGATAGAGTGGGAACTAGAATTAAGATAAGTAGAGGGAGACACCCACCTCCCATGCTATCTCAGTCATTTGCTATTCTCCACTTAGGGTTTTCTTGCTCCCCCAATCCCCTGCTGTAGCTACTGAGATCCGCAGAGAATCATACCTCTGTGTGTAACGTCCCGCCTCCATGCAGCCGGGCCCACTTACATCTGGCAGCTTTTCTAGGACATAGACTTCCCTCACAGACCAACACCAGTCTTTTCTGCGCACTTTGTCCTCACTCGTGCGCACCCGGGAAGAACTTCCCGGTCGGTCACCCATCCCTAAATTTCTCTAGGCCAAGCACGCTTAACTTTAGAGTTCTTTGGAGATGGGCTTCCGAAAAAGAAGTTGCAACTTGTTGGTATGAGTATCCTATTATTCCTATTAAGCCTTGGGCCGGGATGTTACATCCTCACCCCCTTAAGAGATCGACGTCCTCGTCGATCAATCCCAAGCCAGGAACGTCCTCTCTTGGCCACGTCCGTGTGTCCAGTGCCAGCACATGTGCCATGCTGTGTGACCACTCCGGGTCCACACCAGCCATGACCACCATGCCTGAGCAACTGCGACACACGCGCCCGTGAAACCGCGAGAGTCGGCTCTGATACCATTCTGTAACGTCCCGCCTCCATGCGGCCGGGCCCACTTACATCTGGCAGCTTTTCTAGGACATAGACTTCCCTCACAGACCAACACCAGTCTTTTCTGCGCACTTTGTCCTCACTCGTGCGCACCCGGGAAGAACTTCCCGGTCGGTCACCCATCCCTAAATTTCTCTAGGCCAAGCACGCTTAACTTTAGAGTTCTTTGGAGATGGGCTTCCGAAAAAGAAGTTGCAACTTGTTGGTATGAGTATCCTATTATTCCTATTAAGCCTTGGGCCGGGATGTTACACTGTGTTCATGAAATTTTGAGGAAATGAGACCGTAATCTCACCGTTATAGCGTGTGGTAGCCACACGGTTGCAAATTCGTGGTTGTGATTCGCGTTTTGGTGTTGTTCTTCGTGGGTTACTTTTCTCCACGTTTTTCCCGATAATCGATCTCTCTCATCGTTGGGTCTTTTGCAAATCCATTTGAACTGAGTTGTTCTAGATCATGAGGCGCATCTTTTCACCGAAGGAATTCTTCTCTAACCTCACGAGCTAGTAGATCGGACGACTTTCGTTTCAATTCGGTTTTTGTCTTCTTTACCCCGAATCCTTCCAATTCACCGATTTGGAGTTAGGTTCGAGCCATGATCTCCTAGGAGTAGCTCACTATCCTCCTTGTGACTCCTCTTACCAAGTTTGAACCCTAGAGATTTTGTTTTGGGTGAGATCGAGTCAAATCAGTGGATGAACAGGGCTGTGTCGGGTTGACCGGACGCTTGCATCGGGCTGACCGGATGCTTGGTCCAGAGTCCGGTCGTTGAAGGTTTGATCTGCTCGTTTTCTGTTGATTCGACCAGACGCTCTTCATCTATGTGCATGGTTTCTTGAAGAAGCCTACACGTCCTACAGTCGCACCTGGTTTTCCAAAGAATACCAAGCGCTAACTATATGTGTGCCCAGGATGTCCACACGACACATATAGCAACAAATATGAAGAATATCAAGAACAATGCTTTATTACATAGCGAAACTTCATGGATCTTGAAGAAACGAGGGTTCTTCGATAAAGAGTATTTTTTTTTACAAAATATCAAGGGGAGAAAGCCAAGCTTGGTTTTACCAAAATAAGTTTATAAAACCGACCATTTCTAACTACGTTAGCAACGATAGTAAGATAAGTTCTAGTGTGTTTTCGTTTAAGGACAACACCATGTTAGTGTGCTCTTACACGGTTGATTGTTTTGTTATGGTGACAATGTGTGATTTGGTTCTTTGTAATGAGTGCCTCTTCAGTGAATCTCGGGACGAGATTCCTGTTAAGGGGGTAGTTTGTCACACCCCAAAATTTCCATTTTGGGATGTGAATAGAAAACACTTGATAAAACATATGATTTTGTATTTTTCTAAAATTTTCCCAACCTTTATTTAGTTGTTGACAATTTATAAAGTGGAAAATGTGAGTTTTCAAAATGTTTTAAGAATCCAATCTAATGGTTTGTTGCATATCATGCCTTTGCATAGTGTTCATGTATGAAAAATGAATTTAAAGTTTTTTTTCAAATGCGCATAGGGTTTTAATCAAAGCAAATCTTTGTTTATCTTTGACCAAGATTCCTTGACCCCAAAACCATGATGAAATTCTTGGAAACCATGCACTTTGATTCTTGTTCCGAAAGCCTTGATGGATCTTCAAACTTCATCTTGTCAAACCCCTAATCTTCTGCTCTCTGAAATCCAAACTAGTCATGTCCTAACTTGCTCTTTTATCCTTTCTTTTTCATCATTGTATTTGAGCTCCTAATCCATTTTGATTGAGTCTTCTCCAAAGCCCAAAATCTATGCTAGGTGACCAATCATTGTACATCTTCTCTCTCACATAATTCAACCATCGCTTTGTTTGGGTCAAGTCAATGCATGTCTTGCACCCAAGTTAATCTCAACTTCAACTTTCTCTTCTTTTCTCACCTTCGGCAATATCTACATTGGTTCTTTTGCCTCCACCTTTTCTCCTCTTGATCAAAGCCAAACTTGTTTTCTATCCATCCTTGAAATCTATATGGCCATGGTCCCACCTTTTTGATACTCTAAGTTCCCGGGAAACCCTAATCGCCTCTCCAAGAATTTTAGCGGGTCGAGCCCAACTTTTTCCTTCCATATTCTCTTTTGTTGGGTCAAATCCATAAGCTTAGAACATTTGTAAGCCATCCTCTCCATATCTCCTTTTACTAATGGGTCAACTCCAATCATCCCATCCCTCGACATTGCTCCGGGCCGAATCCAGTCCAAACCTTGCCTTAACTCTCGCCATGGATCAAAGCCCAACCATCCTACTCTCTTTTGTGGACCCACATCAAGACCCAACAGCCATCTATCTCTCCCTCTCCACTCTCCCACGTCACCCCCTTGAAGCCTCTCTATATTGCACAAAAATATCAACCAAAACAAGAAATATCAAGCCAACGACCCTTTGGCTTCCCACCAGTTGGTCTCCCCTTCATTCCCCTTCAAATACACCTCCCCCTCAGCCCCCTCACGCCCCCCCCTTCATTTCCCACGCCAAGAACAGAGGAGGGACACCCCTGCACCTCCTCCTCCTCCCCCATGGCTGCCCCCATCAATTCGGCGTTCCTCACTGTTTTGTTGATCCAATCACCAAATCCTTTGGTGGAATTGTATATAGTATCCTTGAACACGCCTCTGCAAAATGGTTTGGCCATAGGTGCTGAGAATCTAGAAATATGGTCATCCCCATGCCTGCTTTCTCTGCTGTTTAGTCAGATTGCAGCTCTGAGTTGTTTTGGCGTTCCCCGCCAATCCACTGTCCGAATGACCATGCCCTTTAACCTACTTGTTTACTTGTTTATGACATCCATGCACATGATCCCACAAATTGGCTTGGCTATGCAATTCATAATGGCCGAGATATAGTGACCCAAGTGTCTACTATCCCTGCTGTCCATACAGCACTGACCCTGTTTTTGGCAACGACGTTCCCGTTGATCCATTGAACCCCTTGGTGAATCCTTTGGCAAGAACATCTTTTATGTAGTTGCACATGCCTCTGCCAAGTTTCATGGCCATTTGATCAAATATGAAAGAGATATCATCATTTTTGTGTTGGCTGTCCCTGTTGCCCGCAGCAATGCTGATGCCGGTTGGCATGCGCGTTCCCGATGATCTGCCACTCCGGTGGTCAAGCCCTTTTACCACAATGTGTATCATAAATCTAAACATATCCCTGCAAGTTGGCTTAGCCATATGAACTATGAAACTTGAGTTATAAGCATCACCATATTGCTGCTCCTGCCATGCCGACAATCTCACAATGCCTTCTTGCAATCTTGTTTCCCCACTTAACCGATGGTCAAAACATCGTGCCCCTTCACCAAAACATGTTCCATACAGTACCTAGAAACCCCACAAAATGGATCGCCATTTGTCTTTGTCATACTATGCAAGAAATCATCAAATCTACCATTGTCTGCCATCGAGTATGCTCAACCGATGCACTGATCGTCATAATCATGTTTCCCTTGACCTAGCTCCACTTTAGTGCATTTGCTGATCATGACATGTTCCCAAGCAACCTATACACATATCCAAAATCCCACTCATATATCAATGAGTAATAATTAGAACACGAGTTCTTTGTGCAACCTCTCCATCCGTCTTAAATCCATGATTGTTGTACACTTGTCATGTTCTAGTTATCCCACCACCACCACCGCCATAATCTTTGTTATGTAATGTCCTATAAATGAGGAAGAATCTTGTTTCCAAAGCGATAACATATCATCCATGGACCCTTCATGTCTTCCAATGATGCCTATTCGCATACAACCTACTCTGTCAAATCCATTCTATCCTAAGTACATATCCGATTGTCCTACCCCTATTCGTGCAACATGACCCCATGTGTTGCACACATGTCCCCTACATCTTGTGGTAATCAAAGACATAGTCCCACAAGAATACACCCGATTGTCCGAATGTCCTAACCCTTTCATGTTATACCTTTCCAGCATGAGCAAGTGATAACCAAATACACTCGTCCTATTCAAGTCATGCTATATCAACTCTCGACATCCACACTATCACCACAATGTCATAGCTATCTCATCTATCAACCTCGACATATCACTCTAGCTCAGTCATGCGACATCATAACTTCAATGCTTAGATATCAAGATATCGTGTCACGTGATGTATATCAATTCAATCTCATTGTCCTATATATGCAATCTATTCTAGTCTATCAACCCATCCCTATTGTACTCCATGATATATATCATGCTCTCCCAAGCCAACCCCTATGTTTATGTTAGAACCTAACTCACATCCATCTGTTTCATTCTAAAGAATATGTTTATTCTAGTCCAAACTCCACCTTGCTCATCTGAATCCAATCCTTTCCACCGATACCTTGTAATTCTCACATCTTTTAATCGTAGTTGTTGTTGTGTTTAGTTTTTGCGCTTGCACGATCATAGAATGACCCGTACGCTTTCAAAACCTTTATAGCTTATTTATTTGTAATGTTTGGTGTACTGTTTTTAGGGTCATCTTCAGGTGTTTGCGCCAGTTTGTTGCTATCGGTAGAAGAAGCTATGTGAGGACGATCTAGAAGGAAAGTTGGACAAGTTTAAGCAAGCTTTTGAAGGCAAGTATAACCTACGGTTTCCTTGTTACCTATTAACTGCAAGACCAAATATTCATTATGCATGTGTCATAACTTGATGAACCATAGGACAAACCTAGTTTCACTTGATCTTATACCTTGTACCTATGGAAGGGTTTTGCATAATATGTTTAGTAATGCTATGCGCTATTAATTGCTATTATATTAATATTGATTAAAGACTATGGAACAATGTTAACAGAGGCTTTTTAACCACATTAGGGCACTGGAGCATGTTGTTCGCTCAGTGGCCCACCCCAGGGACTATCTTTTAAAGCGGCCACCCGGGAGATCCCATGCAGCCTTGGGAATCATATGGCTCTGATCTTAGTCATATAACTAGACTTTCTCTAGCTTGTAGTAGTTACCGAAAGGCGCTAGAGGGGGGGAACTGGGTTAAAGAATGGACTCCTTGCCTGTCAAGATGTGTACTGGTCGGCTGTCAGGTGTGCCATCTTGAAGGGGGCCTCCATTCGCCTGGACGCCTAAACCTTGCGGCTACTACTTGTTAGGGTAGCTAGTGAAAGGCTGCGTAGTGAAACCCTGCCGTACTTCTATAGAGGAGGTAACGTGGGCCTTGCAAACCCCGGCATATGGGAATCACGGCCTAAGGTGAAAGTGTACAACCTCTGCAGAGTGTAAACCTGATATATCAGCCGTGCTCACGGATACGAGCGGCTCGGATCCTTTTTAAGTGGTTCATGGTGGGGTATTGTTGGTGGTTTGTGGCTTACCTCTTTTTAACATAATGGATATCTCTTATCATGGGACAACAGGGTTCATACATTTAGTAATGTAAGATTAATATAAAATATGACCAACTTAAAATGCTAACCGCAGTTAACCGAGTCAAACCTTTGAGCCTTGCATCCCCGTAGTTGTACTTGCTGAGCAAGGTGAGCTGACGCTTGCTTTACAATCAATGAACAAAAATCCCGGATGAGTACCAGATGGTGGTTGAAGTGAAGAGTTCTCTCTGAGGAGTTCCAAGAGTACTAGGCGAGTGTTCCCCCAATCAACCGTCCTTGTGGAGTATGGAGTCCCGAAGAATGAAGATTACGAATAGTTTTCGTTGTGCTTTGTTATATATGTAAGTCTTAAAGTAAATAAGTTTCGCTATGTAATAAAGCATTGTTCTTGATATTCTTCATATTTGTTGCTATATGTGTCGTGTGGACATCCTGGGCACACATATAGTTAGCGCTTGGTATTCTTTGGAAAACCAGGTGCGACAAAGTGGTATCAAAGTAATGTTGACTGTAGGATGCTCAACCTAGTTAGAAATGGTCGGTTTTATAAACTTATTTTGGTAAAACTAAGCTTGGCTTTCTCCCCTTGATATTTTGTAAAAAATAAAATAAAATACTCTTTATCGAAGACCCCTCGTTTCTTCAAGATCCAAGAAGATGCATTTGGAAGTTGAAGATTCTACATGAACAAGAAGAATCATCACATCAAAGAAGACCAAAGACATCAAGATAGTTCAGTCCTATGCCCTATATAAGTAGGTTTTACCTAAGCGCTTTTACGTTAGCAATGATAGTAAGATAAGTTCTAGTGTGTTTTCGTTTAAGGACAACACCATGTTAGTGTTAGTGTGCTCTTAGACGGTTGATTGTTTTGTTATGTTGTCCTTGTGTGATTTGGCTCTTTGTAATGAGTGCCTCTTCAGTGAATCTCGGGACGAGATTCCTGTTAAGGGGGGTAGTTTGTCACACCCCAAAATTTCCATTTGGGATGTGAATAGAAAACACTTAATAAAATATATGATTTTGTATTTTTCTAAAACTTTCCCAACCTTTATTTAGTTGTTGACAATTTATATACTAGAAAATGTGAGTTTCCAAAACATTTTAAGAATCCAATCTAATGGTTTGTTGCATATCATGCCTTTGCATAGTGTTTATGTATGAAAAATGAATTTAAAGTTTTCAAATGCGCCTTAGGGTTTAAACCAAAACAAATCTCTCTTTATCTTTGACCAAGTTTCCTTGACACCAAAACCATGATGAAATCCTTGGAAACCATACACTTTGATTCTTGTTCCAAAAACCTTGATTGATCTTCAAACATCATCTTGTCAAACACCCAAACTTCTGCTCTCTGAAATCCCAACTAGCCATATCCTAACTTGCTCTTTTATCCTTTCTTTTTCATCATTGTATTTGAGCTCCTAATCCATTTTGATTGAGTCTTCTCCAAAGCCCAAAATCTATGCTAGATGACCAATCATTGTACATATTCTCTCTCACATAATTCAACCATCGCTTTGTTTGGGTCAAGTCAATGCATGTCTTGCACCCAAGTGAATCTCAACTTCAACTTTCTCTTCATTTCTCACCTTGGACAATATCTACATGGGCTCTTTTCCCTTCACCTTTTCTCCACTTGATCAAATCCAAACTTGTTTTCTATCCAACCTTGAAATCTATATTTCCTTGGTTCCACCTTTTTAAAACCCTAAGTTTTCGGGAAACCCTAATCGCCTCTCCGAGAATTTAGCGGGCCAAGCTCAACTCTTCCCTTCCATATTCTCTTCCCTTGGGACAAATACAAAGCTTGCCTAAATGGTAAACCATCCTATCCATATCTCCTTTTGCTAATGGGTCAACTCCAATCATCCCATCCCCCGACATCACTTCAGGCCGAACCCGGTCCAAACCTTGCCTTAACTCTCGCCACGGATCAAAGCCCAACCATCCTACCATCTTTTGTGGTCCACAAACAAGCCCAACCAGACTTCTATCTCTCCATCTCCACTCTCCCACGTCACCCCCTTGAAGCCTCTCCATATTGCACAAAAATATCAACCAAAACAAGAAATATCAAGCCAATGACCCTTTGGCTTCCCACCACTTGGTCTCCCCTTCATTCCCCTTCAAATACACCTCCCCCTCAGCCCCCTCACGCCTCCCCCTTCATTTCCCATGCCAAGAACAGAGGAGGGACACCCCTGCACTGTGACACCCTAGTGTCAAGCACTGCATTAGGAATTGCAATTAGCTACTAAGAAGCATAAGCAATGCATTGCATCATTTCATGTGCATGAGAGTGCTTTTGTCTTTGTTTATTTATTTGGATTTGGATTTCTATTTGACTCGATGATTTAAGTGGATCTCTGCTTGGGCAAAGAGTTTTATAAAATAGAGTTGGAGTTTTTGACCTAGTTCAGATTAGTTTGTAAATAAAAATAAGTCAAACAAAATGATTTATACTTCAAAATTGGCTTTGTTTATGTGGAGGATTTAAAATTGGTTTTCAGAAAAAGTGTCCTATATGAAAGTTGTAGAGAAAATTATTTTGAGCAACTTTCATATTTGGGTCAAAACCTAGTTTGGAGTTTTTGAAACTGTTTTGAATGGTCAAAGTTTGAAAAGAATTTGGAAAAAGAAAAAGGAAAACGATTTCTCCCGCGCCCCACCTTTCGGCCCATCTGGCCTTTCGGCCCGCTCCCGCTGAAGGACCGAAAAAGCTATCGCAAGGCGACCAGAGGGGGGGTGAATGGGAGCATAAAAATTTCTTCTCAGAAATTCCGGCCTCTGTCCCAACAAAATCAACCCCAAGAGCAAAGCCGACACACGTGATGTCCACGACCCAAGAGAATGGGTGGATGTTCCCTAGGAACACAGCGGGACACCACAAAAGCTCCCTCTTCCAAATCCACGCGAGTCAACTAGTGACAGGATGGAGTTTGGGTAAACTCAACCTCCCCCGAGCAACGCGAGGGGGATTCAGGCTTTTTCACAAAGCGGGAAGCCCGGTTTCTGTAGAGCACAGAGTCGGGAATCCAACGCAAAAAGCGGATCTCAAATCGGAGCTCGAACGCAAAAGATACGGGCGAAAACGCGCAAACACTGCACTGACCGGACTCTGAGGTGCGTCCGGTCAGTGTCGATCGGACGCGTCCGGTCAGAGAAAAACCTCTCTGGATGCTCTCTGTTCACGACCGGACTCACGGTGATCAAGCGTCCGGTCGTTACAACTGAGCGTCCGGTCAAGCACCGAGGAGGCAATGAACAGTGCCTTCAGTGCGTCCGGTCACGCGAAACCCTAGCGTCCGGTCAGAATCTCGCACAGTATTTCGCTCGGCCTTCAACGATCGGACGCACGGGATAGCGTCCGGTCGATATGAGGCGTGCGTCCGGTCAAGTCACGAAGGAGACGCAGAGAACGTGTTCAACGACCGGACTCACGACCAAGCGTCCGGTCGGTGCGACTCGTGCGTCCGGTCACCGCGATGCACCTCTGTTCATCCACCGAATCAACCCGATCTCCCTCAAATCAAAAGCACTAGGGCTCCAACTTCGTGTGAGGGGTCACAAGGATGTTAGTGAGCTACTCCTAAGAGATCATGGCTCGAACCTAACTCCAAATCGGTGAATCGGAGAAAAAGGATGAAGAACGGCAAGAACTTGATCCCAACACTAAATCCGCCCGATCTGTGAGTTCGTGAGGTATTAGAGAAATTCCTTCGGTAGAAAGAAGACTCTCACAAAGCTACACAAGATGGTTCAAACGGATTTGCGAATCTTCCCTCGAAACAAGAATTCTCGTGAAGAACGAAAGAGGGGAAAACGTGCAAACGCGAAGAACAAAATCGCAAGACAAATTAAAGCACGAATTTGATCCTTGGACTCAGAGGAATGGATGATTCATTAAGCACTTGGTGTACGGGCTACAAGCCACTCCAGCAGATCAAAGCTTGGATGGCGAAAAGCTCAAGAACAAGAGCCAACTCTCCCTAACCCTAGCCTACTCTCACAGGAACAAAATGAGAGAGACACCACCAGAGGATTGCCAAGGATGCGGCTGCCCTAGCAGCCCGCCTCATATATATAGGCGCACGTCCAATGACACAAACGCCCTTACATTAAGCACTCGACCAAATACCCCCCCAGGGGTACAACCGTCCAAACCGGTCAATCTTCATCCGACGGCCACGCCCGCACATCCGGTAGCTTCGCCTCGACGCGACCTCACCCGATGCCGCCACGTGCCGCCACCGTCGACCGCCGCGCCTTCTCACCGATAGCTTCGCCGCAACGCAAGCCTCTCGGTGCCGCCACGCGTCGACCGTCCTTTCGGACCAACCCCCTGGTTTTGAGGCCCAAACCAGGCAAACCGGCCACCCCGAGTTTTGAGGCCCAAACTCGGAAACCCGCACGCCCAGGTTTTGAGGCCCAAACCTGGAAACCGTCCACCCCAGGTTTTGAGGCCCAAACCTGGAAACCGTCCACCCCAGGTTTTGAGGCCCAAACCTGGAAACCGTCGATGGTAGCTTTTTGAGGCTCAGCTACCGAACCCGCACCGTAGACGGGATGTGGTTCTCACACCCCGACCACCGGCGCCGATGCCGATGCATGTCCAGCCTCCACGCCGGGCACAACGCCTTCGCCTTCCTTCTTGACTCGGCCGACGGCACTTGCGCCGCACGCAAGCCCGTGTCCGACCTCCCGCCAAGCGACCCGACTCCAGCGCCTTCCTCCCGACTCGGCCGATGCACCGCACATCCCCATGTGCTCCTGCTTGCTGATGCCACGTGCCAGCTACCACAGCTGGTCCTCTGGCCCTCCGGTCCCTCAGTCCAAGCCTCCCGTCCGCCTTTCACCGCTCGGTTCGTCGGCATGGCACGTCCGCCGCACGGCACGCCCATCCTTCACCGCACCCGGTCCGTCAGCACGGCACGGCTCAACTTGACCTTCACCTCGCCATAGACCACTGTCTCCGAGCTCCACACCTGCACATCAACACAGCCAAGAGACACATGTCGCACACACACACCAACCCAGAAACACCACACAACTCACGCCACCGGTTAGTCATAACATTAAGCGCATAGCAAGATAATGACTCAACCGGGTAAAAGCCTCAAACCTTCCTCAACACAGTCAATCATTCATCATATGTATTCTCAATCTCCCCCTTGATGAATGCATTGACTGACAATAAAATCAAAAAGGAAGGGTTTGAAGACCAGTCTCACTCAAGTGCCCAAAAGCCAGGTAAAAGCAAACACAAGGCCACTTGAGAGAGGGAGGATCATGAATACTCCAAATAAAAGCTCTCGGTCCCGAAAGAAATGGGAAAAGCGGGCAAAGCCTCCACATAACCGAAGAGTCAAGAGAAGACAAGAGTTTCATGAATCCCAAAAGGCACTCGAAAAACCAATCTCAAAAATTGTCAAACAATCATCACAAAAAGAAACCAAGGTACTTATCCACTTGGATTCACTTGGGTTACTCCCCCTTACTTGGGTTTCTAAATTTCCCCCCTTACTTGGGTTTCTAAATTTCTCCCCCTTGATGATTGAATTGACAAAAACTAAGCACAAGAGATGGTTTGAGATACCAACACCGAAAGCTTGGTCCCCAAAGACATGGGCAACGGCTCGACGCAACCAAGCGAAGGATCGGAGCAACAACTCGACAAAGAGCAAAAGACTTGGTTCCCAAAGACATGGGCAACGGCTCGACGCAACCAAGTCAAAAATGAGCTAGTCCTCAAGAAGAGGCAGAAGAGGGCTCAACACCGCTAGCTCAAGGCTCGACACCAAATGAGGCTGAAACAGCGCATAAGAAGCAAAACTGCTAGTCCCTCAAGATAGAGGCACAGAGGCTCAACACAACTAGCAGAAAATTTGATACCATTCAAAATCAGCCACAAATTGGTGAAAACAGCTAGTTCCTCAAGACAGAGGCAAAACGGCTCAACACAACTAGCTGAAGGCTCCAAACCAATCAAAAATACGAAGCAAAAACTGCTAGTCCCTCAAGAGAGAGGCAAAACGGCTCAACACAACTAGCACGCTCGATACCAATGCCTTACGGCCAAACATGCTCCGCACCAATGAAAAACCAATCGAAGCGTACCAATGAAGGAACACAAGGAAGGTTCAATTTCAATTGAAAAAGCCCAAGGAAAAGGCTCAAGGCGAAATGGAGCACAAGACACTCGGTGCACGCGGAGAAGCAGCAAGACAAAAGCGACTCCCCCTGAAAGCAAGCCTATATACAAAAGCTATGCAATACAGCTCATGACATCAATTGCATTCCATACCGAAAGATGGATACCAATTGGAACACCTAAAAGAGCTATACCGAGTGAAGATACCAATTGAAGAAGAAACCAAAAGAGCTAAAACTCCCCCTCGCTCAAAGCTCTCCCCAAAATGCATGACTCTCCCCTTTGTGCCAACATTCAAGCTCCCCCTTGAAAACAGCTCCTCCCCCTTGACAAAAGGGAACATGCTGAGGGGTTTTGACATTTTCCACAAAATTGACACAAACACAAGACAAGTCATCCAAAAGCATATGGGGGCAGTGAGAAGCATTAAAAGAGCCCGAAACCAATTGAAGGTGACCACAAAGAATATCGGAGCTGGGGGTATGCACACTAAGCTAGAATGCATGAAATGTACAAAGCAACAGCTTCAAGTGTATAGCAATCAGAATAAAAAGATGCTCAATGGGGTGCTGCCCTGAGAATGTAGCAATCAATACAAATGCTAGCTAAGGCTCAAACTGATCAAATGAATACGAAATATGAACAATTAAGCATATGAGCAGTTTTAAGCCATTCGAAAAGGTGTTCACCACTAAAATAACACTTAGCATGGATAGACAGGAAATCAACCAAGTGCTAACTCAGGTATAAAAGGTGAACTACCCCTAGCAAGGTTCAATCATCATGCAATAGAATGAAGCATAGACTTGTGTTATTTTTTTTTCAAATTTTATTGGAGTTTGCAGCGGTATTAACACAAGTTCATATTAAAGCATGTGATTGCGAGAGGTTGAAAGCATGGTCATTGCCTAACTTTTCAACCGGGCTAAGCCTATGCAATAAAAGCAATCGGAAGCTTAAAGCACCGGTTTCGGTCTTACACTACACGGCTCAAGTTTAACTCAAATGTGCAATGAGAAACAGTCTCGATACCGTGATGTGCTGACACATGCAATCCCATCTCGATCTTTTCATTTTACAAATACTTGGATCAAACTTTTAAGCACAATGTACATATGAACAATCCAAGCAAGTGAATGACTCAGTGCAAGAGACATAGCAACCTAGCATACAAAAGATATCACAAGTGATCTCAACACATCCTACCCATGCTAGTTGCCAATCTCAATGGTGAACAAATTAAAGGTTTCATAGTTAATTAGTCAAGTTCACCATTTGCAAAAATAGCTTAGCTCATAACATGTATCAAGTGATCAAAAAGAGCCTAAGCTACAAGCATCATCATGAATAAGCAGGGCATACCAAAAAGAGCATAGTCTCACTCTCATTGTTATATACATGAAGCTCTAAAATGCAAAATGTACATGATGAGATGCATGCAAAAGCCAGTCTATAAGGAACGAATCAAAAGCTAGTCTAAAAAGGGAAACCCAAGGTAAAAAGGGTATCGGAGAAGACCAACTAAGATACAACAAGCAAAATGCTTCCCCAACTAAAAGGGAAACACACATCCAGCTCACAAGCGAAGAGCCAGGAAATGCTCAAGCGACAGGCAGCAAAATCCACATCGGAAAGACCACACAGCAGAAAAGGGGTCGAAGAAGGAGTGTACCAAAAAACCGAACTCAGAAGTGTGTCGGAGGTACCTCATGAAGCACATGACCGCCTGCTGGTGTGATGCCCGAGGGGACGCCTGATGCTGCTGAACTCCGGGGCGCCTGCCTCGCCGAAGTCGCCTCCCCTTCGCCTGATGCTGTCGCTCGCCCAGGTGCTGCTGGTGCTCACTGGAGAACTGCTCGAACGGAACCCCAAGTCGTGGAAGAAGTGGGATCGGGTCCGTGAGCCGAAATGCTCTCTCCAGGCTCCTGTTCTCCTGCACACTCAAAAGCAGAAGAAACACAAGGCGTTGTCTCGTCCAGTGTGACCTCAAGGTCTCCACGAAAACGGTTAGTCACATAAAAGCATAAGGTAAGCTCTCAACAAAAAGAGGTCTACCCATGAATGATACCGCAAGGAGATCTGAACTCAAACTAGCCTAGACTACCATGCAACAGGATAAAGCACTGTATAGCAAAATGCAGCCTAAAAACATGATCAACCCAAACATAGCCTAAGCCTCAACACATGCTACAATGCAAGATAATGATAGCAATAGATCCAAAAGCATGTAACATGATAAAATCGAGGAAAGACTAGTGCTCAAACTAATCATATCAACAGGGTACATCTAGCTAACAAAACTAGCACCTGAAAAGTGATTCCTAATGAACATCATACCACTACAAATAAAGCTCATGTAGAAGTATGGTAAAACATGGCATAATGTTCATGAGGATCACAGACTAGCATGAAAAGTGGCTCCTCCACAAAAGCTATACATAAAGCTAGCATGACATGATATACAGGATAGCACATGCTAGACTATGACAAAAACATGATACAAAAGAAAATGTACATGTAACAACTACACAAGTGAGCACATGAAGAACCATCTCATACCACAAGACATAGATCATGGATGTACAAGGTATGAGTGCATATGAAAGCTCACCGAGTAGCAAAAACCTCTTTGGAGGCAAATCTAAGCGGGATGCAGAGAACCATCAAAACTTGATCACATCTAAAAGATCAAGCTCCATTCGGCGCATGTCCTCCACCCCGCGTCCTCATATCTACACACAAGAGGACAAAGTAACCCGAGCCTTGGATCCCGAAGGGTTAGCAAGCATGTACTTGGGAATCCAGGACTTGGTCACAAATCTCAACTTATCCTGTGGGTTAGCATGATGCAAATGCTGGTTCAAAAGCAATTGTGAAACACCCTTGGAAGCATTCCTCAAAAGGACAACTCGAGGAGAAGAACGAGTCGTACCACGGGAAAAGGGGCAAACATCTTCCAAGGTCTTTGTAGAAGAACCAATAGAAGCATCATGAAAAGCATGACGTGGACCAAGAGAAGAAGCACTAGAAGCATGTCCACGACCATGACCTATCCCACTAGAAAAGGAGTCATAAAACCCATCAACAAAAATGCGCTTCTTACTAGGAGCACAAGTGTTCATGCCATGAGACGGGCTATGAATCACCACCTTCCTAGAAGAGCGAGCTTGGCGCAAGCGTTTGGCACGCCGATAGCAAAAGCTTTCTTGATGCCCATCTTTCTCACAAAAATAGCAATGGTACAAAGGCCTACTGGAAGGCACACCATTCTCCGACAAGTGAGAAGTCCCTTGGGGCTTAGAACAAGAAGCATCAACAACCACCTTGGTGCCAACGCTAGGAGCACTCGTGCCATGGGAAAGGCTACGCGGCTTCCTAAACGCCTTAGCTCGAATTCGCCGTTCATGCTTGACACGGCGAAAACAAAACTCGAGCGAATGTCCCTCCTTCTTGCAAAAGGTGCAATGGAAAACCGGATTGGGAGGACGAGTCCCAAAAATGTGAGAAGCACCCTTGTCAAGAGAAGTCTCTTGGACATCACTCGAAGAACTAGCAAGGTTAGGAGTAGCTATGAAAGAGCTGTCCGAAACCTTGGCACTAGTGCTATCGTCAAAAGACTCACGCGCAACACAAGAACTCAACTCCGGTCGCAAAGATGCAGACTTGGAAACATCGACATCGGAGTTGGAAGAAAAGCGTGACTCAAAAGACTTAGCACAAAGGCTCTTGCATCTTGTGGCCAAAACCTCATTTTCAAACTTGAGG
Source organism: Coix lacryma-jobi var. lacryma-jobi (assembly GCA_009763385.1). Classification (NCBI taxonomy): domain Eukaryota; kingdom Viridiplantae; phylum Streptophyta; class Magnoliopsida; order Poales; family Poaceae; genus Coix; species Coix lacryma-jobi. The sequence continues at coordinate 111,188,717 of CM019825.1, forward strand.
CGATCACAAGTACCACATGGAGCATTTTTAAGATTCTCCATCTCCTCTCTAATGCACTCGGCATATGTGGTACGCAAGAGCTCAACTTCACTCTCAAGGTTGGCACTCATATCATTGTGCTCAACCAACTTAGCGCTCATATCATCGCGCATTTGCTTCAAAACCAAAACTTCTTTTTCCAAATCAATGCATGATGTGCACATGAAATCGGTGGAAGAAACATCACCATTCCCATCAAGCAAAGAATCATGAGTAGCACTAGAAGCATGGCAAGCATTTTTATTCAAAGAGCACAAGCTACAAGGCCTAGCATTTATCTCATCAATTTCAGCCCTAGCATGCTCAAGTTTATCTACACATGTAGTGTGAGTCAATTTTAATTCATTAATTTCAGCATGCAAAGACTCACATGAAACACATGGTAAAGAAGCTTTTGACCTAAGCAAGGCTATTTCAGATTCAGCATAAACAAGGTCCTTGCGCAAGTCAAAGCAAACAAGACATGGTATGGAAGCATTTGATTTCAACATTTCATTTTCAGATTTTAATCTAGCAAGAGAAAAGCATAGCTCATCATTCTTCCTAACCATGTCACTACAAGAGGTGCAAGGTAAAGAAGCACTAGACTTCCAATGAAAAAGGCCACATTTCAACCTAGCAATGGAGCATTTCAACTTCTTGATCTTTCTATGCAAGGTATCACAAAGCTCATCATATCTCAGGTTATCATCACAACAAGCTTCAAATCGTTGGGACAAAATCCCAAGACTAGCAAGAAGTGTACCTTTCTTGGCCTTGCCAAGTTCACGTATACGATCCTCCGTTGAATGCTCATCATCTCCTAGGAAGTCCAGCAAAGCTTCCACCTCACGTTCCACCTCAAGAGTCGTACTCCTCCTTCTTGCCAAAATGTCGTCCTCGATCATATGTCCAAGACTCAAACCTAAGGACAAAGACACACTGGAAGAAGAACTTGGTGCCATCTCGAAAAGCACCGTTAGTGTTAGCAAGACAAAAACTTAACACCTCGGCAAAATAAAAAGCCGGAAACAGAACCGCTCTCAAAAGGTCGCCTTCGCGGATCCGGAACCGGTTAAGGTAGAGAGATCCCTAACTGGCTCCGATACCAATTGAAGGACCGAAAAAGCTATCGCAAGGCGACCAGAGGGGGGGTGAATGGGAGCATAAAAATTTCTTCTCAGAAATTCCGGCCTCTGTCCCAACAAAATCAACCCCAAGAGCAAAGCCGACACACGTGATGTCCACGACCCAAGAGAATGGGTGGATGTTCCCTAGGAACACAGCGGGACACCACAAAAGCTCCCTCTTCCAAATCCACGCGAGTCAACTAGTGACAGGATGGAGTTTGGGTAAACTCAACCTCCCCCGAGCAACGCGAGGGGGATTCAGGCTTTTTCACAAAGCGGGAAGCCCGGTTTCTGTAGAGCACAGAGTCGGGAATCCAACGCAAAAAGCGGATCTCAAATCGGAGCTCGAACGCAAAAGATACGGGCGAAAACGCGCAAACACTGCACTGACCGGACTCTGAGGTGCGTCCGGTCAGTGTCGATCGGACGCGTCCGGTCAGAGAAAAACCTCTCTGGATGCTCTCTGTTCACGACCGGACTCACGGTGATCAAGCGTCCGGTCGTTACAACTGAGCGTCCGGTCAAGCACCGAGGAGGCAATGAACAGTGCCTTCAGTGCGTCCGGTCACGCGAAACCCTAGCGTCCGGTCAGAATCTCGCACAGTATTTCGCTCGGCCTTCAACGATCGGACGCACGGGATAGCGTCCGGTCGATATGAGGCGTGCGTCCGGTCAAGTCACGAAGGAGACGCAGAGAACGTGTTCAACGACCGGACTCACGACCAAGCGTCCGGTCGGTGCGACTCGTGCGTCCGGTCACCGCGATGCACCTCTGTTCATCCACCGAATCAACCCGATCTCCCTCAAATCAAAAGCACTAGGGCTCCAACTTCGTGTGAGGGGTCACAAGGATGTTAGTGAGCTACTCCTAAGAGATCATGGCTCGAACCTAACTCCAAATCGGTGAATCGGAGAAAAAGGATGAAGAACGGCAAGAACTTGATCCCAACACTAAATCCGCCCGATCTGTGAGTTCGTGAGGTATTAGAGAAATTCCTTCGGTAGAAAGAAGACTCTCACAAAGCTACACAAGATGGTTCAAACGGATTTGCGAATCTTCCCTCGAAACAAGAATTCTCGTGAAGAACGAAAGAGGGGAAAACGTGCAAACGCGAAGAACAAAATCGCAAGACAAATTAAAGCACGAATTTGATCCTTGGACTCAGAGGAATGGATGATTCATTAAGCACTTGGTGTACGGGCTACAAGCCACTCCAGCAGATCAAAGCTTGGATGGCGAAAAGCTCAAGAACAAGAGCCAACTCTCCCTAACCCTAGCCTACTCTCACAGGAACAAAATGAGAGAGACACCACCAGAGGATTGCCAAGGATGCGGCTGCCCTAGCAGCCCGCCTCATATATATAGGCGCACGTCCAATGACACAAACGCCCTTACATTAAGCACTCGACCAAATACCCCCCCAGGGGTACAACCGTCCAAACCGGTCAATCTTCATCCGACGGCCACGCCCGCACATCCGGTAGCTTCGCCTCGACGCGACCTCACCCGATGCCGCCACGTGCCGCCACCGTCGACCGCCGCGCCTTCTCACCGATAGCTTCGCCGCAACGCAAGCCTCTCGGTGCCGCCACGCGTCGACCGTCCTTTCGGACCAACCCCCTGGTTTTGAGGCCCAAACCAGGCAAACCGGCCACCCCGAGTTTTGAGGCCCAAACTCGGAAACCCGCACGCCCAGGTTTTGAGGCCCAAACCTGGAAACCGTCCACCCCAGGTTTTGAGGCCCAAACCTGGAAACCGTCCACCCCAGGTTTTGAGGCCCAAACCTGGAAACCGTCGATGGTAGCTTTTTGAGGCTCAGCTACCGAACCCGCACCGTAGACGGGATGTGGTTCTCACACCCCGACCACCGGCGCCGATGCCGATGCATGTCCAGCCTCCACGCCGGGCACAACGCCTTCGCCTTCCTTCTTGACTCGGCCGACGGCACTTGCGCCGCACGCAAGCCCGTGTCCGACCTCCCGCCAAGCGACCCGACTCCAGCGCCTTCCTCCCGACTCGGCCGATGCACCGCACATCCCCATGTGCTCCTGCTTGCTGATGCCACGTGCCAGCTACCACAGCTGGTCCTCTGGCCCTCCGGTCCCTCAGTCCAAGCCTCCCGTCCGCCTTTCACCGCTCGGTTCGTCGGCATGGCACGTCCGCCGCACGGCACGCCCATCCTTCACCGCACCCGGTCCGTCAGCACGGCACGGCTCAACTTGACCTTCACCTCGCCATAGACCACTGTCTCCGAGCTCCACACCTGCACATCAACACAGCCAAGAGACACATGTCGCACACACACACCAACCCAGAAACACCACACAACTCACGCCACCGGTTAGTCATAACATTAAGCGCATAGCAAGATAATGACTCAACCGGGTAAAAGCCTCAAACCTTCCTCAACACAGTCAATCATTCATCATATGTATTCTCACCCGCACTCGCCCGCGCGCCGCGCGCTCGCCGCGCACCGCCGAGCCGCAAGCGCCGCGTGGCCGCCTTCGCCTGCACCGTATCCCGCTCGCCCTATCGCCGCTAGATCGTTGCTCGCTCGATCAAGCCACGATCCCCGCTCGCCAGTCGCCGCTCGCCTCGCCTGCCGCGCCCGCTCGCCGTGCACGGCATCGCCCGTGCTGCCTCGCCGACCGCGCCGCCGTGGCCCCGCCACGACCACCGGCCGGTCAAGCCGATCAAAACCCCGAGCGCACCGCACTCCCCTCTCCCCACTGCCATTCCAGCTCGCCCGCTCTCACTCCCGCTCTCCCTCTCAGCTCCCACGAACGCGCAAGCATCCGCCACTCTCGCCGACCGTTCACCACCATCACTCCCCTCCACCATTCCGGCCACACCCGACCACCACCACCCAATCCCTCTCGCCAGCTTCTCCGCCTACACCGTGCACACGCCGTGCGCACATCGTCATCCCCGACCGAGCCCCGACGCCGCCGGAGGACGAAGCGCCTCTTTCGGTCCGTCAGTTGCCACCGCCGAGCCGCAACGCCATTCTTCCCCAACCTGAGCTCCACCGACTCCTCTTCTTCATCCTCGAGCTTCACCGAGCCAAGGCAAGGTGATAACACCACCCAGTCTCAACGCTACCGTCTTCTACCACCCGTTTATCTCCGGCCGAGCGCCATGGGCGCCGCCGCGGACCTCGCTCGTGGCCAAGCTCCTCTGGAGCCACACGAGCCAAACCAACCCCGTAGCTTTGCTCCTTAGGGTTCACTCGAGCTTTTGCCTCCCCCAATTTCTCCGTCCGCCGCCGGAAATGGCGTAGCCGCGCGTTGCCGCCATCACCGTGCGCCGCCGCTCGCCGCCGGCATGCTCCTGCCGTGCGCTAGCCAAACCACCTACACCACTCGATGCGCCTCGTCGAGGCGAGTTCTCAAGCCTAGCTTCCCCGCCGGCGACCTCACCGTCGGCGAGGAATCGACGGTCAAACCTCTCCCCTGTTTTCCGTCTCGCCCGAGCCCTCGAGCCAGGCCTCGGACGGACGATTGTTTTCCGTCTCGCCCGAGCCTCCGAGCCAGGCCTCGGACGGGCGATTGCTTTCCGTCTCGCCCGAGCCCTCGAGCCGGGCCTCGGACGGACGATTGCTTTCTGTCTCGCTCGAGCATCCGAGCCAGGCCTCGGACGGGCGATTGCTTTCCGTCTCGCCCGAGCCCTCGAGCCAGGCCTCGGACGGACGATTGTTTTCCGTCTCGCCCGAGCCCTCCAGCCAGGCCTCGGACGGGCGATTGACTTCCGTCTCGCCCGAGCCCTCAAGCCAGGCCTCAGACGGACTATAGTTTTCCATCTCGCCCGAGCCCTCGAGCCAGGCCTCGGACGGGCGTTTGTTTTCCGTCTCGCCCGAGCTAGGCCTCGAGCGAACCCTCGGGCACTGTCTCGTTCGAGCCGGGCCTCGAGCGAACTCACACATATTCCGTGCGCCGAGTGTTTTCCAGAAAACGTTTTCCAAAATGTTTTTCTATTTCCAGTAAATGCTTGTTTATTTTGTAGATCCTGTTTTGTTAGTGCAAATGGAGTGCTTTCAGTTTTGTTAGCTTGTTTGTGAGTAGATCTATCATGGAAAAATATAAAAGTATTTTTGGCAGAAGTTTATTTTACTGTTTTCATTTATTCCAGTTTATATGCTCTTGCTAAGATAAATGGTTATATATGTTTTCTTGTTGAGTTAATTCCTGGAAAATTTTGTGTAAGTTTATTATTATGTTTTACACTTGTGAAAAATATATGATGCACTGTTTATGTGGAAAAAGTTTCTGTTATGGTTTAAAGTCCTTTTTGGCTGATTTCTTAGAATAAATGTTAAGGTGTTTTATATGCTGAAATAAAATATGGGAAAATTTATATAGTCTCTGTTTATGATGTCCAAGCTAAGAAAAATGTAAGCATGATCTGTTATGTGAAGAAATATGAAGTTGCTTTACAAAGGTGCTTTTCTGTGTTTTCCTTTGAAAATTCATGTAAGAAATAATATAATGTTTCTGTTCATGGAACTTTTTTAATAAGCATAAAATGTGAAGTAGAATCTGAGAAAAATATGAAATAGAGTTGTGCACCCTTTTACAGTAGGGTTGTAGTTCAAAGTACCTTTTTGGGCTGTTTGCTTGTCATTTTTGTATCTGTAGTTCGGTATTTTATTTTTGGCTAAAATTTGTTCAGTGGAGTCCAGCAACTGTTGTTTGGCTTCTGGAATTTTCGTGGATTTTTCTGATTCCAGAAAAGTGCACTTGCAGTTCAACCTAAGTTCTTTTGATTTATTAAATAAGAAAAAGGTGAATAAATGGATTTTGTTTTATGAATTAAATAAGTATTTACCTCAATGGTTCAACAAGTCGGTTTTGTTGGTTTGCAAGAAATGCTCTTTCTCATACCACACATCTTGCACCCGTATTGTAATTATTTATTATTCGTCGCATGCAATAGGATCGACACTCCCGGAGCCCGAGCAGGAGCTAGAAGCAAACGCCGAGCAGCAGATTCCGGAGCTCCAGCAAGCCGAGGAAGTCGACCCCGCCAGCGACACTAACTTGCCCAAGTGCCCCTCCCACGAGGCCTCGGTCTTCACCCAAGGCAAGCCCCGGAGCATTCTAAGCCTCCTATTATTTACAATTAAATTACTTGAGTCCTTTTATATTGTGATGCATTAGGTTTAGGAGTTGGAATGAATCCTACTTGCTGCATTACCATTCCTTGGTTATTGATTAAATATCTACCTTGTTATCCTGTTATTTAATTACAATGTAGAATTGCTTAGCCTGCTTAATAAAAGTAGTAGTTAAGGATGTTCCCGTAATACCCTGATGGGTAGTTACCGGATCACGGTTGGCTATATTTGCTATCGTGGAAAAGAACCTGAGTAGTAATGAAATACGGTCAACTGGAAGGCAAGGCACCAAGTTGGAACTTGGGGGCAGTCCGTCCGTTGGATCGTGTAGGTTTGTATCGATGTTGGCCCTCGTTCATTTTTGAACGCGTCCTTTTACTTAGGGATTTGTCGGTGCGTAATCATCGACCCCAAAGCCGGTTAGAAGCTGTTCGGGCCGGTCTCAACCTGTGTCATGCCCTCTAGTATGGAAATTGCGATCTGCCGCGTGAGGCCATCGCCAGGTTCCAATTGGGCGGTCCGTACTTGAACCGCGACGATTACCACCACGAACAAGCATCGAGCGGTTGCCCAATGTATGGACCCGACGGGGAAAGTGTGGGCTGGTATTAAAGGTCTTTCATCAGCTGATTTGGAATTCGATTCGAGTCGCCGTCTCCCCCGGTTAGTGGGAATCTATGGCGAGCTTCACCACGATACAACTCCATGTGATGTTTTAAAGGTTCAACTAAAATGTGGATAAGTCAATTGGATATGGTTATATTATTGATTGGTAGATTCAAGTGAGTGCTCTAGTACAGGTGAAAAACCTAGAATTAAGGAATAGGTCTAAAAATGACAGCTCATCATTATCATTAATTACCTCTTATCTAAAATTAAGCTTTTTGCAACTGAAAGATCCTAGCTCTACCTCAAAGGCCTTGCATACCCTTGGAGTCTTTATTTTCAGTTGGACGGGTAAGTCTAGCTGAGTACATTCCCGTACTCAGGGTTTATCCCGTTGTTGCAGATGGCCAGGTCTACTTTGGCTATTGTAAGCACTGCCTCTACCCAGTGGAAGGTGATGAGGAGTAGGCCCAGGGCAGGGTCGTCCAGAAGCTTCCCTTTTTCTTTTGATGGTCCGAGACTTCTAGTGGCACATTATCTAAAAAGGGAAGAGTGAGTTGTGTGAGTTGGTTTATCAAACGGTGTTTTATTTGGACCACATGTGTAGTGGTCGTGTTTCAAACTACTTCAGCTTCCGCACTTTCAAAATTCAGTATTGTAATAACTCCGTTTTAAATTCGCACTCTGATATTTTAAATTCGGTTTTGTTTTTGTTATGATGTATCTTTACGAATGTAATCCTTGAACGATGCGATCCTGTATGATGTATGGTGTTAGAAATCCTTCGAGATTTCCGGACTACCGGGGTTGTATGGGTTCAAGTATCTGTCGAAGTCAGACGGATTTGGCCAAGATAATACTTGAGCTCTTATAATCAGGACGGTTCCGCCACAGCTTGGTATCGGAGCATGGTTCAAGTGATTACCTCCGTAGAGAGCTATTTTTGAACTAAATGGGTATTTCAAAACTATTTTCAAAACTATTTTCGATTACTAAGTGTGCCCAGTCTCGTCCTTAAGCCCTATACTAGGATTCAGGTGGCTTAACTGCTAACAGGGTTCAGGGTTTTGCTTCATGCTGGATCTTTATTTGCTGGTCCATTCTCGGGAAAAAGAGAATGCGTCGATCGCGAAAACATGCATAAAATGATTTTGTGAGATATGAGAGCATGACCGTCCAACCGTCGGTCTAGGTGAGAGTTCTTATACCAAGTATGTGCGAGCTCCACGCGGACACATACGAGGGTATCAATGTTTTCAAGGGTGTTTTCTATGTTGGTGCATGGTGTTTAGTGTTGGCTTCTATGTATCTTGCGCATATTGGCCAATACTCAATTGTTTTATCATTGGGAATTGCTTTGGGCTGAAATGAATCTTCTGCAGGTACACTAACTATGCGAACGAGTAGAACGTGTAGATAACGCATGAGGGATCGTTCTTGCCACCGACTAGAACGTTAGGACTTACGAGTCATATTAGTGAGTGAGAACGTAAGTACGATCATACATCATGTTTAAATTCATGCATTTACATTACCTGCCCTTAAATTAAAAGTTGTCTCCTTTATATAAAAATTTGCCAACTTAATATCCGTCTCACGAGAGTTCGAAACCCTTTTGTTCTACAGATGGCCCGGACTAAGCTGACTGCTCGCAAGGCCACCGGAGGCAGAGGAGTTCCGCGTCACCGCTTGGCCACCAAGCTGACCCGGAAGACGTTCTTGTCCTACTTCGGGTTGCCGACTATCCTTTGGAGGATTCTGCAGGCCGTGGGCTATGAGGAAGGACATGAGCCCAGGTACTCATGGCAGAAGGAGATCTACGGGCAGGATTCCTTGGTCATGGTGGAGATCAAGGTCAAAGCTTTGCCTGCCAAGCCCCACTGGACAGGGTGGACGGAGATCACCAGAGGCACTTGTGCCAAGGATGGAGCCAACAGGGCAGCATACCTAGTGCTGAAGGATATCATTGCCCGCTTCCCCGCCGACCTGGCAAGTGCGATGGTAGGAGTGTTTCCCCGTGGATCACTTTTCCCATTGCGCTGGAAGCAGGCTTCGGAGTCAGTCTTGACAGGGAGCCCAGAGGAGAGGTTCTACTGTGAGACACCTGCGATGAGCGCCACTGGAGCTTTGTTGGGTGTATGTGAGAGTTTGGAGCACACTCTCGGGAGCGTGTCCTTCACCCTCACCGCCACCTACCAGAGCAAGAGGAAGCTACAGGAGGACTTCGACGCTGAGGTTGCTCGTCTGCAGGAGAGGATTCAGCAGCTCACTCTGGAGCGTGACGACGCCTGCACCACAGCAGCAGCACAGTCCACTGCCAGGATAGTTGCAGAGCAGATATACCTGACTATCGCTCTTCAGAGGGATGAGGCCCGCACCGCGCTCGACCAGCTCAGAGAGGGAGCCCACCTCTTGATACAGCAGATCCATGGACAGCAGGCCTACATCGACCAGCTCCACGAGGCCGTCCATCAGATGCATCACGCCGCGCAGGAGGCCGCCGCCCCAGCAGCTGAGGTCCCGGATTCCCAGGACGGAGAGGTCCTTGGTCCCGACGCCCCACCAGAGGACGCTGCACCCGCCGCTGGAGACCCCTGAGCGTTAGCTGTTAGAGATCGTTTTCTTTTGTATAGCTTGAGCTTGCTCGCTAAGTGATGTAACACCCTACACATGTGCTAGTTTTATGTTTAAAATGTTTGATGGCATGTAAGCTTTTGGACAAAGTCCGGACTTCGATCCGGCACCTTTTATGGAAATCTGTCGTTTGCATGTCTAATTTCGAGCGATTGTTTTGTGATGTTGTATGGAAATGAGTAATTATACTTGGTCGTGTGCTAAATTTTCGAATTATGTACAGCGCAGTATTTATTCATGATCGATGTAACATCACCTAATAATTGCTTATCAATGGGATATGCAGATGCCGGCACACACTCGCAGCCAACGTGGGCAGGGAGCAGGACAGGAGGAGAATCTGCCACCTCCCCCACCGTCGCCGATGACGCCGGAAGCGTTCTTTGGCCAGTTCTTGGGTAGCCAAAGGAATATGGAGGAAATGCAGAGGCACATGGAGGCCACCCTCTGCAATATCGCTAACAACACTGCGCAGCAGCATCATCAACGCCAAGGCCCAGAGCCCAACCAGTACAGCTCCTACCGTGACTTCTTGGACACTAGCCCTCTTGTGTTCAAGGAAGCCACCGAACCGCTCGAAGCTGATGAATGGCTCAACTCCATCACTCAGAAGTTCCGTCTGCTTCGTCTGACAGAAGAGCTCAAGGCGGAGTACGCCGCCCACATGTTGGAAGGACCCGCAGGTTTGTGGTGGGCCCAGTACCGTGCATCCTTGCCTGCAAATACACGTGTCACTTGGGATCAGTTCTCCACCGCTATGCGCAACCACTACATCCCTAGTGGTCTGATCGAAATGAAGGTCGCAGAGTTCATGAGGTTATCCCAGGGAACCAGGTCTATGTCCGATTACCTTCACAGTTTCAACAACCTAGCTCGCTACGCCCCAGACTTTGTTGATACTGAGGCCAAGAAGATCGCAAGTTTCAAATGTGGCATGAGTGCCGCCATACTTTCCAAGATGGGCAACAGTCACCGCACCACCTTCAGTGATTTCGTCAGTGACTGCCTAAATCAAGAGGCCAATGACAGCCGGCTGGCGACAGAGACACGCCGTCGTGCGAACGAAGAAGGTTCGTCTCAACAGAGGACCCCTTTCGGAGCACGTACCCCGTATCGCCCGCCTGTCACAGGAGCAAGATACCGACCCCCGCAGAGGAAGATCACCACCAACCGTTCCCGTCCTAGTTATCAGAAGCCCTGCACCGCTCCCATGATGCAGAATAAGAACAAAGCAGGAAGTGCAGGAGGTCCCAAGACCCTGTACGTGATTGGTCCATGCTATAACTGTGGTCAGACTGGACACCTGTCACGTCAGTGCCCTCGCCCAAAGAAGCAGTACACTCAGCCCCCGTCTCGTACGGGTCATGTGCATCACACCACCGTGGAAGAAGTGCCAGAAGGAGAGCCTGTCACCGCTGGTACGTTTCTTGTTTATCAATGCCCCGCAGTTGTGTTGTTTGATTCTGGAGCATCGCATTCTTTCATAAGTGAGAACTTTGTTTTGAGAAGTAATCTTGAGTTGATAGAGTTAGACCGGGGATATCAGATAAGTTCCGCCGGAGCTGTTCTCTCCGCGTGTAAAATGGCTAAAGGAGTGGAAATGACCTTTGGGGATAAACAGGCCATAGTGGACCCCATAGTCATTCCTGGTCTAGGTCTGGATGTAATCTTGGGTATGGGTTGGATGAAACTCTGGAAAGTCAATCTTGACGTCGCAGAACGTGTAGTTTCCATGGTTAGCCCTCGTAGTCGGTCTACCTTTCGGTTCAAGTTACCCCGAAACCCCCATGGGATCGGAGTGTTGTTCAATGTCACGGCAAAGCAGATAGCTGAAATCCCTTTAGTGTGTGAGTTTCCAGATGTTTTTCCTGATGAGTTGCCTGGACTACCGCCAGATAGGGATGTGGAGTTTGCTATAGAGTTAATCCATGGAACAGCACCCATATCTCGGAGACCGTATAAAATGCACGCTAAGGAGTTAGCAGAGCTTAAGGTTCAGTTGCAAGAGCTTTTGGATAAGGGTTTGATACGCCCTAGTTCGTCACCTTGGAGATGTCCCGCTATCTTTGTGAAGAAGAAGGATAAAACTTTAAGGATGTGCGTGGATTACAAACCGTTGAATGCCGTAACTATAAAGAACAAATATCCCTTACCCCGAATCGATGTCTTGTTTGATCAGTTGTCAAAGGCAAAAGTATTCTCTAAGATCGACCTGAGGTCAGGATACCATCAGATTAAGATCAGAAGAGAAGATATACCGAAAACAGCTTTCTCCACCAGATACGGACTCTATGAGTATCTTGTTATGTCTTTTGGATTGACCAATGCACCGGCACATTTCATGTACCTGATGAATTCGGTCTTCATGCCAGAGTTGGATAAGTTTGTTGTAGTGTTCATCGATGACATCTTGATATACTCTGAAAATGAGAAGGATCATGCTGAGCATCTACGAGTCATTCTAACCCGGCTTAGAGAGCACAAGTTGTATGCTAAGTTCAGCAAGTGTGAGTTTTGGTTGAAGAAGGTACCTTTCCTTGGTCACGTCCTTTCAGAGGAAGGGATCTCTGTGGACCCTTCTAAGGTACAAGAAGTTATGGATTGGGAAGCACCCACGAGTGTTTTTGAGGTTCGCAGCTTTTTGGGTTTGGCCGGATACTACCGTCGGTTTATTCCGGATTTTTCAAGAATAGCCAAGCCTATGACCCGTTTAACGCAGAAGAATAAGAAGTTCGAATGGACTCCAGAGTGTGACACAGCTTTTCGCACTCTGCGAACGTTGTTGACATCCGCACCTGTTTTGGCTCAGCCAAACTTGGAGGAAACTTTTGATGTGTTTTGTGACGCATCCAAAATCGGACTTGGATGTGTGCTCATGCAGAATGGAAGAGTTATCGCCTATGCTTCTCGCCAGTTGAGACCGCACGAAGAAAATTATCCCACTCATGATTTGGAATTAGCAGCCGTCGTGCATGCACTCAAGATATGGAGACATTATCTTATGGAAAACCTATGTCATGTGTACACGGATCATAAAAGTCTGAAATATATCTTCACCCAGCCAGAGTTGAACATGAGGCAGAGAAGATGGTTGGAGCTAATTAGGGATTATAACCTTGAAGTGCATTACCACCCCGGAAAAAGCAAACGTTGTAGCCGATGCCTTGAGTCGCAAGACTCATTGCAACTCCCTACAACCACTTTTGGAAGATAGATTTAACCTTATGCACCCCGTTATGGTGAACAACATCACTCTTCAGTGTACCTTGGAAAGTGACATCATCGAGAGACAAAAGACCGATGAAGAGATCTGTCAGATTAAGAAGAGGTTGGAAACCAGTAGTTCTTTGAACTTCAGAACGGATGAACAAGGAATTCTATGGTATAATCAGAGGTTGGTTGTTCCTAAAGACACCGAGCTGAAAGAAAGAATTCTGAATGAAGCTCACAATTCAAAGTTATCTATCCATCCAGGAAGCAGTAAGATGTACCAGGATTTGAGAACCAGGTATTGGTGGTCAAAGATGAAGAAAGAAGTCGCAGCCTATGTCGCCAGATGTGATACTTACTGCAGGATAAAAGCTATACACTTGAGACCTGCAGGATTGTTGCAACTGTTATCGATCCCAGAGTGGAAATGGGAAGAAATTAGTATGGATTTCATCACAGGTCTTCCCACTACTCAAAAAGGAAATGATTCTATCTGGGTTATCGTAGATCGGTTATCTAAAGTGGCTCACTTCATACCAGTTAAGACTACGCACCGCCCTCACCAGTATGCAGACCTGTATATTCAGAATATCTTGAGATTGCATGGAGTTCCAAAAAGGATTGTTTCTGATAGAGGACCCCAGTTCATAGCACATTTTTGGGAACAGTTGCACAAGGAACTAGGAACTAAGTTGGTAAGAAGTTCCGCCTATCACCCCCAAACTGCAGGACAGACAGAGAGAGTAAATCAGATTTTGGAAGATATCCTAAGAGCTTGTGTTCTATTGTCAAGAGAATCATGGGAAAAATGGTTACCCCTTGCCGAGTTCTCATATAACAACAGTTATCAGGAAAGTATAAAGATGGCACCTTTTGAAGTATTATACGGACGAAGATGCAAAACCCCAGTAAATTGGGTAGAATCAGGAGATCGAGGATTCTATGGGTCGGATTACGTAAAGGATGCGGAAGAGATTGTGCAAACAGTACAACAACACATTAAGGTAGCACAATCCAGACAAAAGAGTTATGCCGACACACGAAGAAGACCCTTGGAATTTCAAGTAGGAGACTATGTATACCTTAAGGTCTCACCCATGAGAAAAGTCCAACGTTTTGGAATTAAGAAGAAGCTAGCACCTCGATATGTGGGACCTTACTAGATCATAGCAAAGAAAGGAGAAGTGGCATATGAAGTACAGTTACCCCTAGAAATGAGCACAGTTTTCCCAGTGTTCCACGTATCACATTTGAAGAAGTGTCTTCGAGTTCCAGAACAAGAAGAAGTTCGGATTCCAGACATCACCATCAGATCGGATCTGGAGTACTACGAGCAGCCCAAGGAGATTTAGGATACCAAGACCCGAGAGACGCGTCACCAAACAGTGAAGACTCACAAGATTCTTTGGAGCAATCACGGACCCAACGATGCAACTTGGGAAACAGAGGAGTACTTACGCGTAAACTACCCCGCTTTTTATAAAGATTGGTACGTAACTCAAATCTCGGGACGAGATTTCTTTAAGGGGGGAAGGGCTGTGACACCCTAGTGTCAAGCACTGCATTAGGAATTGCAATTAGCTACTAAGAAGCATAAGCAATGCATTGCATCATTTCATGTGCATGAGAGTGCTTTTGTCTTTTGTTTATTTATTTGGATTTGGATTTCTATTTGACTCGATGATTTAATTGGATCTCTGCTTGGGCAAAGAGTTTTATAAAATAGAGTTGGAGTTTTTGACCTAGTTCAGATTAGTTTGTAAATAAAAATAAGTCAAACAAAATGATTTATACTTCAAAATTGGCTTTGTTTATGTGGAGGATTTAAAAATGGTTTTCAGAAAAAGTGTCCTATATGAAAGTTGTAGAGAAAATTATTTTGAGCAACTTTCATATTTGGGTCAAAACCTAGTTTGGAGTTTTGAAACTGTTTTGAATGGTCAAAGTTTGAAAAGAATTTGGAAAAAGAAAAAGGAAAACGATTTCTCCCGCGCCCCACCTTTCGGCCCATCTGGCCTTTCGGCCCGCTCGCGTGCGCCGGCCCGCTCCCGCACTCGCCCGTGCGCCGCGCGCTCGTCGCGCACCGCCGAGCCGCAAGCGCCGCGTGGCCGCCTTCGCCTGCACCGTATCCCGCTCGCCCTATCGCCGCTAGATCGTTGCTCGCTCGATCACGCCACGATCCCCGCTCGCCAGTCACCGCTCGCCTCGCCTGCCGCACCCGCTCGCCGTGCACGGCATCGCCCGCGCTGCCTCGCCGACCGTGCCGCCGTGGCCCCGCCACGACCACCGGCCGGTCAAGCCGATCAAAACCCCGAGCACACCGCACTCCCCTCTCCCCACTGCCATTCCAGCTCGCCCGCTCTCACTCCCGCTCTCCCTCTCAGCTCCCACGAACGCGCAAGCATCCGCCACTCTCGCCGACCGTTCACCACCATCACTCCCCTCCACCGTTCCGGCCACACCCGACCACCACCACCCAATCCCTCTCGCCAGCTTCTCCGCCTACACCGTGCACACGCCGTGCGCACATCGTCATCCCCGACCGAGCCCCGACGCTGCCGGAGGACGAAGCGCCTCTTTCGGTCTGTCAGTCGCCACCGCTGAGCCGCAACGCCGTTCTTCCCCAACCCAAGCTCCACCGACTCCTCTTCTTCATCCTCGAGCTTCACCGAGCCAAGGCAAGGTGAGAACACCACCCAGTCTCAACGCTACCGTCTTCTACCACCCGTTTCCCTCCGGCCGAGCGCCATGGGCGCCGCCGCGGACCTCGCTCGTGGCCAAGCTCCTCTGGAGCCACCCGAGCCAAACCAACCCCGTAGCTTTGCTCCTTAGGGTTCACTCGAGCTTTTGCCTCCCCCAATT
Source organism: Coix lacryma-jobi var. lacryma-jobi (assembly GCA_009763385.1). Lineage (NCBI taxonomy): Eukaryota > Viridiplantae > Streptophyta > Magnoliopsida > Poales > Poaceae > Coix > Coix lacryma-jobi. The sequence goes on from CM019825.1 coordinate 111,204,294, forward strand.
TCTCCGGCCGCCGCCGGAAACGGCGTAGCCGCGCGTTGCCGCCATCACCATGCGCCGCCGCTCGCCGCCGGCATGCTCCGGCCGTGCGCTAGCCAAACCACCTACACCACTCGATGCGCCTCGTCGAGGCGAGTTCTCAAGCCTAGCTTCCCCGCCGGCGACCTCACCGTCGGCGAGGAATCGACGGTCAAACCTCTCCCCTGTTTTCCGTCTCGCCCGAGCCCTCGAGCCAGGCCTCGGACGGACTATTGTTTTCCGTCTCGCCCGAGCCTCCGAGCCAGGCCTCGGACGGGCGATTGCTTTCCATCTCGCCCGAGCCCTCGAGCCAGGCCTCGGACGGACGATTGCTTTCCGTCTCGCTTGAGCCTCCGAGCCAGGCCTCGGACGGGCGATTGCTTTCCGTGTCGCCCGAGCCCTCGAGCCAGGCCTCGGACGGACGATTGTTTTCCGTCTCGCTCGAGCCCTCGAGCCAGGCCTCGGACGGGCGATTGCTTTCCGTCTCGCCCGAGCCCTCGAGCCAGGCCTCAGACGGACGATAGTTTTCCGTCTCGCCCGAGCCCTCTAGCCAGGCCTCGGACGGGCGTTTGTTTTCCGTCTCGCCCGAGCTAGGCCTCGAGCGAACCCTCGGGCACTGTCTCGTTCAAGCCGGGCCTCGAGCGAACTCACACCTATTCCGTGCGCCGAGTGTTTTCCAGAAAACGTTTTCCAAAATGTTTTTCTATTTCCAGTAAATGCTTGTTTATTTTGTATATCCTGTTTTGTTAGTCCAAATGGAGTGCTTTCAGTTTTGTTAGCTTGTTTGTGAGTAGATCTATCATGGAAAAATATAAAAGTATTTTTGGCAGAAGTTTATTTTACTGTTTTCATTTATTCCAGTTTATATGCTCTTGCTAAGATAAATGGTTATATATGTTTTCTGGTTGAGTTAATACCTGGAAAATTTTGTGTAAGTTTATTATTATGTTTTACACCTGTGAAAAATATATGATGCACTATTTATGTGGAAAAAGTTTCTGTTATGGTTTAAAGTCCTTTTTGGCTGATTTCTTAGAATAAATGTTAAGGTGTTTCATATGCTGAAATAAAATATGGGAAAATTTGTATAGCCTCTGTTTATGATGGCCAAGCTAAGAAAAATGTAAACATGATCTGTTATGTGAAGAAATATGAAGTTGCTTTACAAAGGTGCTTTTCTGTGTTTTCCTTTGAAAATTCATGTAAGAAATAATATAATATTTTTGTTCATGGAACTTTCTTAATAAGCATAAAATGTGAAGTAAAATCTGGAAAAAATATGAAATAGAGTTGTGCACCCTTTTACAGTAGGGTTGTAGTTCAAAGTACCTTTTTGGGCTGTTTGCTTGTCATTTTTGTATCTGCAGTTCGGTATTTTATTTTTGGCTGAAATTTGTTCAGTGGAGTCCAGCAACTGTTGTTTGGCTTCTCGAATTTTCGTGGATTTTTCTGAGTCCAGAAAAGTGCACTTGCAGTTCAACCTAAGTTCTTTTGATTTATTAAATAAGAAAAAGGTGAATAAATGGATTTTGTTTTATGAATTAAATAAGTATTTACCTCAATGGTTCAACAAGTCGGTTTTGTTGGTTTGCAAGAAATGCTCTTTCTCATACCACACATCTTGCACCCGCATTGTAATTATTTATTATTCGTCGCATGCAATAGGATCGACACTCCCGGAGCCCGAGCAGGAGCCACAAGCAAACGCCGAGCAGCAGATTCCGGAGCTCCAGCAAGTCGAGGAAGTCGACCCCGCCAGCGACACTAACTTGCCCGAGTGCCCCTCCCACGAGGCCTCGGTCTTCACCCAAGGCAAGCACCGGAGCATTCTAAGCCTCCTATTATTTATAATTAAATTACTTGAGTCCTTTTATATTGTGATGCATTAGGTTTAGGAGTTGGAATGAATCCTACTTGCTGCATTACCATTCCTTGGTTATTGATTAAATATCTACCTTGTTATCCTGTTATTTAATTACAATGTAGAATTGCTTAGCCTGCTTAATAAAAGTAGTAGTTAAGGATGTTCCCGTAATACCCTTGCGGATACATGGGTGTATGCCGAGTCTCTGTGTGATGAGTGATTGTCAACGGAGATGATGCGCATGTTCTTTGGCTTGTGTTGTGCAGGTGTCGAGCTCGGAGACAGTGATCGATGGCGGGTGAAGGTCAAGTTGCGACGTGCCGTGCCGACGGACCGGGCGCGATGAAGGATGGGCGTGCCGTGCGGCGGACGTGCCATGCCGATGTATCGGACGGTGAAGGGCGGACGTGGACTTGGACTGATGGACTGGAGGCCGGAGGATCAGCTGTGGTGGCTGGCAGCCTGCGACAGCGACAAGCGGAGAAGTGCGATCATGTCGGTGGAAGGGGTGCACAGGCGGTGCATCCCCTCTACGACGCCGGTTTGTTGGTAGAGCCCGGGAAAAACCAACGGTGGACGGTTTCCAGGTTTGGGCCTCAAAACCTGGGTGCTGGGTTTCCAGGTTGAGCCACAAAACCTGGGCGTGACGGTTTCCAGGTTGAGCCTCAAAACCTGGGCGTGGGCCGGTTTCCGAGTTTGGGCCTCAAAACTCGGGCGCGGACGGTTTCCGAGTTTGGCCACAAAACTCGGGCTGGAGGCTGGTTTCCCGGTTTGGGCCTCAAAACCGGGGGCTGATGGAAAAGGCTGGTTTCCCGGTTCGGGCCACAAAACCGGGGGTGCAGAGTGGTGGCGGCACGTGGCGGCGATCTGAAGGTTGCGTGGAGGCGACGCGGAAGACCGTGCGGGCGTGGCCGTCGGATCTACCTACCACCAGCGGGTGGACTAGAATAGCCTTAGGGTTAGGCTGGTCCGCTCTGTAAATACAGTAGTGAGGGGTAGAGTAGGAAATAGGCTTAGGCTAGGTTAGTATAAGTAGTCTAGGGGAGACACCCTCCTCCCTATCTCAGTTAGCGCAGTCTTTTGCTTCCTAGCACCTAGGGTTTCCACTCTCCCATCCCCTGCTTTAGCTAGTTGAGATCCGCAGAGAGACTCCACTCTGTGTACTGTTGATTTGAGGAAGTGAGGCCGTATCCTCACCTTGGAGCACTGATCGATGGCTTGATTTGCGTCCTTGATTCGAGTTCGTGGCTGTGATTTCCGTTTTGCTTGTGTTCTTCGCGGAATCCTTTTGCTCCACGTTTTTCCCGTCGCTTGATCTCTTTGCTCGGTTCATCTTTTGCAATTCCGTTTGAACCAAGTTGTTCCAGATCGTGAGGCACTTCTTTCCACCGAAGGAATCATCCTCTAACCTCACGGTCTAGGAGATCGATCGGTTTTTCGTTTCGGGTCACTTTTCCTCCCTTCCCCCGAAATTCTTCGATTCACCGATTTGGAGTTAGGTTCGAGCCATGATCTCTTAGAGATAGCTCACTAACCTCCTTGTGACTTCACTCACCAAGTTTGATCCCTAGAGGATTTGTTTTGGGTGAGTTCTAGTCGAATTGGTGGACGAACAGTGAATTCGCGGGGTGACCGGACGCTGCCTCGGGTTGACCGGACGCACCAGTCGAGCGTCCGGTGGTTGAACTTTTCGTGCAAAGTCTCTGTGCTTGACCGGACGCACGCGACCGGACGCTCTGCACTTTGGGTGACCGGACTCGCCTCAGTTACTGTTCACTGCGCGTGTTTGATTCTGACCGGACGCAGGTGAACCGACCGGACGCTCTATCTCACAGAGTCCGGTCAGTTCCAGAGAGCTCCAAAAATCGTTTTCGCTCGACCGGACGCGTCCGGTGCTCACCGACCGGACGCAGGCAGAGTCCGGTCAGTGCCTTTCTGCGCAGTCTCGTATGTTCTTGTTTGCTTCTGACCGGACGCACTGGTCTCGACCGGACGCTCCGTACTCGTGAGTCTGGTCGCGAACAGTAAGGTTCCAGAGCCGATTTTTGTTGACCGGACGCGTCCGGTCCCTGCTGACCGGACGCTGGCCAGAGTCCGGTCGATCCAGTTTCGCGCGTTTTCGTTCGCGGCTCGTTCGTTCGTTGACGGATTTGATTTCCATCTTTTGCGTTGGCTTTCTAGGGTTGTCTAGTGTCCCGCTGTGCTTCTAGGAAGCATCCACCCTACATCTAGGGTCGTGGACATTAGCAAGCTCTAGGTTTCGCTTTTGGGGTTGGGTTTGGGACAGTGGCATCTAGTTTCCGTAAGGAAATTTTGAAGCTCCCATTCACCCCCCTCTGGTCGCTTTCGGATAGCTTCTCGGTCCTTCAATTGGTATCGGAGCAGGTTAAGGATCTTCCACCTTAGCCGGTTCCAGATCCACCGAAGGCGACATGGATCGCGGCGTGGGCAAACCGCCGTTTTTCGATGGGACGAACTATGCGTATTGGAAGATACGCATGTCGGCCTATCTCCAGAGCATGGGCTCTTCTGTTTGGGAGATTTGCAACAACGCCAACTACGTTGTCCTGGCTGCTCGTGTCTCTCAGCTTCAGATCGATGAGCACGAAGCCAATAGCCGGGCGCGTAACGCTTTGTTCTCCTGTTTGAGCGTGGGTGAGTTTGATCGCGTTTCTCACCTCTCTACGGCTCGGGAGATCTGGGACACCCTCATGCGTTTTCATGAGGGCACCTCTCAAGTCAAAACCCGACTCTACGAGTCGTTCAAGAGAGAGTATGAGAACTTTCGACATCAGCCTGGCGAGAGCATAGAAAGTTTATTCGCTCGCTTTCAGGTGATTGTCAACAGGATGAGGGCTAACAGAGAGCAGTTGCCATTTGACGATCATGAGCGTGCTTTGAAGCTTTTGCACACTCTTGACCGTTCGGTGTGGGACTCCAAGGTTCAGGCAATCATCGAATCGCCGAACTATGAGACCCTCACCTGCGACGAGCTCTTCAGTAAGCTCAAGTCCAGTGAGATTGATGCTATGGCGAGGGCTTCTTTTGAAAATCCTTCTCGCCCGTCCATGGCTTTGGTTTCCGGCTCTTCCTCTAACCCCTCAGCTGGCTTTGCGCTTTCTTCTCTCTTTTCTGTGACAGAGGACCAGCTGGAGTCTTTGGGAGACGACGAGTTGGCTTTGCTTGCCAACCGGTTTTCGCGGTTCCACAACAACCGCGTGAACCGCCGTCGTGGAGGAGGACGCGCCGGATGCTACGAATGCGGCGACCCCGACCACTTCATCGCCGACTGCCCCAAGAAGAAGAACAAGCATCTGGGGAAGGGCGATCACGACCACAGGCGCGACTCCAAGTACAAGGAGAAGCACGTTCCCCCAAGGCACAAGAAGCGGGGCGGCTTCGACAAAGAGTACATCAAGAAGAAGTACTTGGAGAAGCAGCAAGCTGAGCAGCGTGCATTCTTCGCCACGCTCAGCGACGTCGACGGCTCGGATGACGACTCCGCCAGCTCGAGTGATGACGAGTCCGAGAAGAAGAAGAGGATCGAGGACAAGCTGAACGGCCTCTGCTTCTTCGCCGACGACGACGGCTTCTGCACCATGGCGCTGGGCGATGAGGTCGACGGCAAGCCGGAGCGTACCCCTCGGAACGACGACGACGACACCTCCCAGGTATCTCTCACCTACGACGAGCTTTCCTCCGAGGTTGAGAAGTTGACTGCTGCCCTCCTTAGCCAAGATAAGTTGCTTAGGCGTGCCGCTAGAGAGCGCAAGGAGTTTAGGCAGAAGTGGGAGGACACGGTGAAGGAGCTTGAGTTCGCTCGGTCCACCGTGGTAGTGTCGGAGGAGACAGAGTGCGAGTCGTGCACCGCGCACATGACTGACCTTCTCACTCTGAGAGGTAAGTATGCTGCGTTGGTTGGAGAGGTGGATGAGCTCCGTGCTAGGCCGCAGCTGTTGGGTGCGTGCAAGACTTGTCCTGTCTTGCAATCTGAGTTGGCAGAGAAGAATGCCAAGCTTGAGTCTTTAGAGAAGGCCAGCTCAGATAGCACTTGTGTCTTGAGGTGTGCTTTGTGTGAGGGCCTGGAGATGGAGATAGCCAATGTGAAGCATGGCAAGATGCAAACTGAGGAAGAAAACACATACCTTCGGTCCATCTTGTCATGGGTCTCCAGTAGTGAGCCACAGCTCGGGATGATGATCTCCCAATTCAAGCGAGCTGTTGGTGCCCCTGGTGTAGGTTTTGCTCAGAGTGTTGATCTCTCAGCTTTTGGGAAGATTGGAGAGTCTAGTGGTCTGAACCCATGTGAGAAGCCCAACTCCACCACTACTCCCAAACTTGCCAAGCTTCCACTCAAAGAGCCAGCCAAGCCTATCACCAAAGATGGTGTGGTTGAGGAACCCCCGAGAGCTCCTCCCAAGAACCCAGTTTGGGCACCCAAGCCAAACCACCTCAGAAACAAGCTTGATGCTATGCCACCCATCCGTGAGGAGCTGCCACCGAAGGGCAAAGGCAAGGTGAGCCACACCCACAGCCCTGGTCACCAACAACCCCCTGTGCGTGCGGTGAGGTACCAGTGTGATTTTTGTGGGAGAGATGGCCACTTGAGCGAGTTCTGCTTTAGGCGCAAGAGAGAGGCGCGCAGGGCTCGGGAGACGGAGAACCCGGACATGTACCATCCAGCTCATGGTGGACATGTACCGAAGGCCCAGAGGAGAGCTGCTAGGTCCGGACGACAGGATCCCAGGCCTAGGCAGGAGATGAGAGCCCCGAGGAGGGAGACTAGGCCTAGAGGTCCAGCACCTCAGTTTGTTAGGCCTAGGCAGGAGAGAGCTCCGAGGAGAGACGCTAGAGCAGTTGAGCCCCAGGCTCCTAGGCGTAAACCTCGTAGAGAGCGTGCCCGACGGGGTCCTGCTTTTGCAGGTAATGGACCCCGTGGCGGAGGCTTTGTTGAGCGCTTTCCCCCACCGCAGTTTGAGTATCGCGGTGAGCGCTTCTTCCCCAGCGGACCACGTTTTCCTCAGCGTGGTGATCGCTTCCCTCGTAGACGTACTAGGAATGGTTTTTCTGCTAACCGTTCTTTTGAGCAGCCGGCCCAACACTGGTATTACCCTTATTTCACTAACCCCAGTGTTGGACCGTATGCTCACCCTATGTCTTTCTATTGATGTAGGTAAGACGGTTGGAGGACGTTTGGTTGGTGGATTCCGGTTGTTCGAGGCACATGACCGGAAACACCAAGTGGTTCTCCAGCCTTAGCCCAGTCGCCGGAAAGGAGTACATAACCTTCGGCGACAATAGTAAAGGTAAGGTGTTGTCTCGCGGATCGGTGCGGGTTAATGAGCAATTTGTGTTGCGCGATGTTGCTCTTGTTTCTAACCTGCATTTTAACCTTCTTTCTGTTTCGCAACTTTTTGATGATGACTATGAGATTCGTTTTAAACCGAACCTTAGTCGCATCTTAGATCCTCAGGGCGATCTTGTATGTCTGATTTCGCCCTTTGGGAAAGTCTTTTGTGCGAATTTCTCGGAATCGTTTGGTTCTTCTCGCTGTCTTTTGGCTAGTCCTTCTTCTTCCGATCTTTGGAAGTGGCATAGGAGGCTCGGTCACTTAAGCTTCGACTTGCTTGCAAGACTTAGCTCACTTGGCCTAATCCGAGGATTGCCCAAGCTTTCGATGGAGAAGGATCTAGTTTGCCATTCTTGCAGACATGGGAAGATGGTTGCTGCTCCCCACCATCCGGTGACTAAGGTCATGACCTCGCACCCCGGAGAGCTTTTACACATGGACCTTGTTGGTCCGGCTCGGGTGAGCTCGGTTGGTGGCAAGTGGTATGTTTTGGTTGTTGTTGACGACTTTTCGAGATATTCGTGGGTCTTCTTTTTAGCTGAGAAGACCGAGACTTTCTCATTTGCTCGCAATCTGATTTTGCGTCTTCAGAACGAGTTCCCTTTGAACTCGATGCGAGCTATTCGGAGTGATAATGGTTCCGAGTTTAAAAATTCGGATTTTGAGAAGTTTTGTAACCGCCTTGGTTTGGAGCATCAGTTTTCTTCCCCCTATACACCACCTCAAAATGGTGTTGTAGAGAGGAAGAATCGGACCCTTGTTGAGATGGCCAGGACGATGCTTGATGAGCATAGGACTCCTAGGCGCTATTGGGCCGAAGCTATGAACACTGCATGCTATATTTCGAATCGCATTTTTCTGAGAGCGTTTTTGAAGAAGACCTCTTATGAGTTGCGTTTTGGTCGCCAGCCCAAGGTGAGTTATTTTAGAGTCTTTGGTTGCCACTGTTTTATATTGAAAAAAGGCAACCTGGACAAGTTTGAGTCTCGTTCTTCTGACGGTGTGTTTTTGGGTTATGGCACTCACACTCGAGCTTATCGTGTACTTAACCTTGACACTAACCGAGTCATGGAGACATCAGATGTCACCTTCGACGAGACTCTTGTTTGTCCCTCTTCTCGTTTTGAGCGTGCAGGTGATCATGAGGTTGGAGAGCCTCTTTTCGATGATGAGGACGAGGATGCTGAAGGTATAGATGATCCAGCACCCCCTCCACCTGCCGTGCCGCAAAGAGCGGCCTCGACGACGACTCACGGCCCCGACACTTCTTCTTCCTGGGGGCCGTGGGATCCTCCACCTCGCGCGGTACCTTTTGTACCCGGGGTGGAACCAGCTGCTGTTGAGGGGGAGGTCACTTCTTCCCGGGAGGCGCCACGACATATCCAGCGCCAGCACCCCCCTGAACAGATGATCGGCGACATCGACGAGCGAGTTACTCGCTCCAGGTCACAGCACATCTCGCACTTTGCTCATTCTGCTTTTGTTGCATCTTTTGAGCCCCGAGATGTTGGACACGCATTGACGGATCCGGATTGGGTCAATGCCATGCATGAGGAGCTAGAGAACTTTGAGCGAAATCGGGTTTGGGTTCTAGTGCCACCACCTCCTGACTGTAAACCTATTGGGACAAAATGGGTATTTAAAAACAAGCAAGGAGAGGAGGGCCACATTGTGAGAAACAAGGCCCGGCTTGTAGCGAAGGGTTATAGTCAGAAGGAGGGGATAGATTATGAGGAGACCTTCGCTCCTGTAGCTCGTTTGGAGGCTATTAGGATACTCTTGGCTTATGCTGCATCCATGGGTTTCAAACTTTTTCAAATGGATGTCAAGAGTGCCTTCTTAAACGGCTACATTGAGGAGGAGGTCTATGTCCAGCAACCCCCCGGTTTTGAAAATCCCAAGTTTCCAAACCATGTTTTTAAACTCCACAAAGCTTTGTATGGTTTGAAACAAGCCCCTAGAGCCTGGTATGAGAGATTAAAAACCTTTTTGCTAGCTAAGGGTTTTAAAATGGGATGTGTAGATAAGACGCTCTTTCTCCTCCGGCAAGGCAAAGATACTCTCTTGGTTCAAATTTACGTGGATGATATCATTTTCGGTGGTTCTTCTCACGCTTTGGTTGCCAAGTTTGCAGATACTATGAGCAGGGAGTTCGAGATGAGCATGATGGGCGAGCTGACCTTCTTTCTCGGGTTGCAAATTAAGCAATCCCGAGAGGGGACGTTTGTGCACCAGGGCAAGTACACGAGGGACTTGCTGAAGCGGTTCGACATGGGTGAGGCCAAGCCCCTTCCGACGCCCATGTCGACGACGACTGCCCTGGATGCCGACACGGATGGAGAAGCAGTGGACCAGAAGGAGTACCGCAGCATGATTGGATCGCTGCTCTACCTGACGGCGACACGGCCGGACATTCAGTTCGCCGTGTGCTTGTGCGCGCGCTTTCAGGCTTCGCCACGCACTTCTCACCGTCAGGCCGTGAAGCGCATCTTCAGGTACCTTCGTTTCACGCCTGAGTTCGGGATTTGGTATTCTGCTTCTTCCACCCTCTCGCTTTGTGGCTTTTCTGATGCTGATTTTGCTGGTTGTCGCATTGAGCGCAAGTCCACTTCTGGGACTTGTCAGTTTATTGGGTCTTCTCTTGTATCGTGGTCTTCTCGCAAGCAGTCTAGTGTCGCTCAGTCTACCACGGAGGCTGAATATGTTGCTGCGGCTAGCTGCTGTTCCCAGTTACTCTGGATGATGGCCACTTTGCGTGATTTTGGTTTGAGCTTTACTCGAGTTCCTTTGCTTTGTGACAGCACGAGTGCCATTAGCGTTGCTAAGAACCCCGTGCTTCACTCGAAAACCAAACACATTGATGTGCGCTTTCATTTCTTGCGAGACCACCAGGAGAAGGGTGATATCGACCTTCGCCATGTCGATACTCATCACCAATTGGCTGATATTTTCACCAAGCCTTTAGACGAATCAACCTTTAATAGGTTGAGGGGTGAGCTTGGTGTGTGTTTCCCCTTTTAGATGGGGGAAGCATTTTGAGATGTACAGACTGACTCTTTTATTTTGAGGCTCTTTTCTTTTGAGTTTCTTGAGTCCTTCCAATTGGTATCTTCTTTCTTTCAGTTTTGTGTCGGGCATACGCATTTACATTCTGAGCTTCATGTCTATATTCACTAGAATGTAATTATGCTCTTGTTAGTATTGCTCCGATACTTATGACGATGCTTGTAGCTTATGCTCCTTCTGATCACTGTTACATGTTATGAGCGAGCTATTTTTGGAATGGTGAATTATGCCTAATGTATATAAATCTGAAAATGTTCACCATTGAGATATGCAACTAGCATGTGTAGGGTGTGTTGAGTCCATTCCTGCTTTTCATATATGCTAGGTTGCTATGTCTCTAGTTCTGAGTCATTCACTTGCTTGGTTGTTCATAACTTGCTTAAAATCTGAACCAAGTATTGTTGAATTGAAAAGATCGAGATGGGATTGCTTGTCAACACCTCATGGTATTGAGACTGTTTCTCATTGCACCTTGAGTTAAACTTGAGCCATGTAGTGTATGACCGAAACCGTTGCTTTAAGCTTCTGATTGCTTCGGCATAGGCTTCGCACGGTTGAAAAGTTAGGCGATGACAAGCTTTCAACCTCTCGCAATCACATGCTAAAAATGAACTTGTGAACTCTTTTACCGCTGCAACTCCGATATGAATTTGAAATCACAAGTATATGCTTCATTCCTATGCATGATGATTGAACTTTGCTAGGGGTAGTTCACTTTGTATATATGTTTAGCACTTGTTTGGATTCCTTCTATACATGTCTAGTGCTATTTTGATGGTGACTATCCTTTTTGGCTTAAAACTGCTCACATGCTCCTATGCTTCATATTTCGTATAAGTGATCAGTTTGAGCCTTTGCTATTTGAGTGCTTAATTGAGATGTCGGAGCTATACTGATTAGAGCATCTTTGCACTTTTTTGACTATATACTTGAAGCTCCTAACTTGCATTTTGACTTCATATGCATTTTGGAAGGAGATCTTGTGTTCAGAGGGAGTTTATGTGAAGGGAGTTGCTTCTCCGATACCTTTTGGCCTTGATAAGTGCATTTTCAACTAGGGGGAGAAATTTATGCAAATCATATGCTCCTGTGTTGATCAACTAAGGGGAGAATTATTTGTCCTAGTTGCTTGCATTTGTCGTGTTGAGCCGTTGCCTCTGTCTTGAGGGACTAGCAAACGCTCCTAGCTTTTCATGAGCTTTCATAAGCTTGTTCATTTGGCTTTCAATTGGTATCGTCTGGTGTGCTTTCCCATTTGGTTTGGGTTGAATTCCAATTGGTTCGGAGTGATTTTCTTGCTAGTTGTGTTGAGCCTCTGTGCCTCTATCTTGAGGGACTAGCATTTTGCTTCTGTTGTCCTCCGATCTTCAATTGGTATCTGCTAGCGGTGTTGAGCCTGTTCTACCTCTTCTTGAGGGCTAGCTTTGCTTTGCTTGGTTGCGTCGAGCCGTTGCCCATGTCTTTGGGGACCAAGTTTTCGCTTCATACACTTGACCTTCTTTGGCTTTTGTTAGGCTTTTGGGTCATTTGGTTGGGTTTTCTCTTCTCACTCCTTCCTACCTCCTTCTTCTTATTCATGATTTGTTGTGGAGTTGACAATGCACTCATCAAGGGGGAGATTGCGGATACATGGGTGTATGCCGAGTCTCTGTGTGATGAGTGATTGTCAACGGAGATGATGCGCATGTTCTTTGGCTTGTGTTGTGCAGGTGTCGAGCTCGGAGACAGTGATCGATGGCGGGTGAAGGTCAAGTTGCGACGTGCCGTGCCGACGGACCGGGCGCGATGAAGGATGGGCGTGCCGTGCGGCGGACGTGCCATGCCGATGTATCGGACGGTGAAGGGCGGACGTGGACTTGGACTGATGGACTGGAGGCCGGAGGATCAGCTGTGGTGGCTGGCAGCCTGCGACAGCGACAAGCGGAGAAGTGCGATCATGTCGGTGGAAGGGGTGCACAGGCGGTGCATCCCCTCTACGACGCCGGTTTGTTGGTAGAGCCCGGGAAAAACCAACGGTGGACGGTTTCCAGGTTTGGGCCTCAAAACCTGGGTGCTGGGTTTCCAGGTTGAGCCACAAAACCTGGGCGTGACGGTTTCCAGGTTGAGCCTCAAAACCTGGGCGTGGGCCGGTTTCCGAGTTTGGGCCTCAAAACTCGGGCGCGGACGGTTTCCGAGTTTGGCCACAAAACTCGGGCTGGAGGCTGGTTTCCCGGTTTGGGCCTCAAAACCGGGGGCTGATGGAAAAGGCTGGTTTCCCGGTTCGGGCCACAAAACCGGGGGTGCAGAGTGGTGGCGGCACGTGGCGGCGATCTGAAGGTTGCGTGGAGGCGACGCGGAAGACCGTGCGGGCGTGGCCGTCGGATCTACCTACCACCAGCGGGTGGACTAGAATAGCCTTAGGGTTAGGCTGGTCCGCTCTGTAAATACAGTAGTGAGGGGTAGAGTAGGAAATAGGCTTAGGCTAGGTTAGTATAAGTAGTCTAGGGGAGACACCCTCCTCCCTATCTCAGTTAGCGCAGTCTTTTGCTTCCTAGCACCTAGGGTTTCCACTCTCCCATCCCCTGCTTTAGCTAGTTGAGATCCGCAGAGAGACTCCACTCTGTGTACTGTTGATTTGAGGAAGTGAGGCCGTATCCTCACCTTGGAGCACTGATCGATGGCTTGATTTGCGTCCTTGATTCGAGTTCGTGGCTGTGATTTCCGTTTTGCTTGTGTTCTTCGCGGAATCCTTTTGCTCCACGTTTTTCCCGTCGCTTGATCTCTTTGCTCGGTTCATCTTTTGCAATTCCGTTTGAACCAAGTTGTTCCAGATCGTGAGGCACTTCTTTCCACCGAAGGAATCATCCTCTAACCTCACGGTCTAGGAGATCGATCGATTTTTCGTTTCGGGTCACTTTTCCTCCCTTCCCCCGAAATTCTTCGATTCACCGATTTGGAGTTAGGTTCGAGCCATGATCTCTTAGAGATAGCTCACTAACCTCCTTGTGACTTCACTCACCAAGTTTGATCCCTAGAGGATTTGTTTTGGGTGAGTTCTAGTCGAATTGGTGGACGAACAGTGAATTCGCGGGGTGACCGGACGCTGCCTCGGGTTGACCGGACGCACCAGTCGAGCGTCCGGTGGTTGAACTTTTCGTGCAAAGTCTCTGTGCTTGACCGGACGCACGCGACCGGACGCTCTGCACTTTGGGTGACCGGACTCGCCTCAGTTACTGTTCACTGCGCGTGTTTGATTCTGACCGGACGCAGGTGAACCGACCGGACGCTCTATCTCACAGAGTCCGGTCAGTTCCAGAGAGCTCCAAAAATCGTTTTCGCTCGACCGGACGCGTCCGGTGCTCACCGACCGGACGCAGGCAGAGTCCGGTCAGTGCCTTTCTGCGCAGTCTCGTATGTTCTTGTTTGCTTCTGACCGGACGCACTGGTCTCGACCGGACGCTCCGTACTCGTGAGTCCGGTCGCGAACAGTAAGGTTCCAGAGCCGATTTTTGTTGACCGGACGCGTCCGGTCCCTGCTGACCGGACGCTGGCCAGAGTCCGGTCGATCCAGTTTCGCGCGTTTTCGTTCGCGGCTCGTTCGTTCGTTGACGGATTTGATTTCCGTCTTTTGCGTTGGCTTTCTAGGGTTGTCTAGTGTCCCGCTGTGCTTCTAGGAAGCATCCACCCTACATCTAGGGTCGTGGACATTAGCAAGCTCTAGGTTTCGCTTTTGGGGTTGGGTTTGGGACAGTGGCATCTAGTTTCCGTAAGGAAATTTTGAAGCTCCCATTCACCCCCCTCTGGTCGCTTTCGGATAGCTTCTCGGTCCTTCAACCCTGATGGGTAGTTACCGGATCACGGTTGGCTATATTTGCTATCGTGGAAAAGAACCTGAGGAGTAATGAAATACGGTCAACTGGAAGGCAAGGCACCAAGTTGGAACTTGGGGGCAGTCCGTCCGTTGGATCGTGTAGGTTTGTATCGATGTTGGCCCTCGTTCATTTTTGAACGCGCCCTTTTACTTAGGGATATGTTGGTGCCGTAATCATCGACCCCAAAGCCGGTTAGAAGCTATTCGGGCCGGTCTCAACCCGTGTCGTGCCCTCTAGTATGGAAATTGCGATCTGCCGCGTGAGGCCATCGCCAGGTTCCAATTGGGCGGTCCGTGCTTGAACCGCGACGATTACCACCACGAACAAGCATCGAGCGGTTGCCCAATGCATGGACCCGACGGGGAAAGTGTGGGCTGGTATTAAAGGTCATTCATCAGCTGATTTGGAATTCGATTCAAGTCGTCGTCTCCCCCGGTTATTGGGAAACTATGGCGAGCTTCACCACGATACAACTCCATGTGATGTTTTAAAGGTTCAACTAAAATGTGGATAAGTCAATTGGATATGGTTATATTATTGATTGGTAGAATCAAGTGAGTGCTCTAGTACAGGTGAAAAACCTAGAATTAAGGAATAGGTCTAAAAATGACAGCTCATCATTATCATTAATTACCTCTTATCTAAAATTAAGCTTTTTGCAACTGAAAGATCCCAGCTCTACCTCAAAAGCCTTGCATACCCTTGGAGTCTTTATTTTCAATTGGATGGGTAAGTCTAGCTGAGTACATTCCCGTACTCAGGGTTTGTCCCGTTGTTGCAGATGGCCAGGTCTACTTTGGCTATTGTAAGCACTGCCTCTACCCAGTGGAAGGTGATGAGGAGTAGGCCCAGGGCAGGGTCGTCCAGAAGCTTCCCTTTTTCTTTTGATGGTCCGAGACTTCTAGTGGCACATTATCTAAAAAGGGAAGAGTGAGTTGTGTGAGTTGGTTTATCAAACGGTGTTTTATTTGGACCACATGTGTAGTGGTCGTGTTTCAAACTACTTCAGCTTCCGCACTTTCAAAATTCAGTATTGTAATAACTCCATTTTAAATTCGCACTCTGATATTTTAAATTCGGTTTCGTTTTCGTTATGATGTATCTTTACGAATGTAATCCTTGAACGATGCGATCCTGTATGATGTATGGTGTTAGAAATCCTTCGAGTTGGATCAACAAAACAGTGAGGAACGCCGAATTCCTCAACAGCAGCATGGCTGGCCGCAAGGACAGCCACACATATCATGGGTAATTTTTGCCGGGGATCAACCATATGTCATCCAAAGTACATGATTTGCTTAGAGGAACATGAAATCAGTATGAGAGAGATGTTGGAGTGTTCTCACCATGGGGGATGGTGTGATGGAGTGAGGATACACATCGCGATGGCCGGTGACGACGATGTAGTGCAACCGGGCGTCCTTCTCTTGTTGTGGTTGATTGGGGCAGCCACGGGGAAGGAGGAGGAGCTGCAGGGGCACCTCACCTCTGTTCTTGATGTGGAGAAGAAGGGGGAGGCATGAGGGGGCTGAGGGGGAGGTGTATTTGAAGGGGAATGAAGGGGAGACCAAGTGGTGGGAAGCCAAAGGGTCATGTCTTGATATTTTCTTGCATTGCTTGATATTTTTGTGCAAGATGGAGAGGCTTCAAGGGGGTGACGTGGGAGAGTGGAGATGGAGAGATAGAAGTCTGGTTGGGCTTGTTTGTGGACCACAAAAGATGGTAGGATGGTTGGGCTTTGATCCATGGCGAGAGTTAAGGCAAGGTTTGGACCGGGTTCGGCCTGAAGTGATGTCGGGGGATGGAATGATTGGAGTTGACCCATTAGCAAAAGGAGATATGGAGAGGATGGTTTACCATTTAGGCAAGCTTTGTATTTGTCCCAAGGGAAGAGAATATGGAAGGGAAGAGTTGAGCTTGGCCCGCTAAATTCTCGGAGAGGCGATTAGGGTTTCCCGAAAACTTAGGGTTTTGAAAAGGTGGAACCAAGGAAATATAGATTTCAAGGTTGGATAGAAAACAAGTTTGGATTTGATCAAGTGGAGAAAAGGTGAAGGGAAAAGAGCCCATTTAGATATTGTCCAAGGTGAGAAAAGAAGAGAAAGTTGAAGTTGAGATTAACTTGGGTGCAAGACATGCATTGACTTGACCCAAACAAAGCGATGGTTGAATTATGTGAGAGAGAAGATGTACAATGATTGGTCATATAGCATAGATTTTGGGCTTTGGAGAAGACTCAATCAAAATGGATTAGGAGCTCAAATACAATGATGAAAAAGAAAGGATAAAAGAGCAAGTTAGGATATGGCTAGTTGGGATTTCAGAGAGCAGAAGTTTGGGTGTTTGACAAGATGAAGTTTGAAGATCAATCAAGGTTTTTGGAACAAGAATAAAAGTGTATGGTTTCCAAGGATTTCATCATGGTTTTGCTGTCAAGGAAACTTTGTCAAAGATAAAGAGAGATTTGCTTTGGTTTAAACCCTAAGGCGCATTTGGAAACTTTAAATTTATTTTTCATACATAAACACTATGCAAAGGCATGATATGCAACAAACCATTAGATTGGATTCTTAAAATGTTTTGGAAACTCACATTTTCTAGTATATAAATTGTCAACAACTAAATAAAGGTTGGGAAAGTTTTAGAAAAATACAAAATCATATATTTTATTAAGTGTTTTCTATTCACATCCCAAATGGAAATTTTGGGGTGTGACACATGATCTCCTAGGAGTAGCTCACTATCCTCCTTGTGACTCCTCTTACCAAGTTTGAACCCTAGAGATTTCGTTTTGGGTGAGATCGAGTCAAATCAGTGGATGAACAGGGCTGTGTCGGGGTGACCGGATGCTTGCATCGGGCTGACCGGATGCTTGGTCCAGAGTCCGGTCGTTGAAGGTTTGATCTGCTCGTTTTCTGTTGATTCGACCAGACGCTCTTCATCTTTTGATCGGAAGCTCGTCCTGATCATGACCGGATGCGCTCTTCACACTGTTCACGGTTTTTGGCTGATTCGACTGGACGCATAGCATCTGACCAGACACTCCTCTCTAGTGAGTCCGGTCAGAAACAGTAAGGTTCCCGAGCGGCTTTTATCGGATCGGACGCGTCCGGTGGTCACTGACTGGACACAGGCAGAGTCCGGTCAGGTGTGTTCCGCACGTTTTCATCCGTAGTTTCTTCGTCCATTATTAGTTTTGGTTTCCGTCTTTTGCGTTGGGTTTCTAGGGTTCTGTTGTGTCCCGATGTGCTTCTTGGAAGCATCCACCCTTCATCTAGGGTCGTGGACATTCGCAAGCTCTAGGTTTGCTTTAGGGGTTGATTCTCGGGACAGTGGCAACAAGTTTCTGAAAAGAAATTTGAAGCTCCCATTCACCCCCCTCTGATCGCTTTCTGGTAGCTCTTTCGGTCCTTCAAATGGTATCGGAGCGGGTTAAGGATCTTCCACCTTAGCCAGTTCCAGATCCACAGAAGGCGACATGGATCGCGGCGTGGGCAAACCGTCATTTTTCGATGGGACGAACTATGCGTATTGGAAGATACGCATGTCGGCCTATCTTCAGAGCATGGGTGCTTCTGTCTGGGAGATTTGCAACAGGGCCGATTACATATTCTTGGCTGCTCTTGTGACTCAGCTGCAGATCGATGAGCACGATGCCAATAGCCGAGCCCATAATGCTCCTTTCTCCTGTTTGAGTGTGTCTGAGTTTGATCGCGTTTCTCATCTCCCCACGGCTCGTGAGATTTGGGCGACCCTCATGCGTTTCCATGAGGAAACCTCTCAAGTCAAATCCTGTCTCTACGAGTCTCACAAGCGGGAGTATGAGAACATTCGACACATGCCTGGCGAGAGCATAGAGAGTTTATTCGATCGCTTTCAGGTGATTGTCAACAGGATGAGGGCTCACAAGGAGTTGTTGCCTTTCGACGATCATGAGAGGGCTTTGAAGCTTTTACATACTCTCGATCGGTCGGTGTGGGACTCTAAGGTTCAGGCGATCATCGAATCACCTAACTATGAGACCCTCACGTGTGATGAGCTCTTTAGTAAGCTCAAGTCCAGTGAGATTGACGCCATGACGAGGGCTTCTTATGAGAATCCTTCTGGCCCATCTATGGCTTTCCTTTCTGGCTCTTCTGCTAACCCCTCTAGAGGATTTGCACTTTCTTCTCTTCTTTTTGTCACAGAGGAGCAGCTTGAGTTCTTGGGGGATGACGAGTTGGCTTTGCTTGCCAACCGGTTCTCGCGGTTCCACAACAACCGCATGAACTGTCACCACGGAGGAGGACGCTCTGGATGCTTTGAGTGCGGCGACCACGACCACTTCATCGCCAACTGTCCCAAGAAGAACAAGCAAGCATTTGGGAAGGGCGATCATGGGCACAAGTACAACTCCGGCAAGCGCAAGGAGAAGTACGTCCCGCGAAGCACAAGCGGAAGGGCGGCTTCAACAAGGAGTACATCAAGGAGAAGTACTTGGAGAAGGCCCAGGCTGAGCAGCGTGCTTTCTTCGCCATGCTCAGCGATGTCGACGACTCGGATGATGACTCCGCTTCCTCAAGCGACGATGAGTCCGAGAAGAGGAAGAAGATCGATGACAAGCTGAACGGCCCCTGCTTCTTCGCCGACAACGAGGGTTTTTGCACCATGGCCCTCGGCAAGGAGGTCGACAGCCAGCTGGAGGAGATCCCTCAGAACGATGACGATGATGACGACACCTCCCAGGTATCTCAGACCCCTGACGAGCTTTCTGCTGAGGTCGAGAAACTTACTGTCGCCCTTCTTAGTCAAGATAAGCTGCTTAGGCGTGCTGCTAGGGAGCGGAAGGAGTTTAGGCAAAAGTGGGAGGACACGGTGAAGGAGCTTGAGTCTGTCAAGTCCACCGTTGTCGTAACTGAGGAGGATGAGTGTGAGATGTGCTCCAAGCACATGACTGACCTTCTCACTTTGAGGGGGAAGTATGTTGCTTTGGCTGGAGAGGTGGATGAGCTTAGAGCTATATCTTCAGTGCTTGGTGCGTGCAAGTACTGTGCAGGCTTGCAATCCGAGTTGGCAGAGAAGAATGCTAAGATTGTGTCTCTTGAGAAGGCCAGCTCGGATAGCACGTGTGTGTCTAGGTGCACTTTGTGTGAGGGTTTGGAGATGGAGATTGCAAATGTGAAGCATGACAAGATGCAAACCGAGGAGGAAACACATACCTTCGGACCATCTTGTCATGGGTGTCTTATGGTGAGCCGCAGCTTGGGATGATGATTGCCCAGTTTAAGCATGCTGTTGGAGGTCCAGGTGTAGGTTTTGCTCAGGGTGTTCAGTGTGCTTCATCTTTTGGTAAGATTGGAGAGTTGAGTGGTCTTAAACCGAGTGAGAAGCCCAACTCCACCACTACTCCCAAACTTACTAAGATTCCACCTAAAGAGCCTCTCAAGCCTAGCACCAAAGATGGAGTGTATTAGGAACCTCCGAGAGCTCCACCCAAGAAACAGACATGGGCTCCAAAATCAAACCACCTCAAGAACAAGCTAGACACCATGCCACCTATCCAAGAGGAGCTCATACCACAGAAAGGCAAAGTGATCCACACCCACTACCGTGAGTACCAACAACCCCCTATGAGAGCGGTGAGGTACCATTGTGAGCACTGTGGGAGAGATGGACACTTGAGGGAGTTTTGCTTTCGGCGCAAGAGAGAGGAGCGCCATGCCAGGGAGATGAATAATGTGGACATGTACCATCCTTTCCATGATGTACATGTGCCGAATGTTCAGAGGAGAGCAGC
This sequence comes from Coix lacryma-jobi var. lacryma-jobi, assembly GCA_009763385.1. Classification (NCBI taxonomy): domain Eukaryota; kingdom Viridiplantae; phylum Streptophyta; class Magnoliopsida; order Poales; family Poaceae; genus Coix; species Coix lacryma-jobi. The sequence continues at coordinate 111,224,216 of CM019825.1, forward strand.
TAGGCCTAGAGGTCCAATGCCTCAAGGTCCTACGCCTCAGGGAGTTGTTGCCCGGCAGGATCCTGGCTTTGCAGGATATGGACCTCGTGGCAGTAGCTTTGTTGAGTGTTTCCCTCCACCGCGTTTTGAGTATCACGATGGACGCTCTTCCCTTAGCGGACCACGTTTTCCTGTGCGTGGTGATCGCTTTCCCCGTAGGCGTGCTAGGAATGGTTTTTCTACTAACCGTTCTTTTGAGCAGCTGGCCCAACACTGGTATAATTCCCATTTTACTCACCCCAGTGTTGGACCGTTTGCTCACCCTATGTCTTTTTATTGATGTAGGTAAAACGATTGGAGGGCATTTGGTTGGTGGATTCCGGTTGCTCGAGGCACAAGACCGGAAACACCAAGTGGTTCTCCAGTCTTAGTCCAGTCGTTGGAAAGGAGTTTATCACCTTCGGCGACAATAGCAAAGGTAAAGTGTTGTCTCGTGGGTCGGTGCGAGTTAATGAGCACTTTGTGTTGCGTGATGTTTCTCTTGTTTCTAACTTGCATTTTAACCTTCCTTTTGTTTCGCAACTCTTTGATGATGACTATGAGATTCGTTTTAAGCCGAATCTCAGTCGTATTTTGGACCCTCAAGGCAATCTTGTATGTTTGATTTCACCCTTTGGGAAAGTCTTTCATGTGAATTTCTCGGAGTCATTTGGAATTTCTCGTTGTGTTTTTGCTGGACCTTCCTCCTCTGAACTTTGGAAGTGGCATAGGAGACTCGGTCACCTGAGCTTCGACTTGCTTGCAAGACTTAGTTCACTTGGCCTAATCTGAGGATTGCCCAAGTTGTCCATGGCGAAGGATCTTGTTTGCCATTCTTGTAGACATGGGAAGATGGTTGACGCTCCCCACCATCCAGTGACTCAGGTCATGACTAAGCGCCCTGGAGAGCTTTTGCATATGGACCTTGTTGGTCCGGCTCGGGTGAGCTCGGTTGGGGGGAAGTGGTATGTGCTTGTTGTTGTTGTTGACTTTTTGAGATATTCGTGGGTTTTCTTTTTAACTGAGGAAACTGAGACTTTCCCTTTTACTCACAATCTGATTTTGCGTCTTCAAAATGAGTTCCCTAAGAACTCAATGCGAGCTATTAGAAGTGATAATGGTTCCGAGTTCAAAAACTCGGATTTTGAGAAGTTTTGTGACTCTTTGGGTTTGGAGCATCAGTTTTCTTCCCCCTACACACCGCCACAAAATGGTGTGGTATAGAGGAAGAATCGGACCCTTGCATAGATGGCCAGGATGATGCTCGATGAGCATAGGACTCCTAGGTGGTATTGGGCCGAGGTTATGAACACTGCATGCTATATTTCCAATCGCATTTTTCTCTGAGCTTTCTTGAAAAAGACTTCTTATGAGTTGCGTTTTGGAAAACAACCCAAAGTGAGTTACTTTAGAGTTTTTGGTTGTCATTGTTTTATACTCAAGAAAGGCAACTTGGACAAGTTTGAGTCTCGTTCTTCTGATGGTGCATTTTTGGGTTATGGCACTATTGGTAGTTCTTAGCTACACCTAGGATAGGGTAGCTAAAGTAGCTATCTACTAATGTCAAATGGGGTTGTCAATCCCGACACTAGTAGGAGCTAGCTAGAGAGGTTGCAATCTACCAACAGGAGATTCTGCAAGCGCACAGAACTATCGTAGTAGCACTTCGCCTGGGAGTACCAGGTGTCGATTTATTTGATCCCAAGGGAAGGCTAGGGTGGTGTATGAGTCGAGTCAAGGAGGGGATGAGAGTCGAAGAAATAAGAAAAAGGAAAAGGGGGAGAAGAGAAGATGAAAAGCTAGAAAGAATATATGGGTGGATAAGTAAGGATGAAAATGGATGGCTAAGGTAAGGTGGATGGATAGATAGATAAAGGGATTAGGATAACTAAGGGTAACTAACTAATAACTACTAACTACTAACTACTAATAACTAATCCTAGATAACCACGAAGCAAGATAACTACGAAGCAGGACAGGCAAATGTCAATTAAGCAACCAAGTTAAGTAAAGTTTTATTCCTATCTTATCAAGTATCGAGGCGTACTAGCCTTTACCACTGACTTAGGTTGAACGCTAGCACAACGAGCCTTACTGTTAAACTGGGCCAACTACGTGGTGGAATTCAAGGCGCACAGGGCTGTCACCACCTGCTTGCTACCATAGCTATCCGGGGGTCCAGCCGTATCTGAAGGTAAGTCTATAACTAAGCACCACGCTTAACTATATTCTAACTATCTCTACCCTAGCTTTGAATAGAGACACCCTTGCGGACGTCAGAGCAAATACTTGACTTAATAAGATAAACACTAAACTAACTAAGCAACCTATTGGCAAAGATCAATCACTAAGCACACTAGAGATTAACTACTTTGGCTAAGTGAATTGAACTGTTGGATAGCTAGGTCACACTCAAGGTACTTGATAAAGTAATACTGAAAGTAATACTGAAAGTAATGCTTAAAGTAATGCTGAGATACAAGAGAGCAAACCAGACCAGAGACGCCGGGAAATCAACCGACCTCCGATGCCAGTCGCCCGCACCCGCTTCTCTCTTAGCAAGCTCTACGCTACTTTTACCAAGGACTTAGGCTGAGCTGTGCTAAACTAAGAGCCGCGCTGTAGCGAGGGCACTAGAGCTATACTCTCTCTACTAGCTAACCTACTTGGCTATGGTCTCTGAGCTTCTAACTTGCTCTCTGCTTCTCTTGCTTGGTGTTGCTTTGCTTCTTGGTTGGTACAAATGAAGTGGTGCCACCAGGGGGGTATTTATAGCCTTGTGGAGTGAGGGGGGTACTTATAGGGGGCAGCCAACCGACCTAGGGCTAACCCTAGTGGCGGGCGCCAGCCCTAGGTGGCGGCCGCCACCCTCACACCCGTTGGATGCACCGCCTTTGCTTCAACGACATCCAGGAGCTCCAGGGAGGCGGTGGTTAGGTCGGTTGCATGTCTGAGTAACTGCCATTTGGTCTTGATCCACGCCATTCCATCCTGAGCCGTCTGATGCCACTGACCTAGTGACCAAGGGCCAAGATTTGGCCTTGGGATGGTCACACGGATCTGTGACATGGCAAAGGGGGAGAGTTGGGCCTCTCCATGTGGCGGGCGCCACATTTGGGTGGCGGGCGCCACCTCACGATGGCGGGCGCCACCCCACTCGGGCCCAAATGGGTCCTAGTGAGTGGGCTCGTCTTCTGGTGGGTCCATTCTCCAAATTTGGTCCAAATCCTGCATTCAAATAAAAATCTATGGACATGTGGAATTTGGTTAGTTTGAAACCTATTTGACTACATTTCATGCCTTTTTGGTGAATTTTAGGGTAAAATGTTGATGGTAAAACAGGTGTTTAAGGACCATCAACAAACTTCCCTAAGCTAACCTGTTGCTCATCCTCGAGCAACAATGCGGTTTAAGCATTGAGCATGAAATGGATAGCAGCTTAAGATGTATGCAAATGCACATTGTATAGTGAGAAATAACTTAGTATATATCTTTTATCATAGCAATGTGGGGCTTATAGCTTGCCACTTCAAACATGCAATAGTGAAACAAAGTAGTAGATAGGAAACTTTTATCTTGCTTAGGTTTAACTAGGATTCTGTCTGGAGGTTTTAAGGTTTTCAAAAGATAAAAACTTGCTTAAGTCCTTCAGGATTCACTCAGTCACTCAATGGTGTTTAAATCCTCACTTAGGCCAAAATGTAGCCTCTCCTATTTCTAAAGAATGATATGTGGAGTTATAGGTAGGCTAAGAATCATTTGCAAATTGCCTGATGTTTATTGCTAAGCTAGACACTCAGATCATAAGGAGCAGCAAATCATAAAAATTGATCAAGATGTGCATGTGTGGTTATGTGGAAGTGTATAGAGAGATATTTCATAATCCTTCCTAGTTAATTTCTGGGGTCTAGAGCTAATGATAATTCTCTCTTTTTTTGGATACATAGTGAGTAGACAAAAGATGTATCCTCACATTTTCTTAGGACATAGTCCTCTTTTGAGCTACCTTACTCACTTTTTTTTCAGGACATAGTTCTTTCTTGAGCTTCTTTGCTCATTTCTCTCTCTCTTTTTTTAGCTCTAGATTTCCCCAGTTTATCTATAGGAAAGGATTTTTGAAATGAGTAGGGAAAGGGAGAGAAATGCTTATTCCAAGTGTAGGAATAAGCATAAGGCTAGCAATGGGATGTTTGGCAGGGTATTGCATATCTCCAGTGTAGAGAATAAGCAATTTATTTGGTGGTTGCAAACTTCCAAAGTGGAGAGTAGGCAATTTATGGTGGGTGTGTGTATCTTGATTCAAAAGATATGATAAGCTTCTCTACTAAGATCTATGAGGTCTAACAAAGCTCAACACAAACAAAGCTCTTTGTGGTTTTGACTAATGACTAACAAATATTTGGCTGGTGGTGGGATGGGATAAAATCTAGGAGGAACTTTTAGCAAGGTTTTCATAATTTTTAAAAGAAATCCTCCAGATTAGGTCCTAATTTCACCTTAGCAAGTTTAAAGAATTACTCCATTTCTTACTAACTTTATTCACTAAGCATGATTTGAGTTAAAGCATGTGAAATCCACAAAAGCTACAACTTAGATAAGACCAGTTATTCAAACCATAACAATAGCATTTGCATGACATATTTCAAATCTTATTCAGGTTTCAACTTGTTTAAGCAGATTTTATCAATTTTATTCATGGAATGGTTATTTAGGCAAGCATGTGACATTCAAAAGATATAGAATTTAAGAACTGAATGTAAAGTGTAGGCATGAGACATACCTTATTGGAGCGGGAGTCTCCCCCAAGCTGGCTTCTTGCTTGGTGAAAGATCTTCTTCGTCTCAGTCGGAGCTCTTGTTCTCATTTTATTAAAAGGGAAACTATCTAATGTTGTGAAAAGGGAAACTATCCTATTATGATATTTTATTGTTCTAGCAAAGTTAACATATACCTATGCATATAACTAATGATAACTCTTAATTTTTTTAGTTACATGCATGACATATGTTATTTATTTGAAAAGGGAAAATTGAATGGAAAAATTAAAAGTAAAACCATACCTTAGGTCCATGGAGTTTCATCCTTATCGGGTGGATCTTCTTCCTTGGGTGCTTCTTCTTTAAGTACTCCATCTGGTTCTTCTTCTTTTGGCACCTCTCTTTTGTCATGTGAATTACACAACTCAGGAGGAGGTGGTTCTTTCTTTCTGCTCCACCTTGTTCTTGGGCGCCTCTTCTTGGTACGAACAGGTTTTGCTTCCTTCATGTTAGCGGCATATGCGGGACCACGGGAAAAGGAGAATATTTCCTTCCTCCCTCCTAATGTCATTTGAATTTTACCACTTCCCACATATATGCAGGCGTCAATAGTGTTCAAGAAGGGTCTACCTAAGATTAGAGGCACATCTTTCCTATTTCCCATATCTAGTATTATGAAATCAGCAGGAACATATGAACCTCTAATATGAACAGGTAAGTCATTAACTATTCCTTCTACATAGCAAGTGGATTGATCAGCTAGCACAACATAGGCAGATGTGGATGACATGGGTGGAAAGAATGAGTTTTCATAAAAGTCTTTAGATAAAATGTTCACACTCGATCATAAATCACACATGACATTTTTAAAGACTTCACCAAAGATGGAGCATCTAATTATGGGACTACCAGGATCACCCTTTTTAACAGTCATGGTTTGATCTTCATAATAGTTAAAATATTTTATTTCAACCATATTTGCAGTTTCCATGTCAGGTTTAACAGGAATTTTGCCAGGTTCAAAAGATGGTATGATAGCAGCAAGTTGAGCTAATTGGGTTTCTAACATCTTATTAAAACTTAATTGATTTTTCAGAGCAGATGAGAAATCTTCCAATTTAGCATTTATATTCTCAAGAATTTTATCATTCGACATTAATCTCTCTTTCAAGAAATTAGTAGTTTTACCTTGTGAGTAAACTAAATTCTTCAAGAATGAGAAATTATCAGAATTATGAAAATTAGAGCGAGGGAATGAATTGTTACCTTGAGAATTGGACTGTTGATTCCATCCTTGATTTTGTTGGCGGAAACCGCTGTTGTTGATGAAGTTCAAATCTTCATGTAACTCGGGGCAGTGGTTCCCAGAATGTTCGGTTTCTCCACAGACTTCACAAGTCATGTAGGATTCCAGAGATTGGACACTCTCTTGTTGGTTCATCTTCTCACAGTTGTCCAGCTTCTTTGCCAGCAGGTCCATCTTGGCCACGATCATGTCGGCCTCCTTAAGGGAATGCATACCTCACTTACGGGGCTGCAGTCTCTCGTCATTCCATCCTTGGATCGACACCATCTTCTCTATGAGAGCCTTAGCATCTGCAACATTCAGAGAAAAGAATGCACCAACGGCGGCGGCATCCAAATGGCTTCTAGAGAGAGGGGTTAGGCCATGGTAGAAGTTCTAGATCAACAGCCAGTCCTCCATACCATGGTGCGGACAAGCAGCGACATACTCTTCCAACCTCTCCCAAGCCTCGGGAATAGATTCCTCGGCTTGTTGCGTAAAGCTGGAGATTTTGTTGCGTAGAGCATTCGTCTTGCTCATCGGAAAGAATTTGGCGAGAAAAGCATTGGAACACTTGTCCCATGTGTCTACAGCGTTGCGATCGGTATAGAACCATTGCTTCGCTTTTCCTAGAAGAGAAAAGGGAAAGAGACGAAGATGGATGGCTTCTTGGGTCATCCCCTTAATGGTGAAGGTGCCGCAAATCTCCAAAAATTGTTGGAGGTGAGCATTGGCATCCTCATGAGCTTTGCCACAGAACGGGCTAGCTTGGACCATCGTGATTAGAGCCGGTTTTAACTCAAAATTGAGGTTGGCATCGATCACGTCTGGTCCTATCGCTACATTAGCGGCAGAAGGAGCAGAAAATTCACAAATGGTCTTATTGGCCATCGTGAAGATAGAACGAGATAAGAAAGAAAGAAGTTGAAGAAGATGAAGGAAAAAGATAAGAAGAGTTAAGGAAAGAAAGAATGGGGTAAGATGGGATTCGCTAATCGGGGGCTTAAGCGAAGATAAATCTGACACGGACTCAACCGATACACCGAATGCCTTCCCCGACAACGTCGCTAGAAATGCTTGTTGGTAGTTCTTAGCTACACCTAGGATAGGGTAGCTAAAGTAGCTATCTACTAATGTCAAATGGGGTTGTCAATCCCGACACTAGTAGGAGCTAGCTAGAGAGGTTGCAATCTACCAACAGGAGATTCTGCAAGCGCACAGAACTATCGTAGTAGCACTTCGCCTGGGAGTACCAGGTATCGATTTATTTGATCCCAAGGGAAGGCTAGGGTGGTGTATGAGTCGAGTCAAGGAGGGGATGAGAGTCGAAGAAATAAGAAAAAGGAAAAAGGAAAAGGGGAGAAGAGAAGATGAAAGGCTAGAAAGAATATATGGGTGGATAGGTAAGGATGAAAATGGATGGCTAAGGTAAGGTGGATGGATAGATAGATAAAGGGATTAGGATAACTAAGGGTAACTAACTAATAACTACTAACTACTAACTACTAATAACTAATCCTAGATAACCACGAAGCAAGATAACTACGAAGCAGGACAGGCAAATGTCAATTAAGCAACCAAGTTAAGTAAAGTTTTATTCCTATCTTATCAAGTATCGAGGCGTACTAGCCTTTACCACTGACTTAGGTTGAACGCTAGCACAACGAGCCTTACTGTTAAACTGGGCCAACTACGTGGTGGAATTCAAGGCGCACAGGGCTGTCACCACCTGCTTGCTACCATAGCTATCCGGGGGTCCAGCCGTATCTGAAGGTAAGTCTATAACTAAGCACCACGCTTAACTATATTCTAACTATCTCTACCCTAGCTTTGAATAGAGACACCCTTGCGGACATCAGAGCAAATACTTGACTCAATAAGATAAACACTAAACTAACTAAGCTACCTATTGGCAAAGATCAATCACTAAGCACACTAGAGATTAACTACTATGGCTAAGTGAATTGAACTGTAGGATAGCTAGGTCACACTCAAGGTACTTGATAAAGTAATACTGAAAGTAATACTAAAAGTAATGCTTAAAGTAATACTGAGATAAAGATAAATGTACCTGAGATACAAGAGAGCAAACCAGACCAGAGACGCCGGGAAATCAACCGACCTCCGATGCCAGTCGCCCGCACCCGCTTCTCTCTTAGCAAGCTCTACGCTACTTTTACCAAGGACTTAGGCTGAGCTGTGCTAAACTAAGAGCCGCGCTGTAGCAAGGGCACAAGAGCTATACTCTCTCTGCTAGCTAACCTACTTGCCTAAGGTCTCTGAGCTTCTAACTTGCTCTCTGCTTCTCTTGCTTGGTGTTGCTTTGCTTCTTGGTTGGTACAAATGAAGTGGTGCCACCAGGGGGGTATTTATAGCCTTGTGGAGTGAGGGGGGTACTTATAGGGGGTAGCCAACCGACCTAGGGCTAACCCTAGTGGTGGGGGCCAGCCCTAGGTGGCGGCCGCCACCTTCACACCCGTTGGATGCACCGCCTTTGCTTCAACGGTATCCAGGAGCTCCAGGGAGGCGGTGGTTAGGTCGGTTGCATCTCTGAGTAACTGCCATTTGGTCTTGATCCACGCCTTCCATCCTGAGCCATCCGATGCCACTGACCTAGTGACCAAGGGCCAAGATTTTGCCTTGGGATGGTCACACGGATCAGTGACATGGCAAAGGGGGAGAGTTGGGCCTCTCCATGTGGCGGGCTCCACATTTGGGTGGTGGGCGCCACCTCTGGTTGGCGGGCGCCACCCCACTCGGGCCCAAATGGGTCCTGGTGAGTGGGATCGTCTCCTAGTGGGTCCATTCTCCAAATTTGGTCCAAATTGTGCATTCAAATAAAAATCTATGGACATGTGGAATTTGGTTAGTTTGAAACCTATTTGACTACATTTCATGCCTTTTTGGTGAATTTTAGGGAAAAATGTTGATGGTAAAACTGGTGTTTAAGGACCATCCACAGGCACTCACACTCATGCATATCATGTACTTAACCTTGATACCAACCGAGTCATGGAGACATCCGATGTCACCTTCGACGAGACCATGGTTTGTCCTTCTTCTAGATTTGAGCGTGCAGGTGATCATAAGGTTGGCGAGCCTCTTTTTGATGATGAGTGCGGATACATGGGTGTATGCCGGGTCTCTGAGTGATGAGTTATTGTCAACTGGGATGATGCGCATGTTCTTTGGCTTGTGTTGTCCAGGTGTCGAGCACGGATGCAGTGATCAAAGGCGAGGTGAAGGTCAAGTAGAGACGTGCCGTGCCGATGGACCGAGAGTGGCGAAGGGCGGACGTGAGGCTTGGACTGAGGGACCAGAGGCCTGAGGATAAGCTGTGGTGGCTGGCAGCCTGTGGCAGCTACAAGCGAAGACTTGCGGTCATGTGTTGCCTGAGTCGTGGACTTGGGGACACGTGTCGATGGACGGGGTGCACGAGAGGTGCATCCCATCTACGACGTCGGTTTGGTGGTTGAGCCAGGGAAAAACCATCGGGTGGACGGTTTCCAAGTTTGGGCCTCAAAACCTGGGCGTGGATGGTTTCTGAGTTTGGCCACAAAACTCGGACTGAGGGTTTCCGAGTTTGGCCTCAAAACTCGGGCTGAGGACAGTTTCCAGGTTTGGGCCTCAAAACCTGGGTGCTACGGGTTTGCTGAGTTTGGGCCACAAAACTCAGACGCTGGTGGGCTGGTTTCCCGGTTTGGGCCTCAAAACCGGGGGTTGGCTGTGAAAGCTGGTTTCCCGGTTTGGGCCACAAAACCGGGGGCGGAGTCCGTGAAAAGGACGCAGAGCGGTGGCGGCACGTGGCGGCAATTGGGAGGTTGCGTCGAGGCAACGCTACGAGTTGTGCGGGCATGGCCGTCGGATCCACCTACCTTCGAGTTGGTCCAGAATAACCTTAGGGTTTAGCTAGTTCGCTCTGTAAGTAGTTAGGGGTAGAGTGGGAATTAGGAATAGTTAGAATTAGGATAAGTAGGGGGAGACACCCACCTCCCCATCTATCTCAGTCATTTGCTCTTTGCTTCTAGGGTTTCCTGCTCTCCCAATCCCCTGCTGTAGCTAGCTGAGATCCGCAGAGAACCATACCTCTGTGTACTGGAGATTTTGAGGAAGTGAGGCCTTAACCTCACTGTTGTAGCATGTGGTAGCCACACGGTTGCAGATCGATGTGTTGATTCGCGTTTTTGTTCGTGTTCTTCGCGTTCTTCGTTTCTCCGCGATTTTTCCGTCACTCGATCTCTATCTCCCGTGCGTCTTTGCGAAATCCGTTTGAATCAACTTGTTCGTATTTGAAAGGAGATCATTTCCACTGAAGGAATTCATCTATCTCCCTACGAGCAAGTAGATCGGGTTGATTTCGTTTTCGTGGCGTTTTTCGGTTCATCCTCCCCTTTTGATTTCCCGGTGATTGACTCGATTTGAGCGGATGATTTCTGGGGGATAGTCTCCTAACTACTCTGTGATCATCCTCTCCAAGTTTGGGAACGTGGGATTTTGATTTGAATCGATTTGGGGAAGATTTGGGTGAAGGGCGATCAAAGTCACCCTCCCTGAGTGACCGCGGACAGTCCGCCACTCAGGGCGCGGACAGTCCGCGCGTCGGGCTGGTTCAGTCCAGCCGCGGCCAGTCCCTGTTGGTTTTGGTTCGGGTCACCGGCGGACAGTCCGCCGTGCTAAAGCGCGGACAGTCCGCCGTGCTAAAGCGCGGATAGTCCGGGACCGAGCAGGGGGACTTCAGCAGCATTGTGTTTTTGTTGACTTGACCGACGGACAGTCCGCCACCAGAGCGCGGACAGTACGCAGTAGGGGCGGACAGTCTGGGACCCCAGGGCCGGACAGTCCGGGAATCGTCTGAAGCTTCCGGCTTAGTGCGTTTGCTCTCCCGACTTGTTCGCTTGGTTTCCGGACTTCTCGTTAGGCCTCGTAGTTGACCAAGGAACCTCTCTAGGTATCTTTGCTACTCGTTAGCATAGGTATTTAGGAGTTTCTCGACGTAGCTGACAATCTACGTTCGGGACTTGGTTTTTGGGGTGGTGTTCGAGCCGGAGCTTTTGGTGTTTGGTTTGCAATCTTCTTGTGGTGCCTCGCTGTGATCCTAGGGATCATCCACCCACTTCCAAGGGTCGTGGGCATCACGGTTTCGGTCGCAGTTTCTGGGGGTTGATTTTGGGACATTTGGCCAAAGTTTCAAGAGAAATTTTTGAGCTCCCATTCACCCCCTCTGGTCGCCTTGCCAGTGCTTTCTCGGTCCTTCAATTGGTTTCAGAGTGGGTTAAGGATCTTCCACCTTAGCCGGTTCCAGATCCATAGAAGGCGACATGGATCGCAGCGTGGGCAAACCGCCGTTTTTCGATGGGACGAACTATGCGTATTGGAAGATACGCATGTCGGCCTATCTGCAGAGTTTGGGTGCTTCCATCTGGGATATTTGCAACTCTGCCGATTATGTGGTCTTGGCTGCTCGTGTCACTCAGCTTCAGATCGATGAGCACGATGCCAATAGCCGAGCCCGTAATGCTCTTTTCTCATGTTTGAGCAAGAGTGAGTTTGATCGCGTTTCTCACCTCGCTACGGCTCGGGAGATTTGGGCCACCCTCATGCGTTTCCATGAGGGAACCTCTCAAGTCAAAACCCGACTCTACGAGTCGTTCAAGCGAGAGTATGTGAACTTTCGACATATGCCTGGCGAGAGCATAGAAAGTTTATTCGCTCGCTTTCAGGTGATTGTCAACAGGATGAGGGCTAACAAGGAGCCGTTGCCTTTCGACGATCATGAGAGAGCTTTGAAGCTTTTGCATACTCTTGATCGATCGGTGTGGGACTCCAAAGTTCAGGCGATCATCAAATCACCTAACTATGAGACCCTCACGTGCGATGAGCTGTTTTGTAAGCTCAAGTCCAGTGAGATTGACGCCATGGCGAGGGCTTCTTATGAGAATCCTTCTGGCCCGACTATGGCTTTGGTTTCTGGCTCTTCTAACCCCTCTGGAGGTTTTGCTCTTTCGTCTCTCTTTTCTGTCACAGAGGACCAGCTCGAGTCTTTGGGGGATGACAAGTTGGCAATGCTCGCCAACCGGTTCTCGCGGTTTCACAACAACCGCATGAACCGTCGCCGCGGAGGAGGACGCTCGGGATGCTACGAGTGCGGCGACCCCGACCACTTCATCGCCAACTGTCCCAAGAAGAAGAACTCATCTGGGAAGGGCGATCATGGGCACAAGTACAACTCTGGCAAGCGCAAGGAGAAGTACGTCCCCGCGAGGCACAAGCGGAGGGGCGGCTTCGACAAGGAGTACATCAAGAAGAAGTACTTGGAGAAGGCCCAGGCTGAGCAGCGTGCGTTCTTCGCCACGCTCAGCGACGTCGACGGCTCGGATGATGACTCCGCTTGCTCAAGCGACGATGAGTCCGAGAAGAAGAAGAGGATCGAGGACAAGCTGAAAGGTCTCTGCTTCTTCGCCGACGACGACGGCCTCTGCACCATGGCCCTCGGCAAGGAGGTCGATGGCGAGCTGGTGAACTCCCCTCGGAACGATGACGACGACGACACCTCCCAGGTATCTCTGACCCACGATGAGCTTTCCGCTGAGGTCGAGAAACTTACTGCCGCGCTCCTTAGTCAAGATAAGTTGCTTAGGCGAGCCGCTAGAGAGCGCAAGGAGTTTAGGCAGAAGTGGGAGGATACGGTGAAGGAACTTGATTCTGTCAAGTCCACCGTAGTTGTCACAGATGAGGAGGAGTGTGAGGCGTGCACCACGCACATGACTAATCTTCTCACTTTGAGAAGCAAGTATGTTGCGTTGGTAGGAGAGGTGGATGAGCTCCGTGCTAGGCCCATGCTGTTGGGTGCGTGCAAGACTTGTCCTGTCTTGCAATCTGAGTTGGCAGAGAAGAATGCCAAGATTGTGTCTCTTGAGGAGGCCAGCTCGGGTAGCACTGGTGTGACTAGGTGCGCTTTGTGTGAGGGTTTGGAGATGGAGATTGCTAATGTGAAGAATGACAAGATGCAAACCGAGGAGGAAAACACATACCTTCGGACCATCTTGTCATGGGTATCTTGTGGTGAGCCGCAACTCGGGATGATGATCTCCCAATTCAAGCGAGCTGCTGGAGGGCCCGGTGTAGGCTTTGCTCCGGGTGTTGATCTTTCTGCTTTTGGGAAGATTGGAGAGTCGAGTGGTTTGAACCCGAGTGAGAAGCCCAACTCCACCACTACTCCCAAACTGACCAAGCTTCCACCCAAAGAGCCTCTCAAGCCTAACACCAAGGATGGGGTGTTTGAGGAACCTCCGAGAGCTCCACCCAAGAACCAAGTGTGGCATCCCAAACCCAACCACCTAAAGAACAAGCTGGACGCAATGCCACCTATCCAGGAGGAGTTGCCACAGAAGGGCAAGGTGATCCACACCCACAATCGTGAGTACCAACAACCCCCTTTGAGAGCGGTGAGGTACCACTGTGAGCACTGTGGGATAGATGGACACCTGAGTGAGTTCTGCTTTAGGCGCAAGAGAGAGGCGCGCCGTGCTAGGGAGATGAACAACCCGGACATGTACCATCCTTTCCATGATGTACATGCGCCGAATGTTCAGAGGAGAGCACGGAGACGTGCTGCTAGGCCCAGAGGTCCAGAACCTCAAGTTCCCAGGCCTAGGCAGCAGAGAGCTCCGAGGAGATACGCTAGGCCTGGAGGTGTTGAGCCTCAAGTCCCTAGGCGTAGTCCTCGTAGAGAGCGTGCCCGGCGGGAGCCTGCATTTGTAGGCTATGGACCCCGTGGCGGTGGCTTTGCAGTTCAGCGTTTTCCCCCACCGCGTTTTGAGTATCGCGATGGACGCTCCTTCCTTAGCGGACCACGTTTTCCTCAACGTGGTGATCGCTCCTCCCGTAGGCGTGCTAGGAATGGTTTTTCTGCTAACCGTTCTTTTGAGCAGTCGGCCCAACACTGGTATTCCCCTTACTTCACTAACCCCAGTGTTGGCCCGTATGCTCACCCTATGTCTTTTTATTGATGTAGGTAAAACGATTGGAGAACGTTTGGTTGGTGGATTCCGGTTGCTCGAGACACATGACCGGAAACGCCAAGTGGTTCTCCAGTCTTAGTCCGGTCGCTGGAAAGGAGTATATTACCTTCGGCGACAACAGCAAAGGTAAGGTGCTGTCTCGTGGGTCTGTGCGAGTTAATGAGCACTTTGTGTTGCGCGGTGTTGCACTTGTTTCTAACTTGCATTTTAACCTTCTTTCTGTTTCGCAACTTTTTGATGATGACTATGAGATTCGTTTTAAACCGAATCTCAGTTGCATTTTGTTCCTCAGGGTAATCTTGTATGTGTGATTTCACCCTTTGGAAAAGTCTTCTGTGCGGATTTCTCGAAGTCGTTCGGTATTTCTCGTTGTCTTTTGGCTGGACCTTCCTCCTCTGATCTTTGGAAGTGGCATAGGAGACTAGGTCACCTGAGCTTCGACTTGCTTGCAAGACTTAGTTCACTCGGCTTAATCCGAGGATTGCCCAAGTTATCCATGGAGAATGATCTTGTCTGCCATTCTTGTAGATATGGGAAGATGGTAGCCGCTCCCCACCATCCAATGACTCAGGTCATGACTAAGCGCCCTGGAGAGCTTTTGCACATGGACCTTGTTGGTCCGGCTTGGGTGAGCTCGGTTGGGGGAAAGTGGTATGTGCTTGTTGTTGTCGACGATTTTTCGAGATATTCGTGGGTTTTCTTTTTAGCTGAGAAAACCGAGACTTTCTCCTTTGCTCGCAATCTGATTTTGCGTCTTCAGAATGAGTTCCCTTTGAAATCTATGCGAGCAATTCGGAGTGATAATGGTTCCGAATTCAAGAATTGAGATTTTGAGAAGTTTTGTAACTCTTTGGGTTTAGAGCATCAGTTTTCTTCCCCCTACACACCCCCTCAAAATGGTGTTGTAGAGAGGAAGAATCGGACCCTTGTAGAGATGGCCAGGACGATGCTCGATGAGCATAGGACTCCTAGGCGATATTGGGCCGAAGCTATGAGCACTGCATGCTATATTTCCAATCGCATTTTTCTTCGAGCTTTCTTGAAAAAGACCTCTTATGAGTTGCGTTTTGGAAAACTCCCAAAGGTGAGTTATTTTCGAGTTTTTGGTTGCCATTGTTTTATACTCAAAAAGGGCAACTTGGACAAGTTTGAGTCTCGTTCTTCTGACGGTGTGTTTTTGGGTTATGGCACTCACACTCGAGCTTATCGTGTACTTAACCTTGACACTAACCGAGTCATGGAGACATCAGATGTCACCTTCGACGAGACCATGGTTTGTCCTTCTTCTCATTTTGAGCGTGCAGGTGATCATGAGGTTGGCAAACCTCTTTTCGATGATGAAGAAGAAGGTGCTGAAGGGATAAATGACCCAGCACCTCCTACACCTGCTGTGCCGGAAAGAGCGGCCTCTATGACGACTAACGGCCCCGACACATCGTCTTCCTGGGGGCCGTGGGATCCGCCACCCCGAGCGGTACCCTTTGTACCCGGGAAGGCACCAGCTGCTGTTGAGGGGGAGGCCACTTCGGCAAGGGAGGAGCCACGACACATTCAGCGCCAGCACCCGCCTCAGCAGATGATCGACAGCATCGACGAACGCGTCACCCGGTCAAGGCAAATCTCTCACTTTGCTCATTCTGCATTTGTTGCTGATTTTGAACCCCGGGATGTTGGACACGCTTTGACGGATCCTGATTGGGTCAATGCCATGCATGAGGAGCTTGAGAACTTTGAGAGAAATCGGGTTTGGGTTCTAGTGTCTCCACCTTCTAAGTGTCATCCAATTGGGACAAAATGGGTTTTCAAAAACAAACAGGGAGAAGATGGCCATGTTGTGAGAAACAAGGCCAGACTCGTAGCCCAGGGATATAGTCAGAAGGAGGGGATAGACTATGAGGAGACATTTGCTCCTGTAGCACATTTGGAGGCTATTAGGATACTCTTGGCTTTTGCTGCATCCAAAGGTTTCAAACTTTTTCAAATGGATGTCAAGAGTGCCTTCTTAAACGGCTACATAGAAGAGGAGGTGTATGTTAGACAATCCCCCGGTTTCGAAAATCCCAAGTTTCCAAACCATGTCTTTAAACTCCACAAAGCTTTGTATGGTTTGAAACAAGCCCCTAGAGCCTGGTATGAAAGGTTGAAAACCTTTTTGCTTGCTAAGGGTTTTAAAATGGGATGTGTAGATAAAACGTTCTTTCTCCTCAAGCAAGGCACTGATACTCTCTTGGTCCAAATTTACGTGGATGATATCATTTTCGGTGGTTCTTCTCACGCTTTGGATGCCAAGTTTGCAGACATTATGAGCAGGGAGTTCGAGATGAGCATGATGGGTGAGTTGACGTTTTTCCTCGGGTTGCAAATCTAGCAAACCCGGGAAGGAACGTTTGTGCACCAGGGCAAGTATACCAGAGATATCCTGAAGAAGTTCGACATGGGTGAGGCCAAGCCTCTTCCAACACCCATGGCGACCACGACGGCCCTGGATGCGGACAAGGAGGGAGAAGCAGTGGACCAGAAGGAGTACCGGAGTATGATCGGGTCGCTGTTGTACATGACGGCGACACGGCCGGACATCCAGTTCGCGGTGTGCCTCTGCGCGCGCTTTCAGGCGTCGCCGCGCACCTCTCACCGTCCGGCGGTCAAGCGCATTATGAGGTACTTATCCTTCTCTCCAGAATTTGGGATTTGGTATTCTGCTTCCTCCACCCTTTCCCTTTGCGGTTATTCCGATGCCGATTTTGCTGGTTGCCGTATTGATCGCAAGTTCACTTCTGGGACTTGCCAGTTTATTGGTTCTTCTCTTGTTTCGTGGTCTTCTCGCAAGCAGTCTAGCGTCGCCCAGTCTACCATGGAGGCTGAGTATGTTGCTGCGGCTAGCTGCTGTTCCCAGTTACTCTGGATGATGGCCACTTTGCGTGATTTTGGTCTGAGTTTTTCTCGTGTTCCTTTGCTTTGTGACAGCACGAGTGCGATTAGCGTTGCTAAGAACCCCGTGCTTCACTCGAAGACCAAACACATTGATGCGCGCTTTCATTTTCTGCGACACCACTATGAGAAGGGTGATATCGACCTTCGCCATGTCGATACTCATCATCAGCTTGCTGATATTTTTACCAAGCCTTTGGACCAATCAACCTTTAATCGGTTGAGAGGTGAGCTTGGTGTGTGTTTCCCCTTTTAGATGGGGGAAACACTTTGGATTTTGTATAATACACTGACTTTTTGATTTCAGTTGTTTTTGCTTCTTTTTTGATTTCTTCATGCATCTTTTGCATTTTAGCATACGCTTTTACATTATGAGCTTCATGTGTATAAATTGAAGAATGTAACTATGCTCTGTGTAGTTTCTGCTCCGATGCTTTATGTTGATGTTGTAGCTTATGCTCTTTCTGATCACTAGTACATACTATGAGCTGAGCCATTTTTGAATGGTGAATTTGATAATGAACTTAAAACTTGAAAATGTTCACCATTGAGATATGCAACTAGCATGAGTAGGATGTGTCGAAGTCACATATGCTTTTCATATATGCTAGGTTGCTATGTCTCTAGTGTTGAGTCATTCACTTGCTTGGTATGTCATATTCTGTTTAAAATCTAAACCAAGTTAAGTGAATTGGAAAGATCGAGATGGGTTTGCTTATTAGCACCTCACAGTTTCGAGACTGTTTCTCATTGCACTTTGAGTTAAACTTGAGCTGTGTAGTGTATGACCGAAACTGTTGCTTTAAGCTTCTGATTGCTTATGCATAGGCTTCGCACAGTTGGAAAGTTAGGCAATAACAAGCATTCAACCTCTCGCAGTCACATGTTGTTTTCTAAACTTGTGTAATTTTACCGCTGCAACTCCGATTAAAATTTGAAATCACAAGTAAATGCCTAAATTGATATCAGCATGATGATTGAACTATGCTAGGGGTAGTTCACTTGGTATACATGCTTAGCACATTTGACTTCCTGTCCATACATGTCTTGTGCTATTTTGATGGTGAATACCTTTTTTGGCTTCAAACTGCTCACATGTTCATATTTCGTTCTTAGTGATCAGCTTGAGCCTTTGCTAGCATTCTATGCATTTTTCTGAGTCATCGGATTTGAACTCTATAGAGCATCCTTGCACTCTTTTGAGTATACTCCTGAAGCTCCTAACTTGTATTTTGCCTCATTTGCATTTTGGAAGGGGAGAATTCTGCGTGTTGGCACTTTCTGTTGGTGCATTTTCTGAGGGGGAGCCTTATTTCTTGATAAGTGCATTTTCAACTAAGGGGGGAGAAATTGCAAATCATTACCCTCCGTTTCAGCTAAGGGGGAGCCTTCCTGGTTGTTTGCACTATTCGAGGGGGAGTTTGTTTCCGATTGAGTCTTTGACATTTGCAATTGGTTTGGAGCAGTTTGCTAGTTGCGTTGAGCCTTAGCCTCTTTCTTGAGGGACTAGCATTTGCTTTTCAGATTTTCAATTGGTGTCGAACTCTTTTTGGTAACAGTCGGTATCGAGCTTTCTTTGCTAGTTGTGCTGAGCCTCTGCGCCTCTATCTTGAGGGACTAGCATTTTGCTTCGATATTTTCGATTGGGATTTGCTAGCGGTGTTGAGCCTGTTCTACATCTTCTTGAGGGCTATCTTCGCTTTGCTTGGTTGCGTCGAGCCATTGCCCATGTCTTTGGGGACCAAGTTCTTTCGCTCTTTCCACTTGACCTTCTTCGGCTTTGCTATGCTTTTGAGTCATTTGGTCGAGTTCTCTCTTCTCCTTCTTCCTTCTTCTCTTTCTATTATGATTTGTGTTGGTAGTTGACAATGCACTCATCAAGGGGGAGATTGCGGATACATGGGTGTATGCCGGGTCTCTGAGTGATGAGTGATTGTCAACTGGGATGATGCGCATGTTCTTTGGCTTGTGTTGTGCAGGTGTCGAGCATGGATGCAGTGATCAAAGGCGAGTTGAAGGTCAAGTAGAGACGTGCCGTGCCGATGGACCGAGAGTGGCGAAGGGCGGACGTGAGGCTTGGACTGAGGGACCAGAGGCCCGAGGATCAGCTGTGGTGGCTGGCAGCCTGTGGCAGCTACAAGCGAAGACTTGCGGTCATGTGTTGCCTGAGTCGTGGACTTGGGGACACGTGTCGGTGGACGGGGTGCACGGGAGGTGCATCCCATCTACGACGTCGGTTTGGTGGTTGAGCCAGGGAAAAACCATCGGGTGGATGGTTTCCAGGTTTGGGCCTCAGAACCTGGGCGTGGATGGTTTCCGAGTTTGGCCACAAAACTCGGACTGAGGGTTTCTGAGTTTGGCCTCAAAACTCGGGCTGAGGACGGTTTCCAGGTTTGGGCCTTAAAACCTGGGTGCTGCGGGTTTGCTGAGTTTGGGCCACAAAACTCAGACGCTGGTGGGCTGGTTTCCCGGTTTGGGCCTCAAAACCGGGCGTTGGCTCTGAAGGCTGGTTTCCCGGTTTGGGACACAAAACAGGGGGCGGAGTCCGTGAAAAGGACGCAGAGCGGTGGCGGCACGTGGCGGCAATCGGGAGGTTGCGTCGAGGCAACGCTATGAGTTGTGCGGGCGTGGCCGTCGGATCCACCTACCTTCGAGTTGGTCCAGAATAACCTTAGGGTTTAGCTGGTTCGCTCTGTAAGTAGTTAGGGGTAGAGTGGGAATTAGGAATAGTTAGAATTAGGATAAGTAGGGGGAGACACCCACCTCCCCATCTATCTCAGTCATTTGCTCTTTGCTTCTAGGGTTTCCTACTCTCCCAATCCCCTGCTGTAGCTAGCTGAGATCCGCAGAGAACCATACCTCTGTGTACTATAGATTTTGAGGAAGTGAGGCCGTAACCTCACTGTTGTAGCGTGTGGTAGCCACACGGTTGTAGATCGATGTGTTGATTCACGTTTTTGTTCGTGTTCTTCGCGTTCTTCGTTTCTCCACGATTTTCCCGTCACTCGATCTCTCTCTCCCGTGCATCTTTGCGAAATCCGTTTGAATCAACTTGTTCGTATTTGAAAGGAGATCATTTCCACCGAAGGAATTCATCTATCTCCCTATGAGCAAGTAGATCGGGTTGATTTCGTTTTCATGGCATTTTTCGGTTCCTCCTCCTCCCCTTTTGATTTCCCGGTGATTGACTCGATTTGAGCGGATGATTTCTGAGGGATAGTCTCCTAACTACTCCGTGATCATCCTCTCCAAGTTTGGGAACATGGGATTTTGATTTGAATCGATTTGGGGAAGATTTGGGTGAAGGGCGATCAAAGTCGCCCTCCCTGAGTGACCGCGGATAGTCCGCCACTCAGGGCGCGGACAGTCCGCGCGTGGGGGCTGGTTCAGTCCAGCCGCGGCCAGTCCCTGTTGGTTTTGGCTCGGGTCACCGGCGGACAGTCCGCCGTGCTAAAGCGCGGACAGTCCGGGACCGAGCAGGGGGACATCAGCAGCATTGTGTTTTTGCTGACTTGACCGTCGGACAGTCCGCCACCAGAGCGCGGACAGTCCAGGACCCCAAGGCCGGACAGTCCGAGAATCGTCTGAAGCTTCCGGCTTAGTGTGTTTGCTCTCCCGACTTGTTCGCTTGGTTTCCGGACTTCTCGTTAGGCCTCGTAGTTGACCAAGGAACCTCTCTAGGTATCTTTGCTACTCGTTAGCATAGGTATTTAGGAGTTTCTCGACGTAGCTGACAATCTACGTTCGGGACTTGGTTTTTGGGGCGGTGTTCGAGCCGGAGCTTTTGGTGTTTGGTTTGCTATCTTCTTGTGGTGCCTCGCTTTGATCCTAGGGATCATCCACCCTCTTCCAAGGGTCGTGGGCATCACGGTTTCGGTCGCAGTTTCTCGGGGATGATTTTGGGACATTTGGCCAAAGTTTCGAGAGAAATTTTTGAGCTCCCATTCACCCCCCCTCTGGTCGCCTTGCCAGTGCTTTCTCGGTCCTTCAATGAGGACGAGGGTGCTGAAGGGATGGATGATCCAGCACCACCTCCACCTGCTGTAGCGCAAGCATCAGCGTCAACTACGACGACTCACGGCCCCAACCCCTCTTCTTCGACTACTTAGGGGCCGTGGGATCCGCCACCTCGGGCTGTACCTTTTGTACCCGAGGAGGCACCAGCTGCTGTTGAGGGGGAGGTTTCTTCAGCTCAGGAGGCGCCACGACACATTCAGTGCCAACACCCGCCTCAACAGATGATCGACAGCATCAACGAACGTGTCACTCGGTCAAGGTCACAACAAATCTCTCACTTTGCTCATTCTGCATTTGTTGCTGATTTTGAACACCGAGATGTTAGACACGCTTTATCTAATCCGGATTGGGTCAATGCGATGCATGTGGAGTTAGAAAATTTTGAAAGAAATCAGGTTTGGGTTTTGGTTCCACCTCCTCCTGAGTGTCACCCTATTGGTACAAAATGGGTTTTCAAAAACAAACAAGGAGAGGATGGCCACATTGTGAGAAACAAGGCCAGACTTGTAGCACAGGGGTATAGTCAGAAGGAGGGGATAGACTATGAGGAGACTTTTGCTCCTGTAGCTCGTTTGGAGGCAATTAGGATACTCTTGGCTTTTGCTGCATCCAAAGGGTTTAATCTTTTTCAAATGGATGTCAAGAGTGCCTTCCTAAATGGCTACATAGAAGAAGAGGTGTATGTAAAACAACCCCCCGGTTTTGAAAATCCCAAGTTTCCAAACCATGTTTTTAAACATCACAAAGCTTTACATGGTTTGAATCAAGCCCCTAGTGCCTGGTATGATAGGTTGAAAACCTTTTTGCTTGCTAAGGGTTTTAAAATGGGATGTGTTGATAAAACACTCTTTCTCCTCAAGCAAGGCAATGACACTCTCTTGGTCCAGATTTACGTGGATGATATCATTTTCGGCGGTTCTTCTCACGCTTTGGTTGCCAAGTTTGCAGATCTTATGAGCAGGGAATTTGAGATGAGCATGATGGGCGAGTTGACATTCTTTCTCGGGTTGCAAATCAAGCAATCCCGAGAGGGGACGTTTGTGCACCAGGGCAAGTATACCAAGGACATCCTAAAGAAGTTCGATATGGGTGAGGCCAAGCCTCTTCCAACACCCATGTCGACCACGACGGCCCTAGATGCGCACAATGATGGAGAAGCTGTGTACCAGAAGGAGTACCGGAGTACGATCGGGTCGCTGCTGTACCTGACGGCGACACGCCTGGACATCCAGTTCGCGGTGTGTCTTTGCGCACGATTTCAATCGTCGCCACGCACCTCTCACCGTCAGGCGGTCAAGCGCATTATGAGGTACTTATGCTTCACACCTGAGTTTGGGATTTGGTATTCTGCTTCCTCCACCCTCTCCCTTTGCGGTTATTCTGATGCCGATTTTGCTGGTTGCCGACTTGATCGCAAGTCCACTTCTGGGACTTGTCAGTTTATCGGTTCTTCTCTTATATCTTGGTCTTCTCGCAAGCATTCTAGCGTCGCCCAGTCTACCACAGAGGCTGAGTATGTTGCTGCGGCTAGCTGCTGTTCTCAATTGCTTTGGATGGTGGCCACTTTGCGTGATTTTGGTCCGAGCTTTTCTCGCGTTCCTTTGCTTTGTGACAGCACGAGTGCTATTAGTGTTGCTAAGAACCCCGTGCTGCATTCCAAGACCAAACACATTGATGTGCGCTTTCATTTCTTGCGAGACCACTATGAGAAGGGTGATATCGACCTTCACCATGTCGATACTCATCTTCAGTTGGCAGATATTTTCACTAAGCCTTTGGACCAATCAACCATTGCTAGGTTGAGAGGTGAGATTGGTGTGTGTTTCCCCTTTTAGTTGGGGGAAATATTTTGTCTATTGTATCATAGACTGACTCTTTTTCTTTCATTTTATTTTCGTTTCTGATGAGTTAGTCTTTGCATTTCATCATGCATCTGTGCATTCTAAGCTTCATGTATATAATCTTTAGAATGTGATTATGCTCTATCTAGTATGCTCCGATGCTATATGATGATATTTGTAGCATATGCTCTTTCTGATCACTGATACATGCGGATACATGGGTGTATATCGGGTCTCGAGTGATGAGTGATTGTCAACTAGGATAATGCGCA
Source organism: Coix lacryma-jobi var. lacryma-jobi (assembly GCA_009763385.1). Lineage (NCBI taxonomy): Eukaryota > Viridiplantae > Streptophyta > Magnoliopsida > Poales > Poaceae > Coix > Coix lacryma-jobi. The sequence continues at coordinate 111,247,355 of CM019825.1, forward strand.
TGTTCTTTGGCTTGTGTTGTGCAGGTGTCGAGCACAGATACAGTGATCAAAGGCAAGGTGAAGGTCAAGTAGAGACGTGCCGTGCCGATGGACCGATAGTGGCGAAGGGCGGACGTGAGGCTTGGACTGAGGGACCGGTGGCCTGAGGATCAGCTGTGGTCGCTGATAGCCTGGGACAGCGATGAGCGAAGACTCGCGGGCACGGTGTTGCTGGGGTCGAGGACCTGGGGACACGTGTCGGTGGACGGGGTGCACGGGCGGTGCATCCCCTCTACAGCTCGGTTTGATGGTTGAGCCACAGAAAAACCATCGAGTGGACGGTTTCCAGGTTTGGGCTTCAAAACCTGGGCGCTGATGGTTTCCGAGTTTGGGCCATAAAACTCGGACTGAGGACGGTTTCCAGGTTTGGGCCTCAAAACCTGGGCGCTGCGGGTTTCTGAGTTTGGGCCACAAAACTCAGGCGATGGATGGCTGGTTTCCCGGTTTGGGCCTCAAAACCGGGGGTTGGTCGTGAAGGCTGGTTTCCCGGTTTGGGCCACAAAACCGGGGGCAGAGTCCGTGAAAAGGACAAGCAGAGTGATGGCGGCACGTGGTGGCAATCAGTGAGGTTGCGTCGCGGCAACGCTACCAGTTGTGCGGGCGTGGCTGTCGGATCACCACCTACCACGAATTGGTCCAGAATAACCCTAGGGTTTAGCTAGTTTGCTCTGTATTTAGTTAGGGGTAGAGTGGGAACTAGAATTAGGATAAGTAGAGGGAGACACCCACCTCCCATCATATCTCAGTCATTTGCTATTTTCCACCTAGGGTTTCCTGCTCTCCCAATCCCCTGCTGTAGCGAACTGAGATCCATAGACAAGACAATCATACCTCTGTGTTCGTGAGATTTTGAGGAAGTGAGACCGTAATCTCACTGTTGTAGCGTGTGGTAGCCACACGGTTGCAAATTCGTGGTTGTGATTCGCATTTTGGTGTTGTTCTTCGCGGGTTGCTTTTTCTCCACGTTTTTCCCATTGATCAATCTCTTCACTCAGTGCATCTTTTGTGATTCTGTTTGAACTGAGTTGTTCTAGATCGTGAGGTACATCTTTCCACCGAAGGAATTTACCTCTAACCTCACGAGCTAGTAGATCGGTCGTTTTTCGTTTCGGATCGAGTTTTGCTCTTTTGCCCCGAATTCTTTTGATTTACCGATTTGGAGTTAGGTTCGAGCCATGATCTCTTTGGGATAGCTCACTAACCTCCTTGGAACTCCTCATACCAAGTGTAAGCCTTACAGCTTTTGATTCGGAGGAGATCGGGTTGAATCCACGGAAGAAGAGTGCAGTTTCGGAGGCATCGGACGCTCGCGTCGGGAGCATCGGACGCTGTGTTCATCACATCGGATGCGTCCGATGCCACGTGTCATCTGACAGCATTTTTAAAGGAGCATCGGACGTTGACCATCGGAGCGTCCGTTGTCATCGGACGCGCCGGGGGTCTAGCATCGGACCCTAGGGTTTCACTGTAGCAGCGTCCGATGTCAGTCCAGTAAGGTTCCAGTAAGGGTCATTTTGCATCGGCCGCGTCCGGTGCCTGGCCATCGGACGCAGGCCAGCGTCCGATGCTGCGTCTTCAGCACGTTTTCGTCCGCGGTTCGTTCATTGTAGGTTTTTATTTCCAGCTTTTGCGTTAGGTTTCTAGAGTTGTGTAGTGTCTCGCTGTGCTTCTTGGAAGCATCCACCCTACATCTAGGGTTGTGGACACTCACAAGTTCTAGGTTTGGTCTTGGGGTTGATTGTCGGGACAGTGGCAACAAGTTTCTGAAAAGAAATTTTGAAGCTCCCATTCACCCCCCCCCCCCTCTGGTTGCTTTCTGATTGCACTTTCGGTCCTTCAATTGGTATCGGAGTGGGTTAAGGATCTTCCACCTTAGCCGGTTCCAGATCCACAGAAGGCGACATGGATCGCGGCGTGGGCAAACCGCCGTTTTTCGATGGGACGAACTATGCGTATTGGAAGATACGCATGTCGGCCTATCTGCGGAGTTTGGGTGCTTCCATCTGGGATATTTGCAACTCTGCTGATTACGTGGTCTTGGCTGCTCGTGTTACTCAGCATCAGATCGATGAGCACGATGCCAATAACCGAGCCTGTAATGCTCTTTTCTCATGTCTGAGCATGACCGAGTTTGATCGCGTTTCTCACCTCGCTACGGCTCGGGAGATTTGGGCTACCCTCATGCGTTTCCATGAGGGAACCACTCAAGTCAAAACCTGTCTCTACGAGTCGCACAAGTGAGAGTATGAGAACTTTCGACACATGCCTGGCGAGAGAATAGAAAGTTTATTCGCTCGCTTTCAGGTGATTGTCAACAGGATGAGGGCTAACAAGGAGCTGTTGCCTCTCGACGATCATGAGAGAGCTTTGAAGCTTTTGCACACTCTTGATCGATCGGTGTGGGACTCAAAGGTTCAGGCGATCATCGAATCACCTAACTATGAGACCCTCACATGCGACGAGCTCTTTAGTAAGCTCATGTCCAGTGAGATTGATGCCTTGGCGAGGGCTTCTTATGAAAATCCTTCTGGCCCGTCTATGGCTATGCTTTCTGGCTCTTCTGCTAACCCCTCTGGACGATTTGCACTCTCTTCTCATCTTTCTCTCACAGAGGAGCAGCTGGAGTTCATGGGGGATGATGAGTTGGCTTTACTCGCCCACCGGTTCTCGCGGTTCCACAACAACCGCATGAACCATCGCCGCGGAGGAGGACGCTCGGGTTGTTTCGAGTGCGGCGACCCCAACCACTTCATCGCCAATTGCCCGAAGAAGAACAAGCAAGTCTTCGGCAAGGCGGATCATGGGCACAAGTATGACTCCGGCAAGCGCAAGGAGAAGTACGTCCCCGCGAAGCACAAGCGGAAGGGCGGCTTCAACAAGGAGTACATCAAGATGAAGTACTTGGAGAAGGCCCAGGCTGGGCAGCGTGCATTCTTTGTCACACTCAGCGACGTCGACGACTCGGATGACGACTCCGCTTCCTCTAGCGACGACGAGTTCAAGAAGAAGAAGAGGATCGAGGACAAGCTGAACGACCTCTGCTTTTTCGCCGACAATGAGGGCTTCCACACCATGGCCCTCGGCAAGGAGGTCGACAGTCAGCTGGAGGACACCCCTCGGAACGACGACGACGACACCTCCCAGGTATCTCAGACCCCCGATGAGCTTTCTGCCGAGGTCGAGAAACCTACTGCCATGCTTCTTAGTCAAGATAAGCTGCTTAGGCGTGCTGCAAGAGAGCGCAAGGAGTTTAGGCAGAAGTGGGAGGACACGGTGAAGGAGCTTGAGTTTGCTAGGTCCACCGTAGTCGTTTCTGAGGAGGGTGAGTGTGAGATGTGCACCAAGCACATGACTGACCTTCTCACTTTGAGAGGTAAGTATGCTGCTTTGGTTGGAGAGGTGGATGAGCTCCGGGCTAGATCCGTGTTGTTGGGTGCATGCAAGTCTTGTGAAGGCTTGCAATCCGAGTTGGCAGAGAAGAATGCCAAGATTGAGTCTCTTGAGAAGGCCAGCTTGGGTAGCACTTGTGTGGCTAGGTGTGCTTTGTGCGAGGGTTTGGAGATGGAGATTGCAAACGTGAAGCATGACAAGATGCAAACCGAAGAAGAAAACACATACCTTCGGACCATCTTGTCATGGGTGTCTTGTAGTGAGCCGCATCTTGGGATGATGATCTCCCAGTTCAAGCGTACTACTGGAGGTCCTGGTGTAGGTTTTGCTCAGGGCGTTGATGCTTCTTTTTTTGGCAAGATTGGAGACTCGAGTGGTCTTAACCCGAGTGAGAAGCCCAACTCCACCACTACTCCCAAGCTTACCAAGATTCCACCCAAAGAGCCGCTCAAGCCTAACACCAAAGATGGAGTATATGAGGAACCTCCAAGAGCTCCACCCAAGAAACAGATGTGGCATCCCAAACCCAACCACCTGAAAAACAAACTTGACACAATGCCACCTACCCAGGAGGAACTTATGCCACAGAAGGGAGAAATGATCCACACGCACTACCGTGAGTACCAACAACCCCCTATGAGAGCGGTGAGGTACCATTGTGAGCACTGTGGGAGAGATGGACACTTGAGTGAGTTTTGCTTTCGGCGCAAAAGAGAGGAGCGCCGTGCCAGGGAGATGAACAATGCAGACATGTACCATCCTTTCCATGATGTACATGTGCCGAATGTTCAGATGAGAGCTGCTAGGCCTCCTAGAGGTACAGTGCCTCAAGGTCCTAGGCGTCAGGGAGGTGTTGCCTGGTGGGGTCCTGACTTTGCAGGATACGGACCCCGTGGCGGTGGCTTTGTTGAGCGTTATCCTCCACCGCGTTTTGAGTATCGCGATGGACGCTCTTTCCTTAACGGACCACGTTTTCCTATGCGTGGTGATCGCTTTCCCTGTAGGCGTGCTAGGAGTAGTTTTTCTACTAACCGTTCTTTTGAGCAGCCGGCCCCAACACTGGTATTCTTCCTATTTCACTCACCGTAGTGTTGGACCGTATGATCACCCTATGTATTTTTATTGATGTAGGTAAAACGATTGGAGGACATTTGGTTGTTGGATTCCGTTTGCTCGAGGCACATGACCGAAAACGCCAAGTGGTTCTCCAGTCTTAGTCCTATTGCCGAAAAGGAGTTTATCACCTTCGGCGACAATAGCAAAGGTAAAGTGTTGTCTCGTGGGTCGGTGCGAGTTAATGAGCACTTTGTGTTGTGCGATGTTGCTCTTGTTTCTAACTTGCATTTTAACCTTCTTTCTGTTTCGCAACTTTTCGATGATGACTATGAGATTCGTTTTAAGCCGAATCTCAATCATATTTTGAATCCTCAGGGCAATCTTGTTTGTTTGATTTTGCCCTTTGGGAAAGTCTTTCGTGCGAATTTCTCAGAGTCGTTTGGAGTTTCTCGTTGTCTTTTGGCTGGACCTTCCTCCTCTGATCTTTGGAAGTGGCATAGGAGACTAGGACATTTGAGCTTCGACTTGCTTTCAAGGCTTAGTTCACTTGGCCTAATCCGAGGATTGCCCAAGTTATGCATGGAGAAGGATCTTGTTTGCCATTCTTGTAGACATGGAAAGATGGTTGCCGCTCCCCACCATCCAGTGACTCAGGTCATGACTAAGCACCCTGGAGAGCATTTACACATGGACCGTGTTGGTCCGGCTCGGGTGAGCTCGGTTGGGGGGAAGTGGTACGTGCTTGTTGTTGTTGACGATTTTTTGAGATATTCGTGGGTCTTCTTTTTGACTGAGAAGACTGAGACTTTCTCTTTTGCTCGCAATCTGATTTTGCGTCTTCAGAATGAGTTCCCTTTGAACTCAATGCGAGCTATTCATAGTGATAATGGTTCCAAATTCAAGAATTCAGACTTTGAGAAGATTTGTAACTCTTTGGGTTTAGAGGATCAGTTTTCTTCCCCCTACACACCGCCACAAAATGGTGTTGTAGAGAGGAAGAATCGAACCCTTGTAGAGATGGCCAGGACGATGCTCGATGAACATAGGACTCCTAGGCGATATTGGGCCGAAGCTATGAGCACTGCAAGCTATATTTTCAATCACATTTTTCTCCGAGCGTTCTTGAAAAAGACTTCTTATGAGTTGCGTTTTGGAAAACAGCCCAAAGTGAGTTATTTTAGAGTTTTTGGTTGCCACTGTTTTATACTCAAGAAAGGCATCTTGGACAAGTTTGAGTCTCGTTCTTCTGACGGTGTATTTTTGGGTTATGGCACTCATACTCGTGCATATCGTGTACTTAACCTTGATACTAACCGAGTAATGGAGACATCCAATGTCACCTTCGACGAGACCATGGTTTGTCCTACTTCTCGTTTTGAGCGTGGAGGTGATCATGAGGTTGGTGAGCCTCTTTTTGATGACAAGGACGAGGGTGCTGAAGGGATGGATGATCCAGTGATACCTCCACCTGCTGTGCCGCAAGCATCGGCTTCTACTACAATGACTCACGGCCCCAACCCCTCGTCGTCGACTACTTGGGGGCCGTGGGATCTGCCACCTCGAGCGGTACCTTTTGTACCCGAGGAGGCACTAGCTGCTGTTGAGGGGGAGGTTTCTTCAGTTCGGGAGGCGCCACGACACATCCAGCACCAACACCCGCATCAACAGATGATCGGCAGCATCGGCGAACGTGTCACTCGGTCAAGGTCATAACAAATCTCTCACTTTGCTCATTCTGCATTTGTTGCTGATTTTGAACACCGAGATGTTGGACATGCTTTATCTGATCCAGGTTGGGTCAATGCCATGCATGAGGAGCTTGAAAACTTTGAGAGAAATCGGGTTTGGGTTCTTGTTCCTCTTCCTCCTGAGTGTCACCCTATTGCTACAAAATGGGTTTTCAAAAGCAAACAAGGAGAAGATGGCCAAGTTGTGAGAAACAAGGCCAGACTTGTAGCTCAGGGGTATAGTCAGAAGGAGGGGATAGACTATGAGAAGAATTTTGCTCCTGTAGCTCGTTTGGAGGCGATTAGGATACTCTTGGCTTTTGCTGCATCCAAAGGGTTTAAACTTTTTCAAATGGATGTCACGAGTGCTTTCTTAAACGGCTACATAGAAGAGGAGGTGTATGTGAAACAACCCTCCGGTTTTGAAAATCCCAAGTTTCCAAACCATGTTTTTAAACTTCACAAAGCTTTGTATGGTTTGAAACAAGTCCCTAGAGCCTGGTATGATAGGTTGAAAACCTTTTTGCTTGGTAAGGGTTTTAAAATGGGATGTGTGGATAAAACGCTTTTTCTCCTCAAGCAAGGCAATGACACTCTCTTGGACCAGATTTACGTGGATGATATCATTTTCGGTGGTTCTTCTCACGCTTTGGTTGCCAAGTTTGCAGATACTATGAGGAGGGAGTTTGAGATGAGCATGATGGGCGAGTTGACATTTTTCCTTGGGTTGCAAATCGAGCAATCTCGAGAGGGAACGTTGTGCACCTGGGTAAGTATACCAAGGATGTTTTGAAGAAGTTCGATATGGGTGAGGCCAAGCCTCTTCCAACACCCATGTCGACCACGACGGCCCTGGATGCGGACAAGGATGGAGAAGCTGTGGACCAGAAGGAGTACCGGAGTATGATCGGGTCGCTGTTGTACCTGACAGCGACACGCCCGGACATTCAGTTCGCGGTGTGTCTTTGCGCGCGATTTCAGTCGTCGCCGCGCACCTCTCACCGTCAGGCGGTCAAGTGCATTATGAGGTACTTATGCTTCACTCCAGAGTTGGGGATTTGGTATTCTGCTTCCTCCACCCTCTCTCTTTGCGGTTATTTTGATGCCGATTTTGCTGGTTGCCGAATTGAGCGCAAGTCCACTTCTGGGACTTGTCAGTTTATTGGTTCTTCTCTTGTATCGTGGTCTTCTCGCAAGCAGTCTAGTGTCGCCCAGTCTACCACGGAGGCTGAGTATGTTGTTGCGGCTAGTTGCTGTTCCCAACTGCTCTGGATGATGGCCACTTTGCGTGATTTTGGGATGAGCTTTTCTCGCGTTCCTTTGCTTTGTGACAGCACGAGTGCTATTAGCATTGCTAAGAACCCCGTGCTGCATTCTAAGACCAAACACATTGATGTGCGCTTTCACTTTCTGCGAAACCACTATGAGAAGGGTGATATCGACCTTCGCCATGTCGATACTCATCATTAGTTGGCAGATATTTTCACCAAGCCTTTGGACCAATCAACTTTTGCTAGGTTGAGAGGTGAGCTTGGTGTGTGTTTCCCCTTTGAGATGGGGGAAACATTTTGGCTTTTGTATTATAGACTGACTCTTTTTCTTTCAATTGGTTTCATCATGCATTTTTACATTCTCAAGCTTCATGTATATAATCTTTAGAATGTGATTATGCTCTATCTAGTTTTGCTCCGATGCTATATGATGATGCCTGTAGCTTATGCTCCTTCTGATCACTGATATATGCTGTGAGCTGAGCTATTTTGTAAATGGTGAACTTGCTTAATGAACATAAAACTTGAAATTATTCACCATTGAGATATGCAACTAGCATGTGTAGGATGTGTTGAATTCACTCGTGCTTTTCATATATGCTAGGTTGCTATGTCTCTAGTTCTGAGTCATTCACTTGCTTGGTATGCTCATATTCTGCTTTAAATTTGAACCAAGTTAAGTGAATTACAAGGATCGAGATGGGATTGCTTGTCTGCACATCACAGTATCGAGACTGTTTCTCATTGCACTTTGAGTTAAACTTGAGCTGTGTAGTGTATGACCAAAACTGTTGCTTTAAGCTTCTGATTGCTTCTGCATAGGCTTCGCACAGTTGAAAAGTTAGGCAATGACAAGCTCTCAACCTCTCTCAATCACATGCTGAAATTTGAACTTGTGTATTATAAACCACTGCAACTTCGATAAAATTTGCATACACAAGTCTATGTTTCATTCTATAGCATGATGTTTGAACCTTGCTAGGGGTAGTTCACTTTGTATACATGTTTAGCACTTGTTTGACTTCCTGTCCATACATGCTTAGTGCTATTTTGATGGTGAATACCTTTTTGGCTAAAAACTGCTCACCTTGCTCCAATGTTCAGATTTCGTATTTGGTGATCAGTTTGAGCCTTTGCTAGCATTTTGTGCTTATTATTGAGTCATCGGATCAGCCCTTTGTCGAGCATCTTCATATTCTATCGACTATATTCCTGAAGCTGCTAACTTGCATTTTAACTCATATGCATTTTGGAGGGAGATACTTGATAGTGAATTTTCAACTAAGCGGGAGAATTTTTCCAAATCATAAGGGGGAGAAACATTATCTTGGTTGTGTGCACTATTGGAGGGGGAGTTTGAGTTGTCTCGGATTTTTGAGGATTTTGAATTTTCCAATTGTTTCGGAGTTTTTCTGCTAGTTATGTTGAGGCTCTGTGCCTCTGTCTTGAGGGACTAGCAGTTTTTGCCTTTTTGATGAGCAACTTTGTCGTTATGCTCTTCAATTGGTATCGAGCTTTCTTGCTAGCGGTGTTGAGCCCGTTCTGCCTCTTCGTGAGGGCTAGCTCTATTATGCTTGAATTTCAATTGGTATTTCAATTGGTGTCGAGGTTTTTTGCTAGTGGTGGTGAGCCTTTTCTACCTCTTCTTCAGGGCTAGCTTTGCTTTGCTTGGTTGCGTCGAGCCGTTGCCCATGTCTTTGGGGACCAAGTTGTCTTGCTCTTTCCACTTGACCTTCTTCGGCTTTGCTATGCTTTTGGGTCATTTGGTCGAGTTCTCTCTTCTTCTTCCTCCTTTCCTCTATTCAATTATGATTTGTGTTGGTAGTTGACAATGCACTCATCAAGGGGGAGATTGCGGATACATGGGTGTATGCCGGGTCTCGAGTGATGAGTGATTGTTAACTGGGATAATGCGCATGTTCTTTGGCTTGTGTTGTGCAGGTGTCGAGCACGGATACAGTGATCGAAGGCAAGGTGAAGGTCAAGTAGAGACGTGCCGTGCCGATGGACCGAGAGTGGCGAAGGGCGGACGTGAGGCTTGGACTGAGGGACCGGTGGCCTGAGAATTAGCCTGGGACAGTGACGAGCGAAGACTTGCGGGCACGGTGTTGCTTGGGTCGAGGACCTGGGGACATGTGTCGGCGGACGGGGTGCACGGGCGGTGCATCCCCTCTATGGCTCGGTTTGATGGTTGAGCCACAGAAAAACCATCGAGTGGACGGTTTCCAGGTTTGGGCCTCAAAACCTGGGCGCTGATGGTTTCCGAGTTTGGGCCACAAAACTCGGGCTGAGGACGGTTTCCAGGTTTGGGCCTCAAAACCTGGGCGCTGCGGGTTTCTCAGTTTGGGCCATGAAACTCAGGCGATGGACGGCTGGTTTCCCAGTTTGGGCCTCAAAACCGGGGGTTGGTCGTGAAGGCTGGTTTCCTGGTTTGGGCCACAAAACCGGGGGCGGAGTCCGTGAAAAGGACAAGGAGAGCGGTGGGGGCACGTGGCGGCAATCGGTGAGGTTGCGTCGAGGCAACGCTACCAGTTGTGCGGGCGTGGCCGTCGGAGCACCACCTGTGGCGGAACCGTCCTGATTATAAGAGTTCAAGTACTGTCTTAGTCAAATCCGTCTGACTTCGACTCATACTTGATCCCATATAACCTCGGTAGTCCAGAAATCTCGAAGGATTTCTATCATCGTACATCATACAGGATCGCATCGTTCAAGGATTACATTCGCGAAGATACATCACAGAGAAATGAAACCGGATTTAAAATATCAGAGTGCGAATTTAAAACGGAGTTATTACAATACCGAGTTCAAAAGTGCGGAAGCTGAAAAAGTTTGAAACACGACTGAAGGACCGAGAAGCTACCCGAAAGCGACCAGAGGGGGGGGGTGAATGGGAGCTTCAAAATTTCCTTTCGGAAACTAGATGCCACTGTCCCAAATTCAACCCCAAAAGCGAAACCTAGAGCTTGCTAATGTCCACGACCCTAGATGTAGGGTGGATGCTTCGTAGAAGCACAGCGGGACACTAGACAACCCTAGAAAGCCAATGCAAAAGACGGAAATCAAATCCGTCAACGAACGAACGAACCGCGAACGAAAACGCGCGAAACAGCTACGACCGGACTCTGGCCAGCGTCCGGTCAGCAGGGACCGGACGCGTCCGGTCGTCCAAAATCCGATTTCAGACCTTACTGTTTCCGACCGGACTCACTGGTACGGAGCGTCCGGTCGTGAACAGTGCGTCCGGTCGCAAGCACAGCACATTGATGAACAGTGACCACGATGAGTCCGGTCACGAGTTCAACAGTGCGTCCGGTCGATGCAAAACAAAACACCAAAAACGTTCAACGACCGGACTCACACGCTGAGCGTCCGGTCACCCCGTGACCTAGCGTCCGGTCACCCCGACAGTCCTCTGTTCTTCCACCGATTCGACTCAAACTCACCCAAAACGAATCCTCTAGGGATCAAACTTGGTGAGTGGAGTCACAAGGAGTATAGTGAGCTATCTCTAAGAGATCATGGCTCGAACCTATCTCCAAATCGGTGAATCGAAGAAATTCGGGAGAAGGGAGAAGAAGTGACCCAAAACTAAAAATCGATTGATCTCCTAGACCGTGAGGTTAGAGGATGATTCCTTCGGTGGAAAGAAGTGCCTCACGATCTAGAACAACTTGGTTCAAACGGATTTGCAAAAGATGAACCGAGCAAAGAGATCAAGCGACGGGAAAATCGTGGAGAAAAAGGATTCCGCGAAGAACACAAAGAAAACGCGAATCACAGCCACGAACTCGAATTAAGGACGCAAATCAAGCCATCGATCTGTGCTCCAAGGTGAGGATACGGCCTCACTTCCTCAACTCAACAGTACACAGAGTGGAGTCTCTCTGCGGATCTCAACTAGCTAAAGCAGGGGATGGGAGAGGAGGAAACCCTAGCAAATGAAGGCACTATCTGAGATAGCTAAAACTGAGATAGGGAGGAGGGTGTCTCCCCTGGACTACTTATACTAACCTAGACTAAGCCTATTTCCTACTCTACCCCTCTCTAAACTAATTACAGAGCGAACCAGCTAAACCCTAAGGCTATTCTGGTCCAACCCGCGGTGGTAGGTAGATCCGACGGCCACGCCCGCTCGAACCGAAGCGTTGCCTCGACGCAACCTCTGGATCGCCGCCACATGCCGCCCTCGCTCTGCACCCCCGGTTTTGTGGCCCAAACCGGGAAACCAGCCTTTTCCAGCAACCCCCGGTTTTGAGGCCCAAACCGGGAAACCAGCCCACCAGCCTGAGTTTTGTGGCCCAAACTCAGAAACCCGCAGCGCCCGAGTTTTGAGGCCCAAACTCGGAAACCGGCCCACGCCCAGGTTTTGAGGCTCAACCTGGAAACCGTCGCGCCCAGGTTTTGAGGCCCAAACCTGGAAACCGTCCACCCGTTGGTTTTTCTCTGGCTCAACCAACAAACCGGTGCTGTAGAGGGGATGCACCGCCCGTGCACCCCGTCCACCGACACGTGTCCCCAGGTCCTCGACCCGAGCAACACCGTGCCCCGCAAGTCTCCGCTCGTCGCTGTCCCAGGCTGCCAGCCACCACAGCTGATCCTCAGGCACTCCGGTCCCTCAGTCCAAGCCTCACGTCCGCCCTTCACTGCTCGATACATCGGCATGGCACGTCCGCCGCACGGCACGCCCATCCTTCATCGCACCCAGTCCGTCGGCACGGCACGTCTCAACTTGACCTTCACCTTGCCCTCGATCACTGTCTCCGTGCTCGACACCTGCACAACACAAGCCAAAGAACATGCGCATCAAACCCGTTGACAATCACTCATCACTCAGAGACTCGGTATACACCCATGTATCCGCAATCTTCCTCTTGATGAGTGCATTGTCAACTACACACACAAATCATAGTGAAATAAGAAGAAGGAAGAAGAAGAAGAAGAGATCTCGACCAAATGACCCAAAAGCATAGCAAAGCCGAAGAAGGTCAAGTGGAAGAAGTGAAAACTTGGTCCCCAAAGACATGGGCAACGGCTCGATGCAACCAAGCAAAGCAAAGCTAGCCCTCAAGAAGAGGTAGAACCGGCTCAACACCGCTAGCAAAATACCAATTGAAAAATCAGAGCTAAAAATGGCAAAATGCTAGTCCCTCAAGATAGAGGCACAGAGGCTCAACACAACTAGCACGAAAACCACTCCGAACCAATTGAAAAACAAACGAGAGGTCTCCGAACCAATCAAAATCTATCTCGACGACAAATGAGGAAAATGTTTGCTAGTCCCTCAAGATAGAGGCAACGGCTCAACACAACTAGCAAACTTCCCTCGACAAGTGCAAGCAACCAGGGACTCCCCCTTAGGTCCAACAAGAGAAGAGCATAAAGATCTTAAAATCTCCCCCTTAGCAAAAGCTCCCCCTTAATTGAACGCCAGGAGACATATGATTTGCAAAAACTCTCCCCCTTAGTTGAAAATGCACTTATCAAGCACAAACTCTTCCCTTGAGTCAACACAACTCCCCCTTCCAAAATGCATATGAAGTCAGAAATGCAAGTTAGCAGCTTCAGGCATATAATCAAAAGAGTGCAAAGATGCTTTAATCGGTACAGCTCCAATGGCACAACTAAGCACTCACATAGCGAAGGCTCAAACTGATCACACATACGAAATATGAAGCATATGAGCAAGTGAGCAGTTTTTAGCCAAAAAGATAGTCACCATCAAAATAGCACTACACATGTAGAGATAGGAATCCAGACAAGTGCTAAACATGTATACAAGGTGAACTACCCCTAGCAAAGTTCAATCATCATGCATAGGAATGAAGCATATACTTGTGATTTCAGTTTTATATCGGAGTTGCAGCGGTAAAGAATTCACAAGTTCAATTATTTAGCATGTGATTGCGAGAGGTTGAAAGCTTGTCTTTGCCTAACTTTTCAACCGAGCGAAGCCTATGCCGAAGCAATCAGAAGCTTAAAGCTACGGTTTCGGTCATACACTACATGGCTCAAGTTTAACTCAACGTGCAATGAGAAACAGTCTCGATACCATGAGGTGTTGACAAGCAATCCCATCTCGATCTTTTCAATTCACTAAAACTTGGTTCAAATTTTATACATGATATGAACAGACCAAGCAAGTGAATGACTCAGAACTAGAGACATAGCAACCCAGCATATATGAAAAGCAGGAATGGACTCAACACACCCTACACATGCTAGTTGCATATCTCAATGGTGAACATTTTCAGATTTTATATAAATTAAGCAAATTCACCATTCAAAAATGGCTCAGCTCATAACATGTACTAGTGATCAGGAAGAGCATAAGCTACAAGCATCCATATAAGCATCGGAGCATACTAGATAGAGCATAGTTACATTCTAGAGATTATAAACATGAAGCTCAGAATGTAAATGCGTATGCTAAAATGCAAAGAAAAGAAACACAAAAGAGTCAGTCAAATATACAAGATCCAAAATGTTTCCCCCATCTAAAAGGGGAAACACACACCAAGCTCACCCCTCAACCGATTAAAGGTTGATTCGTCTAAAGGTTTGGTGAAAATATCAGCCAGTTGGTGATGAGTATCGACATGGCGAAGGTCGATATCACCCTTCTCCTGGTGGTCTCGCAAGAAATGAAAGCGCACATCAATGTGTTTGGTTTTCGAGTGAAGCACGGGGTTCTTAGCAACGCTAATAGCACTCGTGCTGTCACAAAGCAAAGGCACGCGAGAAAAGCTCAACCCAAAATCACGCAAAGTGGCCATCATCCAGAGTAACTGGGAACAGCAGCTAGCCGCAACAACATACTCCGCCTCCGTGGTAGACTGGGCGACACTAGACTGCTTGCGAGAAGACCACGATACAAGAGAAGATCCAATAAATTGGCAAGTCCCAGAAGTGGACTTGCGCTCAATACGACAACCAGCAAAATCGGCATCGGAATAACCGCAAAGCGAGAGGGTGGAGGAAGCAGAATACCAAATCCCGAACTCAGGTGTGAAACGAAGGTACCTAAAGATGCGCTTCACCGCTTGACGGTGAGAAGTGCGCGGCGACGCCTGAAAGCGCGCGCACAGACACACTGCGAACTGGATGTCCGGGCGTGTCGCCGTCAGGTAGAGGAGCGACCCGATCATACTGCGGTACTCCTTCTGGTCCACTGCTTCTCCGTCCACATCCGCATCCAGGGCAGTCGTCGTCGACATGGGTGTTGGAAGAGGCTTGGCCTCACCCATATCGAACCGCTTCAGCAAGTCCTTCGTGTACTTGCCCTGGTGCACAAACGTCCCCTCTCGGGATTGCTTAATTTGCAACCCGAGAAAGAATGTCAGCTCGCCCATCATGCTCATCTCGAACTCCCTGCTCATAGTATCTGCAAACTTGGCAACCAAAGCGTGAGAAGAACCACCGAAAATGATATCATCCACGTAAATCTGGACCAAAAGTGTGTCTTTGCCTTGCCGGAGGAGAAAGAGCGTCTTATCTACACATCCCATTTTAAAACCCTTAGCAAGCAAAAAGGTTTTCAACCTATCATACCAGGCTCTAGGGGCTTGTTTCAAACCATACAAAGCTTTGTGAAGTTTAAAGACATGGTTTGGAAACTTGGGATTTTCAAAACCGGGGGGTTGCTCAACATAAACCTCCTCCTCTATGTAGCCGTTTAAAAAGGCACTCTTGACATCCATTTGAAAAAGTTTGAAACCCCTGGATGCAGCATAAGCCAAGAGTATCCTAATAGCCTCCAAACGTGCTATAGGAGCGAAGGTTTCCTTCTGACTATAGCCTTTCTCTACAAGCCGGGCCTTGTTTCTAACAACGTGGCCATCCTCTCCTTGCTTGTTTTTAAATACCCATTTTGCCCCTATAGGCTTACAGTCAGGTGGAGGTGGAACTAGAACCCAAACCCGATTTCGCTCAAAGTTCTCTAACTCCTCATGCATGGCATTGACCCAATCCGGATCCGTCAATGCGTGTCCAACATCTCGGGGCTCAAAATTAGCAACAAAAGCAGAATGAGCGAAGTGAGAGATGTGCTGTGACCTGGAGCGAGTGACTCGCTCGCCGATGTCGCCGATCATCTGCTCAGGGGGGTGCTGGCGCTGGATATGTCGTGGCGCCTCCCGGGAAGAAGTGACCTCCCCCTCAACACAGCTGGTTCCACCCCGGGTACAAAAGGTACCGCGCGAGGTGGAGGATCCCACGGCCCCGAGGAAGAAGAAGTGTCGGAGCCGTGAGTCGTCGTAGAGGCCACTCTTTGCGGCGCCGCAGGTGGAGGGGGTGCTGGATCATCCATACCTTCAGCACCCTCGTCCTCGTCATCAAAAAGAGGCTCACCAACCTCATGATCACCTGCACGCTCAAAACGAGAAGAAGGAGAAACAAAAGTCTCGTCGAAGGTGACATCTGATGTCTCCATGACTCGGTTAGTATCAAGGTTAAGTACACGATATGCTCTAGTGTGAGTGCCATAACCCAAAAATACCCCGTCAGAAGAACGAGACTCAAACTTGTCCATGTTGCCCTTTTTGAGTATAAAACAATGGCAACCAAAAACTCGAAAATAACTCACCTTGGGCAGTTTTCCAAAACGCAACTCATAAGAAGTCTTTTTCAAGAAAGCTCTCAGAAAAATGCGATTGGAAATATAGCATGCAGTGTTCATAGCTTCGGCCCAATAGCGCCTAGGAGTCCTATGCTCATCAAGCATCGTCCTGGCCATCTCAACAAGGGTCTGATTCTTCCTTTCTACAACACCATTTTGGGGCGGTGTGTAGGGGGAAGAAAACTGATGCTCCAAACCAAGGCGGTCACAAAACTTCTCAAAATCCGAATTTTTGAATTCGGAACCATTATCACTTCTAATAGCTCGCATCGAGTTCAAAGGGAACTCGTTCTGAAGACGCAAAATCAGATTGCGAGCGA
Source organism: Coix lacryma-jobi var. lacryma-jobi (assembly GCA_009763385.1). Lineage (NCBI taxonomy): Eukaryota > Viridiplantae > Streptophyta > Magnoliopsida > Poales > Poaceae > Coix > Coix lacryma-jobi. Next base: position 111,263,775 of record CM019825.1, read on the forward strand.
AGGAGAAAGTCTCAGTCTTCTCAATCAAAAAGAAGACCCACGAATATCTCGAAAAATCGTCAACAACAACCAAAACATACCACTTGCCACCAACCGAGCTCACCCGAGCCGGACCAACGAGGTCCATGTGTAAAAGCTCTCCGGGGTGCGAGGTCATGACCTTACTCACTGGATGGTGGGGAGCGGCAACCATCTTCCCATGTCTACAAGAATGGCAAACTAGATCCTTCTCCATCGAAAGCTTGGGCAATCCTCGGATTAGGCCAAGTGAGCTAAGTCTTGCAAGCAAGTCGAAGCTTAAATGACCGAGCCTCCTATGCCACTTCCAAAGATCGGAGGAAGAAGGACTAGCCAAAAGAGAGCTAGAAGAACCAAACGACTCCGAGAAATTCGCGCGAAAGACTTTCCCAAAGGGCGAAATCAGACATACAAGATCGCCCTGAGGATCTAAGATGCGACTAAGATTCGGTTTAAAACGAATCTCATAGTCTTCATCAAAAAGTTGCGAAACAGAAAGCAAGTTAAAATGCAGGTTAGAAACAAGAGCAACATCGCGCAACACAAAGTGCTCATTAACCCGCACGGAGCCTCGGGATAAAACTTTACCTTTGCTCTTGTCGCCGAAGGTTATGTACTCCTTTCCGGCGACTGGACTAAGGCTGGAGAACCACTTGGGGTTTCCGGTCATGTGCATCGAACAACCGGAATCCACCAACCAAATGTCCTCCAACCGTCTTACCTACATCAATAAAAAGACATAGGGTGAGCATACGGTCCAACACTGGGGTTAGTGAAATAAGGGGAAAACCAGTGTTGGGCCGGCTGCTCAAAAGAAGGGTTAGTGTAAAAACCATTCCTAGCACGTCTACGAGGGAAGCGATCACCACGCTGAGGAAAGCGTGGTCCGCTAGGGAAGAAGCGCTCACCGCGGTACTCAAACTGCGGTGGGGGAAAGCGCTCAACTAAGCCTCCTCCACGGGGTCCGTTACCTGCAAAAGCAGGACCCCGTCGGGCACGCTCTCTACGAGATCTACGCCTAGGAGCCTGGGGCTCAACTGCTCTAGCGTCTCTCCTCGGAGCTCTCTCCTGCCTAGGCCTAACAAACTGAGGTGCTGGACCTCTAGGCCTAGTCTCCCTCCTAGGGGCTCTCATCTCCTGCCTAGGCCGGGGTCCTTGACGTCCGGACCTAGCAGCTCTCTCCTGAGCCTTCGGCACATGTCCACCATGAGCTGGATGGTACATGTCCGGGTTTTCCATCTCCCGAGCACGGCGCGCCTCTCTCTTGCGCCGGAAACAGAACTCGATCAAGTGACCATCCCTCCCACAGAAATCACACTGGTACCTCACCACACGCAAAGGGGGTTGTTGGTGACCAGGGCTGTGGGTGTGGTTCACTTTGCCCTTCTGGGGCAAACACTCCTTTCTAATGGGTGGCATAGCATCAAGCTTGTTCTTGAGGTGGTTTGGCTTGGGTGCCCAAATTTGGTTCTTGGGAGGAGCTCTCGGGGGTTCCTCAACCACACCATCTTTGGTGGTAGGCTTGGCAGGCTCTTTGGGTGGAAGTTTGGCAAGCTTGGGAGTAGTGGTGGAGTTAGGCTTCTCACATGGATTCAAACCACTCGACTCTCCAATCTTCCCAAAAGCAGAAAGATCAACACCCTGAGCAAAACCTACACCAGGAGCCCCAGCAGCTCGCTTGAATTGGGAGATCATCATCCCGAGCTGTGGCTCACGACAGGAGACCCATGACAAGATGGTCCGAAGGTATGTGTTTTCTTCCTCGGTTTGCATCTTGCCATGCTTGACATTTGCAATCTCCATCTCCAGGCCCTCACACAAAGCACACCTCGAGACGCAAGTGCTATCTGAGCTGGCCTTCTCTAAAGACTCAAGCTTGGCATTTTTCTCTGCCAACTCAGATTGCAAGACAAGACAAGTCTTGCACGCACCCAACAGTTGTGGCCTAGCACGGAGCTCATCCACCTCTCCAACCAACGCAGCATACTTACCTCTCAGAGTGAGAAGGTCAGTCATGTGCGCGGTGCACGACTCGCACTCCGCCTCCTCCGACACAACCACGGTGGACCGAGCGAGCTCAAGCTCCTTTACCGTGTCCTCCCACTTCTGCCTAAACTCCTTGCGCTCTCTAGCGGCACGCCTAAGCAACTTATCTTGGCTAAGGAGGGCAGCAGTCAACTTCTCAACCTCGGAGGAAATCTCGTCGTAGGTGAGAGATACCTGGGAGGTGTCGTCGTCGTCGTCGTTCCGAGGGGTACGCTCCGGCTCGCCGTCGACCTCATCTCCGAGCGCCATGGTGCACAGGCCTCCGTCGCCGGCGAAGAAGCACAAGCCATTGAACTTGTCTTCTAGCTTCTTCTTCACGGACTCGTCATCGCTGGAGCCAGCGGAGTCGTCATCCGAGCCGTCGACGTCGCTGAGCGTGGCGAAGAACGCACGCTGCTCAGCTTGCTGCTTCTCCAAGTACTTCTTCTTGATGTACTCCTTGTCGAAGCCGCCCCGTTTCTTGTGTCTTGGGGGGACGTGCTTCTCCTTGTACTTGGAGTTGCGCTTGCGCCCTTGATCGCCCTTCCCCGAATGCTTGTTCTTCTTGGGGCAGTCGGCGATGAAGTGGTCGGGGTCTCCGCACTCGTAGCATCCCGTGCGTCCTCCTCCACGACGGCGGTTCATGCGGTTGTTGTGGAACCGCGAGAACCGGTTGGCAAGCAAAGCCAACTCGTCGTCTCCCAAAGACTCCAGCTGGTCCTCTGTCACAGAAAAGAGAGAAGAAAGCGCAAAGCCAGCTGAGGGGTTAGAGGAAGAGCCGGAAACCAAAGCCATGGACGGGCGAGAAGGATTTTCAAAAGAAGCCCTCGCCATAGCATCAATCTCACTGGACTTGAGCTTACTGAAGAGCTCGTCGCAGGTGAGGGTCTCATAGTTCGGCGATTCGATGATTGCCTGAACCTTGGAGTCCGACACCGAACGGTCAAGAGTGTGCAAAAGCTTCAAAGCACGCTCATGATCGTCAAATGGCAACTGCTCTCTGTTAGCCCTCATCCTGTTGACAATCACCTGAAAGCGAGCGAATAAACTTTCTATGCTCTCGCCAGGTTGATGTCTAAAGTTCTCATACTCACGCTTGAACGACTCGTAGAGTCGGGTTTTGACTTGAGAGGTGCCCTCATGGAAACGCATGAGGGTGTCCCAGATCTCCCGAGCCGTAGCGAGGTGAGAAACACGATCAAACTCACCCATGCTCAAACATGAAAAGAGAGCATTACGGGCTCGGCTATTGGCATCGTGCTCATCGATCTGTTGCTGAGAAACACGAGCAGCCAAGACCACGTAATCAGCAGAGTTGCAAATATCCCAAATAGACGCACCCAAACTCTGCAGATAGGCCGACATGCGTATCTTCCAATACGCAAAGTTCGTCCCATCAAAGAACGGCGGTTTGCCCACGCCGCGATCCATGTCGCCATCGGTGGATCTAGAACCGGCTAAGGTGGAAGATCCTTAACCTGCTCCGATACCAATTGAAGGACCGAGAAGCTACCCGAAAGCGACCAGAGGGGGGGTGAATGGGAGCATCAAAATTTCCTTTCGGAAACTAGATGCCACTGTCCCAAATTCAACCCCAAAAGCGAAACCTAGAGCTTGCTAATGTCCATGACCCTAGATGTAGGGTGGATGCTTCCTAGAAGCACAGCGGGACACTAGACAACCCTAGAAAGCCAATGCAAAAGACGGAAATCAAATCCGTCAACGAACGAACGAACCGCGAACGAAAACTCGCGAAACAGCTACGACCGGACTCTGGCCAGCGTCCGGTCAGCAGGGACCGGACGCGTCCGGTCGTCCAAAATCCGATTTCAGACCTTATTGTTTCCGACCGGACTCACTGGTACGGAGCGTCCGGTCGTGAACAGTGCGTCCGGTCGCAAGCACAGCACACTGATGAACAGTGACCACGATGAGTCCGGTCACGAGTTCAACAGTGCGTCCGGTCGATGCAAAACAAAACACCGAAAACGTTCAATGACCGGACTCACACGCTGAGCGTCCGGTCACCCCGTGACCTAGCGTCCGGTCACCCCGACAGTCCTCTGTTCTTCCACCGATTCGACTCAAACTCACCCAAAACGAATCCTCTAGGGATCAAACTTGGTGAGTGGAGTCACAAGGAGTATAGTGAGCTATCTCTAAGAGATCATGGCTCGAACCTATCTCCAAATCGGTGAATCGAAGAAATTCGGGAGAAGGGAGAAGAAGTGACCCAAAACTAAAAATCGATTGATCTCCTAGACCGTGAGGTTAGAGGATGATTCCTTCGGTGGAAAGAAGTGCCTCACGATCTAGAACAACTTGGTTCAAACGGATTTGCAAAAGATGAACCGAGCAAAGAGATCAAGCGACGGGAAAATCGTGGAGAAAAAGGATTCCGCGAAGAACACAAAGAAAACGCGAATCACAGCCACGAACTCGAATTAAGGACGCAAATCAAGCCATCGATCTGTGCTCCAAGGTGAGGATACGGCCTCACTTCCTTAACTCAACAGTACACAGAGTGGAGTCTCTCTGCGGATCTCAACTAGCTAAAGCAGGGGATGGGAGAGGAGGAAACCCTAGTAAATGAAGGCACTATCTGAGATAGCTAAAACTGAGATAGGGAGGATGGTGTCTCCCCTGGACTACTTATACTAACCTAGACTAAGCCTATTTCCTACTCTACCCCTCTCTAAACTAATTACAGAGCGAACCAGCTAAACCCTAAGGCTATTCTGGTCCAACCCGCGGTGGTAGGTAGATCCGACGGCCACGCCCGCTCGAACCGAAGCGTTGCCTCGACGCAACCTCTGAATCGCCGCCACGTGCCGCCCTCGCTCTGCACCCCCGGTTTTGTGGCCCAAACCGGGAAACCAGCCTTTTCCAGCAACCCCCGGTTTTGAGGCCCAAACCGGGAAACCAGCCCACCAGCCTGAGTTTTGTGGCCCAAACTCAGAAACCCGCAGCGCCCGAGTTTTGAGGCCCAAACTCGGAAACCGGCCCACGCCCAGGTTTTGAGGCTCAACCTGGAAACCGTCGCGCCCAGGTTTTGAGGCCCAAACCTGGAAACCGTCCACCCGTTGGTTTTTCTCTGGCTCAACCAACAAACCGGTGCTGTAGAGGGGATGCACCGCCCGTGCACCCCGTCCACCGACACGTGTCCCCAGGTCCTCGACCCGAGCAACACCGTGCCCCGCAAGTCTCCGCTCGTCGCTGTCCCAGGCTGCCAGCCACCACAGCTGATCCTCAGGCACTCCGGTCCCTCAGTCCAAGCCTCACGTCCGCCCTTCACTGCTCGATACATCGGCATGGCACGTCCGCCGCACGGCACGCCCATCCTTCATCGCACCCAGTCCGTCGGCACGGCACGTCTCAACTTGACCTTCACCTTGCCCTCGATCACTGTCTCCGTGCTCGACACCTGCACAACACAAGCCAAAGAACATGCGCATCAAACCCGTTGACAATCACTCATCACTCAGAGACTCGGTATACACCCATGTATCCGCAACGACCACCACACATGTGGTCCAAATAAAACATTGTTTGATAATTCAAACTCACACAACTCACTCTTCCCTTTTGAGATAATGTGTGCCACTAGAAGTCTCAGACCAACAAAACAAAAAGGGAAGCTTCTGGACGACCCTGCCCTGGGCCTACTCCTCATCACCTTCCACCGGGTAGAGGCAGTGCTTACAATAGCCAAAGTAGACCTGGCCATCTGCAACAAACGGGATAACCCTGAGTACGGGAAGGTACTCAGCTAGACTTACCCGTCCAACTGAAAATAAGGACTCCAAGGGTATGCAAGGTCTTTTTGGTGGAGCTGGGATCTTTTAGTTGCGAAAAGCTCAATTTCAGATAAGAGGTAATTGATGATAATGATGAGCTGCCATTTTTAGACCTATTCCTTAATTCTAGGTTTTTAACCTGTACTAGAGCACTCACTGGAATCTACCAATCAATAATATAACCATATCCAGTTGACTTATCCACATTTTAGTTGAACCTTAAATCATCACATGGAGTTGTATTGTGGTGAAGCTCGCCATAGTTTCCCACTAACCGGGGGAGACGACAACTCGAATCGAATTCCAAACCAGCTGGTGAAAGACCTTTAATACCAGCCCACACTTTCCCAGTCGGGTCCATGCATTGGGCCACCGCTCGACGCTTGTTCGTGGTGGTAATCGTCGCGGTTCAAGCACGGACCGCCCAATTGGAACCTGGCGATGGCCTCATGCGGCAGATCGAAATTTCCATACAAGAGGGCACGACACGGGTTGAGACCGGCCCGAACAGCTTCTAACCGGCTTTGGGGTCGATCATTACGGCACCGACATATCCCTAAGTAAAAGGGCGCGTTCCAAAATGAACGAGGGCCAACATCGATACAAACCTACACGATCCAACGGACGGACTGCCCCCAAGTTCCAACTTGGTGCCTTGCCTTCCAGTTCACTGTATTTCATACTACTCCGGTTCTTTTCCACGATAGCAAATATAGCCAACCGTGATCCGGTAACTACCCATCAGGGTATTACGGGAATAATCTTAACTACTACTTTTATTAAGCAAGCTAAGCAATTCTACATTGTAAATAAATAACAGGATAACAAGGTAGATATTAATCAATTAACCAAGGAATGGTAAATGCAGCAAGTAGGATTCATTCCAACTCCTAGACCTAATGCATCAGAATATAAAAGGACTCAAGAAATTTTAATTGCAAAAGATAGGAGGCTTAATTATGCTCCGGGGCTTGCCTTGGGTGAAGACCGAGGCCTCGTGGGAGGGGCACTCGGGCAAGTTAGTGTCGCAGGCGGGGTCGGCTTCCTCGGCTTGCTGGAGCTCTGGGATCTGCTGCTCGGCGTTTGTCTCTGGCTCCTGGTCGGGCTCCGGAGGGGTCGATCCTATTGCATTCGACGAATAATAAATAATTACAATGCGGGTGCAAGACTGTGTTGTATGAAAAGAGCATTTCTTGCAAACCAACAAACCCAACTTGTTGAACCACTTTTGACATTGAGGTAAATACTTATTAAATTCATAAAACAAAATCCATTTATTCACCTTTTTCTTATTTAATAATTCAAAAGAAACTTAGCTTTGAACTGCAAGTACACTTTTCTGGACTCAGAAAAATCCACGAAAATTCCAGAAGTCAAACAACAGTTGCTGGACTCCACTGAACAAATTTCAGCCAAAAATAAAATACAGAACTACAGACAAAAAAATGACAAGCAAACTGCCCAAAAAGGTGCTTTGAACTAGCTCCTCATTCAAAAAGTGTCAAACAGCAGATTTCATAATTTATCTGGCTTCTTCTATCCACAAACACTCTACTGTAGAAATCTTGCTGACAGAGCTTAAACATACAAGCCTACACCAAATAAACAAATCTATTGCAATATAAACCACTTGAACTACAACCCTACTGGAAAAGAGTGCAAAACTCTATTTCATATTTTTTCCAGATTCTACTCCACATTTCATACTTATCAAGAAAGTTCCATGAACAGAAACATTATACTATTTCTTACATGAATTTCCAAAGGAAAACACAGAAAAGCACATTTGTAAAGCAACTTCAGATTTCTGCACATAACAGATCATGTTTACATTTTTCTTAGCTTGGATATCATAAACAGAGGCTTATACAAATTTTCCCACATTTTATTTCGACATATAGAACACCTTAACATTTATTCTAAGAAATCAGCCAAAAAAGACTTTTAATCATAACAGTAACTTTTTCTACATAAATAGTGCATCATATATTTTTCATAGGTGTAAAACAGGATAATAAACTTACACAAAATTTTTCAGGAATTATTTCAAAAAGAAAACACTTATTTGCATTTATCTCAACAAAAGCATATAAACTGAATTAAATAAAAACAGTAAAATAAACTTCTACCAAAAATACTTTCATATTTTCCATGATAGATCTACTCACAAACAAGCTAACAAAACTGAAAGCACTCCACTTGAATTTGTAAAACGTGCTACACAAGAATAACAAGCATCTCTGGAAAAATAAAAGTAAAAAGAAAACATTTGAATTCATCCCGGCTCACTGCGTGAACCCGGTCTATAGACCAGTGAGCGGCTGACGCGCGGGGTCCGCTGGTCAATGGGACCCACCCGTCAGAGAGAGAAGAGCAGGGGATAGGGTTGACCGGCGAGAGCTCGTCGACGGCGAGGCTGCCGGCGGCGAGGCTAGGCTAGATCGACTCGTCTCGGCGAGGCGCACTGAGTAGTGGTGATGGTTTGACCAGCGCATGGCCGGAGCATGCCGGCGGCGAGCGGCGGCGCACGGTGGCGGCGGCAACGCGCGGCTACGCCATTTCCGGCGATCGCCGGTGGAATTGGGGGAGGCAAAAGCTCGTGTGAACCCTAAGGAGCAAAGCTACGGGGTTGGTTTGGCTCGGATGGCTCCAGAGGAGCTTGGCCATGCGAGCGGCCATGGCGGACGGTGGCGGTGCTCGTTCGGAGGAGAAGAGGGGTTGGGGAGCGGTAGAGACCTCACAGAGGTGTGTTCTCACCTTGCCTTCGCGCGGTGAGGGTCGAGGAGGAAGAAGGGGCTCGGCGGAGGCTTGGTGGATGAAGAACGGGAACTTGTCCTCTTTCGGCGGTGACGGCGACCGAAAGGGGGAGGTGGTGGTGTCGGCGTGGTAGCGCTCGATCGGTGGTTCCTTCGCGCGCACCGTGTGTGCGGGGCGAAGGCGGAGCGGTGGCCGAGGTGAATCGGCCGGTGATGGCTTGGTTCGGGCGGGACGGCGGCGCGGGTCTTCGGTGTCAAACGGCCGCGAGCAGTGGGGTGCTCGGCGCGTTCGCGGGAGAGGAGAGGGAGATAGCGGGGGCGAGAGAGTGCGCGAGTGAGCGAGTGAGAGAGCGGAGAGTGGGGTGCGCTTGGTTTTGGCCGAGCCCTGGCCGGCCGGTGGTCGTGGCGGGGCCAGCGACGCGACGTGCGGCAGCAGCGGCGCGGCGAGCGAGGGCGGCACGGCAGGCGAGGCAGAGCGGGAGTGGGCGAGCGGGATCGTGGCGTGATCGCGAAGGAGAAGATCGCGCGGCGATAGGCGAGCGCGGATACAGCGCAGAGGTGTGTCGCCACGCGGCGCTTGCGGCCGGCGTACGACGCGGCCGTGTCGGCTGACGCGGCGCGGCGCGCGGGCGGGGCGAGCGGCGCGCGCGCGTGGGCTGGCGCGGCACGCTGCAGCGCGGGGAGCGGGCCGTTGCGGGCGCTGGCTGGGCCGGCGCTGCGCGGCGCGGAGCTGGGCCGGCGTTGCGCGGGCGAGCGGCGCGCGTGCGGGCGGGGCCTAAAGGCCGGATGGGCCGAAAGCGAGGGAGCGGAAAGAAATCTGTTTTTCTTTTTCTTTTTCCCAAAAACTTTTCAAACTTTGACCACTCAAAAACAGTTTCAAAAACTCCAAACTAAGTTTTGACCCAAATATAAAAGTTGCTCAAAATAATTTTCTCTACAACTTTCATATAGGACACTTTTTTTGAAAACCATTTTTAAATCCTCCACATAAATAAAGTCAATTTTGAAATATAAACCATTCTGTTTGACATATTTTTATTTAACAAACTATTTTGAACTATGTCAAAACTCCAACATGAAAAGCACTCTACTCAATGTTCTCTATTTTATAAAACTCTTTACCAAAACAGAAATCCATTTAAATCATCAAGTCAAATAGAAATCTATAATCCAACAATTAAACAAAAGCAAAAAGCACTCTTATGCACATGAAATGATGCAATGCATTATTTATGCTTCTTTAGTAGCTAATTACAGTGCCTAATACAGTGCTTGACACTAGGGTGTCATAGCCCTTCCCCCTTAAAGAAATCTCGTCCCGAGATTTGAGTTACGTACCGGTCCTTATAAAAAGCGGGGTAATTTACGCGTATGTACTCCTCTGTTTCCCAAGTCGCATCGTTGGGTCCGTGATTGCTCCAGAGAATCTTGTAAGTCTTCACCGTTCGGTTACGAGTCTCTCAGGTCGTGGTATCCAAAATCTCCTTAGGCTGCTCGTAGTACTCCAGATCCAATCTGATCGTGACATCTGGGATCCGAACTTCTTCTTGTTCTAGAACTCGAAGACACTTTTTCAACTGTGATACGTGAAACACTGGAAAAACTGCGCTCATCTCTGGGGGTAACTGTACTTCATATGCCACTTCTCCCTTCTTTGCTATGATCTGGTAAGGTCCCACATATCGAGGTGCTAGCTTTTTCTTAATTCCAAAATGTTGGATTTTTCTCATGGGTGAGACCTTAAGGTAAACATAGTCTCCTACTTGAAATTCCAGGGGTCTTCTTCGTGTGTCGGCATATCTCTTTTGTCTGGATTGCGCTACCTTAATGTGTTGTTGTACTGTCCGCACAATCTCTTCCGCGTCCTTTACGTAATCCGACCCATAGAATCCTCGATCTCCTGATTCAACCCAATTTACTGGGGTTCTGCATCTTCGTCCGTATAAGACTTCAAAAGGTGCCATCTTTATACTTTCTTGGTAGCTGTTGTTATACGAAAACTCGGCAAGGGGTAACCATTTCTCCCATGATTCTCCTGAAGATAGAACACAAGCTCTTAGGATATCTTCCAGAATCTGATTCACTCTCTCCATCTGTCCTGCGGTCTGGGGGTGATAGGCCGAACTTCTTACCAATTTAGTTCCTAGTTCCTTGTGCAACTGTTCCCAAAAACGTGCTATGAACTAGGGTCCTTTATCAGAAACAATCCTTTTTGGAACCCCATGCAACCTCAAGATATTCTGAATGTACAGGTCTGCATACTGATGCAGTCGGTGGGTCGTCTTAACTGGTATGAAGTGAGCCACTTTAGATAACCGATCCACGATAACCCAAATAGAATCATTTCCCTTTTGAGTGGTGGGAAGACCTGTGATGAAATCCATACTAATTTCTTCCCACTTCCACTCTGGAATTGACAACGGTTGCAACAATCCGGCAGGTCTTAGGTGTATAGCTTTTATCCTGCAGCAAGTATCACATCTTGCAACATAAGCTGCAACTTCTTTCCTCATCTTTGACCACCAATACCTGGTTCTCAAATCTTGGTACATCTTACTGCTTCCTGGGTGAATAGATAACTTTGAATTGTGAGCTTCATTCAGAATTCTTTCTTTCAGCTTTGCGTCCTTAGGAACAACCAACCTCTGGTTATACCACAAGATTCCCTGTTCATCAGTCCTGAAGTTCAAAGAACTACTGGTTTCCATCCTCTTCTTAATCTGACAGATCTCTTCATCGGTCTTTTGTCTCTCGATGATGTCACTTTCCAAGGTACACTGAAGAGTGATGTTGTTCACCATAACGGGGTGCATAAGGTTAAATCCATCTTCCAAAAGTGGTTGTAGGGAGTTGCAATGAGTCTTGCGACTCAAGGCATCGGCTACAATGTTTGCTTTTCCGGGGTGGTAGTGCACTTCAAGGTTGTAATCCTTAATTAGCTCTAGCCATCTTCTCTGCCTCATGTTCAACTCTGGCTGGGTGAAGATATATTTCAGACTTTTATGATCCGTGTACACATGACATAGGTTTCCCATAAGATAATGCCTCCAAATCTTGAGCGCATGCACGACGGCTGCTAGTTCCAAATCATGGGTGGGGTAATTCTCTTCGTGTGGTCGCAACTGACGAGAAGCATAGGCGATAACTCTTCCATTCTACATGAGTACACACCCAAGTCCAATCTTGGATGCGTCACAAAACACATCAAAAGGTTCCTCCAAGTTTGGCTGAGCCAGAACAGGTGCGGATGTCAACAGCGTTCGCAGAGTGCGAAAAGCTGTTTCACACTCTGGAGTCCATTCGAACTTCTTGTTTCTGTGCGTTAAACGGGTCATAGGCTTGGCTATTCTTGAAAAATCCAGAATAAACCGATGGTAGTATCCTGCCAAACCCAAAAAGCTGCGAACCTCAAAAACACTCGTGGGTGCTTCCCAATCCATAACCTCTTGTACTTTAGAAGGGTCTACAGAGATCCCTTCCTCTGAAAGGACGTGACCAAGGAAAGGTACCTTCTTCAACCAAAACTCACACTTGCTGAACTTAGCATACAACTTATGCTCTCTAAGCCGGGTCAGAACAACTCGTAGATGCTCAGCATGGTCCCTCTCATTCTCAGAGTATACCAAGATATCATCGATGAACACTACAACAAACTTATCCAACTCTGGCATGAAGACCAAATTCATCAGGTACATAAAATGTGCCGGTGCATTGGTCAATCCGAAGGACATAACGAGATATTCATAAAGTCCGTATCTGGTAGAGAAAGTTGTTTTTGGTATATCCTCTCTTCTGATCTTAATCTGATGGTATCCTGACCTCAGGTCAATTTTGGAGAACACTTTCGCCTTTGACAACTGATCAAACAAGACATCGATTCGGGGTAAGGGATATTTGTTCTTTATAGTTACTGCGTTAAGCGGTCTGTAGTCCACACACATCCTTAAAGTTTTATCCTTCTTCTTCACAAAGATAGCGGGACATCCCCAAGGTGACGAACTAGGGCGTATCAAACCCTTATCCAAAAACTCTTGCAACTGAACTTTGAGCTCTGCTAACTCTTTAGCGTGAATTCTATACGGTCTCCGGGATATGGGTGCTGTTCCGAGGATTAGCTCTATAGCAAACTCCACATCCCTATCTGGCGGTAGTCCGGGCAACTCATTAGGAAAAACATCCGGAAACTCACACACTACTGAGATCTCAGCTATCTGTTTTGCCGTGATATTGAACAACACTCCGATCTCATGGGGGTTTCGAGGTAACTTGAACCGAAAAGAAGATCCATTCCTGGGACTAACCATGGACACTACTCTTTCTGCGGTGTCTAGATTGACCTTCCAGAGTTTCATCGACCCCATACCTAAGATTACATCCAGACCTAGACCAAGAATGACTATGGGGTCCACTATGGCCTGTTTATCCCCAAAGGTCATTTCCACTCCTTTAGCCATTTTACGCGCGGAGAGAACAGCTCCGGCGGAACTTATCTGATATCCCCGGTCTAACTCTATCAACCCAAGATTACTTCTTATAACAAAATTCTCACTTATGAACGAATGCGATGCTCCAGAATCAAACAGCACAACTGCGGGGCATTGATTAACAAGAAACGTACCAGCGGTGACAGGCTCTCCTGCTGGCACTTCTTCCACGGTGGTGTCATGCACATGATCCGTACGAGGTGGGGGCTGAGTGTACTACTTCTTTGGGCGAGGGCACTGACGTGATAGATGTCCTGTCTGACCACAATTATAGCATGGACCAATCACATACGGGGTCTTGGGACCTCCTGCACTCCCTGCTTTGCTCTTGTTCTGCATCATGGGGGCGGTGTAGGGCTTCTGAAAACTTGGACGGGGACGGTTGGTGGTGATCTTCCTCTGTGGGGGACGGAATCTTGCTCCTGCAACAGGCGGGCGATACAAGGTACGTGCTCTGAAACGGGTCCTCTGTTGAGACGATCCTCCTTCGTTCGCACGACGGCGTGTCTCTGTCGCCAGTCGGCTGTCATTAGCCTCTTGATTTAGGCAGTCACTGACGAAATCACTGAAGGTGGTGCGGTGACTGTTGCCCATCTTGGAAAGCATGGCGGCACTCATTGCACGCTTAAAGCTTGCGATCTTCTTGGCCTCAGTATCCACAAAGTCTGGGGCGTAGCGAGCTAGGTTGTTGAAACTGTGGAGGTACTCGGACATAGATCTGGTTCGCTGAGACAACCTCATGAACTCTGCAATCTTCATCTCCATCAAACCACTAGGGATGTAATGGTTGCACATAGCGGTAGAGAACTGATCCCAAGTGACACGTGCATTTGCAGGCAAGGATGCACGGTACTGGGCCCACCACAAACCTGCGGGTCCTTCCAACATGTGGGCGGCATACTCCACCTTGAGCTCTTCTGTCAGACGAAGCAGACGAAACTTCTGAGTGATGGAGTTGAGCCACTCATCAGCCTCAAGCGGTTCGGTGACCTCCTTGAACACTGGGGGATGGTTGTCCAAGAAGTCACGGTAGGAGCTGTACTGCTTGTGAAAGGTCCTAAATGGCTAGAGGGGGGGTGAATAGCCTATAAAAAAATTCTACAACACCACTTAAACAAACTAGTTAGACAACTAAATGGCGAAGCGAAGATTGCGCTAGCTCTACACAGATGCAAGCCACCTATTCACGATTCTAGATAACCACAAACTCTAAGTCACACAATATCAAAGAAACTATTCAACAACTAAATAAGCAATAATGTATATCACTACACAAGATAAGAGAATGTAACTAACAACAAGGTATAATATTAACTTGCAAGAAAGTAACAAATGTAAGTACAAGAGATAGAAGTGTGTATACCGATCCGGCAAGAGATTAATAAATGAATATCAAAGAATACCACGGAGACAAGTTGACACAATAATTTTTCCTCCGAGGTTCACTTGCTTGCCGGCAAGCTACGTCCCCGTTGTAGCGATACACCCACTTGGAGGTTCACGCGCTAATAGGCATCACACGCCTAACCCTCAATAGGGTGCCGCACAACCAACACAAGATGGGGATCCACAAGCTACGAGCAATCCACTAGAGTTACCTTTGGCGCTCCGCCGGGGAAGGTACAAGAAACCCCTTACAAATCACCGGGAGATGGCCACGAACAATCACCACTCCTGCCTAATCTCCTCCGCTGCTCCAAACCGTCTAGGTGGCGGCAACCACCAAGAGTAATAAGAATATCCGCAGCAACAACAATCGCCAAGTGCCACTAGATGCAAACTCACAAGCAAATGCACTTGGATCTCTCGATCTCACTTGGATTCGCACTAACAAGCAAAGAGATCGGAGGGAGGGATTAGATCTCGCTCAAGAGGATGTTCAAGAAGTCAGAGAGTCAAGAAGAACACCCCAAAGGCGGCCACGACCAATTTATAGGGAAGGGAAGGGCGACGGCCCGAACCCTACTTTTCTGCGCTTGGTCGGTAGTACCGACCCCACCTGGGCGGTAGTACCGACAGAGTCAAACTAGCCGTTTAACACACGTCCCGCTGATTTAGGCGAGGCACCGACTCTGGTCGGTACCTCCGAGGTCGGTAGTACCGAGGTAATGGCGGTACTACCGCCAGGCCAAAAATCGCCGCGAACAGAGAGCTCTGCGAAAAACCAACCACTACCGACCTTGCGTCGGTACCACCGCGGGCGGTAGTACCAAGGTAATGGCGGTACTACCGGCAAGCCATTTTCAAAACTACAGAGAGCCTCGCGAAACTCCTCAGGGCCACGGTACCACCGACCATCCGGTCGGTACCACCGCCGGCGGTAGTACCGAGGTAATAGCGGTACCACCGCCAGGCCAAAAACGCCCCATTACAGAGAAGGCTGCACGCAGCACCTATAGGCGGTACCACCGACCACCTGGTCGGTACCACCGACCATACACAGAAAACTCAATTTTCTTCTCTGTGTTGATCCAAACCAACTCCAACAACTTCTCCTTTGTAAATGTGCTAACACCAACAAGTGTACAACATCATGTGCATGTGTGTTAGCATTTTCACAAACATATTCAAAAGATTCGAGTTAGCACACTAGGTCCTAATGCATATGCATGTATGAATTCACCTAGTGGCACTTGATAACCGTGATCACTGAGATATTCCCCTCTTAATAGTACGGCTATCTATCCTAAATGCACTCACACCCTCTATGGTGTCTTGAGTGCCAAAACAAAATTCCTATTTATACCTTTGCCTTGATCTCCATAGGATTTTGTTTTTCTCTTCTTCTTCTTCCAAATGTGGAGCACTTGATCTAACTTTTGGTCATCACCACCAATACCATGATCATCATTTGGCTCCCGTACTTGGAATGTACCAACCTAGCTCATAAACACTTCATGACAAGGTTAGTACTCTAGGTGACATCAATTATCCAAAACCAAACAAGGACTTTCAGCTTGGCCTCTGGGCCTTGACGTTGATAATGCTGCTGTGCAGTGTTGTTAGCGATATTGCAGAGGGTGGCCTCCATGTGCCTCTGCATCTCCTCCATGTTCCGTTGGCTACCCAAGAACTGGCCAAAGAACGCTTCCGGCGTCATCGGCGGCGGTGGGGGAGGTGGCAGATTCTCCTCCTGTCCTGCCCCCTGTCCACGCTGGTTGCGAGTGTGTGCCAGCATCTGCATATCCCATTAATAAGCAATCATTAGGTGATGTTACATCGATTATGAATAAATACTGCACTGTACATAATTCGAAAATTTAGCACACGACCAAGTATAATTACTCATTTCCATATAACATCACAAAATAATCGCTCGAAATTAGACATGCAAACGACAGATTTCCATAAAAGATGCCGGATCGAAGTCCGGACTTTGTCCAAAAGCTTACATGCCATCAACCATTTTAAACATAAAACCAGCACATGTTTAGGGTGTTACATCTATTAGCGAGCAAACTCAAGCTATACAAAAGAAAACGATCCCTAACAAACTAGCGCTCAGGGGTCTCCAGCGGCGGATGCGGCGTCCTCTGCGTCGACGTCGATCATCAGCTCGTCAGCATGATCCTCCTCTGGTGGGGCGTCGGGGCCAAGGACCTCTCCTTCCTGGGGATCCAGAACCTCAACTGCTAGTGCGGCGGCCTCCTGCGCGGCGTGATGCATCTGATGGACGGCCTCGTGGAGCAGGTCAATGTAGGCCTGCTATCCGTGGATCTGCTGTATCAACAGGTGGGCTCCCTCTCTGAGCTGGTCGAGCGCGGTGCGGGCCTCATCCCTCTGAAGAGCGGTAGTTATGTACATCTGCTCTGCAACTGTCCTGGCAGTGGACTGTGCTACTGCTATGGTGCGGGCGTTGTCACGCTCCAGAGTGAGCTGCTGAATCCTCTCCTGCAGACGAGCAACCTCAGCGTCGAAGTCCTCCTGAAGCTTCCTCTTGCTCTGGTAGGTGGCTGTGAGGGTGAAGGACACGCTCCCGAGAGTGTGCTCCAAACTCTCGCATACACCCAACAAAGCTCCGGTGGCGCTCATCGCAGGCGTCTCACAGTAGAACCTCTCCTCTGGACTCCCTGTCAAGACTGACTCCGAAGTCTGCTTCTAGCGCAATGGAAAAAGTGATCCATGGGGGTACACTCCTGCCATCGCACTTGCCAGGTCGGCGGGGAAGCGGGTGATGATATCCTTCAGCACTAGGTATGCTGCCCTGTTGGCTCCATCCTTGGCACAGGTGCCTCTGGTGATCTCCGTCCATCCTGTCCAGTGGGGCTTGGCGGGCAAAGCCTTGACTTTGATCTCCACCATGACCAAGGAATCCTGCCCGTAGATCTCCTTCTGCCATGAGTACCTGGGCTCCTATCCTTCCTCATAGCCCACGGCCTGCAGAATCCTGCAAAGGATAGTCGGTAAGCCGAAGTAGGACAAGAATTTCTTCCGGGTCAGCTTGGTGGCCAAGCGGTGACGCGGAACTCCTCTGCCTCCGGTGGCCTTGCGAGCGGTCAGCTTAGTCCGGGCCATCTGTAGAAACAAAAAGGGGTTTCGAACTCTCGTGAGACGGATATTAAGTTGGCAAATTTTTATATAAAGGAGACAACTTTTAATTAAGGGGAGGTAATGTAAATGCAACAATTTGAACATGATGCATGATCGTACTTACGTTCTCACTCACCAATAACGACTCGTAAGTCCTATCGTTCTAGTCGGTGGCAAGAACGACCTCTCATGCGTTATCTACACGTTCTACTCGTTTGCATAGTTAGTGTACCTGCAGAAGATTCATTTCAGCCCAAAGAAATTCCCAATGATAAAACAATTGAGTATTGGCCAATATGCGCAAAATACATAGAAGCCAACACTAAACACCATGCACCAACATAGAAAACACCTTGAAAAACATTAATACCCTCGTATGCGTCTGCGTGGAGCTCGCACATACTTGGTATAAGAACTCTCACCTAGACCGACGGTTGGACGGTCATGCTCTCATATCTCACAAAATCATTTTATGCATGTTTTCGCGATCGACGCATTCTCTTGTTCCCGAGAATGGACCAGCAAATAAAGATCCAGCATGAAGCAAAACCCTGAACCCTGTTAGCAGTTAAGCCACCTGAATCCTAGTATAGGGCTTAAGGACGAGACTGGGCACACTTAGTAATTGAAAATAGTTTTGAAAATAGTTTTGAAATACCCATTTTAGTTCAGAAATAGCTCTTTGCGGATGCAATAACTTGAACCATGCTCCGATACCAGCTGTGGCGGAACCGTCCTGATTATAAGAGTTCAAGTACTGTCTTAGTCAAATCCGTCTGACTTCGACTCATACTTGATCCCATATAACCCCGGTAGTCCAGAAATCTCGAAGGATTTCTATCATCGTACATCATATAGGATCGCATCGTTCAAGGATTACATTCGCGAAGATACATCACAGAGAAATGAAACCTGATTTAAAATATCAGAGTGCAAATTTAAAACGGAGTTATTACAATACCGAGTTCAAAAGTGCGGAAGCTGAAAAAGTTTGAAACACGACCACCACACATGTGGTCCAAATAAAACATTGTCTGATAATTCCAACACACACAACTCACTCTTCTCTTTTTAGATAATGTGCCACTAGAAGTCTCAGATCAACAAAAGAAAAAGGGAAGCTTCTGGACGACCCTGCCCTGGGCCTACTCCTCATCACCTTCCACCGGGTAGAGGCAGTGCTTACAATAGCCAAAGTAGACCTGGCCATCTGCAACAAACGGGATAACCCTGAGTACGGGAAGGTACTCAGCTAGACTTACCCGTTCAACTGAAAATAAGGACTCCAAGGGTATGCAAGGTCTTTTTGGTGGAGCTGGGATATTTAGTTGCGAAAAGCTCAATTTCAGATAAGAGGTAATTGATGATAATGATGAGCTGCCATTTTTAGACCTATTCCTTAATTCTAGGTTTTTCACCTGTACTAGAGCACTCACTTGAATCTACCAATCAATAATATAACCATATCCAGTTGACTTATCCACATTTTAGTTGAACCTTAAATCATCACATGGAGTTGTATCGTGGTGAAGCTCGCCATAGTTTCCCACTAACCGGGGGAGACGGCGACTCGAATCGAATTCCAAACCAGCTGGTGAAAGACCTTTAATACCAGCCCACACTTTCCCTGTCGGGTCCATGCATTGGGCAACCGCTCGACGCTTGTTCGTGGTGGTAATCGTCGCGGTTCAAGCACGGACCGCCCAATTGGAACCTGGCGATGGCCTCACGCGGCAGATCGAAATTTCCATACTAGAGGGCACGACACGGGTTGAGACCGGCCCGAACAGCTTCTAACCGGCTTTGGGGTCGATGATTACGGCACCGACATATCCCTAAGTAAAAGGGCGCGTTCCAAAATGAACGAGGGCCAACATCGATACAAACCTACACGATCCAACGGACGGACTGCCCCCAAGTTCCAACTTGGTGCCTTGCCTTCCAGTTCACCGTATTTCATACTACTCCGGTTCTTTTCCACGATAGCAAATATAGCCAACCGTGATCCGGTAACTACCCATCAGGGTATTACGGGAATAATCTTAACTACTACTTTTATTAAGCAAGCTAAGCAATTCTATATTGTAAATAAATAACACGATAACAAGGTAGATATTAATCAATTAACCAAGGAATGGTAAATGCAGCAAGTAGGATTCATTCCAACTCCTAGACCTAATGCATCAGAATATAAAAGGACTCAAGAAATTTTAATTGCAAAAGATAGGAGGCTTAATTATGCTCCGGGGCTTGCCTTGGGTGAAGACAGAGGCCTCGTGGGAGGGGCACTCAGGCAAGTTAGTGTCGCAGGCGGGGTCGGCTTCCTCGGCTTGCTGGAGCTCCGGGATCTGCTGCTCGGCGTTTGTCTCTGGCTCCTGGTCGGGCTCTGGAGGGGTCGATCCTATTGCATGCGACGATTAATAAATAATTACAATGCGGGTGCAAGACTGTGTGGTATGAAAAGAGCATTTCTTGCAAACCAACAAACCCAACTTGTTGAACCACTTTTGACATTGAGGTAAATACTTATTTAATTCATAAAACAAAATCCATTTATTCACCTTTTTTTTATTTTATAATTCAAAAGAAACTTAGATTTGAACTGTAAGTGCACTTTTCTGGACTCAGAAAAATCCACGAAAATTCCAGAAGGCAAACAACAGTTGCTGGACTCCACTGAATAAATGTCAGCCAAAAATAATATACAGAACTGCAGACAAAAAAATGACAAGCAAACTGCCCAAAAAGGTGCTTTGAACTAGCTCCTCATTCAAAAGTATCAAACAGCAGATTTCATAATTTTCCTGGCTTCTTCTACCCACAAACACTCTACTGTAGAAATCTTGCTGACAGAGCTTAAACATACAAGCCTACACAAAATAAACAATTCTATTGCAATATAAACCACTTGAACTACAACCCTCCTGGAAAAGGGTGCAAAACTCTATTTAATATTTTTCCCAGATTCTACTCCACATTTCATACTTATCAAGAAAGTTCCATGAACATAAACATTATACTATTTCTTACATGAATTTCCAAAGGAAAACACAGAAAAGCACATTTGTAAAGCAACTTCAGATTTCTGCACATAACAGATCATGCTTATATTTTTCTCAGCTTGGATATCATAAACAGAGGCTTATACAAATTTTCCCACATTTTATTTCGACATATAGAACACCTTAACATTTATTCTAACAAATCAGCCAAAAAGGACTTTTAATCATAACAGTAACTTTTTCTACATAAACAGTGCATCATATATTTTTCACAGGTGTAAAACAGGATAATAAACTTACACAAAATTTTTCAGAAATTATTTCAACCAGAAAACACTTATTTGCATTTATCTCAACAAAAGCATATAAACTGAATTAAATAAAAACAGTAAAATAAACTTCTAATAAAAATACTTACATATTTTTCCATGATAGATCTACTCACAAACAAGCTAACAAAACTGAAAGCACTCCACTTGGATTTGTAAAACGTGCTACACAAAAATAACAAGCATCTCTGGAAAAATAAAAGTAAAAAGAAAACATTTGAATTCATCCCGGCTCACTGCGTGCACCCGGTCTATAGACCAGTGAGCGGCTGACGCGCGGGGTCCACTGGTCAACGGGACCCACCCGTTAGAGGGAGAAGAGCAGGGGATAGGGTTGACCAGCGAGAGCTCGTCGACGGCGAGGCTGCCGGCGGCGAGGCTAGGCTAGATCGACTCGTCTCGGCGAGGCGCACCGAGTGGTGGTGATGGTTTGGCCAGCGCATGGCCGGAGCATGCCGGCGGCGAGCGGCGGTGCACGGTGACGGCGGCAACGCGCGGCTACGCCATTTCCGGCGATCGCCGGTGGAATTGAGGGAGGCAAAAGCTCGTGTGAACCCTAAGGAGCAAAGCTACGGGGTTGGTTTGGCTCGGATGGCTCCAGAGGAGCTTGGCCACGCGAGCGGCCATGGCGGACGGTGGCGGTGCTCAGTCGGAGGAGAAGAGGGGTTGGGGAGCGGTAGAGACCTCACAGAGGTGTGTTCTCACCTTGCCTTCGCGCGGTGAGGGTCGAGGAGGAAGAAGGGGCTCGGCGGAGGCTTGGTGGATGAAGAACGGGAACTTGTCCTCCTTCGGCGGCGACGGCGACCGAAAGGGGGAGGTGGTGGTGTCGGCGTGGTAGCGCTCGACCGGCGGTTCCTTCGCGCGCACCGTGTGTGCGGGGCGAAGGCGGAGCGGTGGCCGAGGTGAATCGGCCGGTGATGGCTTGGTTCGGGCGAGACGGCGGCGCGGGTCTTCGGTGTCAAACGGCGGCGAGCAGTGGGGTGCTCGGCGCGTTCGCGGGAGAGGAGAGGGAGAGAGCGGGGGCGAGAGAGTGCGCGAGTGAGCGAGTGAGAGAGTGGAGAGTGGGGTGCGCTTGGTTTTGGCCGAGCCCTAGCCGGCCGGTGGTCGTGGCGGGGCCGGCGACGCGACGTGCGGTAGCAGCGGCGCGGCGAGCGAGGGCGGCACGGCAGGCGAGGCAGAGCGGGAGTGGACGAGCGGGATCGTGGCGTGATCGCGGAGGAGAAGATCGCGCGGCGATAGGCGAGCTCGGATACAGCGCAGAGGCGTGTCGCCACGCGGCGCTTGCGGCCGGCGTACGGCGCGGCCGTGTCGGCTGACGCGGCGCGGCGCGCGGGCGGGGCGAGCGGCGTGCGCGCCTGGGCTGGCGCGGCGCGTTGCAGCGCGGGCGCGGGCCGGCGCGGGCGCTGGCTGGGCCGGCGCGGGCGCTGCGCGGCGCGGAGCTGGGCCGGCGCTGCGCGGGCGAGCAGCGCGCGCGGGCGGGGCGGCTGGCGCGCGGGCTGGGCCTAAAGGCCGGATGGGCCGAAAGCGAGGGAGCGGAAAGAAATCCGTTTTTCTTTTTCTTTTTCCCAAAAACTTTTCAAACTTTGACCACTCAAAAACAGTTTCAAAAACTCCAAACTAAGTTTTGACCCAAATATAAAAGTTGCTCAAAATAATTTTCTCTACAACTTTCATATAGGACATTTTTTCTGAAAACCATTTTTAAATCCTCCACATAAATAAAGCCAATTTTGAAATATAAACCATTCTGTTTGACATATTTTTATTTAACAAACTATTTTGAACTAGGTCAAAACTCCAACATGAAAAGCACTCTACTCAATGTTCTCTATTTTATAAAACTCTTTGCCAAAACAGAAATCCATTTAAATTATCAAGTCAAATAGAAATCCATAATCCAACAATTAAACAAAAGCAAAAAAGCACTCTTATGCACATGAAATGATGCAATTCATTACTTATGCTTCTTTAGTAGCTAATTGCAGTGCTTAATGCAGTGCTTGACACTAGGGTGTCACACCACCTACCACGAGTTGGTCCAGAATAACCCTAGGGTTTAGCTGGTTCGCTCTGTATTTAGTTAGGGGTAGAGTGAGAACTAGTATTAGGATAAGTAGAGGGAGACACCCACCTCCCATCCTATCTCAGTCATTTGCTATTTTCCACCCAGGGTTTCCTGCTCTCCCAATCCCCTGCTGTAGTGAACTGAGATCCATAGAGAAGACAATCATACCTCTATGTTCGTGAGATTTTGAGGAAGTGAGACCGTAATCTCACTGTTGTAGCGTGTGGTAGCCACACGGTTGCAAATTCGTGGTTGTGATTCACATTTTGGTGTTGTTCTTCGTGGGTTGCTTTATCTCCACGTTTTTCCCGTTGATCGATCTCTTCACTCAGTGCGACTTTTGTGATTCTGTTTGAACTGAGTTGTTCTAGATCGTGAGGTACATCTTTCCACCGAAGGAATTTACCTCTAACCTCACGAGCTAGTAGATCGGTCGTTTTTCGTTTCGGATCGAGGTTTGCTCTTTTGCCCCGAATTCTTCTGATTCACCGATTTGGAGTTAGGTTTGAGCCATGATCTCTTTGGGATAGCTCAGTAACCTCGTTGGAACTCCTCATACCAACTCTAAGCCTTAGAGCTTTTGATTCGGAGGAGATCGGGTTGAATCCACGGAAGAACAGTGCAGTTTTGGAGGCATCGGACGCTCGCATCAGGAGCATCGGACGCTGTGTTCATCACATCGGACGCGTCCGATGCCACGTGTCATCGGACAGCATTTTTAAAGGAGCATCGGACGCTAACCATCAGAGCGTCCGTTGTCATCGGACGCGCCGGGGGCTAGCATTGGAAGCTAGGGTTTCACTATAGCAGCGTCCGATGTCAGTCCAGTAAGGGTCATTTTGCATCGGACGCGTCCGGTGCCTGGCCATCAGACGCAAGCCAGCGTCCGATGCTGCGTCTTCAGCACGTTTTCGTCCGCGGTTCGTTCATTGTCAGTTTTGATTTCTGGCTTTTGCGTTGGGTTTCTAGAGTTTTGTAGTGTCTCGCTGTGCTTCTTGGAAGCATCCACCCTACATCTAGGGCCGTGGACACTCACAAGTTCTAGGTTTGGTCTTGGGGTTGATTCTCGGGACAGTGGCAACAAGTTTCTGAAAAGAAATTTTGAAGCTCCCATTCACCCCCCCCCCCCTCTGGTCGCTTTCTGATTGCACTTTCGGTCCTTTAATACATGTTGTGACCTGAGCTATTTTGTATATGGTGAATATGCTTTATGAACTTAAAATTTGAAATTGTTCACCATTGAGATATGCATCTAGCAAATGTAGAATGTGTTGAAATCACTTGTGCTTTCATATATGCTAGGTTGCTATGTCTCTAATTCGGAGTCATTCACTTGCTTGGTATGTCCATATTCTGTTATCAAATTGAACCAAGTTTTAAGTGAATTGAAAAGATCGAGATGGGATTGCTTGTCAGCACATCACGGTATCGAGACTGTTTCTCTTTGCACATTGAGTTAAACTTGAGTCGTGTAGTGTATGACCGAAACCGACGCTTTAAGCTTCTGATTGCTTCTGCATAGGCTTAGCTCGGTTAAAAAGTTAGGCAATGACAAGCCTTCAACCTCTCGCAATCACATGTTGAATTTTGAACTTGTGTAATTTCACCGCTGCAACTCCGATTAAAATCTGAAATCACAAGTATATGTTTCATTTTGTAGCATGATGATTGAACTTCGCTAGGGTTAGTTCACCTTGTATACATATTCAGCACTTGTTTGAATTCCTGTCTATACATGTTTAAGTGCTATTTTGATGGTGAATACTTTTTGGCTAAAACTGCTCACTTTGCTCATATGATCATATTTGGTATTTGGTGATCAGTTTGAGCCTTTGCTAGCATGATGTGTATATTGTTGAGTCATTGGAGTTATACTTTGTAGAGCATCTTTTCATTCTATTGACTATATTTCTGAAGCTGCTAACTTGCATTTTTTACTCATATGCATTTGGAAGGGAGAAGTTTGCTTTGTTGTGTGCATTTTCAACTAAGGGGGGGAAAGTTGTCAAATCATAAGGGGAGATATCATAAAATCATGTCCCTAGTTGTATGCATTTTTGAAGGGGGAGTTCATGGATTTCTGCTTTGACGAGCTGTTCAATTGGTTTGGAGCGGTTTTCAGCCCATATGTGGTGTTTCATTTGGTTTGGAGCGGTTTGGCTAGTTGTGTTGAGCCTTTGTCTCTTTCTGGAGGAACTAGCTTGTCTTTGCTTCCTTTGCTCCGATCTTTACGCTAGCGGTGTTGAGCCTGTTCTACCTCTTCTTGAGGGCTAGCTTTGCTTTGCTTGGTTGCGTCGAGTTGTTGCCCATGTCTTTGGGGACCAAGTTGTCTTGCTCCTTCACTTGACCTTCTTCTGGCTTTGATATGCTTTTGGGTCATTTGGACGAGTGTTGACGGAAGTTATTGCATGTTTTACCTTATCAAAATACTGTCAACAGGCCTCGGTTTCAAGGATAGCATATCATGAGCATATTTTTCACTAATAAGTTCCACTTGTACTCTTAGCTTGTGAACTTGTAGGAGAGGCAAAATGAACAAAATGAGGCCAGGTGGGCCCACCAAGGGGGTCGGCCGATCCCACCTTTGGGCCACCTCGGCCATGGTGACATGGCATGATCCAAGAGAAGCATGTTCAAGCCAATATCAACCATTGGATCAAGCATGTGCTTTTGCTCAATGGTGCAAGATGAGAAGCACATGGATTCATGGGTCCACACCGAAAACCAAATGCAACCAACTTCACAAGACTTGCTCCATGACATGTGGGGTCACCAAGGGAGAGAAGAAGGTGGGCCAGCCCTGTCATAGGGGGGTCGGCCGACCCCCCTTGGTGGGACCCAGCAGCACTATTTGTAACACCCCAGGTGTTTAACGCCAGACAAGCGGTCAGTTTGAACACAGACATGGTCTGTCAGGTGATGATCTAGAGATATTTTCTAGTAATGTTAACGGCGACAAAAGTGTTGGGATGAATCCCGGAGATAGAGCCACAGTTTGAATAATTCCAGAAATAATTAATAGCCCGAGTCAATAATGATTGTCCAATTCCCGAATATTCATGATGACTGCTAAACATGACTTTTCATGTTCTCTGCTTTAGTTCCTATCTATAGTGACTGGTAGAAAAGTTCCACGGAGTTTGGAATCAAAAAGTCACATGAAATGACGATTCAGAACTTTGCCTATAATCACAAATTAATTGAAGAAGATCAGTGGAGTTCGACCAAGTCTTGTAATTATGCGTGATCAACTCTATATGGACTCACAAGCAAAAGTTATGAAAGTTTTGTGTTGAGTAGACGACCTGAAAATATTTCAACCGACGAGAGACCGTAATTTGGATCCTACCGGGTGACCGCTTTGACAAGAGTTGAACGGTATTTTCAGCTGTTCGCATGTCAGTGCGCCTTAAACGAAAGTTGTAGTACAGATCGAAAGGAACAAATTTCGTTTTATAGTCGAGACCTGGATCGGTGCTGAAAATAGTGAAAACGAGCTCGCAAGATGGAGTATAACGCAGTTTTCAGGTTCTGGAAATAACTTAAGTCTGTACTGCGAAATCGGAATTTCGGTCACCGCGAAGCTGCCGTCGACGATCGTTACCGGGCAAACGATTGGGAATCTGACCAAGTGTCTTTAACGAAAGTCGGAGTACTCGGCGAGACGACGACAACAAAATTAGTTTCGTTGAAATCAAAGTCCGTTTGAGCAGTGTTTGCAATTTTGGAGTTTGACCAAAAGTTTCCGGAAACCTGCCTTTTTGGGAAAGAAATTCTTTCACGCGAAAATTTTAGTGGCCGACCGGTTCAGGAAGTGAAGGCCGCGTGGCCTCCCTCCGTGGCCACGCCCGTCCCCTCCCTGGCGCGCCCCCCCCTTCCTCACGCAAATGACCGAGGTCTTTTCTTCGGTCTCCCTCCCATCCTCATTCACTCGGTCCCTCTCCTTCTTATTCCTCTGTGTTTCTCTGTTTTCCCCTTCGCAAGAACAGCAGCAGCCGTCCATGGCCAGCCGAGTAGCAGTAGCGAGGCTGCAGCAGGCAGCGAGTCCCTCTCCTCCTTCCTGGCCGCTCCTCCCCCTCCCTTTCTTCTTCCCCCTTCTCTGCTCCCTGCGCGCCCGGAGGCTTGAAGCCGTGGCTTCCAGGAGAGCCGCACTTCTTCCTAGTCGCCCCTTCCAGCGGCAGTGATCAGCAGCCAGCAGCGCCGACCGGAGTAGGCCACCAGCGAGCAGCAGCAGTCCGGCGCCCAGCGCCCCAAACCCTAGCGCCATCTCCCCAGCCCGAGCCCGGTCCTTCCCGTGGTATGCCCGAGCTTTCTCCCGTGAAACAATGGTGAAGCGTAGATTTGTGAAGCTGAAACTCTTTGTAGGTGTCTTTATGTAAAGTTGCTTGACACATGTGTTTACTAACTAGTCCTTGGTTGTTTTCTGCTGATCGGAGGGTCCTCTATGCAATAGGTGTTTTCTGTTTTTGTTTTTGTTAATTAATAAATCTGGTAGAATGTTGTAAAATGCGTAATAAATTGTAGAAATGTCAAAAAATTGTGAGTAAGGACTTTTTGGAATCCTCGTGAAGAGCACTGTCCAGTGAATGTTTTATATGTGGGCTGTTAGTGTAAAGTTTGTACTGTGGTGATTTATTTGTGTTAAATAGCATTAAATAGGGATAAAATGATATCTGTTGTTTTATTGCTTAGATTACTGTGAAATTTTTATGGTATGCTTTTCATATGATGTGTGTGTTGTGATAAATATTTCAGAATTTTTGGTGCAAGTATGATTTAGTTATGTATTTATCTTGTTCTCAGCTCATTAAATGGAATAAAATGAATTGTGGCAAATATTTGCACGTAAAAATAGAAAAGGTGGTTCCAATTCCTTTCTATGATATTGTTATAGCTTGGATAATTTTGTCATGGCCATGTGTTTAAAGAAAATATAATTTATGGAATTTTGTTTCTCTCACATGCATTTTAGTGAATTAAACTTGCCATGTTTTTGATAAATAATCTATAATGTTTGAGCATGTGATCTTTATACAGTAGTCATATATTGACATTATCTATCATCAGTAAAAATATGAGCCCCAAATTATATGTTTGCAACGTCGTTTAAAAATAATGCCTATGTTTGTTAATTCTTTTATTAATGAAAGCTTGGTGATATATAAACATGTATATGTTTGAATGATTGACTTTGTTGAATATTAATCTGAGATGATTATTGTATGTCATGTTTATGACTGTTAAAAGTGTTTAATAGCTTATATGTGTGCTCAAATGATTAACTAAATAAGTAGTGAAGTGAGTTTATTAAAATGCTGAATTTGCTGCATGCATAGTTTTTGTAGTGATGACTAGTTCACGAGGAAAATGATGTTTTCTGTAGATATGTTCTATACAAAAGTTGTATATAACTTCTTTATCTTGTTTTCCCTAAAATTTCATGATTTTAGGCCAAGTGGTTTAGGAGTAATAGTTTTTGTAAGTTGGCTGTCAATTTTTGCATACTTTCTGTGCAGATCTGAAAGAATGAATTGTTTGGCTTATTTAAGTTATGAATCATGTCTTCATGTTAATAGAAAGGTTGTAGTGCTTTTCATAAGATTTCTGAATTGTCTTGGATCACTATTTTTGGTGGTCTAGAACTTGAGTTACATGTGTTTAAATTTAGAAGTCAGAATCTGTCCAAGTCTGAACAGATTTACTTGTTTGAGTTGGTTAGCCTTGATAACTACCTAATCATCTTGAGATGATTATAAATAAGTTGTATACAACTTAATAAGATTTCTAATAAGTCTTATGTCAAGTCTTTTGGAGCTTTAGATCTCCAGTTATGTCTGTTTGAAGATGAATATAATATTCTGTCCAAAGTTTGGACAGAAGTACTTGTCTGTTACGTTTGGTCTTTTTAATGGCTGAATCATGCTTAAGTGATAATAACAAAGTTCTAGATAATTTCATTAGCTTTCCAGAAAGTCTAGGATCACCTTGTTTGGACATGTGTAGCTCCATTTATATCTGTTTAAAGTACATGTTATGTTGCTGTCCAAACTGTGTAAATGAACCGAACTTGATTGCTATAGCTTAATGTTGATTATGTGATCTTTGATGCTATGTCATGACTTGGTAATGTTCAGATTGTGCATTTCATGTTATTAAAACTAATTAACCTTATGTATTATATAAATATATTAAATAATGATGGTTAACTTGCTTAACTAAAATAGAAGCTATATATGCATACATGTGCTCTCTTTGTGTGATATGAGTAATGTAGTCTTGCTTGATTGTTGTAGTTATCCTTTCTACATGTCTAATAAATCTTGTTTAACACCTTACTTTAATTATGACTTGCTAAAGTGATTATGCGATGTTGGGTGTTAGAGCTATGTCTTTCTTTTAGTAGTTATCCTAATTACTTATGCCAAGTAATTAGTAATGCTTGTGTTTGCTTCGTAAGTGTTTCCTTTGCATTCATGCGCTTGCATTGCGCATCTCATTTAGGTAACGGTAGATACATCGTGAAGGACGTGATGATGAGGCTAAACCCGAAGACGGTGTTTGATGGATTATCCTGAAGATGCGGAGTTATGCAAGTGCTACAGCGGAGATGCTCGCCAAGCGAGTATCACCTAACAAACACTAACCTAGTGTTGGTTCCCAGGCAACCCCGGAGCATTCTAAGTCTCCCAATTTTTATAATTAAATTATTTGAGTATTTTATATTGTGATGCATTAGGTATAGGAGTTGATTGAATCATATTTGATGCATTATCCTCCCTTGATTATTGTTTACACCTGCCTTGTTATCCTGTACTTATTCATAAGTAGAACTGCTTAGCCTGCTTAATAAAGTAGTAAATAAAGGATGTTCCCATAATACCCCTGATGGGTAGTTACCGGGTCACGGTGGGCTATATTTGCTATCGTGGAAAAGAACCTAAGTAGTAATGAAATACGGTCAACTGGAAGGCAACGCACAAGTTTGGAAACTTGGGGCAGGTCGTCCCTTGGATCGTGTAGGTTTGTATCGATGTTGGCCCTCGTTCATTTTTGAAAGCGCTCTTTTACTTAGGGATATGTCAGTGCTGTAATCATCGACCCCAAAGCCGGTTAGACGCTGTTCGGGCCGGTCTCAACCCATGTCGTGCCCTCTAGTATGGAAATGCGATCTGCCTCGCGTGGCCATCGCCAGGTTCCAATTGGGCAGTCCGTGCTATGAGCCGCGACGATTACCACGACGAACAAGCATCGAGCGGTTACCCAATGCATGGACCCGACGGGGAAAGTGTGGGTTGGTATTAAAGGTTTATCACTAGATGGTTTGGAATTCGATTCGAGTCGCCGTCTCCCCCGGTTAGTGGGAAACTATGGCGAGCTTCACCATGATACAACTCCATGTGACATTTGTTGGTTCAACTAAAATATTGATAAGCAAACCTGATATGGTATTATGTATTTGTTTGCTAGATTCAAGTGAGTGCTCTAGTACAGGTGCAAAACCTAGAGTTTAAGGAATAGGATAAAAGATGACTGCTCATATAATTAAATGATGAACCCTTTATCTCAAGCTCCTTTTGCAAATAAAGTTAGCCAGCTCCACTGTTTACGACGGGTAAGTCTAGCTGAGTACATTCGAGTACTCAGGATTTATCCCACCTTGTTGCAGGTGAAGGTTAGGTCTGCAGAAAGGTGATGGCCAGTGTCGGTGGGCTCGACAGTTCCCTACTTCTTCTCTTTATGCTGTTGTTGGAGGATGTCACTCAAGCTAGCAAAGTATTTCAACTTATGTTATGGTATTCATTCCAAAGCTATGTTTTTTCAAAGTAAATCAACTTGTATTATTATTTGTGAACTCTATTGTAATTTTATTTCCGCTGCAAAGCTCCGTGAACATGATTTGTATTTGCTTGACCATGCGATCTTGGCTGAGATGTTGGAAAAGTTTGAAATCCTTTAGGATTTCACGGACTACCGGGTTTATATGGGCTCAAGTGTGCTAATTCGGCTGCTCCGGCAGAGGTTTTCATACTTGTGCTCTTATAAATTGGTCGGTTCTGTCACAGCTGGTATCAGAGCAAGGTTAAGCATAATACTGTCATGTGCATGGTTTCAAAACAAAATTTTGGTTTTGCAAAGCTTATTTTACTAAAAAGCTTTAGCTAGTAGGCAAGTTTGTCAAAACCTAATTTATAAACTATATGCTAGCGACAACCTCCAGTTATGCCCAATTAGGACTTTCAGGTGGCTTAGTTAAGTAATACTAACTTTGGGGGTTTTACTTTCTTGCAACGACACGTCGACTCAAAAGGTACGTATAGATGACCGCACTATGCTACCCTGTGGTCTAATGTTAGAGGTAGCCCTCACATATGATGTACTCATATATGTGGGGTAGTTGAATTTATTTCATGCAACGTCGCATATACGCTTAGGTAAGTGTGAGCTGTGAGAGCATGACCAAACAAACAGGGGAGAGCTAGTTTGGTACTGGAACCTGTACTCGTAAGCACACGAATGCGGGTGAAGGTATTTAATTGCCGGAGTAATACTATTCTGATGGGTGCATATAGTACTTACGTGTATACTGGGTATGCACCTAAGATAGTATCTAGATTTAAATTCCTGCAATGTATTTATATCTGTTGTGGGAATGGGCTGAAATGAGATTTTTTGCAGGTACACTATCTTCGAATGCGTATGCATAGTTGACGACTAGTTATACCGAGAGTGCGTGTTATGCCACCGACCTAGAACGTGATTGCCGCCTCAGGTTGGCAATTTGTGAGGATGTGTAGGACGAGCATGCATCTTCTTTTGTGCTTTCCTCATGAACATACTTCTCTCACCTTTATTCTAAATAAGAAACAACTTGTTGTCAAGTGTGACTAATATAATGATAAAACATATTGGTTGTTTGTGCATAGTAATGCTTTCACCACCCTTATTCCTGTGATGATAAAGTTTGTTATAATGGTTGTTTGTGCATAGTAATGCTTTCACCACCCTTATTCCTGTGATGATAAAGTTTGTTATGAACTAGTGCTTCAATGTGATGTGCTAGATTGCTTGGAAAAATTAAAAGCAATTAGTTGTTTGATGTGGTGCGTTGATCTGAGCTAGATGTAATGGAGTCTTGTTCGTGATGTTTGCTAGTGTGCAATGTTTTTAGGGATGCTTCCATGTTAGCTAAATAAGTGATTGCTTGTTATAGGCTAGAAGTAACTATCTTGTATAAGGTTGTTTGGATAACCCTGCTAGTTCATCAGGTTGTGTGGTTGCCTTGCTCGGTTTAATTTCTGTTAGAAGAGTGGTTAAACAATAAGTTTTTGATGCGTAGGAGTTCCCCCTATGTTGTAATGTCTTGTAGTAAGTAAATTACTTGTGTGGTGTTGTTGTACTTATGTGGTAAAACTATGCTAAAGTTTTAATTTAATGTTTTAAGTTAGTTTTGTCTTGAACTGCTCCATCAAAGAAATAATAAAACTTGTTGTTTGAAGCTATTTTGTATGTAGTTTTTGTCTAGATTTATTAAATGCTTCCTAAACTTGTTGAATATGGTAATGAAGTTTAGAGTGACCAAAGGTTACAATTCTAGTTTTGATTAGCCTTGTGTTAACATACTTTAGCAAGGAAATGTACTAAACATGTTGTTTAATTGCTTTTCCATGCTAAAAAAATAAAATCATGTTCATGCTTACTTTTCTTGCAATGATGAGAACTAGGGTTATAAGAATTAAAAGTTTGTAAAAATAATTCTTCATAGCTCTCTAATATCATGTTTACTGCAAGAAAAATGTAAAACTTGTTCTAGACAACCTTAAATAGCTTAAACCTGTTTACGTTGTTTTAAGCGTGTCTGCTTACTAATTTGTGTAGTCTGTATTACTTATATAACATACTGAAATGCTTATAATAGTCTACCACGCTTACTAATTTGTGTAGTCTGTATTACTTATATAACATACTGAAATGCTTATAATAGTCTACTAAATGCATGAGCAAGCTGCCATAATCTTTTTTGGAATTCTCTTGTAGCAGATTTTAACAGCTCTCTGTTTCACTTTACTAAGTTAAGAAAATTAATAAGTGCATGTAAAGAATTTAATTAGAGCAAGCAATGAACTTTTCTAACATGTTTAAGATGTATATATAAACTGTTTTTATACATGGTTATGCCTAGAATTATGTTCTTATGTGCAGCATGCTTTGTAATTGCTCTCTAATCTAGCTTTAATCTTACTAGTCATATGCTTTGTAAGGATTAAAATATTTGTAAACAAATTAAGTTGACTGCAATCTTAGCTTTTATATCATGTTTAGAATATTTTCGAACTGTTGTTCTGCTTGCTTGTACCCCAGATTAAGTTGTTGCATGCTTCTTGTTAGTTGTTGTTACCTAGTGTCTCCTTATTCCTTCTTGGAATTTAGACTAGCATGAGCTTGTTGCTTGTTGTTAGTATCTTAGATTAAATAAGTGAGTTATGGCTTGAAGTAGTAAACTAATTACAGTTAACAAGCAATTATGCCTTAATTTGTTTGGTATGTTTGCTCCTAGAGGAATAGTTATGTTCCAACTTAGTAAATAGGAAATAATATAATAGCAACATCTGTTTACCAAGTTTTGCATGTCTATGTTTGCTTATGTGCTATAGATAGACGTTTATCTGGTATGAGCTTGGTGATTAGTGTTGGTTGCTTAAGTTGTTTGTTTGTGTCTTCCAATGCTTGTTAAGGCTATGTGTAGATGTTCTGTTATCTAAGTGATGCTTTGGTTAGTCAACCTTTGTCCTCGGTGAGTACATGAGTGGTATGTCAACCTTCGTCTAGAATCGTGCTCAAGCCCTCTCTACCTTCCAAGATGCCCCAAGTAGAACCTTTGTTGCTTAAGGCCTGTGTTTGTGTGTCTAGTTTGATGTTTTAGAATGTTTATGCCAACGACCTGTACCTATGCTTGTCCATGCCTTTTGTTTGACCAGCTAGCCCAAGTTAAGCTTTTCAGAATCTTGGATCCGAACCGTGGTATGCCTATGCCTGTTTGTGAAGCCATGCCTTTGCTTAACCTGTAGACCCAAGCTTGGCCCCTTTTAAGTGTTTCCCAAGTTGGATCTTTTGTATCTCTTGTTGCGAAGGCCCTTGTTAGTTTGACCACCCAAGTTAAGTTTCTATCAACACCAGTTCTTGACCGTAGTTTGCCTTGCCCAGTTATGGAGACCATGCCCAAATCCTTGTTATATACCCTTGGTTGCCCTTTTGTTGCTGCTTGACCAAATCAAGTAGATGTAATCCTTCATCTTGTCATAACCTTGATGTGACAAGACATATCCTTGTTGTCTTGCGCCATGTTTTGTCCTAGAAATCACATCCTCGTTGATTTCCCAAACCTTGTGATCATCCTTGTTTTGCTAGCTTATGCCTTGCATGTGATGCCTATCCGTGCAAGATTTATCTGCGTCATGATGGATTTCTCACTGGTTGTGGATTCAATAATGGTGTCTTGATTATGAACTAATGGTGCCGCGACGAAACCGAGAGCCTCCTGTGGCTGCAGACACATGGTTGTGCTGCTCGGCACGCGCTGGTATCGTGGTTTCTACTCGAGATGCATTATGGAAACTACGCCAATGTGTTATCCTTCATGAAGCTTTCTCCTTGATTATCTCCTATATTCCTTCCAAGAAATCTCTATGGCAGATCAGTTGTGGCAGTGTTTCTTTTGAAGTTGCAAAGAGGATGACCGTTTCTAGAATCAGTCAATAATGAAAGCAATAATAGACCGTAAGAGGTGGTAGACAAAGGACTCTGTTGAATCAAATGCAAAGATCGAGCTACATATATGGTCATAGTGAAGTAAAATGGCACAGAATACTTAAGATGGATAAGTACCAGTTGCGGGATAAGTAACAGCGATGGTGTGTTATTGGATAAGACATCTGAGACCTAGAAGCTTCCCATCCGAGCTCAATAGATAACTGCCTGATGATCTTCTAGTCAACTCAATCCTTTCAGATTGCCTGATTCCCTGTTGACTTTGATGGTGATTGTGTGCATTGATATTCAGCATTGCTTGTAGTAAAGGCTGAAACTTTGGTGCTTTTTAGTGTTGAGAGATGGATGATTAGTTTTAGCCATGGGAAGGCTAATATCCAGTTCAGAAATGACACTTTGGTAGCTATGAAGGCTATGTCTCACTGAACAATGTTATATCAGAAGTCTGTAAACCAACTGATGTTGTTTGTGGCACTCATACATCCAAGTCTTTATCGTGTTCTAGCCCACGGTATCCTGGAGAAATTGCAATGACAGTACAAGATATTACACCGGCTTAGTAACTTAGTTCGAATTATACCTCGAGTAAGGACTATTTGGTAATACATTGGAGTACTATGGGAAGATTTATTTTGGATTCTATTAGATGAAGAATAGAAAGGATAATAAGAACCAGTCCCTTGTTTTGAGCAGTCAAGATATTCTACAAAATCGACTCCAAGAAGTGCAAATTGATAACAGAGTGAAGTGTCAAACAATAGATTTCAGATTGTGTTCTTGCATTGCTGAGTGAATTTGAGAAAGTCACTCTATGCCCAAGGTAGTTCAACAAGATAGTTTCATTGCATTGCAACTACACCATGAAGAAGGAAGATGTTAATCTGCTCAGTAGTACAAAAAAAAATTCGGCAGTAGATATTTTACCCAAGAGGTTGCATCAAGTTCAACCTTGGTGACTGTCATTGGTTAAGAGTTGAGAATTCTCGTAAAGTAGGATCAGTAAAAGCGTGGAATTGATAGAGTCAGCTATCACATTTGTTGACGCTCACTAATGCTCATAATTAACCATCAACTATTGCATGAAATGACACTAAATGAATTACAAAGCATAGTTGTAGGGTTTGAAACTAACAAGTTCCACGAGTTTTGGTGCTCTCACTTGTTTTGTAGGACATCAATATTTCACCATATAAAAGTATCTCAAGTGATGAATTAGAGTACACCATTGCGAAGAGCTCGTCGAGACGATCGAAACGGACATATCATTTGCTATATTCGGAGTCCCGGATGAAAAGATATTAATTTCGCAACGAAATCTGCAAAAGAAGGATCTAGAAGACACCAGAAGACACCGCGAGGTGGCCCGCCACGTGGGCCCACTGAGCCAGACCGACCGGCCCCACCCCAAGACCGACCGGTCGGCCACGGAGGCCGTTTCGCCTCCGCCTTCTGGAACCTTCTTCCACCACCTCCTAGGATGCATCTCCACCGTCCCTGAAGTCGGTTTGATCCAAGGGCTCACGTTCCACGCTTCGGGCTATGAAACCAGACCCAGACCCCCCTCTCCAGGCATCTCCATCTTCATTATTTATCTCCACATCAGAAACTAGGGTTTCAAAGTAGAAGTAGAGATCCCTCTTGTTGATCGTCTAGTTCTAGTTCTAGTTCATCTTCTAGTTCTAGTTCGTCATCTAGTTGTAATCTAGAGAGAGAGAAAGGGGAAAGCTGAGGAGCCGAATCTGTCGGATCTTCTTCAACATTGTACTACTGCAGGATCTGGTTTGTCTTTAGCAATCTCTGCGTTCTACACTTATTATTTCTAAGTTCTTCATTTAATTAAGTTTAGTTCTTACTTTATTTCATCTATTGGATCTCCGTTCGTATTGAATGCTCTAGTATTTAGATCTGGATTAGAGTAGTAATCATTAGTGTAGATGCGGTGTCTAGGCTAGTGTTTACCGGAGTTTGCGCCCAATCCTCCGGTTAGTTGTGATAGCTACAAGGGTGACAACTTTGTAGATTGTTATAATCCACCACGTTAGGATTGGTGTTTCGTAGAGCTTTTTGGCAGCCTTCTCTCGATTACCCTTTTCCCAGTCTTTTTCGAGAATCGGAAAGGTACTGTTGCTCCGAAGTAGGTGAAGTATAGTGAGCGTGATCTTAATTAAAAAAATCAACTTAGAGAACCTTAGATAATTTCTCTCTACCATATAGTTACCTCTTCCTAGGACGTTCTTAATTCTTCTTGTACACTTCGCGTTCCCCGTCGAAATCGATACCCTGGAATACTCTCGGGTGAAAGCTACATCGGTATCCGTGCGCTTGCGGATTTTTCTGTGTGCATTTAAAATACCCAACAAGCTTTTTGGCGCCGTTGCCGGGGAACGGTAGCTGTTCTAGAATCGAGCCAAGTTCGTCCGCGTTTCTTTTCTTTCTACAACCTTTCCCTTTTTACCACCTTTTTCTTATCACCACCTTTACCTCACCACCACACATCTTACCACATGGATTTCACTCCTATCTTAAAATTCTTTGCCCCAAAGGGTGACTTGTTGGAGCCTCCACCATCATCACACCCCATTCTTACAGATGACTATGAGCTTCGCCCTACTTTCATAGACATCATTCGAGAGTTATCCTTCTCTGGGTTAGCAGACGAAGATCCATACACACACCTTAGGGAATTTGAGCAGTTGTGTTCTTGTCACACTATTGCTGGCATGACACAAGAGACACTTAAATGGAAATTATTTCTGTTCTCCCTTTTAGGTAGAGCGAAAAAGTGGTATACTCATTCTGTAAGAGACGTAAAAGGAAGTTGGGATGAACTTCGAGACAATTTTTGTCTTGCTTTCTTCCCTCTTTATCGAATCACTGACCTTAGAATAGAAGTTCTTACATTCAAACAAAAAGAGAAGGAGCAGCCTGGGCTAGATTTACAAGTCTTACCAATTCCGGTCCAAACCTTTCCTTGCGTGACCATGCCTACACTATCACTTCTATCGTGGTCTTAACCAGGAAGCTGCTCTACTTCTCGATTTAGCTTCTGGAGGATCATTCCCACATAAACTTGTTAGTGAAGGAAGAGACATCCTAGAGAAAATCCTTGAAAACACTCCTTACACTAGCACTTTTGACGAATTCCCAAAAGAAGAAGACGAGCTCGATCCCGACCAACACGAGGAGGAACACACAACCAAATTTGAAATTCCTTCAAATCCTTCTAATAATTTGGTTGTCACAGAACCTTCCCTAGAGAAAACACCCCACACTTTAGAAAATTATGAATCCCATCCTTCGGTGTTCTTCTCTAAAATCGAGGAAGATGATATCAAAGAGCATGGAAGCCACTTCATAAACACCTCTTTAAATCCATGCTCATATGAGACATCTCCTGATTCCAGTGGTCTGTTTAACATTGCCACACTCGAGATTTTCAACCCCCTCACACTTTTTGTTTACAAAAGCATCAAAAGGGTGTTTGTAGATGCATATGTTTATCACAAATTTTGTAGATCTCGTTGTGCTCTTAAGTTGGTGTTGGAGGGGAAACCACTTCACCAAACCACATCTTGAAGGTTTCCCAAAAGGCAAGCTCAGTGTCCTAAAACAAGCACTTTTCAGATTAGTGTTCACCTTCCTGCTACACTGCCCTTGTGTAATGAGCATAGAGATATAATTGTTAAAATATTCCTTCGGGTATTCTTGTCACCAACCTTTGCAGGTCTGGAGCAAAAATGTTTGAAGGAACGACAAACACAAGGTATGCCCAACTAATCATCATGCAACATTGTATTACATTCATCCAATCTTGATTTTTGCAAAATCCAAGTTTTGGAATACACTTTGTAAGAACATCTCTTACCATGTTGCTATGTTGGTTGCCCCTACCTTTAAGACATGCTCATGTGCTATACACTAATCATGCTCTCTTATTACCAATTGAGTAAATCTCTTTAATGCTTTAATGCTACTCTCATTTGCTATAGTATATGTTTAGGTTTGAAGTATTTTCGTACATCTCTTAAATTAAGCATGGTGCCTAGTTTAGGAGTGATGATCTTGCTTTCAAAGGCTTTTAAATTAAGCATGGTGCTTAGGTTGAAACGCATTCCTAAATCAAATTAGACGTGGTGTCTAGGTTAGTTTTTGAGCTGATAGTATGCTATAGTGGATGTTGGATATTTTGTTGGACTAATAACCCCTGCAGGAAAATTTCAATACCAATTTGGGAAAGTCTCGAGATGAACTCACTTTGGAGAAGAAGAGACACATGAACTTCAACAACTTGCGCAAGGGAGACATAGAAATGAGATCCGTAGAATAAGACAAAAGATGAGTGCCACAAAACAATACCTACAATCAAAGCACTCACTCCATGGAAATAGATGAACAAGTCTAAGCTGGGCCACTAGAAGACAAAGACCATCATTGGGGGCACTCGTCTCTAAACCCTCAGATCAAATAGTACAAACACAAGCAGTGAGAACTTATCCTGTCTTCTAACACAAGAGCTAGTTTGGGGGATGAAGTGGAACGACTTCAACAACACCAAGGTCTACAAATTCAACACATGAACATGTTGTTAAAGAAATTTGGGCATCCACCTTCCTCACAAGCCAGCTTGGGGGAGACACAATTCCGTTGTCTAGATCTGCTTAAAGGGGAGGACGGAGAAATCCAGCTTCAACACTTTGATCAGTACATGCCACTGGACGCTATCCCAATCAAGAAGAAGAATATGATCCACCACTCATTCTTGGAAGATCGTTCTTGAAAACCTTCAATGTTGTCATCTATGTCAGAACTAGAGAAATCCACTTTTGGATCTTTGACCAAAAGGTTCACTGCCTCTTCAACAATTACAACATTTATGAACAGCCAAAGAAAACCAATAGAAGACGTTGACTCAATCGACAAAGGAAAAACCAACTGCCAGGAATTAAGGGGATATCATAAAGGATGAAGCCACTGCACCACAAGAAGTAGAAGATGCAGAGACAGTACCTAAGCCTACAAATCAAGAAAATAGTTGACAAAGTCTCCATCATCTGGATCTGTTGAGGACAAGACTCAGCTGGCTCACTATGAGATAAGCAAGAGAAGACAAGCTATTCATGAAGAACAACCAGCCAGACAAGAGAAGCTTCCACAAGGTGGTTCGACACATCACTCTTCAATGATAAAGGTAACATCTCAAGGTATGTGACCATCACTTTAAAAAGCTTCTCCTTAATTCTAGTCTACGCATAAATAAGAACCAAACATGTTTAAGTTGCACCTCACATGATCCAACCTAATTAACACAACATGTTCAGTTTTTTACTCTTTATTCCTAGCTTCACTCTCTTGATCTCACTATCTTAACCAAATGAGCTAAAATGTTGTGCATCCTACCTTTGGAAGATGATATATCACAATCATGAAAAGATCGACACATTATGCATAGATTATCTTTCCTTGGGTTAAACAATCTGTTCTATTAAATATTTTTAAGATGCTACTTTAATGCTCATCATCTTTTTGATCCTATCACTCATGTTAAAATTGAATTGAACACATAAACAACAAGTTCATCTTGTTCAATGTGCCTAAGGTTAGAGAGGAATGAACAAAACTTTTGGTTCTGTTGGTGTTTTTTCCACCAGCGGAGCCCATGCACTTGATCTCTACCTTGTCTTTATGAGCAGGACACACTCTTGAGCAAAACATAGAGGAGTTTGCCAACTCCCACATTCTACAGAGTGAAGGTCCTGGATCTACAAGAACTAGCACACTAAGCAAGATGTTGCCAACTTCCACAACTAATGCTTCACTTCAAATGGCTGGACGAACGAATAACATGGGTGACACCATATCAAGAGGTGTGGTTATCAAGGTCTACATGTCAAGATCAAATAATGCACCTCAGGAATGAACATGGTGAGAAGTCCTGTTCAGAGGACTTAAAACATTGAACCCTCACCGAAAGGTAAAATCGGTAGTTATCCATATTTATCTTTTCTACATTAATTTCTCTTTTAGCATGTTTGCATAATCATTTCTCCATAGCATATTTACTTTTCTGCATTAGCATTCCATAAAAAAAAGAAAATAAAAATATGACACTGCATCATAAAACCTAAAAGCTCCATGTGAATAATTCTATGGTTTGTACAAACCCGTAGGGATATTCACCGTGGTGGCGTAAAAATAAAAAAAACGCATTCATTTTGTTAGACTATCATTGCATCATAAAAATAAAAATACAAAAATATTAAGAAAGAGATCTTACTGAAACTCTGGACAACTAAAGCTTAAGTGGCCAACTACTAACGCTTAATCTATTCCACAAGTTTTGTTGTCTATTTGAGTTTCACAGGATCTGAAAGACCAAGAAAAGCTGACAAGCATGTGGATGTCTCATCCACTAATGGAGAACTGTTTCAACAACCATCAACATCAATCAAAGCTCCGATAGAGGAAGTACATTTCCACTGCCAGTTCGCTACATGGCAAGAATGAACGACTATGTCAACATTCAGCTTGGGGGAAAGCACCCCCGTGTATTCAGGTAAGTATCCTTATCCTCTTAAGTTTTCCTTCTATACATAAATGAAAATAAAATATAAAACAAAAAAAATACGTGGGCACATGAAGGCTCACCATTAATTAAAAAGAAAAAAAATATGGGCACATGAAGGCTCAACACTATTAAGGAAACCAGCTTGGGGGAGACGCACCCCGTTATCTTCATAATCCAGGTATGTATTATTCACTGTATTAGTTATTTATAATAAGTGTGTGTTAGGTTAAATAAATAGTGTGTTAAGTTTGCTTAGTTTGCTTAGTTTGCTTTAAGAAGTTAATAATAAAAGAAGAACTCTCTCTCTAATCTTTTACATGGAAATGATGAATAGTTGCTCTATCTAATTTCTTTCAAGTACCTAGCCTTCAAAGTATAAGTTCTCCTAATTAATAATGATGCTTAAAAATGAAATTAAATATATAGGCAGTAAATGCTTGATCCAGATTCTAGGTAATTGACAGATATGGTATGTGATGATCTGAGCTGCTATTATCTTGTTCTAAAACAACACTAGAGTTCTGGAGAGTTTCCAATATTAATATGACTAATAATTGCATTGAGTTAAATTAAGCTTTGTTGACCCTATGAGAAGTTATCATGCTATTGAATTGAGATCACTTACACATTTCATCCACTTTCCTCATAAATGCTCATGATTATTTGTTCCAATCCCCTCAAAAGTTTGTTGGAAGCATGTGGCTTTTAAAAAAAAAGAGAGAAAAAAAAATATATATCCGAGGAAATAAAAAGGGACAAGTTTCCGGAACCTCGAAAAAAAAGAAAAAATGAATATCATAAAAAAAGATGGGCATGTGCCCGCTAGTAGAATTAGCTTGATAGTCATGTGTTTCTAATAAACAAAAGAGAGTGATATATTTCAAAAGAGCATCCGACTCCATTTTCCACACACATGCACTTCTCGATTCAATGGTATGGTTGACTTTCTCTTTGGATCCATTGTTTAATTTGACAACATATGTTTTAATCTTTTTGAAAATTCATAAAAACTCCGGGATAATGGTGAAGTGAAAGAACTAGAGACATAGTACTTGATTTGATCATTCTATCTTTCAATCACTCAGGATTCAAGGTAAAGTACTAAGCCCCGTGATGAATAATACGATACTTTTTTCTAATCCATATGAGAACTTTTGTTTGAATGCATGTGTACTTGTTGGAAGTGAAGATATTGCACCAACTCCTGATCCATTATTGAGATTGGCTTTGCTCGGGACTAGCAAAGGTTAAGCTTAGGGGAACTTGTTATCGCTCACTAATGCTCATAATTAACCATCAACTATTGCATGAAATGACACTAAATGAATTACAAAGCATAGTTGTAGGGTTTGAAACTAACAAGTTCCATGAGTTTTGGTGCTCTCACTTATTTTGTAGGACATCAATATTTCACCATATAAAAGTATCTCAAGTGATGAATTGGAGTACACCATTGCGAAGAGCTCGTCGAGACGATCGAAACGGACATATCATTTGCTATATTCGGAGTCCCAGATGAAAAGATATTAATTTCGCAACGAAATCTGCAAAAGAAGGATGTAGAAGACACCAGAAGACACCGCGAGGCGGCCCACCACGTGTGCCCACTAGGCTAGACCGACCGGTCCCACCCCAAGACCGACCGGTCGGCCATAGAGGCCGTTTCGCCTCCGCCTTCTGGAACCTTCTTCCACCTCCTCCTAGGATGCATCTCCACCGTCCCTAAAGTCGGTTTGATCCAAGGGCTCACGTTCCATGCTCCGGGCTATAAAACCAGACCCAGACCCCCCTCTCCAGGCATCTCCATCTTCATTATTCATCTCCACATCAGAAACTAGGGTTTTAAAGTAGAAGTAGAGATCCCTCTAGTTGATTGTCTAGTTCTAGTTCATCTTCTAGTTCTAGTTCATCTTCTAGTTCTAGATCTAGTTCTAGTTCATCATCTAGTTGTAATCTAGAGAGAGAGAAAGGGGAAAGCTGAGAAGCCGGATCTGTCGGATCTTCTTCAAGATTGTACTATTGCAGGATCTGGTTTGTCTTTAGCAATCTCTACGTTCTTCACTTATTATTTCTAAGTTCTTCATTTAATTAAGTTTAGTTCTTACTTTATTTCATCTACTGGATCTCCGTTCGTATTGAATGCTCTAGTCTTTAGATCTGGATTAGATTAGTAATTATTAGTGTAGACACGGACACACGGTGTCTAGGCTAGTGTTTACCTGAGTTTGCGCCCAATCCTCCGGTTAGTTGTGGTAGCTACAAGGGTGACAGCTTTGTAGATTGTTATAATCCACCACGTTAGGATTGGTGTTTCGTAGAGCTTTTTGGCAGCCTTCTCCCGATTACCCTTTTCCCAGTCTTTTTTGAGAATCGGAAAGGTACTGTTGCTCCGAAGTAGGTGAAGTATAGTGAGCCTGATCTTAATTAATAAAATCAACTTAGAGAACCTTAGATAATTTCTCTCTACCATATAGTTACCTCTTCCTAGGACGTTCTTCATTCTTCTAGTACACTTCGCGTTCCCCGTGGAAATCGATACCCTGGAATACTCTCGGGTGAAAGCTACATCGGTGAAAGCTAGAGTTTCTTTTCTGCTGAAAAGTCAGTATATCTTGAGTTATCAGTAGCCACTGAGGATAAGTGATATGTTTCTCTTCCCTTGAAAAGTCTTTCGTCCGAAATCTCAGGATGAGATTCTTTTAAGGGGGGAGGGGTTCTAACACCCCAGGTGTTTAACGCCAGACAAGCGGTCAGTTTGAACATAGACATGGTCTGTCAGAAGATAATCTAGAGATATTTTCTAGTAATGTTAACGGTGACAAAAGTGTTGGGATGAATCCCGGAGATAGAGCCACAATTTGAATAATTCCGGAAATAATTAATAGCGCGAGTCAATAATGATTGTCCAATTCCTGAATATTCATGATGACTGCTAAACATGACTTTTTCATGTTCCCTGCTTCAGTTCCTATCTATGGTGACTGGTAGAAAGGTTCCGCGGAGTTTGGAATCAAAAAGTCACATAAAATGAAGAGTTAGAACTTTGCCTATAATCACAAATTAATTGAAGAAGATTAGTGGAGTTCAACCAAGTCTTGTAATTATGCCTGATCAACTCTATATGGACTCACAAGCAAAAGTTATGAATGTTTTGTGTTGAGCAGACGACCTGAAAATATTCCGACCGACGAGAGACCATAATTTGGATCCTACCGCGTGACCGCTTTGACCGGAGTTGAATGGTATTTTTGGGTGTTCGCATGTCAGTGCGCCTTATAGTTGTAGTACAGATCGAAAGGAACAAATTTCGTTTTATAGCCAAGACCTGGATCGGTGCCGAAAATAGTGAAAACGAGCTCGCAAGATGGAGTATAACACAGTTTTCAGGTTCCAGAAATAAGTTAAGCCTGTACTGCAAAATCAGAATTTCGGTCACCGCGAAGCTGCCGTCGACGATCGTTACCGGGCAAACGATTGGGAATCTGACGAAGTGCCTTTAACGAAAGTCGGAGTACTCGGTGAGACGACGACAACAAAATTAGTCTCGTCGAAATCGAAGTCCGTTTGAGCAGTGTT
Source organism: Coix lacryma-jobi var. lacryma-jobi (assembly GCA_009763385.1). Lineage (NCBI taxonomy): Eukaryota > Viridiplantae > Streptophyta > Magnoliopsida > Poales > Poaceae > Coix > Coix lacryma-jobi. The sequence goes on from CM019825.1 coordinate 111,308,688, forward strand.
TGCAATTTTGGAGTTTGACCAAAAGTTTCCGGAAACCTGCCTTTTTGGGAAAGAAATTCTTTCACGGGAAAATTTTAGTGGCCAACCGGTTCAGGCCGTGAAGGCCACGTGGCCTCCCTCCCTGGCCACGCCCGTCCCCTCCCTGGTGCGCGCCCCCTTCCTCACGCAAAAGACCAAGGTCTTTTCTTCGGTCTCCCTCCCATCCTCATTCACTCGGTCCCTCTCCTTCTTGTTCCTCACTGTTTCTCTGTTTTCCCCTTCGCAAGAACAGCAGCAGCCCTCCATGGCCGGCCGAGTAGCAGCAGCGAGGATGCAGCAGGCAACGAGTCCCTCTCCTCCTTCCTGGCCGCTCCTCCCCCTCCCTTTCTTCTTCCCCCTTCTCTGCTCCCTACGCGCCCGGAGGCTTGAAGCCGCGGCTTCCAGGAGAGCCGCGCTTCTACCTGGTCGCCCCTTCCAGCGGTAGTGAGTAGCGGGAGCAGCAGCCAGCAGCGCCGACCTGAGTAGACCACCAGCGAGCAACAGCAGTCCGGCGCCCAGCGCCCCAAACCCTAGCGCCATCTCCCCAGCCCGAGCCCGGTCCTTACCGTGGTATGCCCGAGCTTTCTCCCGTGAAACAATGGTGAAGGGTAGATTTGTGAAGCTGAAACTCTTTGTAGGTGTCTTTATGGAAAGTTGCTTGACACATGTGTTTACTTACTGGTCCTCGGTTGTTTTCTGCAGATCAGAGGGTCCAATAGGTGTTTTCTGTTTTCGTTTTTGTTAATTAATAAATCTGGTTGAATGTTGTAAAATGCGTAATAAATCGTAGGAATGTCGAAAAATTGCGAGTAAGGACTTTTTGGAATCCTCGTGAAGTGCACTGTCCAGTGAATGTTTTATATATGGGCTATTAGTGTAAAGTTTGTACTGTGGTGATTTATTTGTGTTAATTAGCATTAAATAGGTATAAAATGATATAGGTTGTTTTATTACTTAGATTGCTGTGAAAGTTTAATGGTAGGCTTGTCATATGATGTGTGTGTTGTGATAAAAATTTCAGAATTTTTCGTGCATGTATGATTTAGTTATGTATTTATCTTGTTTTCAGCTCATTAAATGGATTAAAATGAATTGTGGCAAATGTTTGCATGTAAAAATAGAAAAGGTGGTTCCACTTCCTTTCTATGATGTTGTTATAGCTTGGATAATTTTATCATGGCCATGTGTTTACAGAAAATATAATCTATGGAATTTTGTTGCTCTCACATGCATTTTAGTGAATTAAACTTGACATGTTTTAGATAAATAATCTATAATGTTTGAGCATGTCATCTTTAGACAGTAGTAATATATTGACATTATCTATCATCAGTAAAAATATGAGCCCCAAATTATATGTTTGCAACATCGCTTAAAAATAATGCCTATGTTTGTTAATTCTTTTATTAATGAAAGTTTGGTGATATATAAACATGTATATGTTTGAATGATTGACTTTGTTGCATATTAATCTGATATGATTATTGTATGTCATGTTTATGACTGTTAAAAGTGTTTAATATCTTATATGTGTGCTCAAATGATTAACTAAATAAGTAGTGAAGTGAGTTTATTAAAATGCTGAATTTGCTGCATGCATAGTTTTTGTAGGGATGATTAGTTCATGAGGAAAATTATGTTTTCTGTAGATATGTTCTATACAAAAGTTGTATATAACTTCTTTATCTTGTTTTTCCTAAAATTTCATGATTTTAGGCCAAGTGGTTTAGGAGTTATAGTTTTTGTAAGTTGGCTGTCAGGTTTTGCATACTTTCTGTGCAGATCTGAAAGAATGAATTGTTTGGCTTATTTAAGTTATTAATCATGTCTTCATGTTAATAGAAAGGTTGTAGTGCTTTTCATAAGCTTTCTGAATTGTCTTGGATCACTATTTTTGGTGGTCTAGAACTTGAGTTACATGTGTTTAAATTTAGAAGTCAGAATCTGTCCAAGTCTGAACAGATTTACTTGTTTGAGTTGGTTAGCCTTGATAACTACCTAATCATCTTGAGATGATTATAAATAAGTTGTAGAAAACTTAATAAGCTTTCTAATAAGTATTATGTCAAGTCTTTTGGAGCTTTAGATCTCCATTTATGTCTGTTTGAAGATGAATATAATATTCTGTCCAAAGTTTGGACAGAAGTGCTTGTCTGTTATGTTTGGTCTTTTTAATGGCTGAATCATGCTTAAGTGATAATAACAAAGTTCTAGATAATTTCATTATATTTCCATAAAGTCTAGGATCACCTTGTTTGGACATGTGTAGCTCCATTTATATCTATTTAAAGTACATGTTATGTTGCTGTCCAAACTGTGTAAATGAACCGAACTTGATTGCTATAGCTTAATGTTGATTATGTGATATTTGATGCTATGTCATAACTTGGTAATTTTCAGATTGTGCATTTCATGTTATCAAATTAATTAACCTTATGTATTATATAAATATATTAAATAATGATGGTTAACTTCCTTAACTAAAGTAGACGCTATATATGCATACATGTGCTCCCTTTGTGTGATATGAGTAATGTAGTCTTGCTTGATTGTTGTAGTTAGCCTTTCTACATGTCTAATAAATCTTGTTTAACACCTTACTTTAATTATAACTTGCTGAAGTGATTATGCGATGTTGGGTGTTAGAGCTATGTCTTTCTTTTAGTAGTTATCCTGATTACTTATTCCAAGTAATTAGTAATGTTTGTGTTTGCTTCGTAAGCGTTTCGTTTGCATTCATACGCTTGCATTGTGCATCTCATTTAGGTAACGGTAGATACATCGTGAAGGACGTGATGATGATGCTAAACCCGAAGACGGTGTTTGATGGATTATCCTGAAGATGCGGAGTTATGCAAGTGCTACAACGGAGATGCTCGCCAAGTGAGTATCACCTAACAAACACTAACCTAGTGTTGGTTCCCAGGCAAGCCCCGAAGCATTCTAAGTCTCCCAGTTTTTATAATTAAATTACTTGAGTATTTTATATTGTGATGCATTAGGTATAGGAGTTGATTGAATCTTATTTGATGCATTATCCTCCCTTGATTATTGTTTACACCTGCCTTGTTATCCTGTACTTATTCATAAGTAGAACTGCTTAGCCTGCTTAATAAAGTAGTAAATAAAGGATGTTCCCGTAATACCCCTGATGGGTAGTTACCGGGTCACGGTGGGCTATATTTGCTATCATGGAAAAGAACCTAAGTAGTAATGAAATACGGTCAACTGGAAGGCAAGGCACAAGTTTGGAAACTTGGGGCAGCTCGTCCGCTGGATCGTGTAGGTTTGTATCGATGTTGGCCCTCGTTCATTTTTGAAAGCGCCCTTTTACTTAGGGATATGTCGGTGTTGTAATCATCGACCCCAAAGCCGGTTAGACGCTGTTCGGGCCGGTCTCAACCCGTGTCGTGCCCTCTAGTATGGAAATGTGATCTGCCTCGCGTGGCCATCGCCAGGTTCCAATTGGGCAGTCCGTGCTGTGAGCCGCGACGATTACCACCACGATCAAGCATTGAGCGGTTACCCATTGCATGGACCCGACGGGGAAAGTGTGGGTTGGTATTAAAGGTTTATCACCAGCTGGTTTGGAATTCGATTCGAGTCGCCGTCTCCCCCGGTTAGTGGGAAACTATGGCGAGCTTCACTACGATACAACTCCATGTGACATTTGTTGGTTCAACTAAAATATTGATAAGCAAACCTGATATGGTATTATGTATTTCTTTGCTAGATTCAAGTGAGTGCTCTAGTATAGGTGCAAAATCTAGAGTTTAAGGAATAGGATAAAAGATGACTGCTCATATAATTAAATGATGAACCCTTTATCTCAAGCTCCTTTTGCAAATAAAGTTAGCCAACTCCACTATTTATATCAGCCTTGCATAATCCTTGGTGTCACTTTATTTCTGGTTTACGACGGGTAAGTCTAGCTGAGTACATTCGAGTACTCAGGATTTATCCCACCTTGTTGTAGGTGAAGATTAGGTCTGCCGAAAGGTGATGGCCAGTGTCGTTGGGCTCGGCAGTTCCCTACTTCTTCTCTTTATACTGTTGTTGGAGGATGTCACTCAAGCTAGCAAAGTATTTCAACTTATGTTATGGTATTCATACCAAAGCTCTGTTGTTTCAAAGTAAATCAACTTGTATTATTATTTGTGAACTCTATTGTAATTTTATTTCCGCTGCAAAGCTCCGTGAACATGATTTGTATTTGCTTGACCATGCGATCTTGGTTGAGATGTTGGAAAAGTTTGAAATCCCTTAGGATTTCACGGACTACCGGGTTTATATGGGCTCAAGTGTGCTAATTCGGCTGCTCCGGCAGAGGTTTTCGTACTTGTGCTCTTATAAACTGCTCGGTTCTGTCACACTATTCATCAGGGTGACATTAGCACCTTCTAGAAGATGTACCCCAGGACCACATGTCGGGGACAGGGGTCGGCCGACCCCATGGTGACCCTCATCTAAGTCAGTGGCAAAGTGCATGTTTCACACGTGAAGAATATCCAAGCCATTCATCCAAGTCGGCTGTTATGGCGGTGGATCCAAGGGTGAAGAGAGGAGGATCACGCGGATCGCTGACATGGCACCGGAGTAGCCCCTACTCCACCTCCACTATAAATAGAGGCCTTCATCCTCTCATTCACAACACCCCAAGATAGTTTACATATCTCACAACACATATCTCCACTCTCATGTGATATCAAGCAAGAGTAGTAGTAGTTAGTCTAGAGTGGGAGTTAGAGTCGAGTCGGGCGAAGCTCGGGTCTCCGGAGTCGTCTTCTGGGAGTCTGGTATAGCCCTTGTATCTTTCTTCTTTTGTAAGACTTTATTTATTTAATATATTATTCTTTCTTTACTTTACGTTGCATTTACTTAAGTATTTACTTTCCAAGTATTTATTTAAGTATTTACTTAGTGCAAGTCTATATTTATATAGTCTTATTGTGTGCTTATCTTAGTTCTATAGTTGTCTTAGTTAGATTGATTTCCTTTACATAGCTTCTTGTGTGTGTGTCATCGTCCTATCTTAGGATAGGGGCTTTAGCTATTGTGATCGATAGCTAAAGGTGTAGATAAGTGTGAGCGTAGTGCTCATAATTCATCTTATCTTTGACTACCGCTGGCTTGCACGGACAGTAGGGGCGCATGGGCAAAAGGTTACAGATTTTGCCTGGCTACCTAGATCCCCTCACGTGAACTCTGGCTAGTTTTTAAAAGGTAAGGCGTCCATAAGCCAAATATCCGCTTGAGTACTCGGTTAGGTGAACAACCTTCTATCGCTTTACTCTCTCGTTTATCCCTCTCACACAAGTAGCAAGGCGTCAATCCTGTCAAGTCATCTATTCGATTAGGATTAAGTTCATAGAGTAAAGGTAGATACATAGGAGTACTTTATACTCACTCGTTGTCCTCCCACCTAGCTAACTCTACTAAAGTTATCTTTCATATCATATACTCTTTGCTTAACTTATTTATCTTATCTATCTATCCTCCGTTATATCGACTTATCACCTTTTGCTTCTCTAATTGATAATAGATTATAGTAAGACTAAAGGATCTATCTTTCCTCTCTCTACATCTTTCCTAGCTTGCTTTCCTTTGGGATAAAATAAATAAGATACCTTGGAATACTCCCGGGTGAAGTGCTACATCGGTATATTCTGTGCGCTTGCGGAATTATCTAATAGTCAATAGTTTTACCACCAAGACACTTCTAGCGCTGTTGCTGGGGTTAGGCTCCATAGTCTAGTTCTAGTGGTTGCGTCAAGAAGTGTCAACAAGCATTTCTGGCGCCGTTGCCGGGGATAGATTAAAACTCTATTCTTAGTAGCGACGCTAAGAAATACCAACAAGTATTTTTGGCGTCGTTGCCGGGGATAGATTAAAACTCTATTCTTAGTAGCGACGCTAAGAAATACCCACAAGCATTTCTGGCGCCGTTGCCGGGGAAAGCAACAGCTTAGGAGTTTAGAGAGAGTGAATCCGGAGTCTGCTATATATTAGTTATCAATTAGTATAGGGGCTAACCCCTCACCTGTCTAGTTTCTTTTCGTTATCGTGAAACTAGTAGGTGTATGAGCGGTTTCCAACTGCCGTCAAACTTCGTTGAAAATCCTGAGCAGTTGTTGAGGAGGACTAGACTTCGTCAAGTTCCACCTCAGAGGTTCATCTTGAACCAAAATCCATTCGAGGAGGAAGTTTCTGCACCAGCTAGAAGAGAAGCCATGGCCCAAAAGACCATCTCCGAGTACTCTGCGCCGTCGGGCGACAATGTCGCCACGGGTCCGCAGCTTAACTTGGGGGATGCGACTTTCGAGCTCAAGCCAGCTCTCATCAACATGGTGCAAGCCAATCCATTCTGTGGGAAGCCGCATGAGGATGCCAACGCCCATCTCCAACACTTGTTGGAGGTATTTGGTACCTTCACTATGAAGAATGTGTCTGCAGACGCCATCTGTCTTCGTCTTTTCCCATTCTCGTTATTGGGAAAGGCGAAGCAATGGTTCTACGCCAACAAGAGTGAAGCCAACACTTGGGAGGAGTGCGCCAATGCATTTCTCAAGAAGTTCTTCCCGATGGGCAAGACTAGCACCATTCGTGGAAAGATTTCCAGCTTCCAGCAACAAGCTGATGAGACGATTCCCGAAGCATCGGAACGTCTACAAGAGTACATGCGCGCCTGTCCTCATCATGGGATAGTGGAGTGGCTCATCATCCAAGGTTTGTACCATGGCCTGACCGGTATGGCCCGTAGTCACCTAGATGCAGCCGTTGGAGGGGCATTCTTACAACACAATGTGAGAGATGTCAAGGACCACATAGAGAAGATGGTTACCAACCAAGGTTGGAACGAGGACGTCTTCAGCCGAAGAAGAGAGGTGTTCATGCTCTCAATGAGGTGGACATGCTCTGCGCGAAGATGGACCTCCTGATGAAGAAAGTAGAAGAAAGTTCCAAGAGGGAACAAGAGGTCGTTCAACCTTATGCAACCGCACGAACCGTCGAAGCCGACCAATGGTGCGAGATATGCGGAGGCAATGACCATTCGGGAAATAATTGTCCCGAGACGAAGGAGGAAGTGAGCTTCATCAACAACGCCAACAACAATGGGTACCGGCCCCAACAACAACAACAAGGATGGAATTCGCTCCCCTTCTACCAAAATCAAGGTAATGGTTATAGTAATAATTTCAATAATTCTTATAATAACCAACCTTCTTTAAGAGATCTCGTCTTAGGCCAATCTAAAATAAATGATAGTATTAATAAAAAGATGATGGCTAATGATAAGATTCTTGAAAATATAAATGAGACAATGGATAGCTTTAATTCTGCTATGAAAAATCAATTGAGTTTTAATAAAATGCTAGAAACACAATTACCTCAATTAGCAGCAGCTGTCCCATCCTACGAGCAAGGTAAGATCCCAGGGAAACCCGAGGATCCAATAGAGGGTGTAAAATTAGTTACTACGAGGTACGGTAAGCCTCTGCTCCGGTCAAACTGGGGCTATCTACTTGATCCACCCTTCACCACAAAGAAGGAAGATCCAGGCCTGCCGACCATCACCTGCCAGATTGGACCACATCTCTTCCATGACGCCTTCTGCGACCTTGGATCGGGTGTCAAAATCATGTCCAAGGTAACGTATGATAACTTACTAGGGGGACCTTTGCTCCCTACATTTGTTTGTTTGCAGCTGGCCGATCAGACGATATGGTTCCCCGAGGGACTAGCAACGGACATCCTCATCAAAGTCCAAAACAACTACGTCCCCGTCGATTTCCTTATATTGGACATGGGATCCAATGTAGATGTCGCAATCATCCTGGGAAGGCCGTTCCTTAATACGGTTAACGCCGTCATCTACGTGGGATCCGGCCAACTTCACCTCTAGTTCCCGGAGTATAAGGTAAAGTGTCCATTCAATGGTTATAAAGCTAACATGCAGGTGAAGGACAAAGAACCTCGAGACAACAAACATTGTCGTCGTCACCCACGCCGTAGGAACAAGAAAAAGAGCGAGTCGGCCAACAAGGCCGAAGTAAAAGAAGAACTCACCGACGAGGTGCAACCATGGTCTCCATCTCCGGGACCGACCAAAGCACCCAATGAATGACAAGAAGGAGAGGTCCTGCTCTACGGACCTGAAACATGGAGCCCTTGCTGATAAGGTAAATCAGTAGTTATCTCATATTTAACTTTTCATGCATTTCAATTCTTGCATTTTCCTTCAATTGCATACTTAGTTTAATTTTGCATTTTTTCATTACGAAAAAATAAATTTCCATGTTAGTAACCCCTTGACAATAACTTGCAACACATTTGAGCCGTGGGACCACCCCAAGGTGGGGTCGGCCGACTCCACCAGTGGGCCCACTGGCACATGATCCATCTTGGCTTAGTACCCTGAGTATGACACAACACTTTGGTGCTCAAGGAGCATCCAAGGTGGGATCGGCCGATCCCACCATGGTACCCTCTTGCACCCTACTACATTCCACTCAGTATGCTCATAAACATTATGCATATCAACAAAGCCAACATCTAAAAAGAAATGGTCCTTTGCTTTAATCTTTAAGCATGAGATGTTCCCCTTTATCTTGGATGCTCATGGGACCACAACAACCAGCCAAAGGCATGTCTTAGTGCTCTCATGGTCCATGGGAATCACTTTAGACATGTCTCCACTTTGGCCATTCATCTTTTCCCTTTCACCAAACACTAGGCAAGGGAATCTCTGAAATTTGTGTCAACCTTGAACCAAACATAGTTACATCTTTACTAGACACTTGATGACACAATGTTTAAAGCTTGAGGGGGGCATGTCATGGGGTCGGGCGACCCCCATTTTGCACCAACCTGAAAATGTGTTTGCACACTCTAGACACGTTCCCTTGCCAAAGTAAAGCATTGTCCAATGTTGCAAGGAGGGGGGTCGGCCGACCCATGCTATGGGTGGTCACCACTTGCCCTTCCCCCCTATATATACCCTTGCATTGTGAGCTCAACTCCACACCAAAACCACCAGGACCATCTCGGGCTCACAAGTTCTTCCTTTCCTTCCTTAGTTGCAAGTTCATTCTCAAGCTTAGCTTAGTAGTAGCCATCAAAAAAAAAACCAAAAATAGTCCCCATTTCATAGTAGTAGTAGAAGCTTGGTAACTTATCTTGTAGTAAGATGAAGAAGTTGCTTGCCTCCCGTTTCAAAAAGTCCAACAAGGGTGAGAGTTCTTCCCAAGAACCTCACCATGCTAGTGCTCATGAGAGGAGAGAGGTCGAAAGAAGTGAGCTAGTACCCTTCATTCCCCCGGCTAGAGTAATGGAGACCGAGAGTGGCCTCAGGCTAAATGCCGAAGAGTTGGGGAAATTCTTCACTCTTAGTGAGTGTAGTTTCTCACACACAAGTGTCATTGATCCGGCCCTCTTGCAAGAAACAGGTATGGATTCAGAATTTTATGCTATTTTCAATACCATTGGTTGGGGAGGATTCTTTGAAATTCTTGAATTTGGCATAGAGAACCTAACCATTGAGTTTTTATGCATGTTAAAATGAATAACGATGGGGTAGCATTTTGAATGTTTGGGATGAAATATGACTTGACTTGGAGCACATTAAACACTGCTTTAGGATTTGATCACTGTTGGTATAAATTAATGCACACTCTACTTTATCCGCAACCGCACAGATAAAATCTATCGATGTAGCACTTCACCGGAGTAACCCAGTTTTAATATCGAACCCAAAGGAACGGATAGCGATGAGTCTCAAGTGTATAACCCCTGAGTAACTAACAAGGACGGAGAAGCTAAAAGTATAGAGGGGATCACTAAGGTTATCTAGATCCAACTTAAGAGTGATATGTTTATATTATTATTATTGGGGAAGTTGCCATAAAAGGTCACAACAGAGTATGATTCTTTTATGCAAAAGTATAATCCTACCGAGCCTACACACGGGTAAGTGGACTATAGAAGAATAAAAAAGGCTATAAGAGTCACCCTTGCGAACAACCACTACTACCGGCGTTATAGGAGGCAAATATGAGCTATCAAGTCTAAGCACCACGCTTATACTATCTAACTACTCTAACTCTAGAGCGACTAGAATTAAAGTACTTAAAATAGAGTCATAAACCTTAAGAACAATAGCTCAAACTTAAATATAGATGTTGATTGCCGAAACAATCGTTGAAGCAAGTCGATGAAGAACTTGAATCCACAGGTACAAGATGAAGAAGTTGATCCGACAGGCCGAAGCTTCTTGATCTCTTCCTCTCTCTCTCTTCTAATTCTAGAATAAGACTAGGTTCTAATCCTACTAGACGGGTATCTAATCTTCTACTTGAAAGCTAACTCCTGAAGTCTCTTCTAGGGTTTCTAGTTGAAGCGTAGTCTTCTGAAGAGGGAGCTTCTGTCTGACCTGGGGCTCAGGGGCCTGTTTATATAGCCCTGAGGGATCAACCACGACCGTTAGATCAAACCGACTTCACGTGGGGCTGAGATTGATCCTCAAAGGCAGTGGAAGTAGCTTGCAGAGGACGGAAGCCAGAGGAGCCAGGGGGAGACCGACCGGTCGGTCCAGGGGACCGGTCAGTCCCACCTGGAAGTGGACCAGGGTGCCCTTCCTCGTGGTGTCTATACGTGATCTCTGGAGTCTTCTGGAAGGTTCCTGACTTGGCGAAAGTGTTATCTCCCATCGGTTTCCTTCTAGGGGAAGGAATCGAGGGTTGTTTCCTGGTTTAGTCCCTACGGATTCATAATTCACCAATACTCGTGGAATTTATTAGTTTTAAACCCTATACTAAGGTGGAGTTTATATATTCGTCCATTTTCATGCTTAATTGACCTTTAATAATAAGAGTTAATTAGTGTCAATAAGCTCCCCCACACTTAGACTTTTACTCGTCCTCGATAAAAGGTTGGATCATAACTGTAGGATAAAAAATCAAACATTAAACTTTTATGTGTTTACCATAAAACCTTGAGAAGTTGGAGAATAGAATAGTTGAAACAGATCACCCTTTTCTTTCAGCATAAGACATTGGAGTTTTTGAATTTTTTTTCCGAAACAGGTCATAGCTTTCCTTCTCCTTTTGTAGCACTTCAATTCCTTACCAAAGCATTTTATTTATGCAGCGCAGTTTTATGTTACTAAGTTAATGGAGAAAAATACTATACTCTTTGTAACACCCTTGGTGTTAAGCATTCCTTAAACTGCATAATTTGTCAGGGCATAAGCATAGCATCTCATCATTTCATATGCATATGTTTGAATAAGTGCTTAAGTCCTTGCATAGTCTCTAGTGTAACCTTGTTTTGCTTTCTGTTTCTGGCTTAGTGCCTTAAAACAAAGTTGTAGATTTTGATGAAAGGAGCAACTTTGTTTAAAAGCACTTTCTCAGAAAAAGTGGTTAAAATGTGATTTCTTGCATTAGAAAATGGATTAGAAGTAAATTTCTTTTTTTAAGCAGAATTTGGACTTGAGCCTTAAAGATGATTTCTTCCTTACAAAATTCTAAGCAACTTTGCTTTTAGGACCTTTTCCTAATTTGGCTTAGTTTGGAAGTTATGGAGCTTCAAAGTTTTTAACCAAACTTCATTAGTTTAAACCCTAGTGGGCCTGGCCTGTCAGCCTCTCCTTCTTCTCCCCCGCGCGCACACCGCTTCCTCCGTGCCGACAGAAACCGCCCGCCGCCGCGAGACCGCCTCGCCGGCCGGCCAAACCACCGTCATCGCCGCCCGTGGTTTGTGCCAAACTCGCCACGTCGCCCTAGCGCTCGGTGCTCGCTCGCCGCGTGGCGCACGATGCCTGACGCCGCCGCGCCCGGTCGGGAGCTCCACCCCGATGGGAACTGGCCAGGTGCAATGCACCCAACCCTTCGTTCCGCCTCGTGCTCGCAAGACAGAAGAGCATTTCATCGCTCACTCTCTCCCTCGCTCCACTCCACCCCATCTTCACCAGAGCAAAGCACCGCCGCCGCCCGCCAAACTCCGACGAGCGATTACTCGCTACTCACCGCACCGCCGCCCGATTCCTCCCGCCATCCTCTCCGCCTTGACCTCCTCTTCCACCTGCCAGGGTTGGTTCCCCCTCTTTTCCTCTCTAGCCGGCAGAACGTCGAGTGCTATCCTCGGGTTCTCGCCATGGCCGCCACCATGACTTTCACGTGAACCGGCCATCTCTTCTCTACCACTGAAGTTTCCTAGGGTTCGATGGAGACCTCTCTTTCGCCATGTTTCAGCCGGAACCGAGCCTTGTCACGGCCATGTCCGCCGTGGACCGCCGCCGTGCATCGCTCCGGGCAATGCCGAGGATGATGAGGCTCGAAAGTCACCCCAATAGGTCGCTTAGGACTGGCCTGGGCTAGTATTAGTCTCGCCGAGCCTCAAGCTCGCCGGGAAGAGCTTCGCCGTCGCGTCGCAGAGCCACCGCTCCGCCATGGCTGCCGTCGAGCTTGCTCCGGTATCCCTCTGGCTCAGCAAGTCAGTTAGTCGTGTTCGCCTCGCAAACCCGCGTCCAGTGGTGGTCTCGGCGTCACCGGAAGCTGCGCCGCCGACGAGCTAGGGCCAGTCAACGACAACGGCGCCAAAGTCCGCCGTTGACTGCCGAGCCTAGCCTCGCCTAGTAACTTGGTCGCCTGACCAGTGGGCCTCGCCGACAAAGCCAAAGAGAGAGTTTGAGAGAGAAAAAGGGAAATCTGGGTACAGTAGGCCTCGGAAAGCTGGGTGTGCCGAGCGTTTGCCTCGATCCTCGGCTGAGTCAAGTTGGGTGTCCGTAGCGTGTTAGGATTGAGTTTTCTTTCAATTTGTTTTTGCAGAATTATGTAAAGGCTTCAAAAATTCCTACAAGGCTCATTTTAAGTCCAAATCTTGCGAAACAAATTTTGTTATGTCAAGCATGTTTAGGTCTATCTGTGAAAAATATTGAATGCATTTTTGGTGATACTTTATGTGTAGATTAATTTAAATTAGGAAGTTGCTGTTAATTTGGAAAATGCATAACTAATTATGAATAAGTCAGAAAAATGTGATTCCAGTTTTGTTAGGTTTGTATGGATATATAATTTCTGGGAAAAATATAATATAAGGTTGTTTTGTGAATTATTTTAGCAGTAGCTTTTAAAATGGTTAAATGTTGTTTTCTTGTGAATTTTGTAGTAATTGAAATATGAGGGATATGAACTTGATAATTTTTCCTGTCTGCTCTTGTGCTAAGAAGTTCAGGAGAATATTATGAAATTTGTTGTTTGACACTTTTTAATATGATGTGTAGTTCAAAGCACCTTTTCATGGTAGAATTTGTCTTTTTCATAGGGGATAGAGTTTAAGTCCAAATGGGTTGAAAATTTGACAGAGAGCTAGTTTGAGTGTTGTTAACTTCCAGCAATTTCTGTAGATTTTTCTGAAGCTGTCTAGGTTGGGTTTCTGTTTTAAGCATGTTTAAATAGATTTATTTCTGTAAGTATTTAGAGGGTAATAAACTCATTAAGTAAACTTTGATGTGGTGACAACATAGCTTAATGAGTTGATTATGATAGGTTAAATAGTTGGGATAATGTTGACTACCTTATTGAAGAGAATGCAGTAGATGACATGTGCTTATCTCCTGATTGCTGTTAATCATGTGCATCACATATGCATTCTGTGTGCATTCATCCTATTCGTGCACATTATGCATCATACAGGATCAGCGGAGGAGATCCAGACCCAGTCGACACCGGAAGAACCCAGTCCGGAGGAGAACCTGACAGAGGAAGCCGGAGGGACAGACGCCGACGAGCTACCAGAGTGCCACGACCACCGCCCGTCGGACTTTGAGAAAGGCAAGCCCCGGAGCATTCCAACTCCTGCGGTTTGCAAATGCTTTACAATTAACCTGATGATGGATGTTGCATTAGGTTATAGGAATTGATTGCTACCGTTGATGCATTATTACTTATCCTTGACCACCTGCAATATATCTTGATATCCCTGTTTAGGTCTAGGCTCGTTAAATGCTTAGCCCTGCTTAGATCGGTAAAAGTCGGGTGATTCCCTGTCTCCCGCATTAGGTGGATACTTATCATGTTTAGCCTGTGCTATCATGAAGATAACCATGTGATAATTAATTTGAGACAGAGGCGGGATGTAAGAGCAGCAGGACATGGGTTCTGTGTGCTAGTAGGCTCTCGTCTGTGTCGCATAGGACCCGTTCGGGAATGTCCCTTCAGTCAAATTGAACGCGTCGATCACTTAACGGAGTAGGTCTGAGTACCTCCCGTGAAGCCAAGTAAGGTTATTCGAGCCGGTGATGAAGATGTTGACGCCTAACACCCAGGGCCTCAGCTGTACCGTGGGCAACTATTCTGATCAACCTGGCATGGTCCGGGGGCAGGTAGGGCCTGATCGACCTGGCATGACCATGGGCAGTTATAGATTGAGCGATCTGGCACTGAGATAACCCCCGGTGTAGAAGGGCCCATGGCCGTCCCGCGCGTTGTGTTCTCGAATCTCATGACTAGTAGCTTACGACTGCCGTAGCCGGAATGTGTCGGGCGAGTGTGAGAGATTTTATCCCCAGCTGGTAGGAATCGATTATAATCGCCATCGCTCCTGGACAGTGAGCAATTGACTGTAGATCATCGCCCGTAGAACTTATGGAACTAAAGATGGTTATGATGTTGAATATGAAAGGCTATTGATGAAATAGTCACTCTTGCTTGATTAATTAGCCAAGTGATTGCTCTAGATCAGGTGCAAATCTAGTTAATCAGGTTGATTATATAAAATTGACTGCTAATACTCTAGTGATGATTATTTAATAATGAAAATGCTTTTATGCAAAGGAGTCATTGTATGGCCAACCCCAGATACAGCCTTGCATGATCCTTGGTGTCTCATTATTTCTGGTTTGTCGGGTAAGTCTAGCTGAGTACCTTCTTGTACTCAGGGTTTTATTCCCTTGTTGTTGCAGATGGCCAATGCTTTTATGGCTACTGTGAGAATTGCTTGTACCCGGTGACGGGAGATGACTAGACCAAGGGTATGGTCGCCACTTATCTCATCTGTTGCTTTTGTGGACCTGATCAACTGATGGCACCGTATTATGAACAATCCAAAACTTATGTTTAAAGACTATGTTGCTTCCGCTACTTCTATTAAACTATGGTTTGTAATATTATTTCATACTCCGATGTAATTTGAACTATGTGCAACTGTGTTGTAATCTGTGAGCATGTTCACTGAACTAGTACGATCTTGGCTGGATGTTGTTGAATGATTTGAAATCCTTCGAGATTTCCGGACTACCGGGTTTGTACGAGCTTAAGTACTTGAGGATCTTTGCGATAAGCGGAGGTTTCAGTGCTTAATCTGGTGTAAATTGGTCGGTTCTGTCACACTCTTATATCAAGACATTAATCTTTTTAAACTTTGATACTCTTACTGGCATATTGCAATTAGAGGGACCATGGGCTATCTTCTTTTTCTCTTTATCATACTTTTATCATAATACTTTTTCTTTTTCTATTATATATTTTTTCTGAGGTATGTCGGACACTTGTCCTTTTTTTTCCTCATATTTCATACTTTTGCATAGCCCATGCCTCTAATACAATACTACTTCGGAAGAGTGAATCTTTCTTTACTTGTAAGGATCTCGATCTTTAGAGCATAATAATTTTCTCAACAAAGAACTAAGTATTAAAGTAAACAATAATTGATTGATGACTTTGGCAGGCAACTTATTTACTACAAAGGAGAAGTGTTGCTAATCTCTTTTTAACATTGCAAGTAAAATTCTCCAATGCTCATACCTTAAGAATTGAGTTCTCATTATTCTCTATCATATTCCACAACAACTCTAGACAATATGGGTTTCTTAAAATATCAAAACAGGTCTTTTCAGAAAGGGTGTTGTGAGATTCTATACCATGAGCATGTCAAAATATTCTTTTCCTTTTTATTTAAAGTTCATGAATTGCGAGAATATGGTTTTAATTTGAACAGAAGCTTGAACATCAGAAAATAGAGTGTAGTAGTTGCGTACCAATCCTTGGACGAAGGAGGGGTCCACCCCTGACCGACCGGTGGGGTCCACCAACTGGTCGGTTCGGCTTAGTGCCCAACCGTGACCCGCTTCGTGGTGCATGATCTTGGTAACGTTGTCTTCTGTTCCATGCAGCTTTCGCGATCGTTTTTCGGTAATAGTGTTGTCGTCTTCTTACCCCACACTTATTTTCTGTTTTCTGCTAGTCACAACATGTGGAGACAAGACATATATATCCAAAATAACAAAATAAAAGATAACTCTAACAAAAACTTTATTGATAATCAAGGCACTTTTATTACACAATGAATTAACTAAACAAAACAAGACTTAAACATGAGACTCTGCGAACACGAGTGCCTGACAAACTATTGATAAACTATCTCTCACTTCTCTCCCTCGACTAGATTTCCTAGCATAGTGGCTACACTGACGACCTTATCCTTTAGGCTAATGTGTTTAGTTACATATTTATGCAGCACATCAGTCGCCTTTTTTGTAGTCTTGGCTAGCGAGTCGTATCTCTGCTTGAGCTCTAAATTATCTCTCTCAAGATCTTCAATTCTGTCTCCAAGGCGATCTAACTGGGTAGTCCTCTTGCATTTAGCCACGATATTAGGAGTGGTGGGTGCCCTGTTTACTGGTGGAGTGACCTTGATCTGTTCAGGGTGACCACGAACTCCATCAATGCGCGGACACGGATTTGTAGATGTATATTTTATGACAGTGGGTTCCCCATGCTTGTTCGTCTTTAGCCCGACGAGTGTCTCATTGGGCCTAGGAGGAAGGAGCGGGATCTCTTTGGTGACAGAGAAAGTCGGAAGTCTTCTCGCCGGCACCGCTTGGGCATAAAAAGCTTGCTGACGATGCGACGAGGTCTCTTCTGACGGGATCGTATCAACGGGTGTAGGCGAGTCAACAACGGCAATCTCCTTTGATGGCGTTATGGCAAGATCCTTAGATGTGGTGACGACAAGAGCCATCGAGTCGTCGGCGGGCTCGTTGAGGTCGATCCTTGGATAGGAGGCCATTAGCGCTGGTGGGAAGAGAGCTCTGTTGCTGCTGGTTTTCTGGAAGAGGTTGCAATGAATCTAGAGGCAGGCATGGGGCTGGTTTTATAGCTGAGGAGGCTGAATGATAGGTATGAGAGGTTTGTTACGGGAGTTATCGATTCTGCGGATCAGGTTACCAGAATGGGTACGAGAAAGAGTCAGGAAACGTAACGAAAGAATGCAGAGGGCGAGGGGCCTCCAGGGCTGACCGGTCGGTCTCCCTAGGAGACCGGTCGGTCCCTCCGTATGGGATCTCGCGGGTCCGTCACTCGTGGTGTCTTTAAACTTGATCCTAATCCCAGAAAATATATCCCCGATGTGCAAACTTATCGGAAAAATGATGATGGTGTAAATCTATGGGATAACGAAGAATTGAATGACATCCAACTCTTCAGGACTCTTTTCAGGTTCTAGAAAAATCTTAAGACGTTGTCCATTTACCTTGAATAGCGTACCTTCATCATTTTGAAGTGTAATGGCTCCATGTGATGAAGTGGCTACCACCGTGAATGGTCCTTCCCATTTGCTACGTAGTTTTCCATGCCCAAACAATTTAACCCTGGAATTAAAAAGTAATACCTTGTCTCCAGGAGTGAAACACTTCTTCTTGATTCTCTTATCATGCCATCTCTTTGTTCTCTCTTTGTAGATCTTTGCGTTATGATATGCTTTTTTGCGCCATTCATCTAGTTCAAAGAGTTGCATTTTCCTCTTGACTCCTGCGGCTTCTAAGTCCATGTTCCATCTTTTAATTGCCCAGTGAGCTTTGAATTCTAGTTCTACTGGTAAGTGACAAGTCTTTCCGTAGACGAGTTGATATGGAGACATTCCCAATGGTGTTTTGTTGGCAGTACGGTAAGCCCACAGTGCTTCAGGTAGAATATCTTTCCATTGTGTTCCCATCTCGTCAACTGTTTTCTGCAGAATATTCTTGATTTGCTTGTTTGATGTTTCTGCTTGGCCACTTCTCTGAGGATGATAGGGAGTGGCAACATTGTGACGGATCCCATGATTTGTCAGATATTTATGAAAGCCTTTGTCAATGAAGTGGGTTCCTCCATCACTAATTACCATCCTTGGCACTCCAAATCTTGGAAATATTATCTCCTCGAACATCCTCTGAGAGTTTCTTGCATTAGTAGACTTACATGGCACTGCTTCGACCCATTTTGAGACGTAGTCGACAACAACTAGGATATACTCATGATTCCTTGATTTAGGGAATGGTCCCATGTAATCAATTCCCCAGACGTCGAAGAGCTCAATCTGAAGGTTGTTAGTGAGTGGCATGGCATCTCTGGTGTTGATGCTGCCGTGCCTCTGACATGATCCACACCTCCGGACGAAATCTTTTGTGTCTTGGTACATAGTTGGCCAGAAAAATCCACTTTGCCAGATCTTTGCATGTGTTCGGAATGCCCCATAATGTCCTCCATATGGTGAAGAGTGACAGCGCTCAATGATCTTGATTTCTTCTTCAGCTGGCACACATCTTCTGAGTAATCCATCAGAGCAAACTCTGAATAGATATGGATCATCCCATATGTGGATCGTGCTCTCATAGATCAGCTTCTTCTTATTTGCTCCTGGTGGTACATACCCTGCAACTATAAAATTGACAATATCTGCATACCAGGGGTCAGATCTAGAGATTTGAAAAAGCATATCATCCCTGAGTGAGTCATTTATAGGCAATTCCTGCGGATTTTCAAAATACATTCTAGACAAGTGATCAACTACAGAGTTTTCTACTCCTTTCTTATCTTTTATTTCTAAGTCAAACCCTTGGAGTAACAAAACCCATCTTATTAAGCATGGCTTAGCATCTTTCTTAGTGAGCAGGTACTTTAATGCAGCATGATCAGTAAAAACAATCACCTTTGATCCCATTAAATAAGATCTAAACTTGTCTATAGCAAAAACAACAGCCAGAAGTTCTTTTTCAGTAGTAGCATAATTAAGTTGAGGTCCAGTTAAAGTTTTGCTGGCAGCGACTGCATGATGCTTTTTATCCTTATATTGTCCTAGCACAGCTCCTACAGCAAAATCACTTGCATCACACATGATCTCAAAAGGTAGAGACCAATCAGTAGGTTGAATGATAGGTGCAGAAGTGAGTGCTTTCTTAAGAGTGTTAAAAGATTCTAAACATGCATCATCAAAATCAAAAGGAACATCTTTGGCCAAAAGATTTGTAAGTGGTCTTGCAATGTAAGAAAAATCTTTTACAAATCTACGGTAAAAACTGGCATGGCCAAGAAAACTTCGGATTCCTTTGACATTAATCGGTGGAGGCAAACGTTCAATTACTTTAATTTTAGCTTTGTCTACCTCAATTCCACGTTCTGATACTAAATGACCTAGCACTATGCCTTCCTTAACCATAAAATGACATTTTTCCCAATTAAGGACTAAGTGCTTTTCTTCACATCTTTGCAAAACCTTGTCTAATTTTTCAAGACAATCATCAAAAGTTTTTCCATAAACAGAAAAATCATCCATGAAAACTTCCATGATTTCTTCAATCATATCAGAAAATATAGACATCGTACATCTTTGAAAAGAAGCAGGTGCATTACATAATCCAAAAGACATTCAGCGATAAGCATAAGTTCCGTATGGACATGTAAACGTGGTTTTGCTTTGATCATCTGGATGGATTGGGATTTGGTGATATCTAGAATATCCATCAAGGAAACAAAAGAAAGAGTGATTGGCTAACCGTTCTAACATTTCGTCTATGAAAGGTAGCGGAAAGTGATCTTTCTTAGTTGCCTTGTTTAATTTTCTGTAATCAATGCACATTCTCCAACCAGTAACAGTTCTTTGTGGAATTAATTCGTTCTTCTCATTCTTTACCACAGTCATGCCTCCCTTTTTAGGCACAACTTGGACAGGGCTTACCCACTCACTGTGTGGCACAGGATAATTGATCCCGGCGTGCAAGAGTTTCAAAACCTCTTTCTTTACTACTTCTCTCATCGAATTGTTAAGCCTGCGTTGTGGCTCTCTAGATGGTGATATGTTAGGATCAGTAGGAATGCGATGGGTGCAGAAAGCGGGGTTGATTCCCTTTAAATCATGGAGTGAATAGCCAAAGGCTGACTTATGCTTTTCTAAGACAGTGATCAACCTAGAAGTTTGTTCCTGAGTAAGATTATTATTTATGATTACAGGAGATTCAGGATCATTATTCAAGAAAGCATATCGAAGCCCAGAAGGTAAGGGTTTTAACTCTATGGGAGGTTTAGGAGGTTCTTCTAAGGAATCTAAAGGATCTAGATCAGGTGTGTTATCTTCTTCCTCAACGAAGAACTGAGCATCTTCTTCATATTCAGATTCATTTATTATTTCAAAAGATGCTTCCTTAATTTCTTCCATAGGATCTGGCTCAGGACATGATTCATTCTCAGCATTTAGAGAGTGAGTGATAGGTATGGTTCCTTTAAGATTTTTCCCAAGATAGAAGTTTAAGATCCCTAATTGTCCTTCATGAATGAGTTGCTTAAGTGGTTGGCCTATCAGCAGATTAAACTCTTTAATATCAAAGATATAAAAGTTTAAGTGTAGCGGAGTGTTATCTATTGTGACAGGCAGGACATACATGATTCCTGAGCTAGGAATAACATGTCCTGAAGGGGTTTTTAAAAGTTTAACTGTTGGGGTAAGTGGCATTGGTTTTAATAAATCTTGAGCAAAGGTTTCAGACATAATGTTGATTCCCACAACAGGATTATAGAGAGCTTCGAAGGGTTGTTGATGGATTTGACATTGAATGTGTGTAGAAGGTGAATTTAAGCGGATTGTATCAGTGGAAAGTTCTGATTCTTCTAACCATTCATGACTTATTATAGAGTTTAGTTTCTTCGTAGTCTCTTTTAGGAAAACCTTATCAGTAAGTCCTTCTAAAGATGATTTTTGATTTTGTGGTTTCCTAATTGTGTGATATTTCGAGCTGTTACCGAATTCGGTAAGATATTCATCCTCGAAATCAAAGATGTCTTCTAAGATTGAGGTTTCCCTCTCACTAGGAATTAAAACTGAGGTTTGTTCATGATTAAGAATAGATATAGGCTCAGCTTCTAGATTTTCTTCTAGTGGTTCTTGTGGTTGAGCTTCAGGAGTAGGAGTGATTTGAGATAAGTTTTGTAACATTTCCCTTGCCTTGGAGGCTGGGGTATGTAGGAATGATCCGTATGAAGCTAAGTTAAGGTAATTAGAAGTTTTTCTATTCAGACCATTATAAAAGTGTTGAAGCAAGACAAGGTCTGGAATAGATAAGGCTGGACCAGAGTGGACAAGATTATCGAATCTTTCCCAGGCTGCAATTAGAGACTCATCATCTTCTTGGATGAAGGACAAAATCTCTAAGCGAAGACAAATAATTTTGGAGACAGGGAAGTATTCTAAGCAAAAGCTAGAGTAGAGTTCTTTCCAATCCCCATTTTTACTTGGTGCAGTTTGAAGGTACCATGTTTTGGCTTTTCCCTCTAAAGAGAATTCTAAAAGTTTCCATCTAAGGGTTTCGTCCGACATGCCTGCGATATGTAGGCATGCACAGGTTTGTTCAAACTCATTTAAATGAATGTGTGGGTTTTCATCTTCTAAGCCAGAAAAAGTTTGATTCTTAACCATTTTTATCAAGCATGGGCGTAGCTCGTAGTTGTCTGAAAGGATAGGCTTAGTAGATTTGGGTAACTCTAAGTTTACGACAGTGTGATAGGTATACTGGTTCAGTGGAATGGAATTCGTGGAGCTAGTGATTGGCTCTGAGAAATCCATTGTGAAAAAAATAAAAAGATATAAAAGATAAAAACAAAGGCAAAGCAAAGTAAAATAAAAAGGTAAAAGATAAAGTATAAAAGTATAATACAAGGTTATACTCAAGACGTAAAATGATCTACCGTTCCCCGGCAACGGCGCCAGAAATGCTTGTTGGTATAAATTAAGGCACACTCTACTTTATCCGCAAGCGCACAGATAAAATCTACCGATGTAGCACTTCACCGGAGTAACCCAGTTTTAATATCGAACCCAAAAGAACGGATAGCGATGAGTCTCAAGTGTATAACCCCTGAGTAACTAACAAGGATGGAGAAGCTAAAATTATAGAGGGGATCACTAAGGTTATCTAGATCCAACTTAAGAGTGATATGTTTATATTATTCTTATTGGGGAAGTTGCCATAAAAGGTCACAATAGAGTATGATTCTTTTATGCAAAAGTATAATCCTACCGAGCCTACACACGGGTAAGTGGACTATAGAAGAATCAACAAGGCTATAAGAGACACCCTTGCGAACAACCACTACTATCGGCGTTATAGGAGGCAAATATGAGCTATCAAGTCTAAGCACCACGCTTATACTATCCAACTACTCTAACTCTAGAGCGACTAGAATTAAAGTACTCAAAAGAGAGTCATAAACCTTAAGAACAATAAGAACAATAGCTCAAACATAAATATAGATGTTGATTACCGAAACAATCGTTGAAGCAAGTCGATGAAGAACTTGAATCCACAGGTACAAGATGAAGAAGTTGATCCAACAGGCCGGAGCTTCTTGATCTCTTCCTCTCTCTCTCTCTCTCTCTTCTAGTTCTAGAATAAGACTAGGTTCTAATCCTACTAGAGGGGTATCTAATCTTCTACTTGAAAGCTAACTCCTGAAGTCTCTTCTAGGGTTTCTAGTTGAAGCGTAGTCTTCTGAAGAGGGACCTTCTGTCTGACGTGGGGCTCAGGGGCCTGTTTATATAGCCCTGAGGGATCAACCGCGGCTGTTAGATCAAACTGACTTCACGTGGGGCTGAGATTCATCCTCAAAGGCGGTGGAAGTAGCTTGCAGAGGACGGAAGCCAGAGGAGCTAGGGGGAGACTGACCGGTTGGTCTAGTGGACCGGTCGGTCCCACCTGGAAGTGGACCAGGGTGCCCTTCCTCGTGGTGTATCTACGTGATCTCTGGAGTCTTCTGTAAGGTTCCTGACTTGGCGAAAGCGTTATCTCCCGTTGGTTTCCTTCTAGGGGAAGGAATCGAGGGTTGTTTCCTGGTTTAGTCCCTGCGGATTCACAATTCACCAAAACTCATGGAATTTATTAGTTTTAAACCCTATACTAAGGTGGAGTTTATATATTCATCCATTTTCATGCTTAATTGACCTTTAATAATAAGAGTTAATTAGTGTCAACAATCACTCTTGCCATCTTGATGTAGACCATGCTTTTCATTATGACAAGAAAGCTTTCTGGTATGCCATAACTGGCTCTAGTGATTGTTCCAACCCCTCACCACACAAAATTCATAACCCAACCTTACGTTTCATGCACTACTGGCTGTTCACCACTCCTTTCCCTGGCATGAGAGGAGCTTTGGTAAGTGATGATGAGCTGAAACTACTCTTTGCCATGGTTAGCAAAGTTAAAGTTTCACCTGTTAAAATGCTAGTGAACTATTGGCTTAGCTACATAAAGCCTAGGAAACCCATATACTTCACATCATTCATCACACCTATAGCCGAAGCTTTGGGTGCACTAGAATCCCAAACTTTTGAGTACATTAAAACCATGAGAGATGTTTTGGAAGAAAGTGTATTTATTGGTTGCGATGTACTAAAAAGGGGTCCTAAGGGTGAACTAATAATGATTTATCCATGCCATACAGTCGAAATCACTCTCCCTTGTGTGGGACTTCGATTGTATGCGCTTCGTACGCTAACCTTTGATTTGAACCCCGAGGAAAGAGCCCCAAAAGTTGCAGGTACTAGCAGGAGGACAAGGAGAGCGTCCCATGCTACTCGAATGGAACAAGGCGGACCATCACATCAGGCTGAAGAAGTTGAGGAGGGAGATGAGGCAGCCTCTATGGACATTTCAGGATCCTTGGGGAGGCCTCCTCGCTCTCAAGACACTCCTTGCCCACGGGGTAGAGGAAGGCAACATCAAAGGATGACGATGGACGAGCTCATAGACAACATGGGTGCGATGAACATCGAACAAGAGGCAACATTGCTTCTTGCACAACAAAACGCCCAACTCCTGCGGGCCATTCAAGAAGAAGAAGCACGACGTTGGGTCGGGTGGTACCAGCATTATCCACCACCACAGTAGGCAAGAACCAAGCTTGGGGGAGATCCTGTCCCCCACCAATGTAAGTCTTGTATCTTAAGTTATTTATGTTTCAATTATGTTTTCTCATTGCATTAAAAAAAAGAGAAATACCAAAAATATTTGCTTACTATTCCCCTTAGCACATATGTCTCATATATGTCTATCTTCCCCATGGAAATGATGAGTAGTTGCCTTGCTAATGTTTCTCTAGTGCCTCGTTTACAACTTAGTATTTCTCTAAGTATGGGTTACTTAGCTCATTTAAACCATCATGAACCTGAAAACTTTATGGGTTGCAAGTGCTAGAACTAAGTCTAAGTTGTTGTGAGACATGATATAGTGAGACAAGAGCTGCTATAATATTGTTCTAAGCATGATAGATTACCGGAGAATTTATTCTTAAAATGATCAAAATCTTAATTGTTCCTCAATGGTGATAAATTCCTACTACATCCATATATGCTTTACATGTTTACAAACCTTCTGCATAGGCTATTTGCTTTGTATTGAGTGTTGTCAAGTCTTGTTGACCCTTGTTAAGAGACTTTTCATGCTCCTAAGATCAAGATCACGTACACACCTCATATACATGCTGCTTCTACACTAGAAGTACGCAAAAACATGCCTTTCATTTCCACCAAATAGGTTGCTTCATACTCCAAGTGTTAGGAAATCTCTCTCAATTATTTAGTAGATGAGACTCAAAAGGCTAGGCAAAATAAAGATGAAAAAAAGATGGACAAGTGAAAGTCCATGAAAAAAAAGAAAAAAAAAGAAAAAAACGCTAGCCATGTCTCATTAGAAAAGAGAGAAAAAGAAAAAAAAATATAGAGAGATAGATCTTATCAAATAAAGAAGCAATCTAGTCCACCATACACCACACACTTACACATCTTGATCTGGGAGTATGACACTTCTCTTCAAGGATCCGAGCTTTGACTTCGCAACAAAATGCAAGTAAGTATGCCATCTTCTTTCATCTCTACCTTTAGCTACACATAAGCCTATTTAGAAGTAGGATGAAATAAAGAAGGCAACACTTATCATATGCCTTGCTGAGGAATCATACACCATTTGAGCGACATGAGAGAACCATATGAGGAACATTAAGCCTTTCTTTTGAAAAATATTGCAAAACTCCTGGTATGAAACTTGCTAAAAACAAGAAAGTTAGTGCTCAAGTCAAACTGTTCTATCTTTCAACCACCTAAGACAAAGGAAAAGCCATAAGCCCCATAGAGTACTAAGGTAATATGGGTGATTTACATAGCTAATTCTTCCATTCAAAGAGAAGACCTTTGTTGTGCACATGGAACTCTTGAAATGTGATGCATAGTAACAATACTGATCCACCGAGGCCAAGTTTGATTGTTTGCTCGGGACGAGCAAAGGTTAAGCTTGGGGGGATCTTGTTGACGGAAGTTATAGCATGTTTTACCTTATCAAAATACCGTCAACAAGCCTCGGTTTCAAGGAAGAATAGCATATCATGAGCATATTTATCACTAATAAGTTCCACTTGTACTCTTAGCTTGTGAACTTGTAGGAGATGGCAAAATGAACAAAATGAGGCCAGGTGGGCCCACCAAGGGGGTCAGCCGACCCCACCTTTGGGCCACCTCAGCCATGGTGACATGGCATGATCCAAGAGAAGCATGTTCAAGCCAATATCAACCATTGGATCAAGCATGTGCTTTTGCTCAATGGTGCAAGATGAGAAGCACATGGATTCATGGGTCCACACCGAAAACCAAATGCAACCAACTTCACAAGACTTGCTCCATGACATGTGGGGTCACCAAGGGAGAGAAGGAGGTGGGCCAGCCCTGTCATAGGGGGTCGGCCGACCCCTCTTGGTGGGACCCAGTAGCACTATTCATCAGGGTGACATCAGCACCTTCTAGAAGATGTACCCCAGGCCCACATGTCAGGGATAGGGGTCGGCCGACCCCATGGTGACCCTCATCCAAGTCGGTGGCAAAGTGCATGTTTCACACGTGAAGAATATCCAAGCCATTCATCCAAGTCGGTTGTTATGGCGGTGGATCCAAGGGTGAAGAGAGGAGGTTCACGCGGATCGCTGACGTGGCACCGGAGTAGCCCCTACTCCACCTCCACTATAAATAGAGGCCTCCATCCTCTCATTCACAACGCCCCGAGATAGTTTACATATCTCACAACACATATCTCCACTCTCATGTGAGATCAAGCAAGAGTAGTAGTAGTTAGTCTAGAGTGGGAGTTAGAGTCGAGTCGGGCGAAGCTCGGGTCTCCGGAGTCGTCTTCTGGGAGTCTGGTATAGCCCTTGTATCTTTCTTCTTTTGTAAGACTTTATTTATTTAATATATTATTCTTTCTTTACTTTACTTTGCATTTACTTAAGTATTTACTTTCCAAGTATTTATTTAAGTATTTACTTAGTGCAAGTCTATATTTATATAGTCTTGTTGTGTGCTTATTTTAGTTCTATAGTTGTCTTAGTTAGATTGATTTCCTTTACATAGCTTCTTGTGTGTGTGTCATCGTCCTATCTTAGGATAGGGGCTTTAGCTATTTTGATCGATAGCCAAAGGTGTAGATAAGTGTGAGCGTGGTGCTCATACTTCATCTTAACTTTGACTACCGCTGGCTTGCACGGACAGTAGGGGCGCATGGGCAAAAGGTGACAGATTTTGCCTGGCTACCTAGAACCCCTCACGTGAACTCTGGCTAGTTTTTAAAAGGTAAGGCATCCATAAGCCAAATATCTGCTTGATTACTCGGTTAGGTGAACAACCTTCTATCGCTTTACTCTCTCGTTTATCCCTCTCACACAAGTAGCAAGGCGTCAATCCTGTCAAGTCATCTATTCGATTAGGATTAAGTTCATAGAGTAAAGGTAGATACATAGGAGCACTTTATACTCACTCGTTGTCCTCCCACCTAGCTAACTCTACTAAAGTTATCTTTCATATCATATACTCTTTGGTTAACTTATTTATCTTATCTATCTATCCTCCCTTATATCCACTTATCCCCTTTTGCTTCTCTAATTGATAATAGATTATAGTAAGACTAAAGGATCTATCTTTCCTCTCTCTACATCTTTCCTAGCTTGCTTTCCTTTAGGATAAAATAAATAACGATACCTTGGAATACTCCCGGGTGAAGTGCTACATCGGTATATTCTTTGCGCTTACGGAATTATCCAATAGTCAATAGTTTTACCACCAAGACACTTCTAGCGCCATTGTTGGGGTTAGGCTCCATAGTCTAGTTCTAGTGGTTGCGTTAAGAAGTGTCAACAAGCATTTCTGGCGCCGTTGCCAGGGATAGAATAAAACTCTATTCTTAGTAGCGACGCTAAGAAATACCAACAAGCATTTCTGGCGCCGTTGTCGAGGATAGATTAAAACTCTATTCTTAGTAGCGACGCTAAGAAATACCAACAATGAGTTCTCTACTTCTCCTTCTTCCTTCTTCTTCTACATTCATTATGATTTGTGTTGGTAGTTGACAATGCACTCATCAAGGGGGAGATTGCGGATACATGGGTCTATGCCGAGTCTCTGAGTGATGAGTGATTGTCAACTGGGATAATGCGCATGTTCTTTGGCTTGTGTTGTGCAGGTGTCGAGCACGGATACAGTTGTAACACCCTAGGTGTTAAGCAATCCCTAAATGCATAATTTGGCATGGCATGAGCATAGCATCTCATCTTTTCATGTGCATATGTTGTTGTAGTGCTTAAGTCCTTGATTGGTCTCTAGTGTAACCTTGTTATGCTTTCTGTTTCTGATGAAGTGCCTTATAACAAAGTTGTAGATCTTGATGAAAGGAACAGCTTTGCTTTAAAGCACTTTCTCAGAAAAAGCTTTTAAATTAGGATTTCTTGCATTAGAAAAATGGTTTAGCACTAAATTTCTTTTTCTAAGCAGAATTTGGACTGGAGCCTTAAAGATGATTTGTTCCTTGCAAAATTCTAAGCAACTTTGCTTTTAGGACCTTCTCCTAATTTGGCTTAGTTTAGGAGTTATAGAGCATCAAGTTTTAAAACCAAACTTCATTAATTTAAACCCTAGTGGGCCCGGCCTGTCAGCCCCTCCCTTCTTCCCCGCGCGCGCGCCGCTCCCTCCGCGCCGGCAGAAACCGCCTCGCCGCCGCGAGACCGCCTCGCTGGCCGGCCAAACCACCGACTTCGCCGCCCGTGGTTTGCGCCAAAACTCGCCACGTCGCTCCGGCGCTCGGCGCATGCTCGCCGCGTGGCGCGCGACGCCTGGCGCCGCCGCGTTCGGTCGGGAGCTCCCCCGACGGGAACCGGCCAGGTGCAATGCACCTAGCACTTCGTTCCTTTTGCCTTCGCTCCGCCCCGTGCTCGCAACCAGAAGAGCATTCCATTGCTCGCTCTCTCCCTCGCTCCACTCCACTCCATCTTCATCAGAGCAGAGCTCCGCCGCCGCCCGCCGAACCTCGGCGAGCGATTACTCGCTCCACCGCTCACCACCGTTCGATTCCTCCTGCCAGTTTCTCCGCCTTGACCTCCTCTTTCTCCGGCAAGGGTTGGTTTCCTCACTCTCCCTCTCTAGCCGCCGGAACAGCGGATGCCATCCTCAAGCTCTCGCCATGGCCGCCGCCATGACCCTACCGTGGACCGGTCATCTCCGGCCAAGCCATCCCAAACCGAGCCCGGGTTTAGTCTTCTCTACCGCTGTAGTTGCTTAGGGTCAGATGGAGACCTCTCTCGTGCCTTGAGTTCGCCGAATCAGGGGCCAGTCGCGCCGTGTCCGCCGTGGACCGCCGCCGCGCATGGCGCCGAGCAATGCCGAGGATGCCGAAGCCCGAGAGTTGCTCCAATAGGTCGCTTATGACTTGCTTGGGCTAGTGTTAGTCTCGCCGAGCTTCAAACTCACCGGGAAGAGTTTCGCCGCCGAGTCGCAGAGCCGCCGCTCCGCCATGGCCGCCGTCGAGCTTGCTCCGGTATCCCTCTGGCTTAGCGAGTCGGTTAGTTGTGTTCGCCTCGCAAACCCGCACCCAGTGATGGTCTCGGTGTCACCGGAAGCGTCGCCGTCGACGAGCTAGGGCCGGTCAACGACCACGGCGCAAAACTCCGCCGTTGACCGCCGAGCCTGGCCTCGCGCGGTAACGTGCCGAGCCTGGCCTCGGAAGCTTGGTCGCCCTGACCAGCGGGCCCCGACTGGCAGTAAGAAAGAGAGCAAGGGAAGAGCTTGGGTGCCGTAGGCCTCGGTAAGCCAGGTGCGCCGAGCCTTCGCCTCGAGCCTCGACCGAGTCGGTTGAGTTAGCCTCGGTTGAGTCAGTTAGCCTCGGGTGAGTCAGTGAGCCTCGGCCGAATCGGATAGTGTGTCTGAGCCTCGGCCGAATCGGTTGAGTGTGTTTGAGCCTCGGTTGAGTCACGCCGAGTGTGCCGAAGCCTTGTCTTGAGCCTCGGCTGAGTCAAGTTGGGTGTCCGTACGTTTAGGATTGAGTTTTCTTTTTAAAATAAGTTTTGCAGAATTTATGTTAAGGCTTCAAAAATTCCTACAAGGCTCATTTTAAGTCCAAATCCTGTGAAACAAATTTTGTTGTGTTCAGCATGATTAGATCTATCTGTGAAAAATGTTAAATGCATTTTTGGTGATATTTTTATGTGTAGATTTATTTAAGTTAGAAAAGTGCTGATAACTTGGAAAATGCATAACTAATTATGTATAAGTCAGAAAAATGTGATTCCAGTTTTGCTAGGTTTGTATGGATGTGTAGTTTCAGAGAAAAATATAATATGAGGCTGTTCTGTGAATTAATTTGGCAGTAGCTTTTAAAATGGTTAAATGCTGCTTTCTTGTAAATTTTGTAGTAATTAAAATATGGGAAAATTGAACCTGAGAATTTATGCACACTGCTCTTGTGCTAGGAAGTTCAGTAGAAAAATAACAAATCTGTTGTTTGACACTTTTTGCTAGGGTGTGTAGTTCAAAGCACCTTTCCATGATAGAACTTGTCTTTTTCATAGAGAATGGAGTTTTAGTCCAAATGGGGTGAAATTTGGACCAGGGACTAGATTACCCATTGTTAACTTCCAGTAATTTCTGTAGATTTTTCTGAAGCTATCTAGGATGGGTTGCTGTTATAGGCTAGTTTAATTAGATTTATTTCAGCAAGTAATTAGAGGGTAATAAACTCATTAAATAAACTTTGATGTGGTGACAACATAGCTTAACAAGTTGATTATGATAGGTTAAATAGTTGGGATGATGTTGACTACCTTGTTGAAGAGAATGCAGTTGCGGACATGTACTTATTCCCTGATTGCTGTTGATCATGTGCATCACATATGCATTCTATGTGCATTCATCCTATTCATGCACATTATGCATCATACAGGATCAGT